>JAMJFZ010000818.1:2337500-2937500 GCA_026225945.1 Cricetomys ansorgei | reverse complement strand
ACTCTCTGCCCCCCCCCCACCATGGTTGGATAAAGAAGAATGACTTCTGCCCTCTGAGTCACATCCCCAGACTTCTAGCCGAGGATGTATTCCTAGGCACACAGGAAACAGTTCAAACATAGACGAGTGGCTTCCTGAACTTGGCTGCATGTTGGAGACACCTAGACAGCTTCCAAAATATGCCTAGGCCCGCCACCCCTTCTCCCACGGACATTCCGATTGGATGGCCCGGTAGGGCAGACCAACCGCCAGGACTCTCAAAGCCACGCCACTGGCTGCAACGGGCAGCAAAGCGGAAGCTTGGACACCGTCCACACAGAAGAAGTGTGCTCGAGCATGAACGGTCACACTTGTGTGTCTTCCCATGCTTTCAAACACATCCCGCCCCCAACCCCACACACACTGCCTTGAGCTCTGCAGGACCAGCAGAATCTATACCTGCCTGGTAAGCAGACGGACATACTTGTGCAAGCCAGGAGACCCATGCGGTCCAAGAAAGCGAGGGAGGGAGCCGGGGGCATCAGAACAACGAAATGCAAACTTTTCCACTTCGGCTTTCTGTTGTAGCCCCCCCTGTGCACCAGGATTTTCAGGTCCCTGGATATCACAAGGGGCCGCGTCTCTTTTTTTCTTCCTTGGCCTGTCCAATTAAAAAAAAAAAAAAAAAACCCAAAAAATAAAATTGCATGTCTCAGAGATAGAGCTGGTGACAGGAAGGCCTGGCCAGCTAGAGACAGGTTGTCTGCCAGCTGTCCCTCCCGGAGAGTGATTTATCCCAAAGTTATTGAGCACTGAGGTGTCTTGGGGCCTGCTACTTGTCTCAGACTAAGTAGGAAGATGAGGTGTAACTCGAGGACAAAGAAGGGCTCTCTTCTCCCACCCCAGCAGACCCCCCGACTGCCCCCCCTCCAACATCTCCTAGTAAAAGTCTCAGCTCTCTGTCGCCTCGGCCTGAAATGGCGGCAGTTGCAGATTTTATAACTCGGATCCCCAAAGCACCGGTGTTGCAGATATGTGTAATTCAGATTCCCCGCAGCTCCGGCATTGCAGATCTGTATAGCTCAGATCCCCATCACCCAGGTCTGGGAAATGGATGTCTGGAGTAAAACCTGCAAGACTCCTGGTTCAATTTTAATTTCACTGACCGACCGAGAATATTCAAGACTGTGACGATGATGAATTTATATATATATATATATATATATATATATATATATATATATATATATATATATATGTGTCCCTTGAGATACTGAGGGCCATGCTGACCCTTCAACTTTTCAATTCGGACTAAACTGGGACTGCCCGACTTGGTCTGGGGATTCTAAAGGCAGAGGAAGGTGAAGAGCCGGTTTCCCGGTGGTGCGAATGGGGTCAGCCCGTTCTGTCTTTTCTCAGCCAGCGATGTTCCAATAAAAGCAGGCTTCCCGTGGGACCGAATGGCGCTCTTGGCTTAGTATTTTGGGTGGTTGCTGGCATGATCCCAGGCTATGCTGGACAAATGTTCTACCATTGGGTTACATGGTAAGCCCTGTTCTCCCCGCCCTCCCCCCAACCCCCCGTACTCACGTGTGTGCATATACACATAGGTGAGAGTGCATATGGAGGTCAAATGTTGATATCAGGTTCTTCCTCAGTCATTTCCCACCTGTTTGTTTGGTTTGTTTGTTTGTTTTGTTGTTTGACACAGGCTCTCTCAATCGACCCAGAGGCCCCTGATTTCGGCTAGGCTGGTCGGACACTGAGCCTCAGGGATCCTCCTGGCTCTACCTCCCCGGCACCGGGGTTGCAGGCAGCACTACCAACCACCCTGAGCCTTTTCATGTGACTTCGGAGCGTTTTCGTGTTTGTGTGGCGAGCGCCTTACTGACGGAGATAGTTCCCAGCCCTGGATTGTTGACTTTGGAATGTTGTTCTTAGACAGAGTCTGAGGTCACAGTTGTAACTAGGGGAAGGCATGACTGGGAGTGTCTGACCCGGTCCCAGGTGGCCACAGGTCTCCATCATCCTATGAGTCATGGCAATGTTTCAGCATGAGGTCGGGTTCTCTTTATTATTATTATTATTATTATTATTATTATTATTATTATTATTATTATTTTAAATAAAGATGTAAAATATTTTGAAAAAAAAATCTTTGAGTCTTAAAAAACAAGAGTGGTATAGAAGCTATACTTTCTCCTTTTGTGTGTCCTCTTGCTTTCCCTCATCCCGGGAAGCAGCCGTCCGTCCCTGTGCTGGGCCCTGAATGAATACTCAACAACAGTAACCAAGAAGTCCCGGAGTCAAGTTAATTGCTTCCAAATAGATTTTGGAGGGCTGGAGAAGTGGCTCTGGGATTAAGATAACTTGCTACTCTTCCGGAGGACCCAGGTTTCGTTCCCAACACCCACACCCAGTGACGCACAAGCACCCTTTAACTCCACAGGATCCAACGCCTCTGGCCTCCGTGGGTGCTGGACTCACATACATGTACCCCACGCGTGCGCGCACACACATGATCTAATTAATAAAAACATTTAAAAAAACATAGACTTTGGGGCTGGGAAGATGCTCCATGAATAAAATGCTCGCTTTGAAGGCCGCAGAACCCGAGTTGCACCGCCAGAACTCACCGGAAGAAGTCGAGCGCGATAGCATTCACTTGTAAGGCCAGTCCTGGGAGGCAGAGATGGAGGGTGAGTTCTGGGCCAATGAAAGACCCTGCCTCCAAAAAGGGGGGGGGGTGGGTGCCTAGGGGATGACACCTGAGGTTGCACTCTGACCTCCGCACGCACACATGTGTGCTCATGCATCCGTCAGTTCTACCTCTTCCCCCCCAAGAGTGATGTATCCGTGATGCTTCCACATGGCTCGAGATGATCGGGGCATTTGAATAAACATCACTTTCTCCAAATCAGGATCAAGGGTTTCCCATCTGTCGCCCCTGACTGTAACAGACTATACCCACGCTCAGAACACGGTAATCATTTATCCTCTCGTAGTTCCCGTGAGTCAGGATCTCTGGGAGCAGCCGAGCTGGGAGTTGAAAGAATCCAATTCCAAGATGGCACACACACATGGCTGTTGGCACGAGGTCTTCTCCCAATGGGTTTCCTCCCAAGATACTTCAGTGGCCCTCTAGCACGGAGGATGGTTTCTACTGGGATCAGCTGAGGGAAAGAGGCAGGAGGGGCTGCATCACCGTTATGACGTAGCCTCAGGAACACAGTCACTACGCAGATCAGCTCTATTCAACACGGGAGACTGTGGCCCTACAGACAAGGAGGCTTGGGGCTATCTCAGAGTCTGATTTCCACAGAGTGACCTTGTTTGCCCCTTCCTGTTTCACGTAACGATTTATGGATCTCCGGGGCACTTCCTCTCCACGCTTCTGATGTGTCTTTGTATTACATAGAGGGTGAGTCTCGTCACCACCTCCTCTCCTAGTATACCAAGGGTGTGTCTGGCTGATCAGAAACTCTTCACAAGTGAGTAGCAGGAACAGAAAATGAGAGTGAGCAGAGACTTTCCTTTCTGGTTAGCCTGCAGGGTCAGCCATTCACGTCCTCATTTAAGAAATTTCAAACCTATAACAAGAGGAGCTTAGATAAGTTGCGTATTTTGTGATTGACACATAAATACCTCAGGGAACTCAAGTTTCTCCCCCTCCTCCTCCTCCTCCTCCTCCTCCTCCTCCTCTTCCTCCTCCTCTCCTTCCTCCTCCTCTTCTTCTTCCTCCTCCTCCTCCTCTTCTTCCTCCTCCTCTTCTTCTTCCTCCTCTTCCTCCTCCTCTTCTTCCTCCTCCTCTTCTTCTTCCTCCTCCTCCTCTTCCTCCTCCTCTCCTTCCTCCTCCTCTTCTTCTTCCTCCTCTTCCTCCTCCTCTTCTTCCTCCTCCTCTTCTTCTTCCTCCTCCTCTTCTTCTTCCTCCTCCTCTTCTTCTTCCTCCTCCTCTTCTTCCTCCTCCTCTTCTTCTTCCTCCTCCTCTTCTTCCTCCTCCTCCTCTTCTTCTTCCTCCTCCTCCTCTTCCTCCTCCTCTCCTTCCTCCTCCTCTTCTTCTTCCTCCTCTTCCTCCTCCTCTTCTTCTTCCTCCTCCTCTTCTTCTTCCTCCTCCTCTTCTTCCTCCTCCTCCTCTTCTTCTTCCTCCTCCTCCTCTTCCTCCTCCTCTCCTTCCTCCTCCTCTTCTTCTTCCTCCTCTTCCTCCTCCTCTTCTTCCTCCTCCTCTTCTTCTTCCTCCTCCTCTTCTTCTTCCTCCTCCTCTTCTTCTTCCTCCTCCTCTTCTTCTTCCTCCTCCTCCTCTTCCTCCCCCCCCCCTTGGCAGGTAGGTCTGGGCTGTATAAGAAAGCTATCTGAGAGGGAGCCTGGGAGCAAGCCAGTAAGCAGTTCCTCCACTGTCTCTGTGTCAGTACCTGCCTCCAGATTCCTGCCTAGGATTTTCTCAATGATGGACTGTGATCTGCGAGTCAGATAAACCCTTTCCTCCCCAGGTTGCGTTTGGTTGCAGAGTTTATCACGGCAACCGAAAGGGAACTTGAATAAGTCTAAACTCACAAGCGTGATGACGAATGAGCATGCATGAGGAAATGGGGGAGTCAGAGCAGAGACCTCCCATCGTTGCTGTTTTATTTGGTGACCTCAGGCTGTGTTTCAATGCCATCATTGAAGATTGGGAATCTCCAAGGTAGAGATTAGTACACAGGGTTTTTTTTTTTTTTTTTGGAGGGGGAGCTCTTTGGGAAGGGAAAAGAGAGGAGAAGAGAGAGGGCTCTGGCAAAGGTGGAGGGTGAACTTGAATGCCATCCCAGAGGTGGCTTCAGCCAACTGTACAGAGCACTGGGGCTCAAGGATGGCGCTTCAGAGGTATGTCAAGTTGGGAGTACGGAGTCTGACCTGGTCCCTTCATGCTATTTAGTCAATGAAGTTCCCACCGAGAGAAGACAGAGGGGGATTGTCAGCAGTAGCCCAGCCAGGGAAGAAACCTGCTATTCGCTGGCAAGAGGGAATCAGAGCATCACCTATGAGTGTCTCACATACCTGAGAAACTCACACATATGCTCAGACTCACCGCTGTCCACACTGACAGACAGACAGACAGACACAAGGCCCACTTCCAGACAGCTTTCAAGGGAAAATTCTACTCCAAGCTCTCCCTCAAGTGTGCCTGAAGGGAGACACGCATTTGAGAATTTCACGAACTCTCCCTTGTTCAAAGCTTGCAACTGCGTCCTTAACACAGTCACACAGGACCTACAATGATGCGTAGACTCACAACACACAGGATTAATTACAGACCTTCATGCAGGAACAACCCGCTCACAGACACATCCCAGCACCCATACAACCATGCCCACGCATGCCTGTTCACATACGCCCAACACATGTATTCAGCGGGGCCTCATACATATGCAAATGCACAGACACCGGAGCGAGTCTCAAGCCGGCGAGAAAGACCGATAGAAACCGGATCGTTTCTGGAGACTCTATTAAATTTCCACACGGGGAGCTGGGCAAGCAACAGGAACGGAGGCACGCCTTAAATCGTGTGCCCTCCGAGGCAGATGATGCTCACTGAATTAGAGTGGGGGGCAGGGTGGAGCGGCTATGATTTACTATCTTCCCTCTCTCTTCCTCTCTCAGTATTTAAGTTGGTGTCAGATACATAGCCACAGGATACTTCTCTGCAGTCTCATGTTACCGGAGCATAGTCCCTCCTGAATTAAATAAATAAATAAATAGATAAATAAATAGATAGATAAATAAAACAATGGAAGAGAGAGTTCCAGTAAAGATGAAAGCCAAGGATCTCTTTTTTTCTCCTTTTTCTCTTTGACGGTTTCTTTTAGGATTTGTTTTTTTGTTGGTGTGTGTGTATGTCTGTGTGTGTGTGTATGTCTGTGTATGTGTGTCTGTGTGTCTGTGTGTGTGTCTGTGTGTGTATGTCTGTGTGTGTGTGTGTGTGTGTGTGTGTGTGTGGTCTGTGTGTGTGTGTCTCTGTGTGTATGTGTGTCTGTGTGTGTGTGTGTGTGTGTGTGTGTATCTGTGTGTCTGTGTGTGTGTGTATCTGTGTGTCTGAGTGTGTATGTCTGTGTGTGTGTGTGTGAGTGTGTCTCTGTGTGTGTCTGTGTGTGTGTGTCTGTGTGTGTCTGTGTCTGTGTGTGTCTGTGTGTGTGTGAGTGTGTTTCTGTGTGTGTGTGTGTCTGTATCTGTGTGTGTGTGTCTGTGTGTGTGTGTGTGTCTGAATGTGTGTGTCTGTGTGTGTCTGTGTGTGTGTGTCTGAGTGTGTGTGTCTGTGTGTGTGTGTCTGTGTGTGTGTATGTGTGTGTGTGTGTGTGTGTCTGAGAGTGTGTGTGTGTGTGTGTGTGTGTGTGTGTGTGCCCGTGTGCCAGCTCGAGTTGGTTCTCTCCTTCTGCCACGGGTTCCAGGGATCAAGCTCAGGCATCGAGGCTTGCCTGGCAGCGTTTGGGCTGGCTGAGCCATCTCTCCAGCCTGTCTGTGGCTTTTTCTTTCTCATAGTCTCAAGGCACCAGCTCAGCAGAGGAGACCTGATGGTCTTGGAGCAGAGGGTCCTGCAGATAGATGCCTGCATCCCCATCAACTCCGTGTGGGTTACCAGAAAGGGGAACATGGAAGCAGAGTCCGACTCTCAGTAGTCAGTGTCTGGATGCTGAAGGGCCCAACACTGCTGCTTCAAACTTCTGCACAACAGGGGCAATCATTTCCATTCCTAAAACAACGAGCTCTTTCCCTACTCTCTAAACTCTCTCTCACCAATCTGCTCTCTCTTTTTTGGAGTGTGTGTTTTACGCAGACTTTACTCTGACCATGTGACCCTATCCTCTCTCGGGAAGACCCATCCATGCTTCGGGCTGCCCATTTTCGAGTTCCGCTTCATTTTTGACCCCAGGCCTCCTTCTCTCCCTAGTTCCTTCTGCTCTCCTGCAGCCCATAACTCTTGGGCTGAGGGATTAACATTGTGATTTATCTGTGAAATTCCTTGAGTGAGGGATGAGGAGGGAGGAAGTCTGAGAGAGACCTTTGTCCCGGGATACTACGTGGTTATTCCCCATGCTTTAAAAAAAAAAGATAAAACAAACTCCAGGAGCTTGGGATGGGGGAAGGTGACTGAATTCTTTGGATCCAGTAATGCCATTCTAGAAACTTCTAAGATTTCCTCTCCTTTGGTTTTTCAACCCAGACAAACAGCCTAGCCTGTATTTGTTAGAAATCTCACTCTCAGATGTATTCGGTACACACCAGAGACCTTCTGCCCTCGTGATGGCATCTGGTGGTCCCGTTAGTAACCCTGCTCGGGGGGAACACTGAACAGATCACCAGAGCAATGTCTTCCTATTTCACCACCAAGAAGGGAGGAGACACAAAGCACAACCAGAATCTCTCTCCAGCCTGAGGTCTGCAACGACAGCTTGAGAAGAATGTCCCAACGGTATTTCCATTAACAAGACGTGCGCAGCCCCTCGGCAGGCACACCGGATGGCTTCTTGCATAGTAGGCGTCTTTTCCGAGGGTGGGTCCTGCTAGAAGGACAACACACCCCCTCTCCTGCATCTGTAGACCAGTCAGCCTGTATATCCAGAGTTTGCTGGATGGTCAGTCCACGCAGGAACAGGGACTAAGTCATAGTTTCTCATTTCTGCCTTGCCCTCTGGCTAGTTTTGATCTCTTGAGGGCTTTAGGACATCAGAGAGGAGGGAGATGGCGATGTCTCTTGGATATGATGAAAGACCACCATGGATGCTTACAGGAAGACAGTGCGCAGCGCTAGAAATGATTAGTCTTACCACAATTGACATACAGATTAGGGATGATCTATGCAAACTAGGAACCGGTTGCTGCTGGTCTACCCTGAAGTGGGACGAGCTGGGGAAGTCGAAGTCACGAGAGAACAAAGGCAAGCATTTGGCGAGCAGAGAAACCAGTGGTGTGGTAATGCGATAAAACCTCCCATCTCCTCTTCCTTCCAGCTGGTAGTTCTGAGGACTCAGGGTGACAGGGAAGGCAAGGCTCAGGGTTCACGAGGGTCCTCGATCCAGGTTATTTAATCCCTCACGCTTGCACTCTGCTCACTTACAGCGCGTCTCAGCTCTGCGATACTCTTTACTGCCTGCGTTTCAGAAGGGCGCCAACAGCTATCGGTGATCAATACACATTAGCCCATCTGTTTTCACTCTGAGGCGCTATACGCAGCATATGGCCTGCCTGGCCCCCTGATTGATTGCTGGCAGGGCTGCCATCTTGATTTTGAGCCGGGTTTCTCTTTCCTTATCTCTAGTGGTCATCGCACTTGTAGGCAGCCCTGTTTTGCATATCCCACTCCTTGGAATCAGAGAAGCAGCTAGCACGCTCTATCTCCGAGCACCACCAGAAATATGTCGTCAGGACCCCCGGCCTTGTATTATGAACAGACTCTGCACAGACTCGCTTGATGTAAAACCATTTACTTATGCAAAATTCTACTACTTCTTATTAATTTATTTTGTGCATGTGTCACGACCCGCCTGTGGAGGCCAGAGGAGGACAGCTTTCAGGGGTCATTTCTTTCCTTTCAACATGTGGGTCCCAGGAATCGAACTCGGAGTTGTCAGGCTTGGTTGCAGTCACCTTTACTTTAGGAGCCATCCCACTGGCCTTCAAGATTCTAGAGTTCTGTTTTATGTTCTTTAAGTGGCCGGATGCCAGTGCAAGGAGTGGAGCTCAAGAGATGGAACCAGTGCACAGTGACACCGGGAAGAGGAGCATTTTAATCTGTGGTTTTCCAAAATGCATGGAGTCACATGCGTGCGATGGGTTGTGCCCCGAGGCCACTGGCAACTGTATTCCAAGAAGCAATTCTTTACGTAGTAATTATGCTTATGATGGGGGTTGGTAGCTCACTGCCCTGGTCATTGATTCTTGTCTAAGAAAGACATGGGTTCACAGGGCTGGGATTTGGAACATCTTTATGGTTGAGTTTGTGGGTACAAAAGTACAAATTAGGGAAGGCTGTCCAAAAACCACGAGATGAAACTTCTAATTATCCACGCTTCCGGGCGGTCTCGTAGGTCAGATACTGAGAAGATGAACACCCAAGGTGCCATTTATCTTTGGCTGGAGATGTGTGCTCAGCCTGTTCTTTCTCATCAGATTTTCCATAGTCAACATTCCTACCATCAGTCGTGGTTGTTGTGAGTGGTTTTTTTTTTTTTTTTTCTAGAGCATCACCCCGCTGCAGAGTTAGAAGTCTGGAGGGGTTGATGGCGTGGGTTAGGTGCATAGTTTTCCAGTGAGGGTTCAGGTTCTGCAGGGGGAGCTTGGGGAGGACAGGAAGGCAAATGGGAGCATAACAACTTCTATCCCACCCTCATCACATAGATTATAGAACCGAACCCCAGGGAGGCACGAGAACTGCCAGGCTGGTATTGTTTCCAGAACTTGGACGGGGACCTTGAGCTTCCATTTCATAGATAATGCACGTGTCTACAGCTTCAAAATGGAAACAAGCCATTGTGAAAGTCCATTTCAAAAGCTTAGCCACAGGATACACAGAGAGTCTTGGGAATTAGCAGCATCACAGGGGCCAAATCCAGGGCCTTACATGAGTAAGCGCTCTACCACTGAGCTGTAGCCCCAGCCAGAATCTATACGTTTAAAAAGTTTGGTCCAAGAATCGCACCAAAGAGTTTGTTTTAATACGAAATCTTATTTTTATTTTTTAATTACATGTATATGTGTGTTTACGTGTGTGGGTGTGTGCCCGCGTGAAATCCGTACTCCCATATGCTGTCTTTGTGAGTGTGTATGTGTGGAGAGACTGTAATGTGTGTTTCTGAGTGATGTGTATGTGTGGATGTTTCTGGATTGTGTGAACAGGTGACCATGTGTGTACGTTGAATTTGTATCTATACCGTGCCTGTAGGCATGCAGTCTGTGTGAATGTGGTATCTAGGTGCGAAGTGGGTGGAATATACATCTGTTTTTGTGTATGTGTGTTCACTATAGATAGTGTGGGCCTTTGTGCCTTTGTGTGTGGTGCAGGGGTCCTGATGTGTGTGTGTGTATGTGCGCGTGCGCACGAGTGATAGGAATTAAAAGACAGAAAAACCCATTTAGAGACCTTGTAATTTGCACAGGGGATGCATTACAGAGAGATGTGGTACCTGGCAATCAGGATGTCCAGGACCTGGTCCCTGGGCTGATAGTAAAGTCTACACAGTAAACCCCCCCACCCCCCCCATCCCCGCCAGGGTGGCTCATTTGGTTCTTCTCATCTTCTCTACAGACCGATGGAAGACCCCAGCAGAGATGAAACTCAAAGGCACAATGTCTGCATTTTCCAGCCAAGGAGTCTGCAAAGATCCTGAATTCCTCCTGTCGTGTCCCAGTTTGACTGTGGCTGGCTGCAGAAGTACAAACGTGATGCTTGGGAAGTTCCTAGTGGGATGGAGTCACTTGTGGAGGTGGAGAGCGTCCTGCTGTCACTCTGAATGGCAACTCCGTTGGGGGCCGGCACTGACCATGGTTCCTGCATTTCCTGCATCCCGGTGTGGTGGGGAACGACATTTTCAGACTGTGTTCCAGGCTTCTTTTGCGACTGTCACCCCTGCGGGTGAGAGTTAGAGCTTTTAGAGAGCCACAGTGGATTCTGTGTTTCATCTTCCGGCTTCTTGTGCCTGTAAGATGAGCTTCCCCACAACAGGAGATTGTGAGTCTGACCAGCATCTGCCCGGGATAAACCAGAATAAAGAGCTGCCTTCTCCCTCTTCGCTTGTAGCAGAACTTCAGGGCATGCAGACCCCGTGTTGACGCTTCTAAGTTATCTAAATTCCTTTCTCACATCTTCAGATAAATAAGGGTCCGTTTTATTTAAGGCGAGCAAGCAATGCCAATTGTGAGTCTCATGACAGCAAAATTTTAACCCTGCTAATTAGCAAAGCACCAGTCTTGAAATCACGAAGAACATTCTCAAGTCTTCTTTTGATGGCACTCTTCGATTCATTCGGAATCTCATCCTAGTATTATTTATCCCACGGCTTACACGTCACATAATTATGATTGATTGCTTCATAGAAAAGCAATCCAGATAAACACGGCTTCTCCAGAAGCGGGCAGGCCATCGAAGCAGATCGGCACTCGGCTAACGTTTCATACGCTTGGGTCCCGTGAAAGAGGAGGTAGTGACTTTGTTCTGGAGAACAGCAATACACCCCAGATCTGGATGGAGGCATCATGGCAGCCTGCTGAACCTTGTCGTCATTCCCCACCCTCCCTATGCTGAACAGGTATCATCTGAAAGCTAAATTCTCTATTCAAGAGATTCTATCACTATGAAGAGTGGCCAACACCCCAGCCTTCCAACCCAGCACAACAGTCATAGGTGACACCTGGCCTTTGATAGTGGGTCATTTTTGAAGTTCCTCATCCATGACTGGATCTAGATACGTCAAAGCCGTGTGGTTATGTGGGTGTCTCTTCTGTTTTGTGTCGAGACAGGGTCTCACTATGGAGCCCTGGCTGGTCTGGAATTCACTATGTAGGCCATGCTGGTTTAGAACTCATAGAGATCCACCTGCCTCTGTCTCCTCAGTGCTGGGATAAAAGGCATGCACCCAGCTTTATGAGTGTTACTTTAAATATTTTTAAGCTTATTTTTATTCATGCACCTCTCTCTGTGTGTGTGCACATATGGTGTGGGTTCCCTTGTAGTCCCGAAGAAGGGCAGTGGGACATCGAACCCCTCTGGAGCTGGAGTTACAGGCAGGTGTGAGCTGTCTTACATGGGTAATGGAAACCATATTCAAGTCCTCTGGAAGAGCAGTATGTGCTCTTAACCCCTAAGCCATGTCTGCAGCCTCTTCCACTTTTTTAAAAGCTTGATCTTGGTTATAAAACACCTGTAGTACAGACTGTTAACTGGCCTTGCTGCAGTTTAAGAGCCGTGTGAAGTTGCACAACCCTCTCAACCTGCTGGAGACCTCTGAGGGGAAAGGATGGAGGCTTTCACAATGCTACCCACAAGGAAAATGAGAAGAAAAACATTTACCTTAGTTCCTTGTGCATAAATACATTTATGATACTTTCACGGCAAAAAAAAAAAAAAAAAAAAGACAAACTAAACTACCAAAAATTAGTTGATTACAGTAAAGTCTATTTTGTCTCATACAACCACATACACTTGGGGGAGTTGCCTCTT
Source organism: Cricetomys ansorgei (assembly GCA_026225945.1). Lineage (NCBI taxonomy): Eukaryota > Metazoa > Chordata > Mammalia > Rodentia > Nesomyidae > Cricetomys > Cricetomys ansorgei. The sequence goes on along the minus strand of JAMJFZ010000818.1, from coordinate 2,925,334 downwards.
CTTTGTATGTGGCTCGGCTTTTGTAACTGTGAAGCCATGAGGGTGAACTATACCATCTCTCTGTAGTATGTTGCTGCTGTGGTTCAGCCAAGAAGACACTGGGGCATATTCATATGTAGAAACCCTGCCAGACCTCAGCAGAGGGAACCACCATCCTGGTCAGCGCCATACTCAATATGACAGTGGAACCCCAAGCGTCTCAGCTCAGGTGTTTTTATTCCTTCAGGCGTTCTACTGATAGCATGTGCAGATCATTAGCAATTAAGCAGCCTCCACAGAAATCCAACACCTGCAGACAGTACAGATCACCCTAGGCAGCGGCTCTCCCAGCAGTGCATTAAACAATTTCAAACAGAAAAATAGACTTCCCCAAGATCTTTCAGTTCACTTCACCATCTAAAAGTTCGAAGGTGTGTCCTATACTGTGAAGCACCACTCCACCCAAAGGAAACTTCCAAGTGGATTCTGATGCACAATGCCAGCAAGAAGCAGGGAGAGTTTCAAAAGATCCCCTCCGAGGTGCCATCCTGTCTCAGAACACTGAGAGAGGATCGGGCACCAGAAGCTATTTCAGAGGCTAGTTTGGAAGAGAGGCAGAGAGATGGAGAGAGAGGGAAGGAGGGAGGGAAAGAGGAAAGAGGAGAGAAAAGAAAAGGTAGAGAAGGGGGCAGGGAGAGGGACTGCCCTCTGAGACCGAGAGTTCTTCACCCACTGTCTGACCAGGAGTCGGCCCGTGTGATTGAAAAGTTAACCGGGAATGGAGGCAGCTAGTTCAATTTTGTTCAAAACAGACTTCATGCACTCTCTACTTCAGTCCCATTTCCAGCAAGACTGGTGATTCCCCCACCCTCCTCCTCCTCCTCCTCCTCCTCCTCCTCCTCCTCCTCCTCCTCCTTCCTCTCCTACCAGTCCTCCCCCTCCATCTTTGTCTTCTACTTATTTATTGTGTGTATCTTTACGCACGCTCGCACTGCACCGTACACGTAGTGGTCAGAGGACCACTTTCAGGAGTTGATTCTCTCCTTCCACCGAGTAGGTCTTGGGGCTTGAACTCAAGTTGGACAGCAAGCTGGACAGCTTGCCCTTTACCTACCCAGGCTCGGCACAGGCCACTGATCTCTCCCTTCCTCCCTCCTCCCCCTCGGAGCACATCACCTGCTGGGTCTCATTACTTTGCTCAGGCCTTTCCTAATCACCCTCAAGATCTAGAGAACAGAGCTTGGATGTCTTTTGCTGTTGGGTCCCCGCACTCAGCTCAGTTTGGGGACGTGTGGTCCACACACATCTGCTGATTGAGTGACCGATGTTGGGAGGGACAGTAGTTTTCAGATCTGAGAGGACGGTTCTGAAATGGCGGCCACCGAGGACTGATGAGGAGGTCCGCTATGACCTGCTGCGGGAGTCTCTCCCCTCTGGCGGTCCTCTCAAAGCCTTGAAGCCATTGGATGAGGATCTGGAATAGAGACAGCCCCTACCCCGTGCATTAGAAGCGTGCTTTCCCAGCTCCCCAGACCTCACTCCGTGTCTGGGGTCACGGTTCCATGTTCCAATCTGAGGCCCTATCTGCATTTGGAGTCGGGGGGTGGGGAGTGGCTGTCTGCACCTTCTGAGGAGACAACAAGGGAACATGACCACTCACTCTGGCCCCAACCCCGAGCGTCAATGATGTTGGCTGCGGATCAAAGCCGGTGTTCCATTTTTAACCTCCGCCAGGCTCCACCTCGCCCTGAGCATGTGTTCTCAACATTTCATTGTGTGCCAGGGGGATAAACAAAACCCACCCCCTGAGTCTAGGAAGGATGCCTTCGGGGAGCTCTGAACTCAGCTAAGGCAGATAAGTGTTTTTCCCACCGAGAGTCCCCCGGAGCTGCGGGTTTCCTGAGCTTGCGTGACTCCACTGTAACGGGAGATGGGCGGCTCCATCTTCGTGCAGAACAAAATCTACAGATGGTGACCCTCGACCAAAACGGAAGATAAAAATTGGGCATGGAGGTGGGGATGGGGGGGGTGAGCCTATGTTTGGCTGAGGAGGCGAGTGGGAGGGGGAGCCTATGTTTGGCTGGCCATTCCTCTCTCTCTCCGTCTCTTACAAGTGTTGTTAGCATCTTCACCTGTGTTGCTGGGCATTATTGATGGAAGGTCATTTTATTTTCCAATGATGTTTATCAAGGTTAAAATAAGTATAAATGTGTTCTCTTAGGACATTTAAACAATTCAACAAGGGACGGGGAAGGAAGGCGGGGTGCAGTGCAAAGCAGAGGTCTGTAAATATTTCTCAAAGGAAGGAAGGAAAGAAAAATTTCCCCAGACAGACCCACTGCTGGCGATGTTGTGATGAATAAGATTCTAAATATGTGTGTATATTTAAACTGTATATGAGAGACCCTAGCACCGTCAAGAGGAGACACGTCATATGCAGAACACATCCAGTTCTGTTATTACAGTGTTATTACAGCGTGTTCATGCCGGGAGCACGTGCACAATATCCAGTCTCTACCACACTCCTCTGTGCTGAAGCTTCTAGGGTAGGGGAGAGCTGGGTGCTGGGCACCCATCACTCTCAGGATGGGAGAGAAGGTGGGAGCCTCAAGACAGCAAGATACTAGTCACGGCCACAGCCCCAGCCCCGACTACAACTTCCCCCCGGGTAGCGTTACTGTGTGCCAAGGTACCTTATTACTTCTTAAGTGTGGAAATCAAGGTGCAGGGAGGTTAAGCAACTTGCCTGAGGCCACACGGCTGGCAAGTGACCCAACACCCTCACTTAAGCGGGGCTGCTCCGGCTGCCTGGGCACCCTGGGTTTCCACTAGTCTCGCCTGAGGCATCAGGAACACCTTCCTTGATGAGCGATAGGAGCTGAGCTTCCCTAAATACCTGTTGGCACTCTGTGGTGTCGGGTTGTTCCCGAGGTGTCAGGGGAGGTCAGCAGATGGTCGTGGAGGGTACACTGTCTCCTTCCATGTCCCTTGTCGTTCTTCACCTGGTCGGCTCCGATTTTTATCTTCCGGGCTTTATTTAGGGACGTGGGCATTTCTTGAAGATGTTTCTCTCTTCCATTAAGCTTGGTGATGCCTCCTCCTCCCTCCTCCCCATCTCCTCCTCCTCCCCATTCTCTTCTCTTCCCCCTCTGCTCCTCCTCCCTCCTCCCCATCTCCTCCTCCTCCCCATTCTCTTCTCTTCCCCCTCTGCTCCTCCCCCTCCTCCCCATCTCCTCCTCCCCATTCTCTTCTCTTCCCCCTCCTCTCCTCCCCTCCTCCCCTCTCTTCTCCATTCCTGTATTCTCCCTCCTCTCTTCTCCCCTCCTCTCCTCCCCTCCTCCCCTCTCTTCTCCATTCCTGTATTCTCCCTCCTCTCTTCTCCCCCTCCTTTTCCTCCCCCTCCTCTTCCTCCTCTTTCCTTCCTTCACCTCCTTCTCCCCCTTCCCTCCTGTCCCTCTCCCTGCTCCCCTTCCTCTGTGTCCCCCTCTTTCTCCCTGTTGCCAGATATTGTCTCCCTCTTGAGGATTTCAGCTTTGTTGTTGTTCTCTCCCCCGCCCCCATCTCTCTGTGTGTGCTTTGTGTGCGTACATATGTGTGCCAGTGTACATTTATGCACACGCATAGGCGTGTTCGGGTGTACACATGGATGCGGAGGACAGAGGTTGGCGGTGGGCATCTCCCTCGGTTGTTTCCTACCTTAGCTTTTATCTTCTGAGGCAGGTCTCCCATGGGACCTGGAGCTCACCAGTTTCCCTAGACTGCCTCCTTAGCAAAGTCCGGTGGGTCCACCTGTCTCCATCTCTCCCATGCTGGCCTTACAGGCCTGTGTATGTCCAGCCATGTCCGGCCTTTTACAAGGTTCTGGGTATCGAACTCGAGTCCTCACGTTCGACGAGCAAGCACTTGACCGGCTAAGCCATTGCACCAGCCCTTTCTATGTACAGTCTCAGTTCTTGTCATGGTGAGAGTGCCCTCTCATCAAAGCTGTAACAACTCTGCCTGAGGAAGTGTAAGCACATGAACCCTCTGTCTCCTGAGCTCCCAGATTGTTGATTATTTATTAGATATTTTACCTTAGTATTTCCAAGGGCTTTGAAACTCGAATCCTATTCATTCCTAAGTCCTGAATGACGACACCAAAGAGATGGGGCAGGTGGAGCCTCGGTATGTAACATCTTGACAACACAGAGGGGTGGCCAGCCAGCGAGGGTGGAGTGAACACGTGAGTGGTTGCTCCAGGAGACATGAGGTTCTCTGCCAAGGTTGTGTATTTGAATCAGTGGTTCGAATCGGAGACATTAAAGCCATTCCAGTCTTCCTACGTGAAAAGAGAATTCTCAGTGGTGTTGCTATTAATGGTCTAGGAAAATGTAGAGTTCTTCGATCTCCCTTTGGTTTTAGCTGTTTTCTGGCCTCAGTGTAGCCCAGAAGGCTAGCATCAGGGGCATGGGGAATCCTAGAATAAACAGAAAAGATGATGTGATAGACTGAGACTCAAGCAGTCTCTCATGGGATGCCCCATGGCTATCTGGGTGAAAGGACCAGAATTCTATGTCTGCTGTAAGATGGAGCCAAGAGGAGAAAAATCAGTTGCTTCCCCTAGACTAGAGCAGTCCTGAGGGCTGGCATGCAGAGAGCCGTCAGAAGCTGGGGACAGGTCCTCTGTGCCCCCAGCTAGCTTTGGAGAAGTCTTCTTTCCCCAGCCTCAGTTTCTTTGGATGGAACCCCTTTTCTCAATAAGTCCTCCTCCTGCTCTCATGTTTTTGTGTGTGTTGTGTGTGTGTGCATGCGTGTGTGTGTGTCGTATGTATGCATGCATGCATGCATATGTGTGTGCATGCATGTGTGTGTGTGTGCATGTGTGTGCATGTGCATGCATGTATGCGTGTGTGTGTGTGTGTGTGTGTGTGTGATGCATTTAGTTTAATTCCTGCCTGGGTGTGGGTGTGAGCATTTACTGGAGCATGTGCAACTTATCAGTGGCGACAGCACTGAGGAGAGAAATGAAAGCCCCCTCCCTCAACAACCTTAACTGCAATGGTCCCTCAGGGAGGCAATGGGGCTGCACGGGCCCACTCCCACCCATAATTTAAAAAAAATTATGTTCATCCTAAGGGTTGAACCCAGAACCTTACTACATGCCTGGCCTCCCCAGGCATGCTGTTTGCAAAAACGGGGTTGAGAACCACCAAACTAGCTCAGCCCAGGGTCCTGTCCCATGTCAGCATTCTCTGAGTGGTCGGGAGGGCAGATATTTAGGTTTCGTGTTCTCTGTTGGAAGAGACACATTCCCCTGGCTGGAGTCTGCTTTCTGGGTCTCATTGACATCCACTTTCCTCATAATTTCTCCCAGCGTCCCTGGTCTTACACAGAACATAATGAGCATTTCAAAGGGAAGCAGGAAACCTTGGCTGTCTGTTCCCACGCTGAGGATGTTTACGAGCCTGAGCAAAACAGCCTCTGGGGCTCAGTTTGCCCACCTGTGCCAATGGGTTGGCTGAAGTGGAAGATTCCCAAAGTCATTTTCATGTCCCTGTCATTCTTTTGTCCATGAAGTCTATTGCTGGGGAATGTACAGACTTCCAAATCCACAACCCCATGAAGAGACCAACTAAAGGGACCTCACCTCCAAGCTGCTAAGGGCAGGTGACGCCACGTACAACGTAGCAGTCGGGTACCCCTTTCCATCTCCCCATCCCAGGATGCTACCGTTGCAGGGCACCTCGGCACGCACCTGTCCTCCCAGCACTCAGGAGGCTGAAGCAGAAGGTCTGAAGGTTCAAGGCCAGCCTAGTCTACATAGTCAGACCCCTGTGTCTCAGAAGGAAACCCCATCTGACTTCGGAGAGAAGCTGGGGGCACACGGAGAGTGCGGTTTGCTGAGTCTTTTGCTAGGAAACACAGGAGCCACGGCGGCAAAGCCCAGATCTCAGGGCAGCTTTTTATGTAAAATGGGATGGGGCAGGCACTGTCTAGAGAAATCTAGCAGGTGCAGGCTCCGGGCTTTAATTCCCCCTTCCTAAGAAGTGTCACCCAGACAAAATAAACAGAACTTGAAATGGCCGACTGGGGCTGGCCCGGCCATCTCACACGTCCGGTCTGTGGCGTCCCACCCGGCAGCTGCTCCAGTGCTGAAGGGAGCCGAGGACATTAGCAGCGGTGGGATTTTTTTTTTCTTTTATATATCTATAATGATAGAAATGGATTGTTTAGACGGATCCCAGTCATAACATGGAGTAACGGTGACAGCTTGAGAGCGAGTTTGCCAGACCCAGAAAGGCCCGATTTCACGAGGACTTTGGCGATTCTGCCTCGCCGTGGCGTTTAACATGGTGCAGAGATTTATGGAGCCGTGGGAACGCAGTGGGATCTCAGGATGCTTGGCTTCTACAGACCACTCCCCAGAATGCAGACCGCGTTTACTTAGCAGCTCGGTTAGGACACAGAGACGGGAGAAGGGAGACGGCAGGGTGTGCGGGGCTCTTGTTCGCTGTGTCATTGAGGACCGCTGCCTTCTGCCGCTGGAGTCTCAGTTTGCCCACTCGTGCAACGGGTTGGTGGAAGTGTCTGGATCCCAAACTCATCTTCAGCTCCTTGACTCTTCTCTGTTTAACGTCTCAGGACAGCTTCTCAGTGCCAAGCCTTTTTTTTGGTTTGGGGGTCCGGGAGACAGAAAACTTAGGGATTAGCCATGCACCTTGCTTGGTGCGTGCGTGCGTGCGTGCGTGAGTGCGTGCATGCGTGCGTGTCTGAGTTCCTATTTTCTTCACTGTGACGGAATGAGGGACTTGGGGGAGGGAATGGGGTTTCTTCCAGCCCACAGTGCAGAAGATCCTGTCTACGGTGGTGGAGAAGGAGCGATAGTAGGGGCGTGTTTACATCACTGGTCAGGAAGCTGATCTCCGGCAGGAAGTGAGGTCCTATCACTGGAAGGCAAAACCTACCTCCTCCAGTTAGGCTTTTCCTCCTAAAAGCTCTCTGCTTTCTCGAACAGCGCCGCCAGCTGGCGAGGGAAAGTTGGAGCCCATGGGCCTGTGGGGGACGGCTCACGTCTGCATTACTTAGCTTTTGGCAATCAGACACAAACTGGAGTCACCTGGGAAGAGGGAAAATGCCTCCTCCATTGGAACGGCCTGTGGTGCATTTTTTAAATTAGTGAGTGATGTGGGGAGGGTCCAGCCCACCGTGGGCGGTGCCATCCCTGGGCAGCTTAGTCCTGGGTTGTGTAAGAAAGCAGACTGAGCAAGACATGGGGAGCAAGTCAGTAAGCAGCACCCCTCCATGGCCTCTGCTTCAGCTCCTGCCTCTAAGTTTCTGCTTTGGTTTCCCCTAATAATGGACTATATATAACCTTTAAGATATAATAAATCCTTTCATCTCTGAGCAGCTTTTAGTCACGGTGTTCCTCACAGCAACGGAAGCAACAGAAGGTAGGCTAGGGCAATATTCAAACTCCTTTCTCTCTCTCTGTCTCCCTCTCTGTCTCCCTCTCTGTCTCCCTCTCTCTTTCTCCCCCCACCCCCTGTGTGTGTGTCCGTGTGTGGTGGGTTGACATACATGTGTGAGTACGTGTGCACATGAATGCATGTGTGTGTGGGGGGCAAAGGTCTACTTTGGGTGGGTGTCAATTCCTGAGGCGATAGTTATCCTGGCTTTCTGTTGTTGTTTTCAGACGGGATCTCTCTGGGATCGGAGCCTCTCTAATTAGACCAGGATGACTGGCCAGTGAGCTCCAGGCATCCTCCTGCCTCTGCTTCCCCAGAGCTTGGATTTCAGGCCTGTGCCAATACGCCCAGCTTTTCGTGGCAGTGCTGGGGACTGAACTCGGGTCCTCAGGGTGAAGTGGAAGCACTTTAGTGATTAAGCCATCTCCCCAGTCCCGCTCTTTCTTTTAAAACTACCACGGCGCCTGCCTCTGGGACACCGTGTGCGTAGGTAACACCGTGAACAGGGCACTGGGATGGTGCAGTAGCGCTCCGCAGCAGCCACATAACTGAGCCCCGCCACCCTCAGCACTTCGGGGTTTTTTGGTTTTGCTTTGTTTCATTTTGTTTTCTGAGAGGGTTTCTCTGCTGTAACTCTGGCTGTCCTGGGACTCACTCTGTAGACCAGGCTGGCCTCGAACTCACAGCGATCTGCCTGCCTCTGCCTCCTCTGCTCCTCTGCCTCTGCTGGGATTAAAGGTGTGCCCCACCACCACCCAGCCTCAGCACTTCCTTTATAAAACTCCTAGCTCCCATCTCCGCCCTTCTGCACAGCCTCTCTGTGTCATCCCTGGGGGCAAAGCCACGATTTCCTTCATGCAGTCACTTAGTAACTTTAGGGCCACACAGAATGGGCTGAGAGTCGTCTCAGCCCTTGTCACTTTCCCTTTATATTTCTTTTTGGTGAGGAAGGGGGGCCATCAACCATTTTATTTCACTCATCTATTGCTGTGTATAAAACTGTCTAAATGTCTGTGGCTCGACACAGACTATCTTAGACTAAGCCATGATGTTGCAGGTTCGGAATCTGGACAGGGCTCAACTGGACGATTCTCTATATCATGCTAACAGAGGTCAGGTCCAGTTGGATCGGCCAAGGTCAGAAAGATCCAGAAAGCTATGTCCTTCAGGCCATTATCAGCCCGGCATCTTCTTACCAATAAAGCTTTATTGAGACGCCCGTTCACCTACCTACCGTCTACAGTGCCTTTCAGGGTCTAACGGCAGAGCCCAGCCGTTGCCACAGAGACTGTATGACTTACAAGGTCTCAACACGTACAGAGGAAACGACCTGTCTCTTGATCTGAGAGCTCCACAGTGGTTAGATGTTTCTCTGGTCCCTCTCAGGGTCTGTCTGAAAGCTGACTAGAAAGGATGGGCTGGCTACACGTAGCCTTTCCCAGCATAGAGACCCTGGTACCCTGTAGCAGTGTTTTTCTTACTCCTCTTTTACTTCCTCTTCTGTTTCCTTCTCTTCCTCCTCCCCCCTCTTCCTTCTTCTTCCCATCTACTCTTCTTCCTTCCTCGTTTTCTTTTTTCCTTTCTCCCCCTTCCTCCCCTCTTTTTGGGAGACATGGACTCAATAAATTATCCAGGCTGGCCTGGAACTTGTGATCCCCCTGTCTCGGCTTCCCGAGTTCTGAGATTGCAGGTATGCACCTCCATGCCCAGCTTACTAGAGCATCATCCGTCGAACTCAAGATTCATGGGAAGGATATTCCTGGAGGGGCTGAGGATGGGGCTCAGTTAGCAGATCCTGCTTGCTGTGTGAGAAGCCCTGGATTCCATCTCTGGCACAGCATACGCTAGCTGTGGCGGTACAAGCCTATAATCCCAGCGTGCAGGAGGCAGAGGCAGGGGGATCGTAACTTCAAGGTCATCCTTTTCTAGATGGTGAGTCTGAGGCCAGCTTGGGCTACATGAGACTCTGCCTCAAAAAAAAAAAAGAAAAGAAAAGAAAAAAGAAAAAGAAAAAAACCAAAATTCCTGAAGAAAACAATTAGCTCACCTTTCTCAATGGGACAAAGATGTCTTTTCTCTATGACGAATCATGTCACAAACCATTCTGAAATAGTTGCGTGTCTTCTCCAGCCTTGGCAGGGAGGATGTCCCAGAAGTCTTTTGTGATGCCCCCTGGGGGTCAGAATTCGCTCATCTGCCCTTCCCTCCAGATATCCAGAAGGATTATAGCAAAACATGGCACCCAACATTGGGAGGCTCAGGCTCACTGTTCAGTTCATGGAAGTTCAAGGAACTTGGAGGTGGAGTGGAAATGGCCTCTGGAGATAAAGATGGGTCCCCAGCTACCATGTTGCCTGAACGTCTTGGATTTATATTTTTATTTTTCAGACCGATTCCTGGATGGAATTCCAGTTAATGGAAGGTCCCAGGTAACCAAGAGTTTGTCTAAACACCTTTTATTTTTTTTCCTAATGTTTATGGGGAGAGGTGTTTGGCCCTTCACGTACTTAACAATTCCCCTCCATTTCGTTCTTACCGGTCGTTGGGTCAAATGGTCTCTAAGTTCCTCGAGGTGGCTTGCCAGGCTCCCGTTTCCCTCCTCTGCGGGGACTCTGACATTCCATTGGTTCAGTATACCATGTGACATCTCCATGGCTGACAGCGAAAGTCCTTATCTGGACTGAGGAGTCTGGCCAGCACTCTGTGTCCGTCCGTCCGTGTCACGGCCTCTGCCACAGAAGGTTCTCCCTGTTCCCCTGACCCACAGGTATTTCTGGTCCTGACACGCTGGCCTGCTGGGAGCTGACATTCCCATGTCACCTCCCAATGGTTCAGTGGCCGTGGGAAGAACAGAGGTCTCAATAGTCCTTTCTCACACCTATCAGGTTCCATCGAATCTCTCCGTCCACGGATATTTGGATCTTAGTTATCAATGGTCTCATTGTATGGGTAAACTCTTGAATTTTCTAATTATTCTTCTCTGCTCACCTTTCTTTTATCCTTTCACTCTGGGAGAGGGGAGGGGTTATCCCCCCACCCCCACCCCCGCGTGTAGGCAGTTAATGCCTAAAGTTCATGTGTTTGCAAGAGGGTCCACTGATAATAAGACACCTACTACCTCTAAAGACCCCCTTTTGCCTTCTCTTTCTTTTATTCAATCACTGACTTTGTAAGGAATACTTGATAGAGAGGCTAGAGAGACGGCTCGGAGGTTAGGCGTGCTTGATACTCTCCCGAGGATGTGAGTTGAGTTCCCAGTACCTTGTGGGTGGCTCCCAGCCACCCACATGTAGCTCTGGCTTAAGAGATCCAGCGCCCTCTTCTGGCTTCTGTGAGTGCTGCACCCATGTGCCTATACACACACACATGCATGCATAAAAACAAATAGAATCTTGTTAGGAGAGGGTATTTAATATAGTGTTTACCTTAGCAAAATTTAAGTATGGAATACTGTTGTTGCTGGCCACAGGTACAACTCTGTGTGCACCAGACCTCCAGGACTTATCTGCCTTGTATAAGACAAACTTCCTATCCCGTGACCACTACCTCCCATCCAGTCCTCGTACTGTCTCAGCCAACACCCTGCTTTGTGATGATTGGTTTAGAGTCTGTCTTTTTGCACTTAGCGCCACATCTCCTAGGTCTATCCATGTTGTTCGGATGGAAGCTCTTCTTCTACAAAGGCAGAATACTATCTCACTGTGTACATATTCCGCGTGGTCTTTACCTGTTCACCTGTTGATGGAAGCTCAGGTTGCTCCTATGTGTCGGCTATTGGGAGGACTGTTGCAGTGGCAGGAGTGTTGATAACTCTTCAGCATCCTGATTTTAGTGCCATCTGTCAGATAGCTGGAACCGGACTGCTCAGTTGTATTGCATTTCTGTAGTAGTGCTATGAAATGGGGTCCTCTTGCCCTTCCCTGTCTCCCTCTCCCTCCTTTCCTCCTCCTCCTCTTCTCCTCTCTTCTCTTCCCTCTTCACTCCTCCCTCCTCTCCTCCTTTCTCCTCTCTTCCGTCATCCCTCCTCTCCCTGTTTCCTCTTTCTCTTCCTTCTCCCTTTCTTCTCTCCTTCTTCCCTCTTCCACCCCACCCCTGCACTTCTCCTCTTCCCCCCTCTCCCTTCCTCATTTTATTTCCTGTTACAGACATTTGCTTCCTTCCAGAAGACCTTTGCTCTGTGTTGATTCTGCTAGACGCAGCAAAACACACACAAGTAAACCGAAGAGTCTCTGCACGGGCAATTAAGAAACACTTCACAGATGTCCTGTGCTTGCAAGGAGTGCCAGAACCAAAACAGATAACAATCCTTGGCCGGGATTTCCCAAGACTTGGAAGGCATCCATGCCCCTGAAGATCCCTGTGGAGCAGCCCCATCCTTCCTGTCCACAGGCTCAATCCCTGCCACAGCTTCTATCCAGCCTGGGGACCCTCTCTGGCCCCTCAACACACGTGAAGCTGTGGGTGGAAAGTGGGGGCATCTCTGCTCCTATCACTTGGCAGCAGAAGTTTTTCATCTGAGAGGTATACACGATTAACAGCATTAATTACAGATAACTGTGGACCACCAGCTTCATTCCGGGAGGCCTGATACGGGATGGCCAGTGCTGATTTGAGCAATCCCAGGTACCATTTTGAAAACGAATTCAAGCCAATGTACACTGAAGGCACTGAATCATACGAGGGGGTGAGGGGAATAACCCATAATTTCGGTCTCACTTGGGGCTTACAGTTCTGTCCCACCTTGAAATTCTGCTTGCTTACCACCGTGTCAGTCTTCACAAAATAGGGTTGGAATCGGAGCCCTGTTAACGGATGAAAAACCTCATTCCAGGACATGTTGTCTTAAAGTCTTGCAACATAAGAACGCAGATCATCCTGCCTACAGAGTCTCAGTCATTGGCTTGTCTGTTGATAGGGCGCTCTACTCAGGACTGCGTAGCAATGATCACCACGTCACGCACTGCCAAGTCCGAGGCCCTGCAGGGCCAGCACAGCTGCCCTTGCGCAGTCACTTCTTAAAAATTTTAAAGTATTTACTATTATTATTGTGTGTGTGTATTCATGAGTGAATTCATGCATGTGTTCATGTGTGTGTTCATGTGTGTGCGTGTTCATGTGTGTGCTCATATGTGTGTGTGTGTTCATGTGTGTGTGTGTTCATGTGTGTATTCACGTGTGTGTTCATGTGTCTGTGTTCATGTGTGTTCGGGAGTATGTGTTCATGTGTGCGTGTGTATGTGTTCATGTGTGTATCCGTGCATGTGTTTGTGTGTATGTGTTCATGTATGTATTTGTGTGTGTGTTCATGTGTGTATTTGTGTGTTCATGTGTGTGCTCATGTGTGTGTGTGTTCATGTGTGTGCTCATGTGTGTGTGTTTGTGTGTGCGTATATTCGTATGTGTGCTTATGTATGTGTGTGCTCATGTGTGTGTGTGTTCATGTGTGTGTTCGTGTTTGTGTGTGTGTGTGTGTGTGTGTGTGTGTGTATGTGTTCATGTGTTCCCTGAGCATATGCAGAGGTGAGAGAACAGCCTTCAGGAGTCCGTTCTTTCTTTCCTCTGTATGCTCCAGGAACTGAGCACAGGTTCCAGGTCTTCCAGGTCCCTAGAGTTGGAGGCACTTTACTTGCTCAGTCGTCTCAATAGCCCTCGAGTAATCGATTACTCTGACCATCGGTCCTTCTTCCGTGAAATGTCAGTGCACTGCAGATCCTAAAGCACCCAACCTCATGAACATGGGATGCTCACGGTGGAGTCACTGTCCTCAGGGTTAAAGAGTGCGAGTGTCCATGTATCGATGACCTTGTGTTTGTACATTCATAACCTTTATCCTTTGTCCAATGAGCCCAGGGGTGAGGGTGGATCCAATGCACCCACCTTCAAGCCATCCCTGGTGGATACATCTAATTCTTGGTGGGCTTGTTGGGTTGTTTGGTTGGCTTTGGGTTTTGTATTGGTTCTTATTTCAAGACAGGACCTCGAGTATCCCGGGATGGTTTTAAACACAGTGCACATCTGAGGATGACCTTGAACTCTTGATCCTTCTGCCTCCACCTCCTGGAGCACTGGGATTGCAGAAGTCCGCTGCCACACCTGGTCTATGCAGTGCCAGGGATGGACCCCAGGGCTTCGCACATGCTCGGCAAGCAGTCTACCCCACTGAGCCGCATCCCCCAGCCCAGTGGTGTTTGCTTGCTTGCTTGTTCTTGGAGCTGGGCACAGAACCCAGGGCCTCAGGCATGCTAGGCAAGCCCTCCACTAGTGAGCTACATTCACATCGCAAGAAATCCAATTTCTCAGCTCCAGCATTAAAAAAAATCCCCGAATCTTATACACAGAAAACCTTCAGTCCTTGCAACATGGTAATAATGAAACCCCGTGTGGGATTTTGGAATGCTGCCTATTTGGTTTTTATAAAGAATAACACAGCCAAGCTGAGTGCTAAAGGAAAAAGAAAATGCTTTCCTGTGTGCGAAGTAGTTCTAATTTAATTGGCTTGATGTACCTGGCTTTGGTAGAGAGTTTCAAACAAGGTTGTCTTAGGCCTGGACCCAATGTCTCGGGAAGTCAGCGAGGAGTTGCTTAATGACGTACTCCTTCTATGATGGTTTCCACACACACCAGGAAACACACTCCTGCAGACATCAAACAGCTGCTCCTAAAAACACAGGATGGAAAAAAAAAAAAAAACAGCTCCATTCCGTGTTTCAGCCACAACAAACAGCATTTTATAAGAGTCGCAGCAGATCTAGGAGACTTGGCCACATTCTTGAGTGTCTAAGGTCGGTTGACAGTCAGCGGGGGGAACACAATAAACAGCAGCTGCAGACATGGGAGAGCAGCTCCAACCCACTCCACATGGCGAGCAGTCCCTGTCACCTGGCCAGCAGACCAACACTGTCCCCTTGATCACACAGAGCCACGATTGGGGTTCGAAAACATGGAGGTTCCTCAGGCAGGTGAGAAGGTCTTCGCTGCATTTCAGTCACAACCCACATCATTGTTCCTCCAAGCAGCGTAAAATGTTGTATCAGACCAAGTGCCGCCACACTCTAGATCCAAGAGGTAGGCCACTGTGAGTTGGCTCTGTAGGTGGAGAGGACCAGAAATTTGGGTTGGTCAGCTTGAATTGGAAACTTGACACTATTCAGAATCACTGGGGGAGAAAGTCTCAATGAGAGATTGCCTATTTTGGGTTGTTGAGGGATTGTCTTGATTAAATTAAAGGATGTGGGAAGAGCCAGCCCACTGTGGGCGGCACCATTCCCTAGGCACTGGTCCAGAACTGCTGACTGTAAACAAGGAAGCAAATAAATATGCATGTGTTCATTTCTCTCTGCTCTTACCTGTGTGTGTGATGTAATGTGACTGGCTGTCTCAAGCTTCTGCTGCTGTGACTTCTTGGAAGTTGCAGGCAGCAACCTGCATCTGTAAGCTGATTCCTATCTACTACCCACTGCTCTCTCACGGAGGCTTTTACTCACTGGTCAGGACTTCCTGGCTTCCTGAACTATGGTCTTGACAGTGTCTTGGATTTGCAGAAGGAGGGAAGAGAAGAGCAGAGTGGGAGACCCTGTCTTTCTAGGGGAGACCTTGTTTTTCTAAGAAAACACCTAAGAAGAACACTCGAGCTTCCCAGGAAACCTTATTAGTGGAAGTGTGGTCTTTTGAAAATATTTATTAATTTATTTGACTTTGTGTACATATGTAGGTCACACGCGTGCTACACCAACAAAAGTTGGCCAGAGAATAACTTTTGAGGGTGAGTTCCCACCTTCCACTTTGTTGAGACTGGGTTTCCTTGGCTGTTTCTGCTGCTGCACCAAGTCCCACGAGCATGCTGGGATTACAGATGTTCTCCACTGCACCTAGCTTTTTTCATGGGTGCACCAGATTTGGTGATCAGGTTTGCATAGCAGGCACTTTGACCTAGCAAGCCATCGCTCAGTTTAGGGGTCCTCTTAGCTCTAAAAAAGCTTAGGGAATTAGGTTTTTAACCTGGAAGAAATTACCAACCTTCAAGTTGAGACACTAAGAAGGAAGAGAAGAGATTTTGGGAAGGCACCCAGCATCCTGAAGTCCCACCATAATTCAGTTCCCACACAACGTGGGACCCTATAATGGGCACTATTGGACATTATTGAACCTGACTCAGCACTGGACACTGTGATGAACATTATTTCTATTATTTCACTGTGCTCAAAATAATTCTTTGACAGATGTGGCAGCACACTTCTGTCATCCCAGCACTGGGGAGTTTGAGGCAAGTGGAATTCAGATTTATAGTCAGCCTGGGTTTCATAGCAAGACTATCTCAAAACAAAACAAAACAAACAAACAAAAAACAGATACAAACTAACCCACCAACCAAACAACTATCTCTTTGAATTTAACATTTCCATTTTGCAGATTAAGAAACAGAGCCTCAAAGACAGGAAGTCATTTCCTGAAGAAGAAACAGAAAAGCAGTGTAGAAAAAGGTTGATTTTTGTAAACCAAAATAGTCTTTACACGTACTAGTTTGCGTGCGTGCACACACACACACACACACACCCTTCACATACATACCTATCACACACACACACACCTATCACACACAGACACACCTATCACACTCACACAAACCCATCTCTCTCTCTCTCTCTTACACACACACACAAACACACACACACACACACACACACACACACACACACACACACACACACACACACAAAGGAACTACGAGAATTTAAAACTAAGAACTCTCTTGCTGGTCCTGCCACCTGGGTCTTTCATTAATTAGCCTTGTGGTCCATGAATTATTCTTGTGGTCCTGTCTTCTCTTTTGCTGACTGCCCTTTTCTTCCAGGTAAGACTTGGGAAATTCAGTCAAGCAATTTGTGATGTTCTCTTCATTGTCACAGGACAGCTTCCTCGGACCCAAGAGAGAAGCCACAAGATACACTCCAGAGTTGGCTCACTTCTCTGACTCCAGGTTTCCAGAATAAGCCTCGTCAGCAGGACGGACTGTGGTTCTTAAGGGCCATATAATTACATGAGGGGTATCCTCCATTCCTGCCCCTTTCAGGACACAGTGAGTTCTAATTTATAAGCTTGGCTGTTCCTCCTCTCCAGCTCTGCCATATTTCTCTCTGTAATCAGTCCCCTGGGCCTTTGGAAGTATACAGGGCCTCGTTCCGTGACCTTCCAAGTTCTTCTGAGAAATTGCCAGAAGTTACTTTCTTCAGGATGGTTTTCTTCAAACTCATTAAGACACTCGTTTTTTTTTTTTTTTTTTAGCTGGGGGATAGCTCAGCTGGTAAAGTGTTGACCATCCAAGCATGGGGGCCTCAGTTCAATCCCTAGAACCCACATAAAAAGCAGGGTGTAGTGGTGCATGCTTGTAACCTCTGGGGAGGCTGAGTTAGAAGGGGTCCTGGGGCTTGTTTTTCAGTAGTCTAGTCTCATCAGTAAACTCCAGGTTCAGGGAGAGATCCTGCCTCAAAAACAAACAAACAGGTGGATGGCTCTTAGCAGAAGCTGACCTCCAGCTACCCCGCCCCACCCCACAGCCATGCAGACACACTATGGCTGCACTGATTGAACGTCTGGTCTTCTGGTCATATGTCCTAGACTTGGCCTGTCTTCCAACAGGATTCTGGGATGCAGTGTGGATGTCTCTCTGAGAGCCTCACGTTTTAGTGTGGTCACAGCTCAAAACAGGCTCCTTAAATTTTTTTTTTTTTTGGTGCAATCTTTTAAAATTAAATTATAATTACGTCATTAGCCTCACCCCCGTCCCCACCTCTCTCTCCCTCCTTTCTCAGATTCTTACAACTTATTTCCAAACAAGGCCTACTGGGAGATCTGTAGGAGGTAAAATGTATTAAAAGAAAAAACAGAAATATTTTTGTGGGCTGAAGAGATGGCTCAGCAGTTATCAGCACTGACCGCTCTTGCAGAGGTCCCAATTTTGATTTCCAGAACCCATGTGGTGGCTCGCAACCATCCGTAACTCCAGTTCCAGGGGGAATCTGATGTTCTCCTTCTGACCTCCAAGGGCGCTACATGCACGGGGTGCACACCCATACACACAAAATAAATGAATCTGAACAAATGCTTCTTGTAAGAAATTTGGAGCAAGCCCTTGATAGACCCACATTGTAGAGATTCACAGCATAAAGGCTCCCAGTAGGTTTGAAAATAAAAAAAAAAAAGCAAGCAAACTTGCTTCGTTTCATTAAACTTCGTTTACCCAAAATTTATTCAACCATGCATTCCCGCATTTTTCTTTTCATGCTGTAAGTGTTAACATCCTGTGTGTTGAAACATCCCTCCCAGCTTAGGCTTGGGAGCCACGCCTTTACCTGCATGAGTTCCAATGCTTTGTCCACCCTGCAAACTTTTCCATATGTCAGACTTAGGTCTCAGAGACATAAAGTAGCCCGTACATGGTAACCTAAACTTCAGAGTTGCATGGCTGGAATTTGAGCCCATGCCGGGATGGATTGAAAGCATATATATAAAGTTTTTGCCCCATATTTGATCCCCGAGGTAGGATGAATTACTTGGGATTCACTTCAATTACTTGATAAAAATAATTTGCAATTAACCCTCCATTGACTGTCAGTGAGGAGTTTGAAGGCAATTTGTCCTCAACCCCAGCCGTCTGCTTTGCATTATCTATTTCAGAAACTTTTTTTGTAGGGCTGAGTGAGGCCGGAAACTTCCATCCAGACTGTCTGAATTATCAAAAAGAAAAAAAAAAAATCCTGAGCTGATGACATCAGAACGAATCAGACTTTACAGAGCTGGACTCGGGGAGCTGATTGGAGCTGTCAGCTTTCCTGTGGAGAGACAGCCCTGGGCAGCTCGGCTCAGAGTGTGTCAGGATGCAAACAGTCAACAAGCTTTCAGGTGAATTTCACGGTGCTTGTGGGAAAGGGGGTCCTCTGGCTCTTTGTTGGGGAATCTGGCAAAATCTTGTGGGTAGTCTCAGAGTATGAGACCAGTGGTGGGGTGACTGGGAGAAAAATTATACACGCATACACACGTACGTACATACATACAAGCATACACATGTACATACATGCATGCATACGTGTATGTATGCATACATGCATAACTCTCTAGTGTACTCATCAGTCCAGTCACCAGGGTCAAGATCTCACACAAGAACGTTAAGCCATGAAAGTTCATACACGAACTTGTAAAGTTCACTAACACTAGGCACCCACTCTGCTCCCCAAACTCCAGGATGCTAGCAGGTCAGTGAGCAAAGAAAATGTGATTTTTCTAACTAAACAAATCACCCCACAGAGGGGTGTACCTGATAGTGTCTTCCCCAGAGAGGGGTTTTCAGAGCACCCTACCTCTTGGCTCCACGAGTAACTTCTCCTTTTAGCAGCCAAGGCTCCCGTGAGGCCTTGAACGCTAGAGTTGAGCTCCTCTGTTCTGTTTTCCGAAGGTTAGAGACTGCCGATTAAAGAGCAGCCCCGGAAGGTGAAGTGCACGCTTGGAGTGGGGTGGTGACACGTGAAGGAAGGGCTCCCGACCGCAGCTTCCATCTGTCCCATGGCTGGCTGGCCACCTTGCTTGCCCGTTCTGGAACCCTAAGCAGGGGCTCCTTGGTGGGTCCATCTTCCCGCACCAGGAAGTCTCGCTTGCCTCTTCTGGGACCTGGGGTTGGTAAAGAGATCACGGCGCCTTCTCAGGACAGCTTCAGCAAGTTCTAACTGAACACAATTGTGTATTGCACTTTACAAAGCCCATGGGACCCAGAAACACACAATACAACCCTGCTTTGTCTCCCCCTTCTCTTTCTTCCACCTCCTCTGTTTTCTTCCTTTCTCCTTTCTTCCTCTCCTTCCTCTCCATCTTTCCTCCTCCTCCTCCTCCTCCTCCTCCAGACAGGATCTCATTATGCAACCCAGGCTGGCCTCAAATATATTATAGTGCTCAGGACTCTAATTTGCTTTCTCGATCTGTGAAAACAAACAAACAAACAAACAAAAAAACCCCACTGGCCAAAAGCAACCCTAGGAGGAAAAGGTTTATTTCAGCTTACATATTCAAGAAAGGAAATCCAGGCAGGACCCTGGAGGAAGGAGGAAGGAGCTACAGCAGAGGCCATGGAGGAGTGCTGCCTACTGGATTGTTCCCCGTGGCTTGCTTGGCCGTGTCCTGTCCAAAAGTCTGCATCTCACGGCTCTTGTCTTCTGCTGCCTCTTACATTCTTTTCACTCCCTCTTCTGTGAGGCTCCGGAGCTCTGCATGGCGGCAGGGTGATTTACAGAATGGGTCTGGTGCTCTCCAATTCGAGTCTCTTTCCTTTGTACCATGTAGCCTCTGAGAGCTTATCCCATCTGTCTTTGGTGAGCCCTCATAGGCACCGTAAATTGTGTCAGGATCATGAAATTCAAGAGCTGGGGGTGACAGATCCTTCCTCTATTGACTGGGATAAGTGGAGGTCACAGTGCGGACCCGGGAGGAATGAGGACTGTGGTCCAAATCCCAGTATACCAATTACCCATCACAATGCCTCTGGCAAGCGGCTTAGCTTTCTGAGCCTCCATATTCTGATATTTCCAATGGGGACAGGTCTGGTGCTCACTGCCCACCAGTGGTGGGAAAAGACTTGCTGATACATGCCTGGCACACACCAGGAAACACTGAATGGCTGTCACCAGCGATAATCAGGATAGTAAACACCATAGGTATTCATATGCAGTGTTCTGAAAACAAACAGGAAAGGTATCTAATTCTGTCCCTAGGAAGGGCAGGGCAAGAGGAGATCTCCCCCTTGGTTGGGTTTTTCTGTTTGGTAGATTTAATAGCTAAACTTTCTCTGACGGTGTTTCCACTCTGACAAGTAACAGACTGTAACAGACAAAGCCACACGCTGGTACAAACACACAGCAGACCCTGATGTAGCTGCCCAGCCAGAGCCAGATACACCCCTATGCTCCTTCAAGGATAACCCAAGCACAGAAGATGACCCAAGACACAGGCACTCCCAAAGTGCCTTACAACTATCAGAGTTGCCCCAAACCTGCTTTACAGAACATTAGACTTCTGACACACTCATAACTTTGGGGAACCCCCCCCCATTTCCATTGCATATCAGCTCACATATGAGGACAGACTCCCATTTCCACCCTTAACCCTATCTGATAAAGTACTTGTGGGCACAAACTGCCCACTCTGTACTTCATAGTGTAACCCTAGGGATCTGTAGCACGGTACCCCAACCTAGGATACCTCCACGCGTTAAAAGGTCTGAAGCTGAAACTTAAACCCATCATCTTAAACGGATGTGTCCCCTGAAGCTCTCCTTTTATCCTCATTGTTTTTAGCTCTGTCAGGACTAAAAGCTATTGCGCTTCAAGCCTAAACATTCAAATTTCCTCCAGAGGAGCCACAGAAGTACATTAGGGGCAGCAAAAAAACATGAGGCAGACTTGAGACTGGGAAGGGGGAACGCATGGGGTTGCAATATTGCATCCTTGCCTCAACAAGAGCACCCTTGCCTTCAGGGCTACTACTTTCTATACAAGGCGTTCTCTGAGTGATGGGGGATGGGTTTGCAATGCGTTTGGGAGACACTCAGAGGAGGATTAATCTGGAGGTGTTGATAGAATTGACAGGGATGATCAAAGATTTTGCCAGATGTGTTTCACGGGGCGAAATGTGACTCTTAATCTCATTTGTTTTGGGATTCATTCCTTTGTCTGTATTTGCATTGCAGCTGTTTCCTCTGAATTGAGACAGTCCCTCCCGGAGGAAGGCAGAGACTCCTGAGACTCAGGAAGTAAATGAAACACACAAGGTCCAGCAAAGTTCCTGAAAGTTACAAGATAAACAAGACCCTTTCCCAAGGCTATGCAAGCAATAGCCCTGTTTGGGAGAGGAGGTTGTTCCAGGGAGCTGCCTCTAAGCTATGCAGAGAGCTTCAGGGATTTTGCTTTCACAGTGGTCACCCATGCTGAAGTGGGCTTTTCAGCGATGCAACTGCCTTTGTGTCACCCATGCTTATGTAAGTAACCCCTCACACATATGTCTGTAAGTCATCCCTGGACACTCACTGGCTCACTAAGCAAGACCAGTACTTTGATCAGTTATTGGTGCCCCATCTTGAATGAATAGAGACTCGCCAGGAAAAGTTACACAGCAGTACTGAAGGTCTCCGTGTGTAAGGGATCATTCTAGCTCTTCAAGGTAGCAGACAAGTCTGCTTGCACAAGGTCTCTCACCTCAGTGGGGAAGACAGTTCACGTACCAGCAAAAAGTTTTACACCCCGCATGATTTCAGACAGGGAAACACGCTGTGAAGATGCCTTGTTGGGGAGATGGAGGCAAAAGGGGAGGAGCCCTAGTTTCCTTCCTGTGACTGTGATGAAATACCTTGACCAAAGGCAATGAGGGGAGGAAAGGGTTAAACACTTCCAGGTCACAATCCATCATTGAAGGCAGGAGCTCAAACAGGAACTCAAAGACAGGGCTGCCCACTATTCTACTCAGTAAGATCTCTAACCAGGGAACTCACAGCTAAAGAAGTGCAGCAGGAACCATGGAGGATGCTGCACCATGGCTCCTTCCGACTCACACTCAGCTGGCTTTCTTAAACAGCCTAGGGAATGGAGCCACCCACAGTGGGCTGAGCCCTCCTGCTCAATACCAAACACCCACAGGCCAATTTGATCTAGGTAATTCCTCCACGGAGGCTCTTCTCTCCTATGTCCTAAACTGTATCCGTTGACAATGCTAATGAGGACAGACGGTGAAGAAAGATGTCTACTAGAGGAAGCCACTTGAGCTGGGTTCCTAAGGATACTTAAGGAAGAAGGGCAGTATGTGTAAGTGCATAGAGGCAGGGACAAAATCCGTGTTCCAAGAACATGCACAAGGCAGTGAAGAGCGTGGGAAGGCAGGAAATAAAAGGAAGTAGGATGTCAGCAGAAAGCTGCACCAGGCTCATCTGTCTTCTCACCGCCAAGTACTGTGTCTGGCAACCATTAGCCATTATTGGGTGTTTGCTGGAGGTCCAAATTAATACAATTTGTTAATAACATCATCTCTTCTTCCTGTTTTGTATAATCATTCTTAGCATTGTTCCTGTGTGTTTTATGAAAACAAAGGTAGCCTTTAAAACTCTGTAGGTTGTTTGTATCAGTCAGTTTTCCATCACTGTTTCAAAATAACCTAGGCGGGGTACTTTACGAAGAAGAGAGGTTTATGTTAACACCCTGTTTCAGAGGCAGGAAGTGGTACTGGGTCTGTTGAGGGATTCCTTGGAGTGCAACATCATGGTACGAATGTGTACAAGAGGGACACACAGTGAAAAAGAAAGCCAAAGAAAGATAGTCCCATAAGAATCTCTTCTAAGGACACCCCCTCAACGATTTAACGACCTTCCACTCACCTGGCCTCTTGAATATCCCAGTACTTCTTAACATTGAGGACCAAGCTCACAACACCCAAACCTTTGAGGGACACGGTTGAGCTACAACCCAACTATGCAATATTCTCTTTTTTTTAAATTTTGATAAGTGTGATCATATTCATGAGGTGAAAGTTGATTTGATAGCTAACATGTCCCCCAATTCTAACGTTGAGAAGATAAGCCTGGCCCGGTTGGCTAGCTGAGGCTGCAGTAGAATGCCATCCACGGAAGGCCTTTCTTTGAGGAAGGTGAGCCATGGAGGGCCAGGGAGTCAGCCAGCATCACACAGGGGATATGACATATGCCAGGCAGGAGCCTCCTCACCCCATGGCTGAGCTTATGGCAGAGCTTGTGGCTGGGAGGATTAGCTGATCCATTTAATTCCATTTGCTCTAACTTGCTCACACAGGAAGATTCCATAGTACAATGTACTCCATGCTCCAAGGACGGAATTTGAAGCAAAAACTCTGACATTTCGCTCTAGGGCAGAGCAGTGATACTCAAAATCCCCCAATTAGAAGCAGAGGCGAAGATGAATGGTTGCTAGAAGTCTGGAGATGCAGAGGTTTCAAAAGGCGGTAACAGGCTTGGGCAGAAAGAGAGACGCTTCAGATCTCTCACCAGGAATGTGGAGAGGTAAATGAGAACCATTCGAAAGCTCTGGGGGTCATAAAGTGGAATTCCCTCTTGTACAGTGCGCAAGAGTTATTAAGTGTGTATATGAGACCCCTGTTTTACTTCATGTACATGATTATTTTATACAGGCAAGTTTGGAAAGAATTATAGGCTGGGAGCTGGCCAGAGAGCGAGATGAGCAGCTGGGAGAGAGGGGGTGAGAGTCTCGATGTTCTTGTCAGGAGCTCAGGCTTCCTGTGGGATGCCAAGTTGGGGTCTGTCCTGAGATTAAGGACTGGGGAGAGAGCACATGGGCTTGGACTCTGTGCAAGGCTCATCTCCAAAGAGGTGTCCCAGGCCTGGGCTTCACGGGAGAGGGCTGGGTTTGAGAACCAAATGAGCAGAAGTTGGGAGCAAGCCCAGTAAGCTGGGCTCAGTTCACTAATGCCTGGAGACCAGGAAGAAGGAATCTGGACCTGGATTTCTTGGCTTGAAGATGTTCAAGAGGCGTTCAAGGGTCATTATGAACACACCCAGTGATCTCCAAGGTGACTGAGATGTTAGCTGGATGAAGTCGGGGAGCCCAGGAGCTGGGGATAAATGGCAGCTCTGAGGGGAGATCTCAGTACAGCTGGTCTGGGCTGGTCACATCTCCTTCGAATGGGTCAGGGGAAGTGGGACCTTTTCTGGTTACATCTCTATGTGGAGCCATGGCTCTACAATCAGAAAACATAACAAAACACAAACAACAACCGATAGGGACAGGACTCCTGGCTTTGCTCCTAAGTCTGTGACCTATAGTTAGTCAAGTCTCTGACCTATAGTTAGTCAAGTCTCTCTCGGTTTCACTAAATCCTAAAGCAGGGCACGCAAAATTGGTGCTCATGTTTTATTAACATCTTATTAACAGTAATTTAATGAAGAGAATGGATCAGGGGACATGTCGGATGGGAAAGGAATGGGGAAGGCTGTCTTTGGTTGATGGAGCAGAGGATCTCCATTTCTCCATTATCCCGTGGGCTCCCTGTGGCATTACATAGCCTTGCATAGCTCCTCTCAGCTTGCAAATGATTTTATACCTGGAGCAAAGTTACCCTCCTAGTGATCTCCCTCTTTCTCCCAGACAGTTTAGGGACACCAAACTGAATAACTGGCAATCATCTCAAGCTCACAGCTTTCTTATTTCAAATATATTTAAAGCTTCATTCCACCGAGCCATAACTTACCTAAAGGAAGATAACACACGCATAGTTACAAGATCATGATATTAAAATTCACTTTGTTTTATTAAGCTTAACTAACATAGACATCTATTTTTTAGTACAAAGTCAGTTTTCACCCCAGCCAGCCACCATAGACACAGGCTTCCCTTGTCTTGTTTCTCTCTCACTGTTCTAGAACATTCTAGAACATTCCCTTTAGCCATACACTGACAGGGCACATAGCCACCTCTGTATTCCAGATGGAGGAAGAACAATAAAAAGAAGGCAGTTTGAGCCGTTCATGGATGGGTTATAACCATTGGTCAGATCGGAGTCAGGTGATATTCCAACTGCAAAGGAGGCTGGGTAATAGTCTCTTATCAGTCCCTGTGTGCCTTCCTGAGAATCAGGGGTTTCTCAGAGCAATGCAAGAGCATCTGCTGCAGACCACGAAGCATCTAAGCCTCAGTTTTCTTCCTGGTCAGACTGAACAGCATAGGACTAACCCCCAGCAAGGCCTAGATTCAAACCCTGCTCTTCTCACTAACTGAAGAAACAGACAAACCTCACAGTGTCTGCGGTCAGTTGTCAACCAAGGGAAATGGCCTTAGAAGGCAAGCTCCATAGGATCGATGCAGAGTTGCAGAGAGAACACGCATCATGGAGCTTGGTCTGCTACTGGTGTGTCTGCAGCCATCACCAGAAGAGTAGCTGGATGTCCTTCCTTTCCTCGTCCCTCTGGGCTCCATCCAGAGCTGTGAAGTTCATGGGCTATTTCTCACAAATTGCTGCTTGCAGAGGCTTCACACGTGTTGATCCTTGATGGTGCCTGTCCTGCCAGGAGCTGCTTGGAGTTTCTTCTGTGAGCTCGTCTGTGTTTTTGTCACTAGCAGCCACTGCTGTGACCACCATGCTTTTCTGGGAGGGCAAATGGGATTCTGGGAAAGCATACCCAAAGCCATGTAGATATTAAGGAAATTTGTGCAGCTTTGAACTGTTCTTCCTTTCCTGCCTCCCCCATTTGTCTTCCTTCCCCCCTCTTCCTCCCTCTCTTCCTCACCCCTTTCTCTCATTTCTTCCCCCCTTTTATTTCTCATTTCTCTCCTTCCCTCCCTCCCTCCTTTCTTCCTTTCTTCGTTCCTTTCTCCATGTTACATCTTGTGCCCACCCCCACCCCCCACCCCCAATCATGTACCAAGACACACATAAATCCGAGTGACTTCCCCACTGGTTTTCTCTGTCCCTCTACAAGGCATCAAGCATTTGGCTGAATTCGGAGACACAGCCGCCTCCGCTGGCGCTCTTTGAGAGGTGGATACCCTTACTTTGGGGTAGTGCAAAGTGTTTGCAAAGTGCCGGCTCCCAGTAGCGAATTACTTGAGGACTCAGATGTAAATTTAAAACCCGGAACTGACCCAAAGGGGTGGGGGGGGGTGTGATGATGACAAATTCCACCTCAGGAAGTCGAATGAGCTGACTGCCCATGAGCTGGAACACAGAGGAAAGCAGGAGGGAACAGAAGAGCCCAGAGGAGACTCAAGATTCAAGCAAAGGAGGGCTGGCTCCCAGAGAACACGTCAGAAGCTGAGCATAGGTTGGTTTCTGAAGTGGTTGCTTGGTTGGTTGGTTCCTAGGTGGTTTTTCTGAAGATCTTTTGGCTTCTGGGTTCTGGATGAAGATGGGGTGTGAAGACGAGAGGTTTCTCCTTTAAAAGGCCCGTGAGGGTTGGGACCCCGAAAACCTTTGAAGGTTTTCTTAGCTCGGGGTTGTGATGCCCAAGTCCATTCAGTCCAGCTGAAAGTGTAAGGTGGTTTTGAGTGTCGTGTAATATGATAAAAGGCAGCTAGCACTCCATCTCAGTGTGGGGGCCGTGGGGACTTATGGGGTGTAGGGGATCCTGAGCAAATGTGCCTCAATTAGAGAGACCTGTAGCTAACCCCTTACCAGTTGTCACCGCGTGTAAATGTGGGACCCGTGTCGACAGATATTTGGATTTGTCCAAAGAAACCCAAAACCTCGCACTTCACAAGCAATTTACCTTTGGAAAAATGACCAATGAATACAGAAAGCCTGGGCACTTTCTGTTCCCTCTCATCTGGATGGCCACTGTGGGTGGTACAGGATAATCTGTTGCACACACCACCCTCCCATTTAAAATCTCTTGGAGTAGAGAGATGGTATGGAATTCTACTCTCTCTTCTTAGAAGGGGTGAGAGAGGGATCTGGGCCTCCTCCTATATTGCAGGGTGGCAGGGCTGGGCCCAGAACCAGTTCTGAGATCTACCTTCCTTCCCTTAACAGAGATTTGGGTTGGCACCAGGTTTCCGGTCTTGGCCAGGAAGGCCAGGTGAAGACCCCAATGCCAACAACCTACAGGGAAGAATCGTGGAGTCTGGCCATGATCTCAGGGGTTCATTCCAACATGGGTGGGAAGACACAGTGGAGTAGAGAGTAGCTCCAATCATAGGGGGCAGGGGGCAGAAAGGGGTTGGGGGGAGGGAAGAAGAGAGAGGAGAAGTGCTGCTTGTACCCATCCATGGACCCTTCAGGCGGGGTGGGGGGGGAGGACGGGGTGGGGGCGGGTAGAGCTGGTGTGAAATCAAGACATAGACTCCGGGAGTCAGGTGAATGGCAAAAGGCAGACTCAGTTTATTGTAGGAAAGGGAAGCCTCTTTATAACCTCCACCTGACCCAGCGTCCCATTGGCTGCCAGACTGCCGCTGCTGCTCCCTGGGCATATCCGCGTAGGTCTGTCTCTGGGTACGCCACCTGGGACTCAGACCTTGTTCTGTCCAGTGGCAGGTCCAGTTTTCTCCTACAGAGGATGCTTGCACTGTCAATTTCCCCCTTCATCCTGCTCACGGGAGGGTGCTGCCCACGTTTAAGCCAAGTCTCCTCTCTTACCCCTTCTCCTCTCATCGTTTTCTTGGAGACCCCTCACAGACACACAGAAGCACGCCTAGCTCGTCTCCTAGGTCCCTTTCGGGCCAATCAGGTTGACAGTCAGGATTGACCATTGACGTGATTTAGACCGCATCACCATCGAGTCAAGTTGGCTGGCAAGCAGAAAGACAGTCTCTCGTCTCTCAGTCACTGCACCAGGGAGAAAGAAGTCGGTACCAGCTTCCCACTCCTCCTGGTAACTTCTATCCCTTTGACAAAGCCACAGCTGACCTTGTGTATAGGGGCTTGTAGTTAATATTACCATCATGGAAGTAACCGTAATGTAGTTAAAAGCCTCTAGCTACCATTCAATTAGATTGTTTGGCCTTCATTATGTACCATATAAGACGACATGCTAGAGTACATTAACCTAAAAATATGTCGCAGTGGGGTGTCAATCAATAATCTTAGTGTATGTCCCATGCCTGCTGCCTGTCACTAGTCTTGGAGGGTGTTTCCATTTGTTGGGGTCCCAGGCTGGAGGGGGTCATCACCTCATACGTTATCAGCATTCACAGCAGAACTAAGAGAATCCCAACATAAGTTGTTAAATTCAGCTTGGCCATGACCATAGATTTTTTTAGCTTGCAGCCTATTGGGCAGGACTAGTCACATGACCCTACCCAATCACACGGGCCCAGGAAGGGAGAGCCTCTTGCTTGACTGAGAGGAGAAGATGGAGGGTATTTGGCACCAAACCAACTCACATATCCACCAGATGCAGAAGTTCCCCCGTGTGCTGTCCAGCAGGAAGACCTCCACCACGGTCTCTTCCCAGCTTTCTGAAGGTGGACAGCCATCCCCGGGAATGTGTCAGGAGAGTAAAGAAATGTCTACACAGAATTGCAAGGTGACACCTCATAGGAAAGCCTGGCTTGGTCCTCACTGGCTGTGACTTTGGTGAAGCCCTTTCTGTTCCCGTATGCAAGGAGTGTGGCTCACAGCACACACCCAGCAAACAGAAGCTGCGGCTTTCACCACACAGGGCAAGGAGTATCTAGACCAGGGGTTCTCAACCTTCCTAAGGCTGTGACCCTTTGACATAGTTCCTCATGCCATGGTGACCTACAACCATAAAATTGTTTTTGTTGCTACTTCATAACTGTAATTTTGTTACTGTTATGAATCTTTTTGTTTTTTGAGACATTGTTTCTCTATTGTAACTCTGGCTGTCCTGGAACTCACTTTGTAAACCAGGCTGGCCTTGAACTTACAGAGATCCACCTGCCTCTGCCCCCTGCTCCCCCCTCCCAAGTGCTGGGATTAAAGGCGTGAGCCACCTGGCTGGCTCCGTTTTGAATCTTAATATAAATATCTGATATGCTGGTGGTCTTAGGCGACCCCTGTGGAAGGGTCATTCAACCCCCAGTGGGGTTTCGACCCACCAGTTGAGAACTGCTGATCCAGAGGCAGGAGGGGATCACCCCCAGGCTTTTACTGGCAGAAGGGCTCCCTGAAGAGACAGAGTCTGAAGGAGGGAGGCTGGTCGACCAGGTAAGCAAGGAGCAACACGTCCGGGTGTGGGTTTGCAGGATTGCCTGCACTTAAGCAACAGTCACTGGCGGCCTTGGGTGGGATCCTGAGGCCTTAGCTGTTCCTACTTTGATGCATTTTCTCTGGTGCCTTCTCATGGAGGCTCTTTTAGCTCTTGCAGAAGTCTCAGCTCCCAGGAAGGGGGCCCAGCCTCAGCCTTGCCCCTTGGATGTTAACCCCTGATGGCCCAAGACCAATTCCTTAAGACCTTGGAATGTCTCTCTCTGGGTGGCCTCGGGAGTGGCTGCCACCTGTGGGATAGCAGGAGGGAAATTTCTTAGAGGTCCTTTCTTCCTTCCTTTCTTTCTCTCTCTCTCTCCCTCTCCCTCTTCCTCTCCCTCCCTTCCATCCCTTCCTTCCTTCCTTCCTTCCTTCCTTCCTTCCTTCCTTCCTTCCTTCCTTCCTTCCCTTTTTCTTTTTCTTTGAAACACAGGGACTAAAGAAACTAAGGTTCGGATGATGTAAGCAAGTGCCTACTTTTCAGCTAGAAAGACATGATGTGGACAGGAAAGGGCAGGAAAAAAAGAAAGAAAAAAAAAAAGAAAGAAAGAAAAATACCAGGGAACTCTCATTAAGGCATAAAATTGGGAACCCAACCTCCAAAGAGCTGGATCATGACCTTGTTAATTTCACACCAATTTTCCTTCCCCAGTGTCAAGGGCTCGCTCCCGTTGGCCACAGACCCTGTGCCAGGTGCAGAGATTTAAGAACAGTGCTTTGAGCCTTGGCCTCTGCTGACAGCCACCCGGCTTGCAACCCATGAGGCTAGTGGGGGCTACTGTGAGGTTGGTCAGAACATCCCTTCCTGAGCCAACCTGACCTAGAAAGAACTTGGACTCGACCAGTCGGCAAAAGCCTGACGTCACTTTGGTGTGAATGACAGACGTCTGTCCTCCAGGTCCCATGAGGCAAACAGACAGAACGCTTATCAGTGACCGCGACAGAAGTACTATGAGTTAAGCCCCTACTGTGCGCCAGGCCAGCATTAAGTCCTGCAGAGAGATGATCTCACTCGATTCCCACAGCAGCCTTGAAAAGAGAGAGCTATTTCTAAAAGGATTCTCGGATCTGATCTCTCCGATTTGACACAGCTTGTTGGAAGAGACATCCAGAGCCAAATGTAAAAATTGTGGTTTTTATGACTTGGAAACACGTGTGGTTGATGCCCCCAGTTTTTGATTCTGCAGCCTGTCACGTCACACTGCAGAGGGTCCAATACTTGATGCTTTGCGTTTTTCCGTCATCTGCCTGCCATTGCAAGAAAATACCCCGGAAACTGTCACAGAAGGTTCCCGAGCCAGCTGAGATTCTGAGACGTGAAGTCACCCAGAGTTCCGGGGCAATCAATAGAATAAGATTTTAAAACATTTTGTTTTTCTTTAAAAAGCATTCTCCTCCCCGTGTATACACGCGCACGCGTATATGTCTCATGTAACGTGTGTGGAGGTCAGAGGACAACTCGTGGGAGTCAGTTCTCTTCTTCCACCGTGTGGGTTCCAGGGATCTAACTCAGGTGGCGCCCCAACACACGCCCGTGGTCACGTACACACGGAGTAAAAATCTAATATTGTTTTGTAAATGATGGAAAAACGGCACAGTGTGTCACTGGTCACCTTCAGTGGTTTCCCATCCTTCCGGAGGGCCCTGGGTCTCTGTTGCTACAATGACTGCTCTGGAGTGTCCAGGGCGGTTGTCTTGTGGGATGCTCATCAATTTGGATTTGTCGCTTAAGAGGCACAGCAGGTCCTGTCGACAGGAACAGCACAGGCGATGCTGTGGCCCAGGTCCGTGGTGTCAGGAGGCGCTGGCCTGCACTGCGACCAGAGATGGGTGAGCCCACAGTGATCAGGCGGTGCTG
This sequence comes from Cricetomys ansorgei, assembly GCA_026225945.1. Lineage (NCBI taxonomy): Eukaryota > Metazoa > Chordata > Mammalia > Rodentia > Nesomyidae > Cricetomys > Cricetomys ansorgei. Next base: position 2,894,335 of record JAMJFZ010000818.1, on the reverse strand, counting down.
CCTGTTTCACTGCTGTAAACGAAGCCTCTCCTGTCTCAGACCGTGTAATTAAGTATCTTGTCAGGGAGACATTTGAAACTATGAGAATGTCGGAACGGGACTTTTGACCCAGACATTGTGACTGCGGCAGGGTCTACAGCCATCTGCTGCTCTGACGGTTTCTGTGGACCTCTGGTATTTGTTCAGGGCTTGCCAGGCCCCGCGCTGAAAACCTTCGTGCGTTTATTCCTTTACTTCTGCTAATCTCCCGAGGCTTGACTGTCTCATCTTTCCCTCTCAGTCTCCATCCGCCATCATGTGGATACAACCAGGACCTAGAGGAGGACTTCACGGTCTCTGGTCCTGTGAAAGGTGACCTCCCCTCCTCCATCTCCTTCCTCTGCCCGGAGGACACAAACTGGGACTGAGGTATCTCCAAGACTCCCAAGATCCCCCTGACGCCAGACAGAACGCACACTGGACATGTGAGCCAAAAGGGAAAATCCAGGGCCCATGCGGCTCACGGGCACAGCGTTCCGTGAGATTTAATATTCCCCTTGCAGGAGACACATTACTGTCTAATAATAAACAGCAAAGTCGACGGTGTTGATCTTTAAAGTAAATCCCATTGCTATTAGCTTATCTACCCAGCTATTAAAACTAATAAAATAATAAACTTTGTGACACATACTCTTAGCTCAGTTCAATCTCACCTTCCAGCTGTAGCTTGCGTCTCTCTATTGGGGTTTTCAGCCATTTCCAGCTTATCACGAAACTATCTGGAACATTCTGATGGATTTTAGTTGCTCTGGCTTACTTTTGGGCCCCCCCTCTCCCCCAACTTTATCTTTTTTAAAAATTTGATTTTCTTAACTTCAACCTGGGCTGAAATCTCGCAGCCTGTCCATCCAGCAAGCGGGAACGTGTCTCTTTGTCAAGTTCAAAATCACCTGCTTCTTTTGGCCGCCGTGAGCTCGCTAAAGAAAGGAAGAGGAGCAGGGCTGGGGAGATGGCTAGATCATCGATAACACGCCTGCCTTGCAGGCTCTGTGTCTGCTGCTTCAGTCTCTGTGAGCCCCTGAGAGTCCTGGTCAGTTGACTCTGTGGGGCTTGTTCTCTTGGTGTCCTTGAACCCCGCAGTCTCTCCTCATCTTCTGCCACAGGGTCCCCAAGCTTGGCCTGAGCCTCTGCATCTGCTCCCATCAGCTGCCGGAGGAAGCTTCTCTGATGACGATTGGGCCAGGCACTGATCTGCACTAGGTCCCCTGTTTATGTCTTATGGTTGTCTGGCTTGGTGTTCTTGTGCAATTCCTAAAAGTTGGAGTGGCAAGAGTCTCTGACCCTTTTCCCTGCCCTTGGGAGCCTTTTCCTCCTGCCGGGCTGCTTCATCCAGGCTTGATGTAGTGGCTCGTGCGTGCCCGGCCTGGTTCCATCTTGTTATGCCCTATTCGATTGGTAACCCTTGGGGAAGCAGAGGAGAGGGGTGGATGGACTTGGGGGAGAGGGGAACTGGGGAGAGCTGAGAGGTGAGACTGGGGTCAGGAGGTATTGTACAAGAGAAGGACAAAATAAATAAAAATACAAAGCTTGTCATGCCAGTAAGCACAAGGACCTGAATTTGAGGCCCAGAACCCCTGTAAGATAGCTAGGCATGGTGGTTTGTGTTTATAATCCCAGTGCTGGGATGCAGAGACTAGCTAGTGAGTTTCAGGTCATTGAGAGACCCTGTCTCAAATACAAGAAGGTTGACAGTGCCAGAAGTGAGACACACACATGCTGCCTACATGCTCCTGCACACACAGGAACACACAAGAGAAAGAGTGAACTCTGGATTGACAGGCGGTGGGCTGGAGGTGAGCGGTCCCCAGTGCTCATGCTGGCTTCTCTGAGCCTAATGTCTCCGAGGACAGATCTGAGGGTGCTTCAGAAAAAGAAGTCCATAGCGAGAGACTGCTCTTGCCTAGGAGTTCCCACAGGGAGAATGGGGCTGAGTGCAGCCTGTGCAGAGGCAGAGTACACCGAGTCTCTGTCAGGGTCCCACTTTACTCTCTGCGAGCCCAGAAGATGCTGTTCTTTCTCATCCTGGAAGAGTCCTTTCTGTGTTTGAGAAAGCACACAGAATGGCTGCTGTGTGGAACGGGCATGCTGCATGGAAGGCAATGAATTTTAAAGCTCAAGGGTGCTAGCGTGTGTGTGTGCGTGTGTGTGTGCGTGTGTGTGTGTGTTGGGGGGGTATTCATGCACTAGGGAGGGGCTGGAATTAAGTCCACCCAAGGTAGACCCCACACCTCCCATTTCACTCTTGAACAAAGGCTCGCTCTATGAGAGGGGGCTCTGATTGTTCCACACCCCATCTTTCCCTTTGTACACGTGTGTGGTGTACGCATGCGCGTGCAGATGCATGTACCTATGGACACTTAGAGCCAGAGGGGGACATCAGGCGCCCTCTATTACTCTCCTCCTTACTCCAGCACACAGGGCCTCTTACTGAACCTGGAGATAGGCCGGCAGCCATCAGTCTCCAGTAAGCCTCCTGCCTGGGCCCCCCCCAGCCCTGGGGTTACAAGCATGCGCAAGACCACACTTTGTACGCGGGAGCTGGGGATCCAGACTCAAGGCCCATGTTTGCGCAGCACGTGCTCATCCACTGAGCCCCCCACTCCCCCAGCTTTGTTCCAGCTCTTTCTATCTGCCCCTGTCTTCATCCCAGAGCATATAATTGGATTTTCTTATAACAACCGTGGATGAGGCCTCTGTGTTTAACTCTTCATCGGCAGTAGGTGGTCTTTGTAACTTCCTTCAGTGGATCTTCTGGCTTCGGTCCTAAAAGCATTATAGGGTGTAAGGACAAGGGAGACCCCGAGAAAAGGTGGTCTTCAGATCTTCGCACTTGCCAACCTATGTATAGCCATAGGTGAGAGGGGATTTTGACAGTGTTCAGAAAAGGGGAGTATCGTGTGTCAGGAGACTGAACGGTGACTTGACTCACAGCCAAACGCCCACAGGTCTCACACTTTCCTGCTCCTTTTAACTCTGGATTTGTGTATGTCTGCGCCCCGAATGAGGTGAGAACTCTGTCATTCCCGCAAGAAGAAAGGCGGCCCTCAAGAGGAACTTTAATTTGGCCCGAGCCCTGGAGTGCTTTCAAAAGGACTTTTCTCCCCGTGCCCTCCCACCCCACACCTAAGAGAAACATACATTTATTCGAGAAAATGTGAAAAAGCAGCCAGCGTCTGGGTCAGGAAATGTGGCTGTGGAGAAACACAAGCCAGCTCTGATCGGCTTAGGCAAAATTTAATTTATTCAATGCATTGCCTGGGCAGCCCCGAAAAGTCAGGAAGGTTTGTAAACCAGGTTTAGAGAGAGGAAATGAATCATGGGTGCTCCACAGGAGACAAGAGAGCAGGAGGGAAGTCTCTGCAAGAGCCGCTCTGCTGTGGGAAACTACGTAATCCAGGCTGGCCTCGAACTCACAGTCATCAAGCCTCTGCCTCGGAACCACTCGGATGAAGGCGCATACTGCCAAGCCCAGCTGTGATATTCACCCACACCATTCGCTGATTCGCTAAGAATGAGCAGCTTTGAGAGAGGGCATCCAATTGGCTAGATTGAGGTCATGTGACTTACCTCTGCCTGTGTCTTCTGACTTGAGAAGGAAGGAAAGACAGACGCTTGGAATTTCCTGGTCACCCACGTGCATCAAGAGGGAAGTAAGCTGTTAAGATGCCATTGGAGGGGGACTTGCAGAGTCTTCCAGGATGGTCAGAGGTTCATGGGTTCTACCTTCCCACGGTCATGCTCTTGTGTGAGTCCCGCCCACATACACATCGGCCCAGAGCTGGTCTGTGTGACCGTTATATTGTACAGCGGAAACAACCTGTGGCTTCAAAGTCCCGGAAGCCTCTATGCCAATTCTTTGACATCTTGATTTACCTGTGATGGGAAAAGTCATGGCAGAAAGATGCCCAAACAGAACACGGAGGGTCCTGTAGTGGGGAAACTGAGGCTTCCCACAACGGCCAGTAGGAGCCTGCAGAACTCCAGCCCGGAGGCCAATTTTTATCAGAGACTGCAGCTCTTTCTGGCATCGAAACCCAACTCGCAAGGACTCCAAATCAGAACCACCCGGCTGAGCTGCTCCCAAATTCTTGACCCACCCAAACGGTGAGACAAAATTGCATATTTGTTAGTGCTTTAAGAGGTAAGTTGTAGGAGGCTGGAGAGGTAGATCAGTAGTTAAGAGCGCTTGCTGTTCTTCCGGAAGACCGGAGTTCAGTTCCCAGGACCCATGTCAGGTGGCTTACCACCTCCTGACACCCTAACTCCAGAGGATCTGGAACCTTCTTTTGGCTTCCACAAGTACCATACCCCCCTACACACACACACACACACACACACACACACACACGTAGATAATTAAACACAAACCAATACTTATTCTTTTAAAAAGAAATTGAGTTTGAAACCGATGTCAGGGGGCCACAAGACTGGGGATCGAACGTGGATCTTCATGTTCCCACGAGATGCATGAGCTGAGCTGTCTCCCTAACCTTGCACCTTTCTTCCTTACTGAGGCATAACAATTCCCCAGAGCCCATGAGCAGCTTCACCTCACAGTACACGGCATGGCGGAAGCCTCACAGACTGAGGTTAGGAGACATTAAGTGGGAGAGATTGAGGTCAGCTGACAGGAGAATCCGGCCTCGGATCCATGTCTGTCTGATTCCAAAGCTGAGCACTGGCTCCTTGGCCTACCGTGGTGGATGCAGAGACCCCTGTGTTCAGGCAGGTCCTCCTAGAGATCAGACACCACAGGACATTGATAGAGAAAAGGCTCTCGGGGAGCACCAGCGTGGTGTACTGGAGCACCCCATGCAGCATGCCAGCCTTGTTCGTATGTTTAGTCAAAGTTATTTGGCACGCTCCTGCGCCTAGGCCGGCACAATCCCAGGGGCTGCAAGTGGAGCGGTGATCATTGCAAACTATTGTGCTTTTCTTCTTGGCTATCCGTCCCCTCGAAAATGCTTTCGCCTCTTAGAGCCTCACTCTCCTGACCGATAAATGATGCTATTAATGACTACCAGATGAGAGCAGTTGAGTCATTTTATAGCTAGGAAAATGAGGCCGGTAACACCAGGTCTTGCTGGGAGAATTCAATCAGGCGAACGTATATAGGTCCATTTGTTCAACAAATAGTTATGGAGTATCTATCCACCGTGTGCCAGCCAAGGAGCGGAGAGTTCTGGAAGTGCTTCGGTGAATGAGGCAAATGTATTCCTGCTCACTTGGCTCTCACACTGAGTGAAGTTGGACTTTAAGCAAGAAATTACAATCGCAGCTAAGGGTTTCCAATAAACACACTCGGCTCTGGCTACTGACCCCGCACTTCCCTCGACTCCGTCTTGCCCGTGGTAGGCTTTCGCCTCCATCTGGGCCTCCGGAGTTCAGAGTTTGGGAGATTTTGCTTGGGCACTGAGGGATCCCTGAAGAGGGGCTTGACATTTGGTTCTGAGTGGCAAAGGGTGAGACGTGTCAAGGGAGAGACTAGGGCAGACAGCCTCGCAGGCATAAGGACCTGGGTTTGAACCCAGCACCCATGAAGAAAGCAGGATGTGGCAGCACATGCGCATAACCCTAGTACTGGGGAGGCAGAGGCAGGTGGCACTCTGGCGCTTGCTGGCTGGCCTGTCTAGTTCAATCAGCAAGTTCTAGGCCGACCTCAGAGCCTGTCTCAATCAAACAAAGAAACAGAAATCAAGGTGGATGGTGCCTGAGGGTGAATGTGAGGCTGATCTCTGGCTTCTGTATGCACATGTCTACCCACTCAGATGTAAACACACACACACACACACACACATACCTGAAAGAAACTCACATACACACTCACAGAGAGAGAGAGAGAGAGAAGAGAGAGAGAGAGAGAGAATAATCAACAAAGCAGTCACAGGCCTGCTGCCCTGCTGGCTGACTCTCATTGTCTATTTGCCATGATTTTAGGTTTATAGAGAAAAGTTTGGCCTGAAAGGAAGAGGAAAGGCGCTCTCTCTCTCTCTCTCCCCCCTCACTTTGTCTCTGTCTGTCTCTGTCTGTCTCTATCTCTCCTCTCTCCCTCTCTCTCTACATCTTGCTCCCTCTCCCTCAGCAGCACAGCTGACAATCCCATCATTCCATGGAACTTTTCCCTGTTAATTTGCAGTTTCTGGATACATCGTCCTCTGAGGGTTTCCTCTGTATGTGTTCCCAGAAGGTGTGTTTATAGACCTGGAAACTAAATGGTGGGGGTCCTGTTACTTGGCCCTTGCAGTGACGTGCGCTGTGGCAGGCAGGAGGTTTGTATGGAGACCCTCAGCGATGCCTGTGGGATGAATTGCCACCTGGAGTCAGTGGGCTAACCGAATGTTCTGGAAGGTGTATCTCATCGCCTGCTTACAGAAGGATGCACCTGCCTGTCTTTCTGTAGCATTGCGTCTGTCTGCACAGAACACCAGGATTCATCTCTGATTTGTCTTTGAGGAGCATCCAATGGAGGGAAGACATCACTCTTGTCTTCTTCCACAGCAGGTCCCTGGGCATTTAAGGCACAATGACGTTAGAGTCAGAAGAAGCTGTGGAAGGAATTCTGCTTTGACTGTTAACCCACTTCCATTGGGATCATGTACAGAGTGGTTGCAGACATGCTGTGGCCTGCGGAGCCAGGTGTGGATGGTCTGTCTTCCCATGTGTTGCTGTTTGTCTAATAGACACGCTTGACTCAATATTCCCCACCTGCACAGTAGGGAGAAAACTCTTCCAGCAGCCAGTGGATTCTGTCATTTGACAACTCAGAATCTTCTCCATTGGCTTTCCCGGGGAGACACAGTCAGCAGCAGTCATCTGAGTTTGAGGGATGTGAAAGTTTGCTTTTATAGTTTGAGAACAGATCCTGAAGTGAAGGGCAAATTATGTGTCTGTGTGTAGATGGGTACACGCGTGACTGCAGTACTCACAGACACCAGAAGAGGGCTTCAGGTCCCCTGAGCTGAGGCAGCTTTAAGCTATTTGATGTGGGTGCTGGGGACCGAACCCAGGTCCTCTGCAATAGCAGCTGGTGCTTTTTGACCACAGAGCTGTCTCCCCAGCTCCCTCAATTCCTTTTTTTGATACAATGATTAGGACTGCTTTTTCTAGAAGGGAGTTACAAACACTCAGTTCCTAGTTCATCTTGTATGTGTCCACATTCGCTTTATTTGCTGAATAGTTAAGTAAATGGGAAAAAAATAAATCGAAAAGAAAATGATGAAAAATACTTCATAACCATACGGGTAACATGAATGAATGAATGAATGAATGAATGAGTTTCTCATTAGGGAGTAAAGGAGACCGGAAAGTTTGGGACTTTATCTTCCAGCAGGCAACGCTTTCACCATCTTCACACAATTCACAGAGATGGTCTCTCCACACTCACCTTGTCTAAAGCAACACACTCCACTGTCACAACTGTCTGGCCAGGAATGGCATCTAGACCACACAGACCGATCAAAATCGCGTTTTCTGTGAGGACAGAGATGGTGAGGCAGATCTTCCCTGGCTACAGTGCGTGGATGGGAGTATCTCTTGTTGTTACTAGTAGACATGGCTTCCTCTCAGCAAGGAGATGAGGAAGGAGGAGGGAAGAGATGTTCTGTTTCGGGAAGAGAGGATGAAGGGAACAGGGAAGGGAGGGGAAGAGGAGGAGGGGGAAGTGGATGAGGAGGGTGCGAAGAGGAGAAGGAGGGGGAAGGAGAGAGGAAGGGGGGAAGAGAAGGATGGGGGAGGGGAAGGAGAAGAGGAGGGAAGAATTGGTTTATACCGTTACTTTCCAAGCCATTCACAATGATCCATTGTTAATAGTTTTCTTTAGGCAATCTAGAATCACCTGGGGAGACAGCCTGGATGAGAGACTGTCTAGATCAGTTGGCCTGTGGAATTTCCTTAACTGTGTTAACTGAGGTGGGAAGAACCACCTTCAATGTGCGTTAGCAGCTGCCTCCCACTAATTTCTTTGGGATGCTTAAGATTCACATGGTGGGGGGCAAAGAAAACTGGAAGCGGGGCAGCACCAGGGGTGAGTTGTTGCCTAAGGAATGAAGAAACTGGGAAATTAAGGAGGAGGTAAAAACGAGAGACTGAATGGAAGATGGAGAGATCAAGCTGAACACTATCATGTGAGCACCAACGGCTGCTCTCCGCTCTAGCTGTGAGGGTGCTCTTGACCCTAGGAGCGATACAACCATCTGCTTCAAACTCTGCCACCTTGACTTGAAACGATGAGCAAATAAACCCTTTCTCCCTTAAGCTGCTTTGGTCTGGGGATTTCACCACAGCAGCAAAACTGAAATTAAGACACCATCCTAATTCATGTGTCCGGAGAAGAGCTCCTTCAAGTCTCCTGCCTCATCCGAGAAAGGACGATAAGCCTGGGCCTCTCAGAAGCTCTGTTCACGTCTCCTCTCCCTTCTCCTTTACCTCTAGAGATGATGATGATGATGATGATGGTGATGATGGTGATGATGGTGATGATGGTGATGATGGTGATGATGGTGATGATGATGATGATGGTGATGATGATAATGATGATGATGGTGATGACGATGATGATGGTGATGATGATGGCGATGATGATGATGATGATGATGGTGATGATGGTGATGGTGATGATGATGATGATGGTGATGGTGATGATGGTGATGATGGTGATGATGATGATGGTGATGATGATGATGATGGTGATGGTAATGGTGGTGATGGTGATGATGGTGGTGATGGTGATGATGCTGATGCTGATGATAATGATGGAGGAAGAGGAGGAAGGGGGAGATAAAAGGTAACAGCCCCAGACTTCTCTCTGCTGAGTAAGAAGAGGCTGAGAGACTCAGTAGGGCTTCAGCTGGGCTTCTTGGATTGGCTGTAAGGGCTCTGTTCGCTCCTGGAGACATGACAGCTCTCCCAGGGCTGACTGCGATATTTGGATTGGCAGGGTAGTCTCAGGGCCTGACAACCTCCTCTTGCTAGACCCAAGAGCTTCCTTCCTGCGTGTTCCTGGTCCTATGGATTAGAAAGTAGCCCACCCACAGCGAACCTCAGAAGTTCAGATTAGAATCTCTGGGGTTTGTTCTGGGGACAGGCCTTACATATGGAGCCGGAAATCCTTAGATGGTTCCCTCCTCCTCCTTTCTTCTCCACAACAAGGGTAGCTGGTGGTTTTGGCTGCCTCACTGCACAAACAAATTGCCTTCTGCAAGCCAGCTCACACAGCCTTGACTCGGAGCTGGCAAGGTCACTCTTGAGTGGGGATTCCACAGAGGCTTAAGCTGGCTGGCCTCTTGGAGAGAGAGAGAGAGGACCTTGGAGAAGTGGGGTAGGTGGAAAGGACAGAATAGTTAGGTGCTAACAGGGGCAGTGGATGGCCCTAAATGGAGAAAAGTAGGGTGGAGGTGCTGACTCTTTTTCTCTGTGACAGGTGAGACACTGGTTTCAACTACTTAGGAACAGATTGACTGAGCTATCTGTTTCTGGCTGTTGAGTCTGTGACTGGTTGGGAGGAGCATCCACATGCACATGTGTGTGCACACACAAACACACATAGGTTGCAGACGGACAAGTGAATCATTTGTGTGTGTGTGTGTGAAGGGACTTGCAGATTATAGCAACCGCACGGAGGTGGGCGGAGTCCTACCCCAGCCCACCACACGCTTTGGCTTGTCCCCCCTCCATACCCTTTCTCATTGTCACCTCCAAGCTCTGCCACCACGAACCCTCTTGGGCCTTTTACCCCCCTCTTGGCCTCACCCATCAGCCAGCCTGCCTGGCCAACAGCCGGGACATGACATATTTGCACCGTGCGTAAACACCACTCACCATTAAGAGTTCCCTCTAATGAGAAACAGAGCCACGAAGGGGAAGCTTCAAAGTGGTTAGCGGAAGGAAGTGCCTGGAACGAAATCCGACTTGATGTCCCAATTAATACGTCCCCTAATTCTATTTCCTCCCCTGCGGGCTAGCAGCCACCTCCCACTAATTTCTGTGGGAGACGGAGACTTGGCTGATGAGGACAGAGGGACCTGGAAATGGGGCGGCTTCACGGATGAATTGATGCATAGGGAATGGGCATATTAGGACAAATTAGGGAATTAAGGAGGAGGAAAAACAAGAGACGACAGTCAGAGGAAATGTCATCCCAAGTAATAGTATTAATTCGCTACAGAGGGTGGCTGGCGAACACAGAGCGGAAAGCATCGGGCAAATTGTCTTTTATTTCAGTCAGGGAGAGAAAAATCTTTGCCAGGCTCCCACTCTCCTCTCCAGGACCCTGGGGGAAAGACCAGCCATGGGATTATCCAGTGAGTGGGATCAAAAGACAGATCCCCCTGTCGGCACTAAACCTGATGGGCTCACAGGAAGAACAGGTATAAGATAAAACACGAAGACGCCAACCCAGGGATGACGATCGAGAACCTTTGAAGTAACTGTCTGTGGCCTGGGTCACCTGTAAATCCATTCTGTGACCATTCTCAGACTTGACCTCGTCACATCACAGGGCCAGGTGCCAACATGGGGTGAAAAGGGCCCCTCTCATGCTTACCAGAGGCATCAGACACCCCCAAGTGGGGGATGAGGACCTGGAGACCCTCCCCCAGCCCTCTGGGATGACGAGCAACCGTTCTGAGTCCTTCAGCCTCATCCCCCCCACCCCCACTCGGTCTATCTTGCACAGATCCTGCCTTGATCTCTCAACGGCACAGACCCCATTGCACTGTCTCCTTTTTTAAACATCTGCTGTGCTTCGTCCGCACTTGTGTGGTTAAATCTGGCCATCCGAACAGGACACCCAAGGCCAATAGGCTTCCTCTGCAGCCCTGACACCCTAGAGCTCCAACAGCCCTGCCACACCCCAACCTGCAAAACCCCTCGCTCCTCCACTGCTTTTTATGTGATCGGAGCCTTCTTTAGCTCTTCCTTGTCAAGGGATGTCTCCATGGACCTAATTCAAGTCCAAAGTGGTCCTTACTTGCTAAAGGCCTCCCGGGCATCTTAGTGACCTCTTCTGGATCCCAAGAGTCTTTTTTTTTTTAAATCTTTGCACTGTGTTTCCCTGCTTTTGAGTTTGATTTTTCTTACAAGATAGTGTCAGGAGATGGAGAAAGGACACTGGTATATGTTTTTCTCCGCCAGAGCATCTGACATAATGGGAAGCCTCAGTAAAGCAAGGAGAAAGAGAGAGAGAGAGAGAGAGCCATGGAGACACGGCAGTGTGTGCAGGAAGAAAAGGAGTCAGGCACAGCAACCTTGCCTGTAGGCCAAGTTTTTTTTTTTTTTCTTTTTAATCATTGTTTAACACGGACAGTGAAACCCGAGATCGGGCTAAGTTCCTGTTATTTCTCGGTCTATTTGTCCTGGTGGGCAGATCACTTGATATACCAAGTAGGTAAGAGCCCCGCACCTTGAAGACAGATAGTCCTGAAATCTCTGTCACTGGAGAAGTCTTATCAGCAAAATGGGAGCAAGAAGCTGGCGTGAGATGGCTCAGTACTGTAACATGCAAAACCCTGAGGAGCTACGTTCAAGCCCCAGCATCCGTGTAAAAAGCCAGGCATGGCGGCATACCTTGGCATCCCAGCACTGGGGAGGCAGAGACATGCCCAGGCACACACACTGGTAATGCAGAGAGAGTTAGTCAGTGACAGAGACAAGTGAACTCGTGTGAGTCTAGGCCTGGGATGGCAGGATCTTTCCAGACCATCTGCGGCTATTTCTTCACTGCTACTCAGACCCCTGTCCCAGGATCTGCTCTGTAGTCTAAACCGTTTATTTCATTTGCTGCCAGGGCATGGAAGCCACGAGATAGCTTTCCCATGGAGCCCATGGCCATTTGCACCTTGATTATGCCGGGGACTAAAGTCACTGGTGCACACATGCCAGCAAGGCACCTAATTATAACCCTAACTCAGCAATGTGTATGTGTGTACCTGTGTGCACGTGTGCACACGCGTGTGAAGTTCTGAGACCACACTGGGGGATTTTCCATCCGTATCAGCCTCTTCATAACCTGCTCCCTGCTCCCAACCAGGCTCTGCTGTTCCTACACCAGGCGATACAATGCCTGTCTGTACATGTTGATGCACCAGAATTTCTTCTGAGGGAATCCCTGGGAGATAGGGCATTGCCGCTGGGGTCTCTGGAGGTAAGGATTGGCCAAAGATACGTAAGTTTTTCTCTAAGGGTGTGGGTTGGAACTGGGATCTGGGATATTTGTTTAGAACAAGAGGATGAGTACTTTTTAGAATGGCCCATGGAGGTGTTTGAGCGCAGCGTGTTTCAAGATGGACAGACTCAGAGGAGGTTTCAATCTTCCTAGCTCATGACATTTGCAGAATTTGTGAACCTTCCAAACGCCCCTCCCCCACCCTTTTCATCTTTTAATCTTTTTAGAGAAGTTCCTGATTCTACTTCACTTTTTAAATCAAGATCTCATGTAGTCTAGGTTGACTTCAAACTCGGTATGTAGTTGAGGATGAACTTGAACTTCTGATCCTCCCGCCTCTACCTCTCAGCGGCTAGGATGATGGGTGTGCCCCACCACGCCCAGCTTCTGCAGTGCCGAGGATGGAAGCCAGAACTCTGCACACGCTAGACATGGTCTCTACCAATGGAGCTACATCCCCAGCACCCCCAGATCCACTTTAAGATTTTAGGTTCTTCTTCAGAGTTTGAACAGAGGGCATGATTTGATCGATAAAGCAAACGAGGCAAAGGGAGGTTAAGGTCAAGCAATATGATCACAACCTACACGCCCGGGTCCTAGTCGAGACAGACTTCCCATTGCCAGCTAAATGCCATCAGCTCCCGGCCTGCTCTGGATACTGACTTCAGCTGAGACACACTTGCGCAACATCAGCCTGCATCCAAAGATCACTGAGACAGAAGGATGAAGAGACACGCCCCAGGAACAGTGTAAAGAAGCACCGCTCTGTCTTTAGAGACACATGGGATTGGCTGAGCCCTTTGCATAGATCTCATCAGTTCCTCCATCTGTGTGACCCTCGTTCACTTCCTTCCTTCCCATCTGCCCCAGCACATGCCCTGCCCACTGACTTCATCTCAGCATCTGCTTCTCAGGGAATATGCAGTGTCCTGGTGAGAGGAGATGCAAGTGAGTGTGGTGATTTAAATAAGATTGTCCCCCACAGGCTTCGGTATTCAAGCACTTGGTTCCCGGTTGCTGGTGTTTGTTGGATGTAGTTGTTAGGCTGCTGTGTCAGTCCTCAAGGATGACAAGGAAACATTTTTCATAGGTTCAAACCCTTCCAGACCTCAGCAGAGGGAACCACTATCCTGGCCAGTGCCATACTGGACAGTGGAACACCGAGCATCTGAACTCAGGTTATTTATTTATTTATTTTTTTTTGTTGTTTTGTTTTTGTTTGATTCAGATCACCTCAGGTGTTCTACTGATAGCACGTGCAGATCATGAGCAATCAAACACTGCCATAATCCAACACCTGCAGACAATACAAAACACCAGCTCCTCACCCAATAGTTGCACAAAGCAATTATTATTATTTTTAACGTAACTAAAAATAAACTTCTACAACAATTCCCCTTTTCTGTATAAGCTGATCAAGAAATCGCTTTATCCCTACAACATGATTTAACACTACACCAGCAAAACTATTTACAAGAGTAACAATTACAAGGACGGGAACAAATGAAACCAAACATCTATCAAGCTTTTCACAGTGCGTTTGGACAACAGAACGACATTATCAATGTCCAGTTATCTGGAATTCACTCAAGCGCCTCCAAAGGGCTTGGATCATTTCTCTGGCTCTGCCCTCTGCAGTACACACAGCTTGTCCTCCAGGCTCTGGCTGGCCACCACTGTTGCTGTTCTTGGTGGTCATCTCATGGTACTGACATCTTCAGAACACTGGGGTCCCTTGTTGCAACTGGGCTGCATTTTCACCAATAACCTTTCATAGGCTCTCTTCATAGTACCAACTTCTCTGCGTGACTCTTTCAATCTGAACCTTCAACTTCCACTGAGGCTGCACCTTCACCAATGGCCTCTTCCTGGCCTCTCACAGTGCCAAGCCTCAGTTGCTCTCCATTGACCCCTTCATGATTTCAAAACCAGCACCACCTGGGTGACTTTTAGAGTAAGTAGCAAATTTGGCTGCCACCATGAAATACAACCTCAGCCAGTTCTGGAAGACAGCTTCTGTGTGCTGACCCTGAGGAAAAACTTTCCAGATTTTAAGGTAGAGCGGTTTGCAGGGAAAAAATAACTGGTAACCTTGTCTGCAGGAAGAGGTCCTTCATGGGGTGGAGTTCTCATCACCACAGCAGATGTGTCTTGTCAGGACCACCTCACCTCACCAGTACCTGGATAGGTTTGCAGAAAACAAAGCAAAACAAAACGGACTCTGCAAAGTCTGGAGTTTCCTTTTCTTCTTCCCTGTCTCCATGTTGGATTAGCCGACGTGATATTGGTGCCTCCCATTGGTACTCCTTTCGTCGTTGTATGCCTACTGTGGTGGCTCAGCAAGGGAGGCAAGGAGACATTCTCATACTTGGCAAACCCTGCCAGACCTCAGCAGAGGGAACCACCATTCTGGCAAGTGCTATACTAGACAGTGGAACCCCGAGCGTCTGAGCTCAGGTGTTTTTATTGATCCAGAACTCCTCAGGTGTTCTACTGATAGCACGTGCAGATCATGAGCAATCAAACTCCCCCTACATGAATCCAACACCTGCAGACAATACAAAACACCAAGGCCTAGGCAATCCCTCACTGAACAGTACACAAAACAAGTATATTATGCATAACTGAAAGTAAACTTCCACAACAGTTGGGTGATGTTTATGGAATCTTCTGTGGCCTTGCTGGAGGAAGTATGTCACTGGAGGAGGGCTTTGAGAGTTTACATCCTCACCCCACTTCTAGTTTGCTCTTTCTCCTTCATGTTTGTGGTGGCAGATGTGATCTCTCAGCTCCCTGCTCCTGTCCCAACACCTCCTGCTTGCTCCCACGCCTTGCTCTCTACAATAGAGTCATCTCTCTGGAACCATTAGGCAGATTCTTTCTTCCATTAGTTGCTTTTGGTCATGGTGTTTTATCACAGCAATGGAAAAGTAATTAAATATAGGAACCAAAGAGAGTCTGGGATCTGGTTTCTGAGCAATGATGAGGTACTGATTCATTACTTGAACTAGGAGCCTGGGGGGAAATGGGAGCCTAGGTCACGGCCTGGAAGAAAACAGAAGCTTCGTGCAGGATTGTATGCAAGGGTGACGAGAGTCAGGAAGAAAAGATACAGGATGCTGGAAAAGTCACTCACAGGCTTCCCAGCATTCCCACGGTGGGGGAGCAAGCTGCTGACATCACGGCTCCATATTGACATCTGCAGAATTCCTGTTTTGAGGATTGTGCAATCGAATTAGGAAAAAAAGTATGCTGGGTTGGTGAGTCAGGAGCTGACTGGGCAAGCATGGGAGCCTGGGTTTGATTCCTAACACCCAACAGAAAAGCTGGGCGTGGCAGCACGCATCGGTAAGCTTAGCTCTGGGGAGAGGTGGGGGGTGAGTGAGTCCAGAGGCTCCTTGCTGTAGAAACAAAAGTGGATGGGGACACACACACACACACACACACACGCACACACACGCTTTCCTATACATGTGTATATGTTCTCATATTTATATATATGTACATACACACATATATGTTCTCCTATATATGTATATGCTCTCATATATATATGTATACACACAAATGCTCTCCTATATATGTATATATGTTCTCAAATATGTATCTATGTACACACATATATATGCTCTCCTATATATATGTGTATACACTCATATATATGTATACACACACATACAAATATATATATATTTGTATGTGTGTGTATACATATATATTATATATATATAATACATATATATATATATATATATATATATATATATTTCTGGTCTTCATACACATATGCATAAGTACGCCCTTTCCCCATAACACACACAATTACACAAAATTTTTCACGTTTTAAGTAAGTTCACTATTTTGCGTGCAGCTGCATTCATGGCTAGCAGAGGCGGCAGCAGCAAGTTGTTAGCCACAGGCCACCAGTTAGACTCACCTGGTAGGAGATCGTGGAAGGCTTCCCACAGGCAGTGATGGCTGTATTGGGACCAAAGATGATAAGGAGAGGTTAATCAGGCAAAGTTGACAGTGGGGAAAAGAACAGCTTTTTCAAAGAGCTGGACTAGTGGCTCTCAACCTTCCTGATGCTGCGGCCCTTTAATACAGTTCCTCATGTTGTGGTGACCCCCCCCCAACCATAAAATTATTTTCATTGCTACTTTATAACTGTCATTTTGCTACTGCTGTGAATCATAATGTAAATGTCTGATACGCAGATGACCTTAGGAGACCCCTGTGAAAGGGTCATTCAGTCCCCCAAAGGAACGGCGACCCCACAGGTTGAGAACTGCTGAACTTGCCTATGGAGGAGTCTTTTGGTACCTTAGAACATTTGGATACTCAGGGCCACTCTGGGTCCTACTGTGGATAAAGTCAGGACTGTCACCACTGATGAAGCCGGCCCTGAGTCTAATCCTTCACGGGCTGCTCACATCTTGGTTCTGGAAGCCATTGTCAGGCTGCACATCACCGCTGAATGAACAGGGCCGCATCCATGCAGCAAGAGTGGCCACATGGAAAGGAACATGGAGGCAGGCAGGTGACGAAGAGCAGGCGAGCTCAACAGCGGACTCCACGGATGCTATATGAAGCAGGCCCGCCCCGCTGTGCCCTGCCTTGGTTCAGGCTTTGGAATTTCAAGTTAATTCGTTACACAGCAGAAGGTGGCTGAGACATTATTCCTCGAGAGAGAAGGACAATTCCAGACACCTTCTTGACCACAGCAGCCCCCGACTGTTGAGTATCAGTTCTGTGGTGCTCTTTCTGATAAGGCTTTTAAAATATCTTGTTTCATCGAAATCTCCATCAAGTAAGTGCTTGTGTCACAGGTGGACATCACTGAGGCTCACAGTGAGTCCGGGGGGGGCATGGTGGTGACCCCAGGACTGACTATGCAACGCTAATGTCTCAGGGATCGCCCTGTCCCCACCTACCCAGTGCTGGGATTAAAGGTGTGAGTGTCACCACACCCAGATTTTTTCTTTTAAATGTATAGATTAAATTTGTGTTCTCGTGTTTGCAAAGTAAGCACTTTGCTGGCTGATAGATCTCCCTAGAACCCAGCTCTTTTTTCTATTCTGACTTTTCTGGCACAGACGGGAAGGCCCACAAGACTTGGGGCTAACGTGCTGCCTCTGTGAAAAGCCTGTTCGGTGAATGGCAGATGCCACAGAGCTAAAAGACAATGTTTCAGACAGAGACTTCTACATCCCAGGCCTGCCCATGGCTACACAGTGGCCCCCAGACACCTGGTCCCA
Source organism: Cricetomys ansorgei (assembly GCA_026225945.1). Classification (NCBI taxonomy): domain Eukaryota; kingdom Metazoa; phylum Chordata; class Mammalia; order Rodentia; family Nesomyidae; genus Cricetomys; species Cricetomys ansorgei. The sequence goes on along the minus strand of JAMJFZ010000818.1, from coordinate 2,876,878 downwards.
CATTTGGCTCCATTTGTCACATGGAAGTCAGGGTTCACAGAGACAGATTGTCTGAGCCCTGGCTGTTGGTCTCAGCCTTGTCTCCAACTTTCTAGATGACCTTGGGTCACGACCCTCTTCCCTTACACTGCAATTTCTCCATCTATAAAACCAGAGCGGAGTTCCTGGTACTCAAGTGTGTCATTTTATCTACGCCTTCGATCTGTTAGAATCTCACTCTGCAAAACAGCACGCATCTGCAGCTTAAGGAAGCTTTAGCCACAGCTGTAAACTTTGACAGCATGAATTTAAAATTTATTTTTATCTGCCGTGTGTTCGTGTGTGTGTGTGTGTGTCTGTCTGTCTGTTTCTCTCTGTGTGTGTGTCTGTGTATGTGCCTGTGTCTGTGTGTACCTCTGTGTGTGTGTGTGTGTGTGTGTGTCTGTGTATGTGCCTGTGCATGTGTGTCTGTGCACGTGTGTCTGTGTGTGTCTCTGTGCGTGTGTCTGTGGATGTGCCTGTGTCTCTGTGTGTGTCTGTGCTTGTGTGCCTGTGGGTGTGTCCCTCAGTTGTTGTCCACCTTGGTGGTGTCTGTTGTTGAGTCAGGATCTCCTACTGAACCTGGAGCTTACTAACGAGGTAGTTTGGCTGGTCAATAAGCCCCAGGGAACTAGGGAACCCTCCTGTCTCCGACTCCCCAGTACTGGGATTATAGACGTGTTTTCCCGTGACTGCTTTATTTATTTTTTAATTGAGCTCAGGTCATGTGTAGCAAGCGCTTTTCTGACTGAGTTGTCTTCCCTTCCCTGTTACTGTTTTTGATACAAGGTCTTGCCACATAGCCCTGGCTAGCCTGAAACTTGCTATGTAGACCAGGCTGGCCTCAAACCTAAAGAGTTCCACCTCCCTCTGCCTTCCAAGTGCTAGGATTATGGTGTGTGCTACCACCACCCTGCAAGTTACTTATTTTTAACAAAAAGAATCCAATCCTGAGATCTCTGTCTTTGAATTGGAAGTTTAAGCCTGATCTGCAGATTTGTCTATCTTCTGGATCAGGTTTCTGTTTAAATAATTTTTAAATACTTATTTTTAGAGCCATTTTCAGTTCCCAGAGAAATTACAAGAGGGAGGGGTGAAGCAAGATTCTCCAATCACCTCCTTTCCCAGAATGCTCAGCATCCCAATTGTCCACAGCCCCTGGAGAGTGGTGGGTGCCTTTGCTGCAAGTCATGGCGCCCCTCAGACACAGCATGTTATCACCCAAATTCACAGCTCACTTTGTGTTCTCAAATGCATAAGGACACACATACACACACACACAGACACACATACATATACATACACGCACATACACACAGACACATATACACATGGACACATACATACAGAAACACACATACACACATATACACACAGACACACATAGACACACACAAATACACACACAGACACATACGCACACACACACATACATATACATACACGCACATACACACACACAGACACATATACACATGGACACACACATACAGACACACACATACACACATAGACACACAGACACACATAGACACACACAGACACACACAGATACACACAGACACACACAGATACACACACATACACATACACACACACACACGTACACACACACACACACATACACACTAAACAGAGCCATACCCAGGATTTTTGTTACCCTCATCTGTGGCCTCCTTGTCTTCCTTCAAGCTTCTGTTGACCAAAGATCTTTTCACAATTTTGCCCCTTCCAGAATGTTCTAGAACTGGTTTTTGCAATTTTCAGCCTTTTCAAATTGGTCTCTTTCACTGCCTAGCACGCACTTCCGTTTACCCATGGTCTCCATGGTGCTCTAACTTGCTTTGGTTTGTCTGTTTGGGTCTGAATAGTATTCCATAGCCTGGATGTGCCCCAGTTAATGTATGTGCTCGCCCAAGGGGAGACTTCATGATTCCCATGATAACCTCTGTTGTCATGAGTAGGTGCCATAAACATCCATGTGCCAGTGTTTGTATGGACCGAACTTCTCAATCCCTACAGCTGGATACCAACTAGGGCAACTGCTGGGTCTCAGAAAGAGTACATTTAGTTTAGTCTCTGTCTTCCAAGGAACTACCCAGCTCCTGCCAATCAACTGGGCCGCCTGGAATCCCCACCCACAATCTCTTCTCCTGTCTTCAGGTCTTTCTGTCCCTGCCCGTTTTCCCCTCATATCCTCGTTAGTATCAGGCTACCAGTTCCCCAATCGTTCTTGTCTCGTTGTTTACACACCAGGCGCCTCTCATGTGCTCTGAGCACGGACATTAAATTCTTACTATGCTATAATGCCTTCTGTAGGCAACACAGTGATTTCAGCTTCCTTTGGGTCAGAATAAAGTACCCAGAACACTTGACCTCACCTCTCCCCTCTTTTGAGAAGGTCTATATTGAACGCAAGGTCTCTTGTGTGTTAGCAAGAGCTCCGCAGGCCCAGCCTGCGTTTTATTTTTCATTTCGAGACAGTCTCGCTAAGTTGCCCGATACAGCCTTGAACTCACTCTGTAGCCCAGGCTAGCCTTGAACTCCAGCTTTCCATCCTCCTGTCTGAGCCTCCTCAGTACTGGGGTCACAGGCCTGTGCCCCACATCCTGCCACCCTTCCCACTATCTTCATCCAACCCAGAAAAGCCCCCCATTCTCCCTGCCCTTTTATATGTTGCCTTGGGCCCACCTCATGCTCCCAATTCTCAGACTCAATTGGAAAAGGAAAAAAAAAGGGGGGGGGGTTCTCACCCTTCTCTTGGGTGATCAGAAACATAGACATGCAAGTCTCCACCCCCGAGCTGACCTCAAGTCAAATAGATGTTAGAGACGCAGCTTCCAGGAAGGGCATTCCGCCCTCTCGGTCCACTGCCTATCCTTATTTGGCTATCATTGACCATAATCTCCTTCATATGCCTGCTTACCATCTCATGTGGCCAAGGTTAGCCTTGAACCCTTGATCCTCCAACCTCTACCTCACGAGCTTCAGGTGCACCCCACTGCTGATGCATCTTTTATAGCCAGACCAGCAACTGTTGGGACTTTACTCTGGATCTGGCTGATGAGAATCTGGAGAAACTCACTAAAATGCATCCCCAGGGGCAAGGAGGCCCTGCCTGGCTCCCTGGGCCCCTTTCTCCCCGCCAGGACTCTTGATAGTGTCTGCTGGGGTCTCTAGCGTCTCTCGGGCTGTCTCCCGCACTGCCTGGTGGGTCTTTCCTCACAGTCAGGATCTCAGCATCCTTCCATCTCCCTTTCTGCCGTCCCGCGCCTTTGCTTTTCTCATCTAGACTCTGTCCTTTCTCCCTACCTTTCTCTCTAACCTCCTTCCCCCTTTCATGACGCTCCTTCTTCCTGGACATTCATTCCCCAGCCGCAGCCCTGTCTCATCCAGCCCCGCTTCTACGTCTTCACCCTGACTATTCATCTATCTCCTTAAACGCGACAGAGCGTCTTTGTCTTGCCTCTTCCTGTCTGTCTCCATGGATTCTCCTTCTGTCTCTGCAGCTCCGGGTGCTTGTCCGACACTGTTTCTGTCATTGTGTCTTCACCCACCCGCTGATCCCTGGTACCCCCCCCCCCCGCCCCCCTCCAGCTCCACACCTCTCTGCCTTTTTCCCCATTCAGTCTGACTCTCCCGCCCTGAATTCCCATCACACAGCGCCAGCCCAAGGTCCCTGGGCTCCAGGAAGCCATCCAGGGACTTCGTAGCCCCACAACTCAGGAACCAGGCCAGCAATCCTTTCCTTAAGCAGGCATGAAGTTCCCATCACATAGCTCGCCTGCTGCAGCTTTCCCCCAAACAGTTCCCCTCCCAGCCGCAAAGCGCCCCCCCCCACCGCCCCCCGACTTCCTGCTTCAGCAGCCACACAAGGCCTCATTCTAATCCTCTGATTTGTCTGTTTAGTGTCTTTGGAGAGAGGAGAGAAGCAGAAAAGTAGCTTTCCTTTCATTTTATTTGCCCTCCTCTCCCCCTCCTTCCTCCAGATATCTCCCTGGGGGCACGGCCTGGAACAGAGCAACAAATATTTACTAATTCCATTAAAAGAAGGTTTTCTTCCTTTTTTTTTTTTTCCTTCCTTCCTTCCCAAGTGAATATTTGAGGCCCCAAGTTCAGAGCGAGCCTCCTCCCCACACAGCCCCTCCCCCTCCCCTGCCCTACTTGCCCAGGACATATATAGTTTTCTCGGTACCATTCCCCCCCCCCCCCAATTTTTTTTTCCCTGGGAGTTCAAGACAAGTTGAAGGGTCAAAAAGGCAAAGGGTGTTCTAGAAGTTTAGCAGACGGCTTTGGGTACAAGGCAGAGCAAGAGAGGGAGAGCAGAGAAGCGAGGAGGCCGGAGTCTGGCTCACATTAAGCTGGAAAGTTCCAGCCATTGATTCATCCTGGAATTATAGCTTTAAAAAAAAAAAAAAAATCGCAAACCATGGTTTATTCATGAGGTTGTGTCTTTTTATTTTTTATTTTTTTAATTTTTAAAATAGCAACCAAAAGTTGCAGTTTGGTTCCCAGAGTGGGGAGACACATCCTTTCTTTCTCTGGGGGTGGGGGGTGGGGGAGTGTCTCTCGCGAAGTAATGGGGAGAAAGAGTGGGAGGCTAGGAGGACTGGATTCTCAAGGCGGGAGCTCACAGTGTCCTCAGGGCCTGGATCCCTCCCTCTGGGGGCCTCAGGGGAGCACCCTTCTTGCCCCTTTAAGTTTCTGATGGGGCCAGGTGCTCCATCTCTGCCTCCACTTGGGTTCTCCACTGTACGGCAAACCTCTTTTTCTCTTTTTCTCTGGATTTAAGGATGATTTTATTCCAATGCGTGCGTGAGCGCAGGTGCACTCTGTGTGTGTGTGTGTGTGTGTGTGTGTGTGTGTGTGTGTGTGTTTGCGCCTTTGTGGAGGCTGGAGGGGTCAACCGTGTGTTTTCCTTGAGTTATTTTTTCAGATAAGGTCTCTCTCAGGGAAACTGGAGCTCACTGATTTGGCTAGGTTGGCGGGCTAGTGAGCCCCAGGGCTTCACCTGCCCCTACCTCTCCCACTCTGGGACATCAGGTGTGGGCCTGCCTTTTCACATGGGTTCTGGGCCTTGAACTCAGGCCCTTACGTTTGCTCAGCAAGCATTTTACCGACTGGGCTTTGCAACCTGATTATTTCAAGGAGAAAGAATCAGCTGGGTGCTACTGGGCCTTAATCACCCTCCTGCTCTGTGTGAAGTAGGAAGAGAGATGGGGTTCCTCGGGCTGAGGACCCATAGCAGAAGACTGTACCCATCCCTTCTCACACGGCTGCCTCACATGGCCTTCTGTTTATGAAAATAGGTAAGAGTCTCTCAGGGGGGGTCAGGACATCCAGGTTCCTGTTGTGTTCAGTTAAAACCCCAGTGGAGGAGAAACGGGGGTGTTGAAAGAAACATCAAGTTGCTAAACGAAGTGTGTGGAGTTGGAGGTTGTTGTGTGGGTGAAGGATGAAGAAGGCCCTGTGCATTGGGTTTCCTAGGAGGTGCTGTCCGAGGGTGAGAAAACACACGCCAAAGCTCCACAATGAAGCATTTAAAACATAAACCCGCCTCCTCTGACACCCTGCTTCTAGCTTACCGATGAAGACATTAGGGCTAAGAGGGAAAAAAAATATCACTGAGGGCTGCCTGAGGTCAGCCGGCATCTGGACTTCCATCTGTCGAGCTGCTCACCGATGTGATGCACGGATTATTCGCTCCTAGGACTGTGGTCTGCACAGTGACACCAGGGGATGGGTGGGTTTTACGGGGATGAGGTGGGGTGGACTGAGGCTCTGAGAAGTTTGGAGTTGGCTTAGGGGACCACCCTGATGACAGAAGAGCTTCCTACTCACAGTGGGGAGGTCTGAGGATTGTGGCAGCTGCAGCAGTATCCCGTGCCTTCCTCCACTCACAAATGATATGCAGGTGAAGGAAGATCGGGGAATGTGTGTGCATGCAACCCACCCATCTGTCTGAGTTTCGTTTCTGGTGCTGCGACAAGCTATCCTGACAAAGAGCAATTTGGAGAAGAAAGGTTTTATTTTCGCTCACAATTCCTGGGAAGTCAAGGCAACAGGAACTTAGAACAGCACAGTCAAGAGCAAAGAAGAACTAATGTACATGTGTTCATTCACTTGCTTGCTTTTGTTTAGTTTGGGTTCTCTATTCTCACGTAGTAGTTCAGAGCCTACTGATCAGGAAATGGTGCTGTCCACAGTGGGTGTGGACCTCTTCTGTCAATCATCCATCAGGACATGTTCCCCCATGCCTAGGGAATAGTGCTGCCCACAGTGGGCAGGGTCTTCCCATATCAATAAACTTAATTAGACAACTCCCCCCAACACACACACACAAACCAACTTAATGTAAACAATCACCCACTGAGACTCTTCCCAAGTGAGTCTAGGTTAGGTCAAGCTGATAATTAAAGGTAATCCTCACATCACATCACATTTAGGCACCCACAAATGCTCATGCCCGTGAATACAGGCACACACATTCCTACACAGGTACACACATGTACTCATTTGTAATTGAAAGTTACTGTAACAGATCCTTAACTTGTAACTGATTCCTAACTTGTAACAGATTCCCACTTTTCCTTTTACCCTTTAGCTCTAAAAAGAGACAGGAAAGATAGAAAGAAATCTTCATTGCTTTTGCAGGTGGATTTAAAGATAGAAAGAAAAAGAAACATTCACTGTCCTTTTTGGCTGCCTTTAAGTGTCTGAAGCTTAGAGATTGGGAACTGCTAGAGAATAGGACTTGCATCTGTTGTGGAAGTTTATTTTTAGCTACATATAAAATAATTGTTTTGTGCACTGTTGGGTGAGGGGCTGCCTAGGTCTTGGTGTTTTGTATTGTCTGCAGGTGTTGGATTTATTTGGGGATGTTTGGTTGCTTATGATCTACATGTGCTATCAGTAGAACACCTGAGGAGTTCTGAATCAATAAAAACACCTGAGCTCAGACGCTCAGGGTTCCACTCTCCAGTATAGCACTTGCCATGATAGTGGTTCCCTCTGCTGAGGTCTGACAGGCTTCCACCTATGAATATGCCTCCGTGTTGTCCTTGGTGGGCTGCCCCAAAGGCATACAACTACAAACATCTATCAAACCAACCCACCAACTGCCCACTGCTAACTGCCAACACTCTCCTGTATATCCTACGCAAAGTTCCCAGAAGTCCAAGGGGCATTGTAATCATATGGAAGGCTGCACAGACAAAAAAAGCTTCTTGGCAAAGCATCCTGCTACACACTCAAGGATTTTCCATTCAGGCAACTGGATAAGGTCATTCCATCACTCCTAGTTTTTGTAGACTTTATGCTCACAGTCTCCTCTGAGTGACACTTCTCTGTCATCTCCTTGGAGATCTTGCTGAGGACATCTATCTATCTGACTTCCTCTAAAGGAAATGAGTGCAAAGGGGACCCATCTGGTTGGTGAAAGGAATGAAAGGAAGCTTCGTGCAGAGAGAAATTGTCAATAGGTTGTTGCTATTCTGGACGTCCCTAGACAAAGGGAAACCATTGAATGGAGTCGATTATCTGGATGTTTTTCAAGAGAATAGCTGTTGTGCCTTGACACTGGGCTCGTGGGAGTTACCTGCTTCTTAATTCCTTAGCTGCAAAATGTCTTTGTTGATGGTGCTGTAACATTGTAGATTCCTGGAGAGTGGCCTGGGCAAAAATGATGTTAGATATCAGCCTCTGGTCCCTACAGTTAAAGGCATGCTAGTTTTCCATACAATTCCTTGGAATTCATATATCACTTAAGATATCTTCTTATAATTAGTTAACTAATTAATTAATGCGCTCATGCAGGCACAGCGCACATGCGAAGGAGAGTAGCTTGCAAGAGTTGTTTCTTTCCCTCCACCGTGTGGGTCCTAGGGATGGAACTCAGGTCCTTTACCTTTACCTGCTGAGCCATCTTGCTGGCCCTGGAAGCCCTCTTCTGCCCTCTTGTATAAGACTGCTTCAACACACTAATAGTAATGAGAACATCTTTCATGGCCTTGTGGGTGACAGTTTGAATGTACAGAGGGGGAAATTGAGACCCAAGAATAGAAAAGAGCTCAAATGTGGAGAATGTGATAACCTGATCTTCAGTTCGGATATTATACCCTCTCAGTTCTGGGCAAATCCCCCTTTGCATAACTCTCCCTCTTGAGAGACTTCTGGGTAGACAGTTAATCCTGGGAAGGTAGGCCAACGGGAAGCCAAAGGACAGAGGATAAGAGAGAGTCATAACCAAACTCCTACTCTTATGTTTGAGCCCTAGCTTCAGCACGCGCAGGCCATAAGGACTTAGAGCAACCGTCTAGCCTCTGGGTGCCTCAGTTTTATTAGAGTCAGGCTTCAAATCACACAGTGCACACACTCAGTAAACAGTGGCTACCGTTTCCATGGTTACTGGGATGATTATTAGGTGCAGCAATGGAGCCCTTTCCTTGCAGTGCTACAGGTTACTGCATGTGTCACTACCCAAAGGAGCCACTCTCTGAATGACCCCTCCGACCCCGGCATAAGCTGATCTTGGTGTCAGGGTAACGGGTCCGGGAGATGTTTGAAACAGAAGCATCTCGATCTGTGAGTTTCAAGTGGAGACATGAACATGTAGAGAAATCAAGGAATTGATTTCCTTGACCAGTTCCCTGGATGGAACGACAGAGAAGCACAGCCAGGTAGCCAGGATGTTTGGACTGGATTGATAGGACACCACCCAATGAGCAATCCCTTCTTCCCCCTGCTCCAGGTTCTTCTGCCTTCTGAAGAGCAGACACCATGCAGCTCCAGGGATACCAAAGGGTTAAACTGCAACCCCACCTCCCACCCCCGACCCCACCCCCAGCTGGCTGCAGCAAGCTTCCTTGGCTCTGATTTTCATTTGCAAAACAAACAAACAAGAAGCTATTTAATAATTCCCAGGCCCCCTGCCTTGTGGCTGTGGAGCTCCGCTTCCAAAGATCTTTAATTGCTGGGCTGTTGATGATGAGAAACTTGAGGCTGTTTCCTTTCATGGTGGATAAAAGCTTTATATAGCATCCATCCATCCATCCATCCATCCACTCTTCATCCACTCGCTAAGTGCATTCTGGGCACCTTCTCTGTGCCTTCATCAATAGACACAATCTCCCAGGTTTTATACTAAAGAATACTAAGCCATGTCCTCCTATGGTTAATGGAGGTATCTGGAGCCTTTCTGAAAATGTCACTCTTTGCCTTCTCAAAGGCTCTGCCATCCAGGCATTAACTAGCTGAATGACTCTACTCAGTCCTGTTTCTTTTCCTTGGTAGAGTCAGGCTGACTCCTTCCTTGGAGCTGTTCTGGGGGATGTTGACTCAACTCTCCATGACTTGAAGGCTCAGCCCCCCATGGCTAGAAGAATAAGTGGGTGCTTATATCCACTATTAAAAAATACCATCACCTGGAAATTAGGTTTAACCCTGTGAATTTTAAGAGACCACAAACATTCAGTCTATACCATCTATGAGAGCTTAATCTCCACAAATAGACCCGCGCTCTCTCTCCGGGAGTCTCTGTGTACGGACAGAGCTGGCATGTTCTTCTCTGAGGGTGACCACCCTCCAGTGTCTTCCCTATGCTCTGCGATGGTGAGGCTGGCCCTTCACTGTCCGAGACCTGAGCCTTGGGGTGGTGTCTCTGGCCTCTTAACACCTATCACCAGGATACATGGGAACATGTATGCATATACCCTTTAGATAGCAACGAAGACCTTGGAGCACAGAAGACCCCTCTCAAATGACCCCTCTAGGTCCCTCTGGGCCACAGTCTCTGTTATGGTTTCAGTGTTGAAATGTGTCTACAGACTCATGTTTTGAATTCTTGTTTCCCAACTAGTGGCAGAATTTGGGGATGAGGGTACAAGGGTCATCCAGGCGGTACCTTGATGGCAGACGTAGGACCCCAGGGATGAGCCTTTGAGAGTCAGACAGCACAGACCCTCCTCTCTGTCACCTTCTCCACCACCATGTGAGCGACAACCACCATAGACTGAGCCACTCTGCCATCCTTCCCAGCCAGGGTAGACTGAACGAAATCCCTTAAAACCACGAGCCCTGATAGTCCATCCCCAATTACTGTTTATGTTGGTTCTTTTGGCCAGAATGGCAGAAAAGTTACCAAGAGTCTTTGTCTTCCCCCCTGGTGATTGGGGGGCACCACTCAGATGTGGCGAGAGTCTCCAAATTCTTCTGGATGGTTCTGCCTTCCCTAGCTCTTAACACCGAGTACAGTGTGTGGTGTGTGTGTGTGTGTGTGTGTGTGTGTGTGTGTGTGTGTGTGTATGTGTGTGTGTGTGTTTGTGTGTGTGTGTGTGTGTGACAAATGGATTTCCTTCATCCATGTCTTGGGTAAGGAGATTGGGCCCTACATAAAAGTCAAGTATTTTCTCTTGTTCTGAACCACCTTCTCATATCTAGGGGTGATCACATTATAGAGGAAGAGGAGGAGGAGGAAGAAGAAGGAGGAAGAGGAGGAAGAGGAGGAGGAGAATGAAGACGACGATGATGGCATTTCCCTTACTGCAGAACTCCTTCCCATGGAGTGAAAACGCTCAGGAAGACTCTGAATGTTGATCTCCCAGATTCTGCCTTTGACTTTGGAAGAACTCTGTGCTCAGCATGGGATTCTCTGTTCTCATAATTGGCTCTAGATTCCACCAAGGGAGGATGAAGGAGAGTTCACCATCAGGGGAGACACTTGGCTTTGCATATCCGACATAGAGCAGAAAAAGTACCAGGCACTCTAAGTAGATGATCTACATCTTGGGCTAAGTGTTCTGAGTTTTCCTCTTAAAAGTACAGTCACCAGCATATAGAGAGGTTTAACCTCTTGTCCCACCAGACGTTTCCAGGAAGTGAGAGGGTAAAGAAGTTACCTCCAGCACCCAGAACCCCAGAGCCCAGGCCACCTTCGAAGTAAGGTCATCCTTTCAGAATTAGAAGAAAGTCTTTTGTCTGAGATGATCTCTGGAACTCAGCCCTTGCAAACCTCCAGCTCGGGGAGGGCAGGCCTCACCAAAGCAGGTTCCAGCTAGGAGCCCACTGGTGCCAAGCTTCCCGTTACGCCGACCACACCATATGGAGCCTAGAATCCGTCCCAGCCTTTGGCAGGCAGCCTGGCCTGGAAATAACCCCAGAAGGCTACGTTTTGATCAGAAAAACTGCAGCTGTTTTTCAAAGTCATCGACGGAATTTTTAATTTTATTTTATTTTGCCGCTACCTCCGTGCCTCCCCACCCCCACCCTCCCCTTGCCTTTCATCGGGCTCTCATTTCCGTGGTGTTCTGGACGTTTGCATAGGTGCGTGGCACGTGTTTGGAGAGATATTTGGGAAGTGAGGAAGGGTTAGCACACCTCATTTGGCCAAGCAAGAAACGGGGGCCTCAGGGAAAAAAAAAACAAAAAAACACCCAGTAAGTACAGTTGAAAAAACCTCAAGGCTAGTTAAGTACATAAACAGCTGTGGCCTCGTCACAGAGTCTCAAGGTTGCAAGCGGGGAAGAGGCAGGACGACAAAAGCGTTCTGAACATTCTGGAAAACAAACAAAGCCTCTTGTCCCCAAGGTGCATGTCTTGGGGTGGGGGTGGGGGGAGCCAATCGGACACTCTTGACAACCGAGCCTCCAGCCTGCTAGCTAGGTTGCTTTACCCCTGGCTCCCGGGTGAGATCCGGAGGCCTCTGAGAACGCCCGTCGTTCATTTTCCAAGCGATTCACCAGATACCCCTTCACGCCAGAGCCAAAATTCTTAAAAGTCAGCCACATTCGAATTCTCCAAAGTGAAGCCACATTTTAGGTTGGGGCTGATGGGGTTTGGAGCAGAGCCACCCTGGGATTTTTAGAAAACAGTGAATCCATTTTTGAGGTTTAAAGAATCCTAGAATTCAGAGGCTGGGCTCAGCCTGGGAAGGAACTAGTTTGCATCCAATTGAACCAGCCAAACCTCCCCCCCCCCCACTCCACCTCCCACCCTTTGGCACAAGCTACTAAGCCATGTGCAGAGAGGTGGGACCCCATTCTTGTGTTCAAGTTCTACAGTAGAGCAGTAAAGGGTCAGGCTCCCGTTTACTGCCGGGGCCGAGGGGATCTTTCCCTGCCATAAATGGGGGTTGCTTGATCCAAGCCAGGCTTGTTGGTGCACACCTTTAATCCCAGTACTTGGGAGGCAAAGGCAGATAGATCTCCATGAGTTCGAGGCCAGCCTGGTCTATGTAGTAAGTTTCAGGCCAGCCAGGGCTATGTCAAGAGACCCTGTCCAAAAATCAAACTAAAAAACAGCATGTTGGTGTGTGCCTTTAATCTCCAAGCTGGGGAGGGCCAGGCAGGAGGATTTAATGAGCTCCAGGCCAGTGAAAGATTCAAGAAAACTGAAGTGGACCCCTCCTGGAGAATGACACCAAAGTTGATCCTGGTCTCCATGTGCATACGAACATGCACCAAGCTTGCACATAATATCTCATAATGCCCCCAATATACATAATGTTCCTTTATTTTTCCATTTCTTCCTCCTTGCCCCAAGTTCCCAGAATGGTGGTTCTTCTGGGTGACTGGTTGGGGTAGGAAAAGGGAGAGAAAGAAGCCCACAAATAAGAGCTGAGGTTCTGTTATTATCTCTTGCCCTCGTGATACCCCACAGATGCTGGCTGACTTATTTTTCACAGTAGATTGTGCAAATGAAGCTGACTAGTCGATTTCGTAGGCCTTACTGAGAAATGAGAAGAAAGATGATAGAAGATGTAAAAGAAGGAACCACTAATTAATCAAAGAAGCACCACAATGTCTAGACAAAGACATGCCGTGTTGACCCATATAGAGAGATCCCATCCACCCCAGAAGCTGGTATGGCCCCAGTAAATAGCTGAAGTGAGCCAGGCCCAGCCAACACTTCTGACCATCAACGTAGCTGAACCTCAATCCCTCCATCTGTCAACTCGGCTTCTATGATCCATGCTCAATAAATGGAGGTGAGGGAGGGGTATATGGTAGGACATATGCTTGGCACGCACAGAGCTCTGGGCTCCACCCTGCCATCGCACACACCGTTCTATCTCAGCAGTGGGGAGGTGAGGAAGATAAACTGACCAAGGTCTATCTGGCTCCATAGAGAGTTCAAGCCTGGCTCGAGCAACATCACACATGCACACATTCACACACACACACACTCCTCACACACAGACATACACACACATACACTCTCACACACATGCACTCATGCACGCACACACACTCATACACACACACTCTCACACATACACTCACACACACACTTCACACATTCACACACACACACACTCACACATATATACACTCACAGACACACACACACACACATGATACACTCACAGACACACACACACATACACATGCACACATACACAAACCACAAAGACAAAACAAGCAAGCAAGGGCAAAATGGGTGCATGAGAGGGACAGATGGGGCAGGAATTCAATTGTGTTGATGTCAGTGAGCAGCCAGGCAGGAATCCAGTTACTTCCTGATCAGTTTAACACAAAGCACCCAGTTTTGTCGGTTGCATGATTTCTTTTATAAGGTAAGCCGTCTATTTCACGTCTGTCCTCATACCTCTGATGAGCTGTGATTATCCAAAGTCCTGGCCCTCAAATGTGGCCTCATTTGGAATTGGGACCAATATATAGGGGTGGAGCCTACAGAGAATCTTGGAGATCTCAGAGAAAATGGCCACTGACACCTGAGGCAGGGATGGGGGAACATGGCTATGAGCCATGAGTGCAAGTCGTGTCGGCCACCAGCGGAGGCGAGGAGGGAGGTGCAGGATAGACCCTGCCGTGTAGCACTTTTAGCACGCTGGGACCATGGAATCCTAGCCTTTAAATCCCTGTTGATCTAATCCACCCACTCAGCTTTTGATCCTTTCATTGTTGCTAGTCTTCTTTTGGACAGAATTGCTTTTGGTAACCCAGTCTGGCCTTGAACTCACAATCCCCCTGCCTCAGCCTCCTGGGTGTGGAGTCATAGGTGTGAACCACTCCACCAAGGAGTTCTCCATTTGTTGGAGCAGGATCCCAGTGCAAACAGCGTCTGATTCTGTTACAGCTACCCCAGAGCCAGCATACGATCCCGGTGAATAAGGAAAAAAGTCTGGATAAAATGCCCAAAATGGCAACATTGTAACTGTCAGAGCTCAAAGAAAGCTTCCACATTCATCTTGATCACATTTTTTTCCCCCTACCTGGATTCTGCCACGACTCTAATCCCTCAAGAAAGCAGGCAGAATGGAGATTCCATATGTTGTCAAATAAATTTGGAAAATCCTCCACAACCTCGTCCTAGAACATAAAATGTGATGTCAGCACGTGAAAGGAACTGACAAGGCCTGCAGCCAGGAAAACGCTTTTCCCCTGAATAAAGACAGCATGATCCAAAGGTCTCAGGGGATAAGAGGCTTGGCACAAAACATCTGTCTCCTTCCTACAGAACCAGGGCTTGGGAGACGCTGCCCTGGGTTGTCTGACCTTTCCGTTTTACAGCCAGCCAGCCAGCCAGCCAAAGAAACAGAGAAAGCAGGGACTCGTCCGGAGTTACCCAGTGTCCTCTTCTGAATATGACCATCCTGTTACAAAGAACGCAGTTCCAGACTGAGGACCTGACTGAAGAGAACGGCCCTTGTGCAAACAGCCCAGATGCTTTTGCTGGACACGAGGGCCCGGAGCAGGCCATTCATATAAACTACCAATGTGGGTTCCTCTCCAAACTGAGATGGGATAGCTCAGACCCCCGGTGGGGTAGAATTAGAATCGGAAGGCCTGTCTTCTGCAGCCTCGTTCCACTCAGGCAGCTATGGAAGAGATGGCCTTGTGATGGAGCTTGTGCCCGTGTAAGAGAGAGAGGTCAGGTCGCCTCTTCTCTCTACCAAGGGAGAGACAGCAAGCGTGAGTCTTCGGTTTGCTTTCCTCATTGACGTGGCTAGACAGCTGACAAGCGGGCAGAACGGCCTCGTTCTGGCTCCTAGTTTGAGAAGACAGAATCTCTCCCGGTAGGGAAAGCAGGTTGTCAGGCGCCTGAGGCGGTTGGCTGCACTGTGTCCACAGCAAGTAAACAGAGAGCACACAGAAAGTGGAGTCGGGCTATGGAACCTCAAGGGCTGCCACCAGTGACCCACTTCCTCCAGCGAGACTCTATCTCCCATAGACTCCACAACTTTCCAGAACATCGCCCCCGCCTAGGGACCAAGTGTGCAAACACGTGGGCCTGTGAGAGACATTTCACACCTAAAGCACACCAGTGACCTTCTGCCGGGCAGGAAGAGACCCTCACCAGAGCCCAGCCACGCTGCCTCCCTGACCTTGGCCAGGATCGGAAAGCATATATCTGTTGTTTGTGCCAGCTATTTAGGGCACTTTGCCATGGAGTCCAGGCTGACCAAGTCGGTCATCTCTGCAATCCTTTCCGGCGTGAAGATGGTGTTGCTATCGATCTGCCTTGTGTGTGGCTGAAAGCTGTAATCCAAGCTTGGATGGAAACCTCTATCCAAGGGGCTAAACGATTATTCTGGTCTGTGATGTATTACCCTTCTGCCATCCATTTCTTATCTTGGCCCCGTCAGCGGATTCTGTGCTGATGAGTTAATGTGTGTGAGAGTGCTTTGTAAACATTCGGACCTGGTCCACTGGAGGGACTTGTTTTTGTGCTGTGTAGACTGGCAGCCTCACAGCTGGGCTCAAAGTGAGAGCATGCCCAGCACCCTTTGGCAACAAGGCACAAGTGTGCTGTATCTATGCAAGCACACAGTGGGTGTGCTGTATCTATGCAAGCACACAGTAGGTGTGCTGTATGTTTTCAGTTTAAAGGAAAAGAATGGTTTTTCTTCTATTTTGTCTCTAGATGAGGTCTCATTGTGTAGTCAGGCTGGCTTCCTGCCTCTTCTTCCCAGGTACCCAGAGGATAAGCAAGCCTTCATATTGACATACTAACGGAGCAGATAGTGTGTTTGAAGTGTGGCCTTGAATGCTTGGGTTTTAGAAGTCAGCTGAGGGGCTCCCTAGCCTGAATTCTCTCTTCAGCATCCTGTACTGGTCCACACACAACAGACTCTTGGGGATTGAAAGCATTCCTCATGGAGACCCGGATTGCATATCAGCCAGCTACCGAAAGAACGGTCTTGTGTTAAGGAGGCCCAAAGTATCTTTTAGGGAAAATCAAGAACTTGAAGAAATAGTTGCACTTCAGGGCACCGTAACCTGTCTTGGGCTCTGTCCTTGGCAAGCTATTGGAGAGTTTGCTATGGAAGCGAGAACTTTGAGTCCATTATTTTAAAAGCGTCAGAAAATAGACTCTGGGAAAAAAAAAAAAAAAGGTGTATTGGCCACAGCAGCCTAATGGGGCCTTCTGTTCCCTGCCTCCTGCTGGGCTGAGAGTGTCAGGATCCCAGCTCTCAACTTGCAACGTCATAATGACGTATCACAGAGTAATGGAGAGTTAATGCAGCCAGGACGCTGACTGTATAACAAAAGGGCCTTAAAAGAGAGGTGGGGTATAATTTATTAACAGGGCTGTACAGAGCTTGCAACATTTATGAGCAAAGAAAATGGGATCGTTCACAACACCCAAACCTCCTGTTTGTTCCAGGCCGGGAAGCCACTCACTGGGAGACGCAGGCCTCTCCTTTTACCCTTGCATACCCCACAACCAGGGAAGAGCAAGGAGCCTTATGAAGTCTTATGACCCACAAGACTTGTAAACTCTGCTCTCGGATGGAGAGGCATCCAGACGAGGATGCTGGAGCATGGGCCTGGAGGGGTGCTGAGCTTGGGATATGTCTCCTATGGGTTAGAAATTTAGTCAGGACTCTGGAGTATAGGAGGTGCAGAACCCCAAAAGCTAAAGAAAAGGTGTATGTACTTGGAACTTCCTGCAAAGGAGGTCCTGAGGCAGGACACAGGAACAGACTGCTCATGTGGCACACAATCTGGGGAGCCAGCAGGGCAAAGGAGAAAATAGTCATTGCTACCAAGCTAGTCAACATTACAGGCAATAAGGGGCCCAAGAGGTGGCTTGCAGTCAAGAGCTCTGCTGTTCTTGCAGAAGACCCCAGCTCAAATCCCAGCACCCATGTTGGGTAGTTCACAATCCTCAGTAACCCCAGATCTATGGAATCAGACTCCCTCTTCCGGCCTCAGCAGGTAGTGCACTCACATGCACAGGCCAGCATATAGACACACAGGTACATAAAATAAAATAAAATAAAATAAAATAAAATAAAAGCAGTATGGACAATGGAGCTTGCCCTGTGGAACTCTATGTGTCAATATGGGACATCTTTTAAGGGTGATCTCAGCCATGGGGTGGGAGAACTGGGGAAGCTGTCTGTCTGTCTGTTTCCTGCAGTCATCTGCCAGGGGTTATTGCTGGAATTTTAACCTTTTGGTGCACTTGTCTTTTCCTGAATGCTAAGAATACTTCTGGGGCAAGGGGCAGGAGAACAGACAGAGTTAGCTGAGTTTCCAGTGAAGACGATTCATATGCAAATGTCACTGACAAAGAGGCATCTGTCCATCAATCACAATATCA
Organism: Cricetomys ansorgei; assembly: GCA_026225945.1. NCBI lineage: Eukaryota > Metazoa > Chordata > Mammalia > Rodentia > Nesomyidae > Cricetomys > Cricetomys ansorgei. The sequence continues at coordinate 2,859,292 of JAMJFZ010000818.1, read as the reverse complement.
CCCAAAGGAATGAAGGTATTTGTTAAGTGACCTGATTCGTTGAAAAGTTTATTTGTGCTGTCTTCAGGAATAGGTGGATCCAGGGACTCACTGCATATGATCAGGGCATGATCAGGGCGTCATTGATTGCTCAGCTTTTGCTAATCAGCCCCATTCATAGGCAGGGCTGTCCTTCTGATGAAGGATGGACGTGTTACATCTCCAAACTTATAATCAATCCAGTGACTTCAGAGCAAAAGAAGCTCCAAATAATTTTAACGGGATTTACTCTGACTCCCTAATATTAGCTTGTTTATTTTAAGTCACTTAAAAGTTTGTTATTAGTTTTATTTTTTTTAATTTAAGTTCTTTTGAGATAGTGTTTCAATGAAGCCCAGGTCTCGCTCAAACTCTATGTAGCTGAAGATGATCTTGAACTCCTGACCCTCCTATCTACAGCTCCGGAATACCGAGATGATGTGTCTGTACAACCTGGTTTCTGCAGTGCTGGGGATGGAGCCCAGGGTTCCCTGCTGCTATGCCAGCTCCCACCTGATCCATATCCTCCGCCCAAGGATTCTAGGTCACTCCCTGCAGCTGGAGTCGCTTGGCTGTGGGTAAGCCTCCTCCTGCTTCCTGTTTGGGTGGGTCACACCCACAGCTCATCTGCACAAGCGTGACTTTTCTCCTCCTCTTCCTCCTCCTCCTCCTCTTCTTCAACAATGATGAAGGCTTTTTAATTTAAAATTTTTTAAACGATTACAATTTTTATATAACACATCTGGATTACAGTTATTCCTCCCCCAACTCCTCCCAACTCCTCTATTTCTTTTGAAAAACGACAGGTCTTGCCTTGGACTCATCCTCCCCTCCTGCTCCAGCCTCCTGGGCCGCCATACTCACCTTCACCCAGTCTCCACACACAATAGGCCCGGGAAGCCCCTCCCCCATCCTTGGCTTAGCCTTCTCCCTCTAGTGACAGCTTAGCAAGTGTATAGTGCATACGAGTGGATTTTCTCACTGTGACAAAGTGTCTGACAAAAGCAAGTGAAAGTGCCAAGGGCTTATTCCGGCTCACTGTTTCAGAGGATACAGTCCATCACCGCGGAGAATGTGCAGCGAGCTTCAGGGCATGCGCAGTCACAACGCAGCTGCAGTCCGGAAGGCAGAGAGAGATGAATGCTGTCGCTCAGCCTGGGAGCCCAGCCTATGAGATAGTACCAGCATCCTTTAGAGTAGGCCTTCCCCCTCTGGGAAAGACCTCACAGACCCATGTAGAGGCATATCTCCTAGGTGGCTTCAAATCCAGCTAACCAGGCAGAAAACATTCACCTCCGCATTCTGTAGCCACGGAATACACAATGTTTTTTTCGAGGGTCTTGGGGAATCAATTCTCTCAGAGCCGGGCAAAGAGCGGTTCACATAGCAAACTGGAGTCAGAGGTGACACGGAGGACAAGGCCATGATCCCAGTGTCCCAGGGCATCTTCCATACACTATGAGAACCGTGTCAGCTTTTATCCCGGGCCCAGACCCAGGGGCCCTTCTTCTGTACCTCGAGGCTTCCACGTTGGTTACTGCCTGTGTTACCGAATACCCATGAAATGCGGAATGGCAGCGTGACCTCGTGAGTATTAACCCTGCCTCATTACCGCCCGTCAGTTGTGACAGCCGGCCCTTCTCGGCCACTATGTCAAGGAGATTTAGGAACTACAGAGGCTCCAGTAGAATGCTGGAAACTGGGAGAGGAGAAGGGGCCCAGGAGTTATCTTGACCCATAGGGTACCCTCTCTCGTTCCTCCCTTGCTCTCAGCAAAGGCCCATGCGTGGTTGGAAGGAACAAGGCCTCCGGTTCCAAAGGTCTGGGCTCGTATTTCAGAAAAGAAGCCAAGGACCTTTCCGTGGGGCCCTCGGTCTCCTCTAGTTTTCAAAAGTTAAATTATTCATTTACTTGTAAGTGTTATGTGTATGTGTATATGTGTACGTGTATGTATGTGTGTGTGTACACACACACGTCTGCTATGGTACACACTGCATGTCAAAGAACAACTTCTCTCCTTCCACCTTTATGTGGATTCCAGAGATCAAACTTAGGTTATATCATTTGGACAGGAATCGTCTTGATCCAGTGAACCATCTTGCTGGCCTCTTCCCTTTCTTCTCCTGTGCACTGGAGGTGGTTATTGTAAATGGTTCATGATGCTGTACACAGAGGAGATTCCCTCCACTCTCTGCCTGTATAATGTATGCATATGTCTTCACATATATTTGCATATATTTGCATACACAAGCACTCCGCGCAGCCGGCTTCATCGGAACTTGCCACTTGAGTTCTTAGTTTCTGTTGCTCTTCTTGTTGGCAAAATCTGAAGACAACTTGGGTGAAGGAAACCCTTACATTTGACAGCCCAATCCCTCTGACTCTGCTCCTCAGAGAATACAGAGGAATAGTGGATACCTCCAGTAGTAGCCGCTGGTCACCTGCTCTAGGTTAATCACATTCTAGGTAAGTATACTTTCCATATTCCCAGCAGCTTCTGGGGTGGGTGTTCTTGGCCTGAAAGGTTAGAGATGCTATGAACCTCTGCAGTGGTCCTGGCCACATGCGAAGCAGACACCATGCTTTCCCATGACACCATGCCAGGACCCCCTGAACTCCAAGTCTTATCACCAGGACTTGGGGTAGGTCAGGGGTCCTGGGTCTATAATTCAGTTCCAGGTCTGGTTTTCCTAGGATGGCTTTTGATTCCCTAGTGTGTGATCTGCCCTCACCCTCACTCCCCACTTACTTGGAAGTCATTGTGCCCCCCCCCCCAATGCTGCCTGTGACTCCAGGGCCAGGAGCTGTGCTGCCTGGTGACTGTAAAGGAGTTTGATGATGTGTTAAGTGTCACTGGGTAATGAGCCGCAGGACAAACCCTGAAGGGTAGCACTGGGGAGGCCTGTGTGGCCCCCAGACCACACTCCTGTTCAAATTCAGTTGTAAACATCAAACACCCTAGAGTGACTGGGGCCATAGGCTCAGAGAACCCTGGCTTCTGTACCTCATTGGCTGTTCTGACTTCCCCTTCTTCCACACTGCCCTCAGCATACCCTTGGGGGTTGTCGCAGGGGAGGTCTCCCTTCACCACAGGGCGAAGCAATTAGGCCAGCCAGGGAGAATTAAAGCAGGAGGCACCAAGGTGGGGGTGATATTTGGGGCCTGATCTTGAAGAGAGAGCTAGCAGCAGATAGGGGTAGCTCTTGTGAGGTGGTGACGGAGACCAAGGACCCAGTGTTAGGGGGCAGGACAAAGAAAAGGACATGTGCACGCAAGAGAGGCCTGCGTTTCCCTGGAGTCTGGATACAAGTCCAGACGGAAAGGGTGTATAAAGACCGACAGGGTGGTTGGAGGTGGGGCTTACATGCTGTATTTTAAGTTTTTTGAACACTGCTTTGCATACAGATGTTTAAGAGAACGCGGTGTAAAGTCCCTCCTGTGTGTGGAGACTGAATAATTACAGCTGAACTCGCTTCTCTTGATATGTTATGTATAAATATTTAGTTTTCCCAAGCACGAACGAATTATTATCCCTTCCTCTGTCCTTTGTCTCTTCCTTCCTTCTTTCCTTCCTTCCTTCCTTCCTTCCCTCTTTCCTTCCTTCCTTCCTTCCTTCCTTCCTTCCTTCCTTCCTTCCTCTTTCTTCTCTCTCTCCCCCTCTTGCCTCCTTCTGTCTTCATTTCTTTTCTCTTTCTTCTTCTTCATCCTCTCTCTTTCTTTCTGTCTCTCTCCACTCTTCCTCCCCCCCTCCCTCTGTGTGTGTGTCTGTCTGTCTCTCTGTCTTGTCTCTCTCTGTCTCTGTCTCTGAGGCAACGGTCTTACTATGTAGCACAGGCTGGCCCCAAGCTCACAATCCTCCTGCATTAGCTTCTCGATCATTGTCATGGCAAATGAATGCCACCACACCTAGCTTTCCTTTCTTTGAAATGAGAAACCGTGGAGGCACCTACAGGTTGAGTCTCCTTTCAAAGACACCCAGTCTTAAGTACGAGAGAGGAGATCTGAGCGGAGGAGCACAGTATCAGAAACTCTTCTCCTAAAAGCCAAACCACACCACAGAGAAAAATCAAAGTGTATCTCATGTGCTTAAAAACTGAGGATGGGGTCAGAGGTCCTCGGAGATCTTGTAAAATAACTCAATTCACTGCCTCTCCCTGCCCCGAGCCTGGGAGGGACACGCACGGTGGAGCACACAGACACACGCTTGTGTGTGCATGCCGTGGCCTCCCCCGACCTCTGCACGCCATGCCCCACAGCACTGGCTATTTCCTGGGAAGGGGGTGGATGGAGCTGCTTTGTGGATGCCTGAAGCGCAGGCTGCCGACCCCGTGACCCCAGTTCTGTCCCACACTGCCCTCTACCTCTTCATTTCCCCCTTCCTGGCCCCCTCCCAAGCCAGGGGCAGACATAGCAGCCAATTTGTTACCTCCATAGGAGGGTCAGGGCCCTGCTGGCCCTGGCGTGCTCTGCTCAGCACGGGTCACTTGGCTAGAGCTGGCTTGATTTTCCTTTCTGTTCTTTGAAAGAGTGAATGGGGAAGGAAGCTGGAACCGGGTCCAGATGGTGACCTCTGGCTGGAGGCTGCTTCTCTGGAGTCCTGGGCAGACCTCAGAGTTGCCTATACAGGATGATAGCTAGACTTTCTGATGGAAATTTAGGATCTGCTGTAAACAGAAGAAGAGACAGCACGCTTCTTTACATAGATAGTCTTACGTGGCCCAGGTTGTCTTAAACTCACTATGGAGCCCGAGATAACCTTGAACTTCTGATTCTCCTGCCTCCACCTCCCAAGTGTCAGAATTATAAGTGTATGTTCAAATTACACTTTTTACTCTAGGAATGGACCTTGCAGATGAAGCACCCTGCGATATTTTATGTGTACGTGCTTGTTTGTATGTTCCTGACTACACTCAAATGAATCTTTACCTTGGCCAAAGCATCACGGAAACCATTCGGATTTCAAACGGATTGGTGTCTCCAAATATAATGGCTTAAACTTAAAGACACCTGGATGAAAAAGGTTCTCAACTTGAGAGACTGAAGCACCAAAGAAAGACACAAACAAACCCGGAGTTAGACTCTTCTGCTGTTTGGTCCCAGAAGCTCCAGCTCACGCACTGACAGTAAGTAATGGGGAGTGGAGATGAAGGAACCCTGCTCCGTGCAAGAGGGAACCTGAAGTGTTTGGGAACCAGCAGTGGAGGGAGATGATAGCACACCAGACAGCAAAGGGCAATGTGTCCCCTGTGAGGGGCCACAGCCCACCTGTGCCCACTGTCGCCATCTTGGACAGCTGAATCAACTTTGATAAATCTTCCAGAGTTAGAGAGTTCAATTTCTATGTGTTATATCCTCAGTTTTAATGCTGGCTCTAGTAAAGGTAGAACGCTAGGGAAGCCAAACAAAACAATTGCAGGGCCATTACTGATGTGTGGGCCTCTCCAAGCTGGCGATTGACAGTCTTCTGGATAGAAGAATTGAAACTCAGCAGAAAGCCCCAGTCTTCTCAAAGTCACACAAGGAAAGTGATAGAACTCGGACTCAAAGCCAGGGGCTTTTAGAAGACATGTGGCATCAACGTGATTGTCAATTCCACAGGATTTAGACTCACCATGGACTCACAAGTGTCAGGATCTGAGTTCGAGCCCCAGAACTCATGTGTAAATATAAAATAAAACAAGCCTGGTGGTGGTGGTAGACACCTTTAATCCCAGCACTTGGGAGGCAGAGGCAGAGGCAGGTGGGATCTCTGTGAGTTTGAAGCCAGCCCGGTCTACAGAGTGAGTTCCAGAGTTAAACAGAGAAACCCTGTCTAGAAAAAATCAATCAATCAATCAATCAAAATTGGGCATGGTGCTATATACCTGCAAAGCTAGAGCTGGGTAGTTGGCAAAAGGAAAATACCTAGGACCCACTGGTTAGCTCACCTAACTGAATCAGTGAGTTCTAAGTTCATGGGGGAGACATTCTCTTAAAAGATGAGGTTAAAAACTATATTAAAAATAAAAAATGGGCTCAATAGGTAAAAGTTCTGCTGCCCAGGGGTACAAGCCAGGGAACCTGGGTTTGCTCCTCAGAACCTGTGTAAAGACCAGAGGAGAGAAGTGACCCTGCAGAGTTGTCCTCTGATGTCCACATGCAAACTGTGGCCATGCATCTGTCCATTGTATTCTGTCTATATCCCAACCCTCCACCCCCTCAGGCCTCGCACTGTAGTTGTGTCAGACACCACGGGTATCCGTTCTCTGCTCTCTGACGCTGTCTGACCACCCACCACCAAGGGTTTATATTTACTCATTTCCTTCTGAGAGCACTGTACATTTTCAGAACACTAGGGCAGGGTCAAAGGGTGTAAAGAAATAGCAAAAGAAACCTCTTCCAGAGTCCATAGTCTAAGCATTAAAATACTCATGGTCTGCCTTCGGAGAACTTCCATGCAGACCTGCCCTGAAGCAAAAGCATCAGATAATGTTAACCCAACACTCCATGTCACGGTCTCTGGGCTTCAGCTGGGTGCTCCAGAGCTCACCAGCGTGGCCGGTCACAGTATCTTTCTTTGGTTTACCCTAACTCTTATTAAGATGTTATTGTTAACTTTAAGACTCTTTTTTTTTTTTTTTGCAGTTTCTGTTATTGTGTGAGAAAATATTCACGGCGACTCTTCTCATCTACTGTGGGCAAAGAGTATTCGCCTCACAGCACTGCGTTTGAGCTTGGGTGAACCTTGTGTTGGTCCACGTGATACGAGGAGGAGATGCGATCTGAGCAGTTGCTTTTGAGTATATTTGGTTTTGAGCTCTCTTTGAGCTACAATGAAAAAGGAGTGACTTGGAAAGCTACTTTCCCCCTCCCGTGTGTGTGTGTGTGTGTGTGTGTGTGCCTGTGTGTGTGCCTGTGTGTGTGTGTGTCTGTGTGTGTGTGTGTGTCTGTGTGTGTATCTGTGTGTGCCTGTGTGTGTGTGTGTCTGTGTGTGTGTGTGTGTCTGTGTGTGTATCTGTGTGTGCCTGTGTGTGTGTATGTGTGTGTTCCTGTGTGTGTGTTTGTGTCTGTCTGTCTGTGTGTGTCTGTGTGTGCCTGTGTGTGTGTGTGTCTGTCTGTCTGTGTGTGTATCTGTGTGTGTGTGCCTGTGTCTGTGTGTGTGCGTGTCTGTGTGTCTGTGTGTGTCTGTGTGTGTGTGCCTGTGTCTCTGTGTGTGTCTGTGTGTGTGCGTGTCTGTGTGTGTGTGTGTGTGTGTGTGTGTCTGTGTGTCTGTGTGTGTCTGTGTGTGTGTGCCTGTGTCTCTGTGTGTGTCTGTGTGTGTGCGTGTCTGTGTGTGTGTGTGTATCTGTGTCTGTGTGTGTGCCTGTGTGCCTGTGTGTGTGTGTCTGTGTGTGTGTGCCTGTGTCTGTGTGTGTGTGTGTCTGTGTGTCTGTGACTGTGTCTGTGTGTGTGCCTGTGTCTCTGTGTGTGTCTGTGTGTCTGTCTGTGTGTGTATCTGTGTGTGTGTGTGCCTGTGTCTGTGTGTGTGTGTGTGCCTGTGTGTGTGTGTGTGTGTCTGTGTGTGTGTGTCTGTGTGTGTGTGTGTGTCTGTGTGTGTGTGTGTGTGTCTGTGTGTGTGTGTGTCTGTGTGTGTGTCTGTGTGTGTGTGTGTCTGTGTGTGTGTGCGCACGCACTCCAGTGGGCTCCAGTTTGTGCAGAGGCACACATGTGGAGGCCAGAGGATAACCTTGACTTTTTTCCTTCTCCAGCAGTCTGGGCATAAGCACCAGGGACGCACCTGCTCCACCTCCCGGGGCAGGGATGACGAGTGTGCACCTCTATGACCAGCCTTTTCTTTTTTTGTTTTTAGTGCAGGTTCTGGAGAGGAGGGGTGTCAAACTCAGGTCTTCACGCTTGCGCAACAAGCGCTTCACCAACTGAGCCATCTCTGCAGCTGAATCATTCTCCTTTCATCCAGGATGAAAGTAAACATACAGGCTGCCGAGCAGAGCTCCACTCGGCTAGTCAAGGTCATTACAGACTTGTGCCCATTGGTATTAGCCACTGGCTTGTAGAACGGTTTGTTACAGGCAACGTTATTCTGATAATAGCTGACTAATACACTCTCTCTCACAGTGTGTGGGGAGGGCAAGTTAGTCACTGGCATGTCTAGGAGTCATTTATTTAGGTGTGCTCAGTCTGGAGAGCTGGAGTGAGTCTTCAGAGACTTCAAGGGGATGCAATAAACACTTGGCCTCGAAGAGAACAGGTCTGGGAATTAGAGACGCTTGAACTATATACCCTCAGCCCTGACTCACACATACTGTTTGGGTACCAGGAGGCCATTTTCCCTCTCTGGCTTTAAAGTTATTTTTTTCTGTAAAGATTTCTCTGGATCAGAATGACAATAGGTCACAGCAGCCCACTGAGATGAATGAATGATGCTTGCCTTGAACACTTGCAAATGCAGAGGCTGGATCCAGGCGTGGGATGAACGTTCTGTGATCGATTATTGATGTCTGCCACGGGCATAAGTTGTTGTTCTGTTTGGTTTGGTTCTCATTCATTGTCTAATCTACAGCAGGGGCTCTCAGAGTGTAAGGAGGCAGACAGTTGTCCTTGTACCCTGACAAAGTTTGAGTTAGGGGGTGGGGGGGGGAAATGAGATCTCCTGTGAACTGCTGAGAGCAGGGGGGACTAGAGTTCACAGACAGTGCGAGGTCAGGGTGACCCTTTTGTAAAATTCCTTGCATTTCCTCAGAGGAGTGTCTGTGGCGAGTTGCAGCTGTGAGGGTAAAGCGTACACCCAGCGTCCCACCAAATGTTACGGGATCTGAACTCACAAAGGCTAGGGCTTTAAGAATTAAAACGGATCCAGGAGCTTTTCAAAGACTGCGAGGGAGGCTGCCAGCTTCGGGTCTTTCAAGGCAGGTGCAAAAACTTCTCATGTTGGGGTGACGGGTACCATTTGGTCAATGAAACGAAATTGCCCAACCTGTGGCCAATAGGCGTTAAGCAAGAATCAAAGCAGAGGCACCCAGCCCTCCTCCACGCACACATGCGCTGGCTGTTGACTAGGGAATGTGATTGGCTGCTCCCAGGTGTCGGTTTTGATTCCCCCACCCCTTTCTAAACCCATGCCTACACCTGGCCTCGCAGTTCTTTCTGCAGCTCCTGGATTAGTCACCCAGCATCATATTCAAGGCAGTTTAGAGAACGTGGATTCAAAGATTAGTCTGCTCACAGGATGCTTTTGAGAAAGCATCAGTGTTTTCTCACGTGGGTGAGACAAGAAAAGAATTTTTTTTTTTTCTTCTACTTCTCAGGGTTCAATCCGACCACCTGCTTGCATGCTGTCTGTCACCTTGTGTCTGGCCACTGTGATGTGTTCCAGGTCAGCAGCTGATGGAGTGAGTGATTGCCTGGGTGGCAGCTCCTACTAGCCGCCAGCCAAGCATGTCTGGGAATAGCATGGAGCAAAGAGGAGACATAAGACACCCATTATGTCGTTTGCTTTTGTCTTTTTTTTTTTACAGAGTCTTACGTATCTCAGACTGGTCCTGAACTCACTATGTAGCTGAGGATGACCTTGAACTTCTGACCCTCCTGACTCGACCTCTTCAGAGCTGGGATCAGAGATGCCCACTACGCCTGGTTCACCCATCAAAGTGGTAGAATGTAGATGACAGTGAGATACAAAGAATGCAGAGGAAGGTGACGATGGGGCATGGTTGACAGCTTTTCCCAACATGTAATGTATGTTGCAGAGGACCCGGGTTCAGATCCTAGCACCTACATGGTTGCTCACAGCCATCCCTGGCTTCTGTTCCGGGAGACCCAAAGCCTTCTTCTGAACACTGTGGGCACCTGCACACAAGTGCAGATGGCGTATAAATATAAACAAAAACAAAGCTTATTAAAAGACATAGACAAAAATAGCGTCGGACATGTGAGGGACAGGATTGGGTTGGCTTTATTTTTATCTTTTTTGTTTGTTTGTTTTTTGAGACGGGGTTTCTCTGTTGTAGCTCTGGCTGTCCTGGAACTCACTCTGTAGACCAGGCTGGCCTCGAACTCACAAGATCTGCCTGTCTCTGCCTCCCAAGAGCTGGGACTAAACGCGTGCGCCACCCCTGCCTGGCTCATTTTTGTCTTTTTAACACTTACGTTTTTTATGATGAACAAACACTGCTGTTTATGAACACACCACGGAAGGTGTATTATTTATTTCAAGTAGTCTGTAATACTACACTAATTTTAATAACCTGGAAGGTATTTCTATGGAGAAAAAAAAAAAATTAGTCCTGAGCAAGGGCTTATAGGAATACGTAGATTAAAAAAAAAAAAAATGGCAGCATGAAATCGTACAATTCTGGTATTTAAAAAAAAAAAAATCAAACTCTTTTAGCCCATATAAATAATTCCGATTTACAACTTCCTGGATGTCCAGACACAGTACCTACACAAATAATTTTGACTACATAGCACAATTATAAATGTGAGTTTTGGAAGACTGAAATTGATTAATATCATTTGGATTGACAAGGAGCCCATGAGGTAGCATAATGGGATTTTAAAATGCAACATAAATCTGTCCTTAAAAGTATCTAGGCGGGCCAGAATCAAGACACGTTAAAAATTGCCACCAGTTCCCGCACTGTGACCACGTGCCAGCGTCTGGCAGACTCAGCAGGCTTTAGGGTCCACTGCCCTGGGCGCCCGGCTGTGTGTCAGCAAACTGGGGATCTGCTGAAGTCCACTTGACTCAAGTGGAGAACGTGGGGCTATTTCCGCTTTTACAAACAAGAAAGCAGTTGGAAAGGTTCTGCCAGACCCTTCCACCAAAAACAAAACCATTTCGTTACAAAAAAAAAAAAAAAAAAAAAGAAAGAAAGAAAAAGAAAAAAGTGCGCAGAACTCATGAGTTAAGAGGAGCCCTCATTTAAGCAAAGGCGGAGAAGTGGAGTGGCGGGGCGGATGGACAAACGGACTTTGAGACACGTCAATTAGCCAGGGCCATTCAGGACAGTGATGTTAAGCTTTTGTGCCCCTGAAAAGAAGGATTGCTTTCTGAAACCAAAACAAATATGCTGAGTGGTTTAATCCCTGAATCGAAGGCTCCGGAAACAAGTCACTAAAGGAAGGTTTGGGGGGGACTTTATAACCCAGCCCCACAGTCTCCCTTTCAAGACCCAAGTTAGAATGTTGCTGCCTGTATTATCCGCTGTGGCTTCTCTCTTGCTACCGACACCAGAGGATTAAAACAGAACAGAGAGGAAGGGAAGCTGGTGTGGAGCCAGCGAACCCTGTCAGCATCCGGGCAGGCTTTTGAGGGACGTGTCCACCATGTACACTCTGTGTTTGTGGCTCAGGTTTGGAAACACAAATTCAGTTTTATGTCCTTTCTAATTGTGAAACTCCCATAGTCTCATTCGAGACCCAGGTCCTGTAAGGGTAATTCAAGAATAGACAAAAGGAGAAGAAAAATGGACTTAAAGGTGTGGTCTTAGGGTTTCTATTGTGTTGAAAGTCCGTGACCAAAAGCAACTTGGGAGGAACAGGTTTATTTGGCTTACGCTTACACATCGTAGTCCATCCCTGAGGGAGGTCAGGACAGGAACTCAAACAGGGCGGGAACCTGGAGGCAGGAGCTGATAATGAAGCCATGGAAGGGTGCTATCTACTGGCTCGCTCAGCCTGCCCACCTGCCCAGGGATGGCCCCGCCTACAATGGGCTGGTCACTCCAACATCCATCACTAATGAAGAAAATGCCTCACAGACTTGCCTACAGCCTGAAATTACGGAAGCATTTTTCTTAATTGAGGATCTCTCCTCTCAGATGACTCTAGCTGTTGTCAAATGGACCTGAAACTAACTGTTCAGGACAGTTGGTAAGATCTATGCCAAGAAATGGTAGATATGCTCAGTTCAGTTGAGTCCAATGAAAGGAAATAAGCTGGAAGAACACCTTAAGCTACAACATTTAATATATGTTTTTAAAAAACACTATCTATCTATCTATCTATCTATCTATCTATCTATCTATCTATCTATCATCTCCTTGCACCCCGTGTGTCTGTGTGTATGTAATGCATGCGGAAGTCAGAGAACAACTTGCGAAAGTTGGTTCCCTTCTTCCACCATGTAAGAACCACACTCAGCCTGCTGTATACAACTGTTTGCAGACCCTCAGCTGTGTCTGCCTGCAAAAGATCGCAGCTGGGCTTGTGAGCTGTTGGCATGCCCTTGTAAAAGAAGAGGACTGGGTGGGTAATGGGAACCCCTCCCCCAACACTCACCAGCTACTCTTCCCAGCCAACTGTATGCAGTTCTATTGTGGCTGCGTGTGATCTCCATGTCCTAGGGAGAGGTTAGAGCAATGGCTCTCAGCCTGTGGGTTGTAACCCCTTTGGGGAGTTGAATGACCCTTTCCCTGGGGTCACCTAAGACCTTCTGCGTATCAGATACTTACGCCACTGTTCATAACATTAGCAAAATTACAGTTATGAAGTAGCAACCAAAATAATTGTGGGGTTGGGGGTCAGCACGACACGAGGAGCTGTATTGAAGGGTCGCGGCGTCAGGAAGGTTGAGAGCCGCTGGGTTAGGGGATCTAGGATGGGAAAGCCTAGGGGAAGGGGGCCCCATCTACATGGCCATGGGGAAGCCATCATCCTTGCTGGGTCACACCTTCAGTGTGGCTGCCTTGGGGTCACCCATGATCCGTAAGAAAACCTGGTCAACTCATTGATTCCCCAGGGTGAACAACACGGGACTGAACTTGCTTTGTCATTAGGACCGTGCCAGGAGTGGGTAGACATTGCATATCACCCTCTGTCTCCAGACAAAATCTCTCACAACACAAGTAGCCAGGCACGGCAGTGATTGACCTTACCCACCGAGCCCTCTGGCCAGCCCTAAGCTGCACTCAGCGTTTCATCCGGTACATATTTGTCAAGGAATGGCACCGTACAAATGTTTGGCTCATTGCAAGCTGCGTGACAAGGCTAGGGTAAGAAGTAAATCTTCAGCGGATATTTCTGAACGGAGCGAACGGATCAAGAGATAGCACTGTGGATAAATTAAGCTCTCCTTCGCAAAGCGTCTAGACAGGTAATAACTCTCGGTGTGGAAATGACGTCTTTGTTGTTGTAGCGGGAAGCAGATGTTTCAGAAGGGGACACGGTTCTGAGTCGCTTTCTGTGAACCTCAGTCTACCTGGGGATGCTGCGGAAGGTGCTTCTAGCGCCACGTCTGCGTCTGCTGGTCACATAAAGGGGCGCATGAGGATGGAGTCAGTCTCCTGTGGCCACAAGCTTCAGCGTGTCAGTCAGAACTGTCAACCATTCAGTCGCATCCAGTAGCTATTCTGGCTCCGATTATTTCACTCATCGTTGCAACAGACATCTGAAGTGTGGTTTGACAGAGGAGACAAAAGCCAAGCTTCAGCACAGCAATGACAATAGCGCTTCAACTTATGACTGTATCAGGTCCCACCTCTCCCTTCGAGGAGGCTGTCTTCAAGCCCAGACCCATCATCCTCCGTGGAACTTTTGGCAGCCAATCCTAGAGCATAGCTTTAGACCTTTGTGCAAGCAACAACTGTCCCCTGGGTGTCCTTCAAGGTGTGTGTGTGTGTGTGTGTGTGTGTGGTGTGTTTGTGTTGGGAATGACATGCAGGACCTTGCATGTGGTCAGTGAATTTTTTACCCTCAGGTTACATCTCCATTTTTGAGAGTGAGCTCTTTCTTTGGTGATATGGGCCGTTGGTGTTTTGTACAGTTTGCTCAATGCCTTGAGTTCTTTGTGTGAAACATCCACACCACACTAGAGTTCTTTGAGAACCACGGACAGCACCGGGTTCGAGGCTGTCTTGATTGCTCAAGGAACAAGGTGTTGGACATCATCTCCACTGTGAAACAAGTTAAGGCTTCATAGCAGACTTCACTGTGGAAAGACCATATTGAGCCGTTTACGTAGCTCAGGTCACAAACCATGAGGCCCTCAGCATTGACTGGTTCGTCAGAGCCACCAACAGACACCATCCAGCAAAGAGCCGTGTCAAAGACGACGGTGTGTCTGTCTCAGTATCTCGGGAATCAGGTTGAAGGCTGAGCTGGGGCTGCCGGACACTGCTTTTCATGTGGGCAAAGAAAAGACAGAAGCGACTCAGGTGTCCACACCGTGTGCTTTGACCTTGAAACACGCAGACCTTTGTTTCCAAAAAACTCTTCGGCTGTCATAAATCAATTCACTTAACAGTATTTATTGGGCTTTTCTGGAATTCTCTTCTTTTGTATCCAAATGTTCATAATGTGAATTCTCAAACTGGACGTGGGGTGCTGCAAATCTAATCTAATTAGTAACGAGAGTGCCTGGGATTCTTTTAATTACTTAAAAATCCACCCATCAACGGATTGGTACACACACACACACACACACACACACACACACACAATTTACCCACTCATTCCTCCATCTTTCTATATGTCTGTTCATCTATCCTCCACGCCCCTTTCACTCCTCCCTCTCTCCACGCATCCGGTCCTCCACCCTCCACCCTTCACACATCTGCTTATCTATTCTCCCATTCGTCCATTCCAGTATCCATCCAACTACCCGCACATCTATCGTTTGCTCCCCCCCTCCTCCATCCAACGTACCACCCATCCCTCCCTCCGTTCGTGAATCCATCCATCCTTCCGCTCATCCCTCCATGTCTCCGCCCAACCACCCCCACACCCATCCATGCGTCCCTTCTACCAGCCCGGGTGTCTCTCCGATTTCACCCCGTTAACAATTTGAACAAGAAACCAGAACGATTTCCCCCAAATGGATAAGGACAAGAATTTTTCCATGCTCCCCGCCCTCCCCTCCGTCTCCTCATCTCTCCCTCCATGCGTACTCTTTCCCATGTTCTATCTCACACTCTCCCTTTTCCCCCAGGAGAGTTATGGGAAGGAAAATAAGATGGTCCCTGAGAGCTGGTGAAGGGAATAAATTGCTTGGTGACAGCTTGGTTTCAGAGACAGATGAAAATCTTAGCCTTAAGGAAAGTTCAGGGAAGCCCAGGCAAAGAGCTGACGGACAGTCTGACTTGTCGAGGGTGAAATCAATTAAAGTACATCAAATCCAGAGTTCATGCCTTCTTAGACTGACAAATCTATGCTGGAAACTGAGAAAGACGAAGAGAGAAAAATGTCTTTGACCTCTTGAAGACCGGCTGTTCTTTCTGTCAGGGGAGCCCGGGCTGGAGTGAGATGCATTCGTGATGAATGGTAAGAGCCGGCCAGCCACCTCAGGAAAAGAACAGGGGGGTGAAAAGGTTACCAGAGAGACCCAAAATGTGAGGAATTCAACCAAACATCAAGATAAATCAACTCTGGGCCGGGAGTGTGTTTGCTGTGCCTCTTCAAAACTGCTGTGGATAAACTCAGTTCATTAGCCTGGCTTTGTGTGTGTGTGTGTGTGTGTGTACATGTCCCACACATAGGTGTGTGTGCACACGTAGGCTAGAGGTTGGCTGTATAGAGGTTGCTCGCTCTCTCTCTCTTTCTCTCTGCACATTTTTCTTTTTTTTGATATAGAGTCTCTTCCCAAACCTGAGCTTACCTATCCCACTAGGCTGTGGGGCCACTGAGTTCCTGGGATCAGGATCTGCCTGTCCCTGCCTCCACAGAGCTCAGTCTTCTCTGGGGGTGACTGATATCCAAACTCTGATCTTCACACATGCGGTAAGCACTTAACAAACTGAGCTACCTCTTCAGCTTCAGCCTGGGTGTTTTAGACAAGAGCTGTACACAATGATCTACCGAGACGTGGGATGGTACCGATGGTACAGTCTTAGTGGGGAGTGTCAAGCTAACGTCACAATCCTGGAGGCAGAGCGTATCTGGGCGATGACAAGTCCTGGTAGGTTTTATAACGGTGGGGTGTTTTACAGTGGAGAGAGCCAATATGGCAGACACTAGCCACAGGTGACACAGCTGAGTGATTGGGAAAAATTAAAGTTTTCTTATTTTATTTCAATAACTTTACAGCCCTAGGTGGCCAGGAGTGACCAGATCACATTACACAATGACTCGCTGAGGCAAAAAGGGTGTCTCTTGCCTTTAATGATGTCATCAGACAAGTGGGAACGAGAACGGGTCTGACCTCAGACTGCAATACAATTGCTCGGGTTGTGATACTCGCTTGCAATACCGGACGGCGGATTTCATTTCCTCCCTTAGAACATGGCGCCTGATGGCTCTCTGAGGGCAGTTTCTTTGTCAGTGAAATGGGTCTAAGGTCAACGTTTTTTGGGAGGGCGGCATGACGTAACCTCTGCAGTACGCCTGCTTCAGTGTTTGACGTTATTAATACCATGATTAAGGAACAAGGAAGTGCTACAAAGCAGAAATCCCCTGTTGACCAATTGTCCTGGCTTCCTCCTGGTTCCTCACTGCCATGAAATTTACCAGATAGCCTTGGTTTGCATCATTCAGCTCCAAATTAATGTCATTATTCCCCAATTTGAGACATTCTGCTTGGAAAACATTTTTTATGAGTTTTAATATTTCCTGCTTGGCAGAACAAGACGGTATGGAATAAGATAGCCATTTCATGTGACGAACACACGCACACATTAATTCCAATGGCACACAATTAACCGCATTCACTCATTTACGAGTGTTTTCTTCTTTTCTCCCTTTTCCTAGGTTTGTGTATCTGTGTGTGCGGCGCATGTGCGGGTAGGCATAGGTGAGAGTGCAGATGTGTGTGCATGTGGAGGCCTGAGGTTTTATGTCAGGATTTTCGTTGATCACTCTCTCTTCCTTCCTCGTTGAGGCAGGGTCTCTAAGTCAAACGCAGAGCTCATCGATATGTCTAGTCTTACTTACCAGCTTGCTCTGGGCATCCCATGTCTTCGCTTTCTGGAGCTAGAATTTCTGAAGGGCTTCCCTGCCTTTGGATTCTGGGGATTGAACTCGGATCATCTGGCTTGTTCAGCAAGCTCTTTCATTCACCGAGCCCCTGTGAAATGTTTTTCTTTTTAAAAGGATCTCTCAAACTGTTTCCCACAGTGATCACACCACTTTACACTCCGAAAGGCAGCTTGGAGCATCCTGGTTTCTCCACATCCCTGTCTGTTTTTCTTCTTCCCCTATCTTAGCCATCCTCGGTTCTCATCTCATTGCCTCTGTGATTTACATTTCCCTAGGGACAGATGATGTCAAACACTCTCGTGTGCTCATTGGCTGTTTACTTATCGTCTTTGTGAATGTGCCTGTTCAAATCTTTGGTCAATTTTTTTTAGTTATTTGTCTTTCTGCTGTTGACTCACTTCCTCCTTTGTATACTTACATATAAAGACTATGTCATTTATATGATATATTCTGGACACCAGCTCTTATCACAGACATGTTTGTACAGGCTATCTTTCCACATGCTTTAACACTGAAATTTGATGCTCAGAAACCGCTCATTTCGATAAATTCAGATTTGTTCACTTTTGTTACTATTTCTCATGCTTCTGATGTCACAGCCAAGAATCTGTTATCAAACCAAAGGCCGTGAAGGTTTATCTCTCCCTCTATTTGACTGCACAGGTTTTATAGACGCTCTCGTCCTGGTTTGCTCTCCGTTCGCAGGGTACGTGCAGCTGCCTTCAGATCTCATTTTCCTTCACACCTGGGTGAGTGGCTGCCCTGATGCGCCAGAGGCAGGAGGGTTGGACGCCTGGGAGGCTGCAGACACTGCTGCGCTGCACTCAGAGTCTTGTGAGAACCAGGGTGGTAGCGATTTTTTTACTCCCTCTGTGAGTATGCGGGCGGGGAGAAGAGAGAGGAGAGAGTATTGCCTTCTGTCTACACTGCTCACGAAGCTGACCTGATTTGGGGATGAGCACAGAACAGTTAGGCCCCAGAAGGAACTTAATGAATGCCTCAGTACACAAACTTGACCATGACCCTTCCTCTGCCTGTGTGAATTTAGTTTCGCTAACTTCAGAGTCCAGTTTCTGTTTCACACAGGTGTGTATAGGTTGGTGTGTGAGTCACTGGGACAAAAAGTCTGACAGAAATACCTTAACGGAGGAGAGGCTTAACTCGACTCACCGTTCCAGAGAGATTGCAGGCCATCGGGTCCGGGAAGAGGGGCGATGGGAGCTCCTATCTGCACGGTGTAGGACGTAGGATGTCACCAGTGATGGATCTCACCTTCAAAGATGAGCCACCTACTTCTGCCAGCCAGGCTCTGCCTCCTAATGGTCCCACAGCCACCAAAACAGTGCCGCACGCTGGGGCTGGGGAGAAAGCCTTCAAAACAAGAGCCAGTGGGGAATATTTATGACTCAAGCCCGAGGGGCTGGCTATGTGGCCTCTCTACATGACTTTAACAAGAAAGATGTGTCATCGCTACCGATTGTAACTTACCAAGGTCTTCTGCAGAGCCACAGATGCCGAACTATTCTGTTTTAATTTCTCTATTAATATTAGAGCTTCATTCTGTTTTATTTCTAGAAGGGTCACATATTTATCCATTTCCACTCTCTCACCCAAAGTTATCAACTCTAGAATGTTCCAAAATGATGAATTTTGACTCTAGAGTGTTGGCCCCCCATGAGACTGACTCTTCAGTCACCCAAGGCACAGGTGGCCATCTTGGTGGTCACATCTGAGGGGAAGGTGCAGCTGGAGTGGGTAGAGACAAGAGCTGTCGTCTTTGGTTTCCCATAGCTCTCAATATAGCTAGGGACACAAAGCATGCCCCGCCCAAATGCTAACCACGCCAAGGGTGAGGAGCCTGCATCTCCTGCTATAAGGAGAGCACATAGTGTGGGATTGTGTCTCAGTGGTAGAGTATTCACTTAGCATGCATGGAGTTGTGGGTTCAGTTCCCAGCACTGCATAAACGAGTGGTGATACTTGCCTGTAATCCCAGCATTGGGAAGGTGGAGGCAGGAGGATCAGGAGTTCAAGGTCATCCACAGCAACACAGAGTCTCAGGCAAGTCTGGGTTACACAGGACACAGTCTAAAACAACGGTTCTCAACCTTCCTAATACTGTGACTCTTTAATATAGTTCCTCACATTGTGGTGACCCCCAACTATAAAATGACTTTCACTGCTCCTTCATAACTGAAATTTTGCTACTGTTACGAATCGTAGCATAAATATCTGACATGCAGATGATCTTAGGTCCCCTATGAAAGAGTCATTTGACGCCCCCTCCCCAAGGGGTCAAGACCCACAGGTTTGTCTCAAAGAAAACATTGTGGTATAGTCAGACAACGATTAACCAAACAGCACAGACTTCAGATGTGTGCAGGAGCCTTTGCCTTTACTCACCTTGCAGAAGTTAGCTCAGGGCGACCTCTTTAGTCAAATATGCTCTTGGCTACGATAAAAGCCACCATGTCTTTGGACTTTGAACACACGCACACCTCGGGTCCGGAGAGACCCACCTCACCCTCTACCCCTGCCTCTTTACAGGCTGCGTTGGTGCACAGACACGTGGGAGGCGCACACTGCATGGTTTCCATTCACGCACACTAAAATTGTTGAGACATTCCTTTTTTTTTTTTATGAGTCATTTGATGTCCAAAAAGCCTTTTGAATCCCATTTATAAGCCTTTAAAAACCTCATTCCTCTTGGAAACAGGAAGCCGTTTTGCAAGCAGAGTAAACACAGCCAAGTCATGAAGGTGGAAGGGAGAAGCGATCCCTCTGGGGGCCTCTACCTGGGAGGCGCCATGCCACCATTGCCCCTGAGAGAATCTCCTTGTGGACATGGCTGGTCAGAAGGCCCAAGACTGCCAGTCAGACAGCGAGAGTCAAAATTCATTCCAGAGTGGCCCTTCTGAGGGGTCCACGGCTGACAAGGGCCTTTAACTGAGTCAGAGCCAATTACTGGAGGTTCTTTCTATGAATCTATCACAGTGTGATGCTCAGACCCATCACTGTATAGCTCCATCTTGCTCAGCCTTTTGACTCATGATGTGTGTTTGAACTGGGAGTTTTGGAGCAGGAGATCTTGGGGGTGGGGGTGGGGTGTTCAGTTGTTCAGTTCTTGCAAGCTGTGCTTCTCTATAGAACTCAGATCCCATTTCAGACACAGAGTTTACAGCACGCTTGACACCATGCTCCTACTTCCCACCCCCAGCAAATACCACGAGCTGACAATGATAGCGATTTTACGCTAACAATAGCTTCTCCACCCATAGGGTATGAGTTCAAGGATCTTTTAGGGGAACCTGTGAACGCCTAATGAACGCCTGGTGAGCGCCTAATAATCCCAGCACTCAGGAAGTTGAGGCAGGAGAATCTCAAGTTCAAGGTCAGCTAAGGCTACATAGAAAGATACTGTCGCAGAAACAAAGAAAGAGGGGTTAGGAGTGGTTCTCAACCTTCCTAATGGTGCAACCCTTTAGTACAATTCCTCATGTTGTGATGGCCCCAACCGTAAAATCAGTTTTGTTGATACTTTGTAACTGTAACTTTGCTACTGTTGCGAATTGTAATGTATGTGGATGGTCTTAGGTGACCCCTGTGAAAGGGTTATTTGATCCCCAAAGGGGTCATGACCCACAGGTTGGGAACTGCTGGAATCTGTGAGTAAAGTGCACGAAAAGCAAGCATAAGGACCCGAGTCTGTTCCCCAGAGTCCACAGAAGTCCAGATGTGGTGGCACAAGCTTGCAATCCCAGCACTAGGTAGATGAAGACAGAGGATTCCCCCCATGCATGCTGGCTGGCAAGCCTAGGCTGACTTGGGGGTTCCAGGCCAGTGAGAGACCCTGTTCTAAAAACACGCAGTGAGGTCAGGAGAGACAGATCAGTGGTTAAGAGTGCAAACTGCTCTTCTAAAGAACCCAAGTTTGGTTCCTCACACCTCTTTAGTGGTTCACAATCACCTGTAAATTCTGCTCCAGGAGACTCTGATGCCCTCTGCTGGACTCTATGGGTACCTGCACTCTTGTGCATACACCCACACAGATATACACATGCACACATAATTTAAAAATATAATGTGGGATGACTCCTAAGTAACAACACTTGAGGTTGAGCTCTGCCCCACCCCCCACACTAATGAAAGAATATATTTTCTTAGGGTTCTCCAGGCAGGCACTTCCAGCTGTGTAGGGTTGGTACATACTAGAAAATAGACCAACCCATCATCCCTGGGCAGCCAAATAATGGAGGGTGTCTTTTCCTCCACAGCAGAGATCTAGCTTAAGACCTAACTACAGAAACAGTTAAAAGCAAAAGCTAACTAAAAATAAATATAGAGAAGTAAAAACAAACAATGGAAAGCAGGACAAAATAAAATGAAAAGCAGAGCTGAGCATTATTGGCTGTGACTTAAGGTAGGTGGCTGACTTCTCTGAGACTTAGCTTTATGACAAGAGAGCATTTTCCCATTTGAAGTGCTCCCTGTCTTCCGTGTTTACTCAGCTCTTTTTTTTTTAATATTTAAAAAGTGAATTGACATTTTTTCACAATAATTACAATGGCCCACCTTCCTTCCCCCTTCCTCTCTGTGGTGGTGGGATTAGAACCCAGGACCTTGTCTATGCTAGGCAAATGCTCTTCCACTGAGCCACACCCTAGCCTGTGGCTATCTATCTTGATGCCAAATAACCTTCCTTTCCCCACTTGTTTCTGAAGTTTCACTGTGTATTAGTCACCATGCATGGTGAAGCTGTCTGCCTTCCACTTCCCTGAACAAAAGTACTTTTTAAATTCGTGGCATCTTAGTACAAAACAAAGAGTATGAATCATTTCCATTTATTCAACGAGAGTGTGTCATTAACAACATCCAAAACACCCCACAAGATCTGTAAAGTGCACGTTTTAGTACTATGCATATTGACATCCTATCTTCCTGGGCTTCAGATTCTGGAAGATTCTCTCCCTCGGAGTTTACAAGGCAGACAAATGGCGGCATCTGGATTCGAACTCTTGACCTTTGGATTCCTGGCTCGCTTGCTTAAACAGCTTTTCAATTTAGCTCCACTTAACCTTGTAAAGGAAATGAGGCAGGTGGCCACGGGCTCCTCGCCAGGTGCAGAAGCCGATACTGAGACCATGAAGTGACTTCTCACTTGAAGAAGTCATGATGGCTCGGGGGCTCTGAGCAGAGGAGGAAGGTGCTCCGACACGTACAGATGTTAATCTCCCGAGGCTAGCTGGCTCCTCTGCCTGAGAGCTGCTGCCTCCTCCTGGTGTTTTAAGGGGCCCTGGGGAGCTGGCGAGGAAAGAGGCTTCCACTCGGTAGAAAGTAGAAAAAGATGGATATTCCCAGGGAGACTCCTGCAGATGGTCCCTGACAGTTGCTTATTCGTTCAGGAGGCTGTTACGAACCATCCTCTGTGTGTCTGGTGATGTTCGAGACACTTGGGTAAGGACTAGGTCAGCCAGGATAGGGAAGGGTGTAAACAGCGTGGGGGTTGAAGGCTGCCTCTGCTCTTCTCAAGTTCAGTGATCACGGGCTTGTGACCTCACGCCTCTGAGCCTCAATTTCCTTATCTACATACTGAGGGCAGCAATGGATAGGCACTCAGAAGATGGCTCTCTGTCACTTAAAATTAGTAGTGTTAGACTCACCTGTCGCCTCTTACAGTGCTCAAAGAACAGAAAGGCTGAGAATATTCACTCAACAAACACAGGCAACCACCATGCCTACCTAGCGTTTATTGGAGTTCCTGATATCCAAACTCTTACCCTCTGCTTGAGCATTAAGTACTTTGCCTACTGAGCCATTCCCCCAGCCCCAGGATAGCTATTGTACAGTTGTTGAATGGGGCTTGTGGGTTCCCACAGAGAACAGAGGAGATGAGTGGTATGTCACCTTGTCCCGAGGGTTGTTAGGTCACTTTTTCTCTTAGCTTTCTTTCCTTGGAATCATTTAGACTGAAGTACGAAGAAGCTGTGGGGGGCTGTATGGGCTGAGGACACCACAGAGGCAGGGGCTTTCTGACCTCCTCTAGACTTCTACCGGCACCTGCTTCCATCTTGATGAACCGAGTTCTCATCTGGAGCTTGGATGACAGCCCTCCTGACCCAAGTGTGGTGACAGTGAGATTATAAGTGATGATGATGATGATGATGATGATGATGATGATGATGGTGATGATGATGGTGATGATGGTGATGATGATGGCAATGATGGTGATGATGATGGTGATGATGGTGATGATGGTGATGATGATGGTGATGATGGTGATGGTGATGATGGTGATGATGGTGATGGTGATGATGGTGATGATGGTGATGGTGATTATGGTGATGATGATGGTGATGATGGTGATGATGGTGATGATGGTGATGATGGTGATGGTGATGATGGTGATGATGGTGATGATGATGATGGTGATGGTGATGATGGTGATGATGATGGTGATGATGATTGGTGATGGTGATGATGGTGGTGATGGTGATGATGATGATGGTGATGGTGATGATGATGGGTGATGATGATGGTGATGGTGATGATGGTGGTGATGGTGATGATGATGATGGTGATGATGGTGATGATGGTGATGATGGTGATGGTGATGATGATGGTGGTGGTGATGATGATGGTGATGGTGATGATGATGATGGTGATGATGGTGATGATGGTGATGATGGTGATGATGGTGATGGTGATGATGATGGTGGTGGTGATGATGATGGTGATGGTGATGATGATGGTGATGATGGTGATGATGGTGATGATGGTGGTGGTGGTGATGATGATGATGGTGATGATGATGGTGATGATGATGATGGTGATGGTGGTGATGATGATGGTGATGGTGATGATGATGATGGTGGTGGTGATGGTGATGGTGATGGTGATGGTGATGGTGATGATGGTGGTGATGGTAACGGTTATGGTGGTGGTTACTTACCATGAACCGAGTGCCCACTGATACAGTTTTATTTTACTCATCTCTTCCCCAATCATACACATTAGACCTTATAATTGCATGTGATAAAATAACAGAAATACGAGGCTGAGAAAGGAGAGGTGACTGTCCTACGGCCACATTCCTCAAAAGAAACAGAGCTGGTTGCCAACCATGAATTTTGTCACTAAAATCGTTGTGTCAGGGGTGTAGCATTGGCCAGACATCCTCAGAGCCTCACACATTTTATCTCACGTAACCACACCAACTCTTAGGGGACCTACTCCACAGCTGCAGACAGAGATGCCTGTCGTGGATCCAAGAATTACTGAGCAATTTGGCCGTACAGCTCCAATTCTGAATTTTTATTTTTAAATGATTTTTATGCTTTCGTTTCGATGGAGGGCTAGTGGACATATGAGGAAATGCATACATATTACATGTGTTGGTGTGTTTTTATGCATGTCTACACTTCCCTGGATAAGCTAGAGCTATGAATCCACCAATCTGTCCCGACCTAATCCCCGGGGTTCAATATTGTCTTGAAATTGTTAGACACCACTTAGTATACCCAGTCATGTCTTCACGTGTTGAATTCATATGCATGGCAAACTCAAGTCAATATTTACCGGGTCCTGGCCCCATCTCTGAGTGCCACACATGTGCTAACTCACGTCAGCTCTGTAAGGGTGCTGGTCTTCCTAGGATCCTCACCATTTTCAGGATGTAAACATGGTGGCACAGAGAGATTAAGTGATTCACTTAACGTCACACAGCAGCGGATTTACCCCGTGTGATCTGGCCTGGAGTCTTTTGCATGCCACATTTCCTTAATTGCATGTCTAACTCCTACAAAGAAAATGCCATTATCAGTCCCCCAGATAAGACACCTAAGGCTGAATGAGGTAAGAATCACAGACCTGCCTGTCTGTCCCCAGTGGCCACATCCTGAGGGCCTTGTGGTTTCTGGATGCCAGTGCATCCCAAGACCTTTACTTAGGATCAGAATCAACAGGGTTCAATCCTGCCTGGGACTCCCATTTATCGTATCAGGTTTGCTGGCATTGTACCCCACACTCGGCTGAGAAGAGAAGGTTCTGGAAGGAACCTGCTTGCTCCCTCCCTCGCAGTGGTAGAGGAGTCCAGGCCCCAGTGGCGTGAATCCATGAACAGATAAATGCTTGCCTGTTTCTGGGACTCACTTCCGCACCCCCTCTCTGTGATCCTGGGTCCCCCTTTCCCTGGCATTTCCTGACTTCCTCGTTTTCCTGCAGCTTGAAAGGATATGAATCCCATCAATCTTGGCTGGAGTGACCATCACGATGCATAAAATATGACAGGAAGGAGGCCGGGGAGCAGTGCTGACGCAGAGTGAAGCATCCAGCCTTGGGAATGGGCAAGTGGGGGGTCCCTGGAGACCCCGCGAGCTGCAGCTATGCCGCAGACATCAGCCTCAGCCATCTCCAGCTGTGACAGATGGCCAGTCACCTCCATGCCAGGGTCCTGCGGGCACCGCCACTACCCAGAGCAAACTGAAACACTGCACACGGTCCATGTGGCCCCTGCCCTGCGCCTCACTCTTGGCCCTTGACTCTGAAGAGTAGGGGCGGGGGGAGAGCCATTCATTCAGGTGACAGGACAGCAGGAAAGACTTAGCTAGGATGAGGGGAAGGACTTCCTGCAAGGAAATGTTATTAAGCTCCCAGGATGAGTTATTGACAGAAGTGCTGGGGGTAGAGGCGCTTCCTGAGTTTGAGAGTAAGATGGATAGTTATCCATCTGCAAGGGCTGGGCTCAGGCCGACGGCGCACATCCCTGACCTCTTTGGGGAGGCTTTGCATCAGCTGCGGCTGCCTGTGAGGTCACTGCTGAGTGTTCGGCTGTG
Organism: Cricetomys ansorgei; assembly: GCA_026225945.1. Lineage (NCBI taxonomy): Eukaryota > Metazoa > Chordata > Mammalia > Rodentia > Nesomyidae > Cricetomys > Cricetomys ansorgei. The sequence continues at coordinate 2,833,556 of JAMJFZ010000818.1, read as the reverse complement.
ATGGAACGCCCCTCTGACAGGAGGCTGCCTCAAACACTTGTTTTACGATTATTTCCCTTTGTACTGTAAAATTATGGCACGCTCATTGTGTGCTTTATTTACTGTGTTCTATTGCCTGTGCTGAGGCTTGAACCCTGAACCTAATGCTTGCCAAGCACACGCACCGTCCCTGAGCTATGCCCCTGCCTTTGTAAAGGTAAAGAATCTGAAAATATAAGGGAAAAGTCGACAAAATTAACTCTTCATTCTCCTCTTCCTTCAAAATCCACCATGACTGTTGAGATTTGAGGGGAAATCATTTTATCTTCTTGTTTTTCTTCTCTCTAATTTCGAATTAAAACATAATTATATCCACTTCTCCCCTTCCCTTTCCTTCCTCCAGCCCCTCCCACAGCACCCTGCCACGCCCTCTCAAATTGATGACCTCAGTTTTCTCGGTTATTATTGTTCTGTAAATCCATAAATACAATCCGATGAGTTCATTTAGAGTGTCTTGTGTGTGTATGATTTCAGGGCTGACCACTTCGTATTGGCTAATCAATTACGGGGTTCATCCCAGGAAAAGGCTCATGCTCTCTCTTAGCGGTCACTACTTGCCTGTGGTTCTTCGTCTAGGACAGCGGTTCTCAACCTTCCTAACGCTGTGACCTTTTACTATAGTTCCTCATGTTGCGGTGACCCCACCCCCCGCAACCATAACAATTCTTTTGTTGCTACTTTGTAACTGTAATTTTGCTAACTTTATCAATCTTAGTGTAAATATCAGATATACAGATGGTCTTAGGCGATCCCTATAAAAGGGTGGTTCAATTCCCAAAGAGGCTCCACCTACAGGTTGAGAACTGCTGGCCTAGGGTGCCACCCTGTGAGATTTTCTGCTTGCCATGTTAGCATGTCTTTCGGTGCTGCCGTTGTCCAGGTCGTGAGCGGAGCTCCCCCGCCATTTTCAGGAGGCGCGATCTCAGGGCAGACTCCCTGCTCCTCTGGCTCTTGCAGACATTCTGTCTTCTTCTGTGCAATGTTCTCTGAGACTTAAGTTTAGGGGTGTGTCATAGACACATCCGCCGGGGCCGGACACTTCATGATCAGTGAATCTCTGCATCGTGACCTGTTGCGGTTCTCTGTAATGGTTTCCGTTTGCTGCAAAGAGAAGCTTCTTTGATGAGAGTTACACTTCTCTCCAGGTATAAGGATAAGTTTTAGGATGTAATTAGAAACTGTGCTGCTCTAGTGAGCTCTCAGTAGTAGAGTTTCTCCTAAGATCCAGGATCTCACTCACCCCGAGTAGCTGGCTAGGACTTGCCTACAATGTAGAGAGCCGTTGGTTACCACAAAGATACGAGTGCCACTATCACACCTTTAGGGTTATCCTACCATGCTGGCCATTGTTGTAGTTCGCAGACCTCACAGCTGGATAGGACTACTGACTGCTTCTCTCCCTTGGCAGCTGCATCGCACTTTCAGATTCTATGGAAGCCAGACCATAGGAAGGAGGCTCTCAGGTCAGCTTCAGTGGAAGTCTTCTGAGTCCTGTGTCTGAAGTGTGTAGTGTTTTCAGCAACAGGGGCCCACCCGCAACCCCTGGGAGGAGATCAAGAGCAACAACAATAGCCATAGCCTATATTATTTGGGGAGTCTCTTGGACTACCCTGACCAACAATTCAAATAGGTTTCTCATGCCTGGTTAGTTAGTCTATGGCTCTTGAAAGGAGCATTGTAAAACTTAAGTAGGATAACTATGATATATATATCATATGTGTATATATATATATATATAATGTAAATATTATATATAATACATATTACATATGCACCTATATGTATATATTATATATGCATATAATATATATGCACATATACAAATATAATATATATGATATATGTACATGTATACATTACATACACATATGTATACACGTATATAAAACATACATATTTTATAGAAACATATCATAATATAATATATACATATATGTATATAATATGCATATATTATGTACATGTATATATACATATATATTTCACAAAAATATAAAATAATATGATTCCTCGAGGTTTTATGAAACATCCTTTGTGTTATTTGTCCTTCCTCTCCTTCTGTGGTGACCTCCCTCCCCCTAGTTAAAGCCCCCCTATTCCCCATTTTTCCATTTCCCCCTTCATATCAGCTGTACCTTGCTAGTCCCCTCTCTAGCCCCACATCCTGTGGTCCCTTTATACTTTCTCCGTTTCCGTGGTTACTCCAGGTTGTGTACTCACATCTGAAGATTCGGAGCTATGGACCAGAGAAGAGAGAGAATATTGGTGTTTGTCTTTCTGTGGATTACCTCACTCGATATAATACTTTCCAGTTCTTTTTTTCTTACTGCTGAATAGGATTTCATTGTGTGTATGTGCCAGATTTTCATTATTTATGTATGTGTTGAAGGACATTTACAATGTTTCCAAGATCTACTGTGAAAAAAAAAATATATATATATATATATATATCCTCAATAAAATACTAGCAAACTGATTACAGAATATATGAAGACAATCATCTGCCCTGATTAAGTTGGCTCTATCCAAGAGCCGCAGGAACGGATCAACATATGTAAGTCAGTAAGTATAATACATCGTATAAATGGACTTAGTAACAAAACTCATGCAATTATCTCAACAAGCGTAGAGAAAGTCTTTGACAAAATCTAACACACTTTCGTAATAAAAATGCTAGACAGGGTATGGTTCAAGGGAACATACTTAAATATAAAAAACGTTATATTTGACAAACTCACACCCAACAATATTCTAAATGGGGGAAAAAATGTGAAGCAATTCCATTAAAATCAGGAACGAGACAGGGCTGCTCACTGCACCATCCCTCCTCCTTTGCAATACCGTGCTCAGTGTGCTAGCTGGAGCAATAAGACAAGAGAAGGGAATTAAAGAGATACAGTCAGGGAAAGAAGAAGTCCAATCATCCCTTTTTGCAGATCACGTGATATTATAACACAGGAGAGCCCAAAATGCCCCGGAGCACTTCTAGAAACAATCAATCTCAGCAAAGTGGTCGGACACAAAACCATCCTACAGAAATCAGCAACGCGTTTACACACTAACAAGCAAACAAAACAGACCGGAGCTTGCCCATGCCGCTCGTCTCTCCTCCTGGAAGATGCACCCCCTTTTTCATATGTGTTTTCCTCACTTTGGTTACCGGTGTCCCTCAGATCGCCTTCAGGGAAGTTCCAGGCGACATACCGAAGTGGAATCCCCGAGGAGACCATGCCCTACGCCCTTCATCATCCCGCCGAGTTCGGGAGACTCTGATGGCAGTCAGAAACTGAGCGGGTACCACATCCCAGCCGAGAAAGCTCTCTCTTCCTCTACTCCGCGCAGCCTCATGCGGCAGCAGGCTTCCGTAGTCATCTCTTAGACCCAGGGAGAAAGGCTCAGATTGATGTCACTTACATGAATTAACTTGTGGTTTGACTAAGGGTTTTCCTTTTTTCTGTTTATTTTATGTGTACATATGTACACATGTATGCATGTTATGTGTGGGGGTGAGCGTACACACACACGTGTCTGTGTGTGTGTGTGTGTGTGTGTGTACCAGAAAACAAACCCAGCAGCTGTCTACCTTGGTTTTAGAGGTAGGGTCCCCCACCCCTCTCTCATAGGCCTGGAGTTCACCAAGTAGAATAGGCTCACTGGCCAGGGAGTCTCAGGGATCTTCCTGTCTCTGGCTCCCCAGAACTGAGATTACTAGTGACTAGTGTGTACCATCATATTTGGCTTGCATTTGTCTGTCTGTCTGTCTATCTATCTATCTGTCTGTCTGCTTAACTATCATCTATCTATTTTTAACTGGGTTCTGGGGATCGAACTCAGGTCCCATGCTTATAAGTTTAGTGCTTTAGCAACTGAGCAATCCACAGCCAGTATCAAGTTGTACATAGAGTCAGGGGTCGGATTCTCCATTCTCATAGGCAGAAAAGCCAGGGGCCCTGCTCTCAGCCACCACAGTGTGGCTTCCTCCTCTGCCTTCCCAGATCATTTCTTTCGAGAATGCCCGTTCCTTAAAATCTTGCCTGGCTCACAAAGAGCTCAAAGTGCATTCTAAATCCCGAATCAGAGACCGATAGCCTCTCTTCTTTGGCGGTGCATTCATAAACAGATGCAGGAACAGGAAATAGGTACCCTCTGCCCCTGCTCTGGGGTGTCTGCGGATAGAACAAAGAGCCGGGTTCTGTACCCAGTCAGCACGTGGGGCCTGTAACATGATTGCTGCCTCATGGCCTCGGGATGGATTCAAGGCCCTGGTCCATCTGGTTTGTGTATTGCGAACGAGCTGTTAAAGTGTCAGGACTTAACTTCTCTGAATTTGAGGAAGCCTCCCGAGGTTTTATTGAGCAGTTAAGATGGGTGTAAACCTCACTGGTGACCAGCTTTTTCTATACACGCTCAGAGAGAGGCATGGTTTGTGGGAAGTGCAATGGGTTAGAAACACCAGGTTAGACCCTGAGAACAACCAGAGAGCTGGGACTTGGAACCTATACTTCACTGAGCGCACATTGTGTTCGGCGTCTCCGCAGGGGCGTTAGGACAGTTTGACCTCACTGGGTCATGGGGTGTCTGGACACAAATGATAATAAGAGTGGTCAAGTTGTATACGAATGGGAGGTGTGGTCATTAGCTTCTTTTTATTCTTTTCATGGGAAGATCCAGAAAGGGTGACAGAGACTGTCATTAGCTTCTTTTTATTCTTTTCATGGGAAGATCCAGAAAGGGTGACAGAGACTCTCTCCAACTTCTGTTCTTCTTCACTCCTGATCAGAATTAGACAGAGCGTCTGTGTGGTTACAAGGAGACCAGAACATGGCTCTGGCCAGGGAGCTATAGGAATCTACCCATCTTCATTCTTCTGATATCGAGGTCACGTATGCCACAATGCCTGGCTTGTTTCTTGGATTCTGGAGATTTGAACTCAGGTCCTCAGGCATATGAGGTAAGCGCTTCACCCGCAGAGCCGTCTCTCCAGCCCCACGGTATAGCTTGAACTTGTACAGACCTCTGTGACTGTTTTGACCAACAATGCCAAGGAAGCGATTTCACACGACTTCAGAAGTCGGCACTTGAAGTCAGCGTGATTTCCTCCTTGCAGGTTGCTCGCTCCTGGTGTCTGGCTGTCATTCTGTGAGGAAGTCCAAAACTGTCCGTACGGGGAGACCATGTGGAGATGCCTCAGCCCGAGCTGGCCAACATCCCAGCTTCGATCACAGTCGATGACCTGCGACAACAGCTTCATCTTATAGATGGCCCTTACCCCTGGCCACTGTCACACCCTCCCAGCTGAGATCCCAGATATTGAGAAGCAAAGGCAAGCTGTTTAAGCTGTTTTCACTGTTCCCTTTCCAAATTCTCAATGAGGGAGCAGAAACGAACGGAGCAGGAATGAATGGCTCTTCGACCACACCACATCTTGGGTTGGTTGATTATAAATCGGTGGTAACTTGAACACTTACTGTTATTGTCCTTGCTATTGTTGCGAATTGCAACGAGATATTATTTATCTCGAGGCAAATTGCCAATGACGTCTCCAAACAGCACAGAAAGAGTCACTGATTTCTCTTTGGAAAACTGTTTTCTTGTCTTTATTTGTTCTTTCTCTCTCCTCCCTTCCTCTCTCTTCTTTTCTCCCTCTCTTCTCCTCTTCCTTTCTTTTTCTTCAGTCTCTGCCTCCCCTATCTCCAGAGTGCTGAGATCATAGGCATGCCCGCCATGCTGGATTACACAGTGCTGGGAGTTACCCTGACACCCCCTCCTCTTATTAGGTAAGCCCTCTACTAACTGAACTACACCGTCCACTCATCCTATTTGTAAGAGACATTTTGCTTTGTTTCCTCTGTGACCGTAGTTAGGTTGCGCAGCCTCTCTGTGTCATAGGTGCTTAAGTGTGGATGGAGATGAACGCTCCATTTCAATCAGAACATAAACACAGAGACAGGATACAGGAGGGTACTTGGGCTCTGGTTTACTTTTCTCACTGAGGGCTCATGTAAGAGCCATCCCAGACTGCCTCATTGCTGCCCAGAATCAGGGTTGCTATGGGAACCAGAGCCCTCTCCTGCGAGGAAGAAGCCCAAGCGCTGTCTTGGCCACAGGAGACCTTAGCCAGTGGGATCCGCTTCGGTGAGCCCACGGCCGGCCCAGCCTGCTGAACAGCCTTCTGCAGGATGCCATTGAGACAGATGTCTGGATGCTTCGTGGGCCTGTGAGGTCCTGAGGGACCCTGCTCCTAAAACACCTCTGTCCTGGATCCCTTTCGGTTCCTTGGATGGTGCAGGCTCACAGACAGCTGACCTCCAGCCATGCCCTTCTTCCACCTGGGTTGCTCCCCCTCCCCCTACTCCATACCGAGCTCCTGAACCTCCCCCAGACCCTAATCCCTTCTCCCACTGCAGGCAGGTGCTCAGACTCCCTTATCCTATGGTCTTCCAAGTTTACCAACACACATTGAGCTTTAGATTGAGGTTTACTATCTCCACGAGGGCAGGAAAAAAGTTGGTCCCCCACCTTGTTCTCCCTCCCCAGGAAATGTAGCACAGGTCCCAACACCCTGTAGGTGATGAATACATGTTAGAATGCACAAATGCAACCTTTCTGATGCTTCATCTCCCCGAGGGACTGTGTAAGCCATAGAACGTTCCTTGAGGAAAGACAGGACAAAGCAGAACTGTAGGACAGGATGAATTGATTTCAACTTATTGCTTCCCTGGCCTTTATCTCCCATAGGAACCTGTTGGCCTTGGCTGAGGCAGTGTGAAGACACAATTCAGAATGAGACCCTCCTTGATCAATAGTGATGGTGGTGATGGTGATGGCAGTCATGGTGGTAATGGCGATGATGGTGAGAGTGGTGGTGGTGATCACTTGTAATGATGACAATAATGATGGTAATGGTGGTGGTGATGATAGTGATGGTTATAGTGATGATGATGGTGATGGTGATGGTGATGATGGTGGTGCTGATGATGCTGATGGTGCTTATGGTGCTGATGCTGATGGTGGTGCTGATGCTGATGGTGGTGCTGATGCTGATGGTGGTGCTGATGGTGCTGGTGGTGCTGATGCTGATGGCGGTGCTGATGGTGATGGTGGTGATGGTGGTGCTGATGGTGCTGGTGGTGCTGGTGGTGCTGATGGTGATGATGATTGTAATGATGATGTGATGGTGGATATGATAATGGTGACAGTCATGATGTTAATGATGGTGGTTAGGTTGGTGTGGATAGTGGCGACAAGGATAATGAATGATAATTATGATGGACAAAGAAGACGCCTTGTTCTTGACAAAATCAACCCTTGGCCCTCTGTCACTGGCTGCTGGAATCCAGAGGTGCACCCCAGGATCATTTTGGCACAGCCGTCTGTATTAGTCAGGGTTCTTTAGAGTAATAGAACTTATAGAATGTATCTACCTATCTATCTAAATACATAATTTATACACACACACACATATATATACATACATATATGTGTGTATATATATACATATATATATATATATGTATATATATATATGATTTATTTGACTGACTCATAGGCTGCAATGCAGTTAATCCAACACAGCTAAATGTGAATGGAAAGTCCAAGAATCCAGTAGTTGCTCAGTCCACGAGGCTGGATGTCTCAGCTAGTCTTCAGTATGTGCTGGAATCCCCAAAAAGGTAGGCTCTACTGCCAGTGAAGGAGTGGACTTGCTAACAACAAACAGGCAAACAGCAAAAGCTTACTTCTTTCATATTTTTATATAGACTTCCAGAAGAAGGTGTGTCCCAGGTTAAAGGTGTGTCTTCCTGCCTCAAGATCTGGGGTTAAAGGTATGTGTCTTCTTTCTGCCTCAAAGATCTGGACTAGAAGTGGATCCACTCACTTCAAACCAAGTCCCCCCCCCCCAAAAAAAAATCCCTTACTAGTGTGCGTCCATTTCTGAATTGTAGTTCATTCCAGATGTAGTCAGGTTGACAACGAGAACAGCCATCACACCATCCCTAACAAGAGAGTCTCTTCATTGGGATAGGCAGGTGGAGGCCAGAACTGAGAGAATTGGTCCTTTTGTCCTGAAGTAGGGACCGGGTAACATACTACAGTATCCAGTACAGAAGTTGCTATTCTTGGTTACAAACCGAAGACCAAGGCATGGGATTCAGAGTTCAGGGTGTGTTTCTAGGCTTCAGATCACAGAATCTTGGATCCAAATTAGTTTTGGACTTGGAGCTTGCCAGAAGACAAACTGTAGGTGTGTATATTTACCCAGTTTATGGGACAGCAGAGAGTATAGAGTGGAGTGGAGAGAGAGAGAGAGAGAGAGAGAGAGAGGGAGAGAGAGAAAGGGAATTCAGATAACCACATCAGACCAGGAGAGACATTTAGAAAATAAGATTTCCTTCGGCCATTAAAATAATTAGCTGGTTAGGAAAGGTCGCCCCCACCCCCACTCCAGGATGCTTATGCCAACATTTGCCTCTCTCCTCAGCGGCCTTCCGTCCTTCGCTCTTTCCAAACATACATTTGGAATGAACTGTGGTTAAGAACAGTGGGTCCTGGAATCTGAAAGACTTGGCTGTGAAGCTTTTTGTTTGCCCTTTTGAGCTGTGTGGGCAGATGATGTGCCTTTCCTGGCTTTCCAAGTCTTTATCAATTAAAGGGGGAGCAGGGGGAAGGTGTTGACTGTGTCCGCCTCTGGCTGTGGATGGGATCCACAGAGAAAAAGTCTTGAAAATCCCTAGCACATTAGCAGGTGTCCAACAGTGTTTAATTATTTGTAGTAACCATAGCCTCAAAGTTTTTCTCTTTTCCAAGTACGCTCTCTTGAAGAGTGGTTAGCATCTTTGTGGCCCCAGAGGGTATTTTGGCTGCAAACATCTTCATACACAGAACTGGTGTTCTTCTAGAGACCAAAAAGACTAATCCATACATTCCTGACCAGTCCATGAATGTTTTTAAGAGAACGTTTCAATATTTGTATAAAGCAAAAGCGTCTTGTCTGAAATCATGGGGTGGGGGGGGACGACCAAAAAAACCAAAAACCTTTGCCCTCAATACAACCATCTGCTTCCTTTGATGGCTTGAATCACCAGGGACTCCTTTGGCATTCAACGCATCAGGTTTCCACTCATCAGACTGGGGCTTTCATGATTCTTGATTGACATGTGATAGCTGACACTCAGGTTAGACCCTGAGCCCCAGAAAGTGGGCGGGGAGTATATGCATACAAGCACAGGTGGATGCCCTGGAGCTGGAGTTGCATATGGCTGTGAGCCTTTTAACATGGGTGTCAGGAACCGTACTCAGGTCTGAGTATTAAGAGCAGCATGCACTCGAGCCGCTGAGCCGTTCCTTCAGCCTCTAGTCATTCAGAAGAAAAATATTAGCCTCGGTTACATAGAGAGAAAGTCACTTGAGACCCATTTCTCTGCACAAGACTAGCCACATAATGAGATACAGGACACGATGGTCCTTGTTGAAAACCAAAGCCAAAAGCAAAACCAAGAACCAAAAAAACAAAAATCAGAACAACAGCAATGGAACGAACACACACACACACATGCACACACACACACAGACAACCAAACCAGCTGCAGATGTCCATGCAAGTGCACAGAACACCAATGGTGTCAGGCATGTGCTTGACACTCTTCTGCTTACTCCCAGGTGTCATTGCTTGCAAAACACCAAGATGAAGTCACTAAGAATTTGAAGGTGGCAGTACTTGATTGACACTGGGGGAAGGAGTCCTCTGGGCACGCACAGGCTCCGTTCTTGATTCACAGTTGAGGCTGAATGAGCTGGGAGGAGGGTCCCCTGACTTTCTAGAGCTTTCTTACTGCCTCGAAAACCTACCTCTGGCTCCTAAGATACAAATATGATTTCCAACCGTCTCCAGGCTGCCTATCAGCCACCTACATTCATTTACTAAACCCTCCTATTCTCCCTCAGAGATATTTATAATCATTAGCCCAATATACAGAAACAGAGGCAGGAAGAATGAGCGATGGATAGTCTATGTCTCAAGTCCAGCAGAATGTGACATTCAAGCAGGGTTCGAGCTCAGACTTCTTCAGTATCAACCTGTGGACAGGCCCTGAGTATCGAGACCAACTGGCATATTCCATTGCACACACACACACGAACTCACACTCAGTGCCCGCTCCTCTAACCCACCTCTAAACTTCTCAGACAAACGGCCTCAAGATCGTCGCTTTTACCCAGCTCCCGAAATAAAACAGGTGCCTGTGGACTGGCCTGTGATTGACATACTGTATCGGCTGGTTCCACTTCAATTAATGCAGAGAGGAATCGTTATCTCGGATCAAATTCATTTCAGATATGTTCATCTTCCCCTGCTCCCCGTGGAGAAGGCTGTACGGATGGTGCGGGGGGGGGGGGCGTGGGGGAGGGGAGGGAGAGGACCAGACAGCACGATTTAATTTTTCAAGTAACACCGTTCAAATAAAAATCCGTTTGTTCCAATGAGATTGTCCCGAAACAGCGTTTGCATTGATGGCTCTAGGGGTAATTCTATTAGCCGGAGCCTATTTTTCATCGAGAGTCAGAGGGGGAAAAAAAAAAAAAAACCAGGGTGAGAGAGTGGGCGGGGAAGGATAGAAAGCTGGACGTGACCTTACGTAGCTTCATACACTAGACGCTTTAACCCATTTCATCTCAGTTTTTGCTCCTGAAGTTGTTAAGCAATCTCCCGCCTGCCATGGGGCTGAAGGGGTGCTTCGAGGGCTCCTGGGGTTCAGTGGGGGGGGCACACACACCACATGCTTACAGGTACCACTGAGGCTGGAAGTACTACAGGCTCCAAGACATAGTTTTCTGCACTGTTCCCCAGCCGGCAACGGAAGCACCTGTGTGTACATGCACTTGAAATCACGGGACATACACCCACCGAGCTCATATTCCAACACGGCTCCGTGTGCGTCATGCGCTCTGTGAAATGTGCTATGCGGCGGTTTCGTCATGGGAACCAGTGACGTCAAAAGTACCGCTCACTGAAAAGGGAAAGTGGACTCGAAGCCCCGCCCCAACCAAGGAGCTGCTCGCAACTGCTACTTGCTGGGAAAAGGACAGTCGGGTTTTGCCAGTGGAGTGTCACTGGGTCTATCCACTAGACTCCAGGGCGGGCCTCATCCTCAGGAGTAGTTGGCCAACACAAAATGTACTCCATGCTTTGATTTGTGGTGGGCTTTAAAAAAAAATTTTTTTTAATTTTGTATTTTTTTGTCTTACTGGTATTTTGTTGTTTTTTGTTTGGGGCTATTATATATGTATATAATAGCCCCAAACCAAATATATATATATATATATCTGATATCTCTGCTATATATCTGATATCATACCTCCTCCTCCTCCCCCTCCTCCTCCTCCTCCTCCTCCCCTGGGCAGAGGACCAATCCCCCAGGCCTAAGATGGTTGGAACCTAAGATATGTTTCTTGGCAGCTTTGGTGTTTGTCAATAGCAGGTTGAATGAGGCCTTCAGAGAGGCGACAGCCCCTGTGTTCTCTGCTCCCTTCTGTTCTCTGGGATGGAAGCTCTCCTGCCCTCTCCGGAGTTGGACCGGGGACAGGAGCAGAGCCTGTGCCCTCTGGGTTCACACCGGCAGTTCCCTCCGGTGTGCACTCCTGCTGCCCCTTCTCTGTAGCTCTCACACCTCCGAACACATTTTGGCTACTTCAGCTCCCCATGAAGTTGGGACCCCAGATGGGTAAGTTTTGGAAGCCAGTTCTATGCCTTAGTGGGGAAGGATGGATGGCTCATGAAACCCTCATCTGAGTCTTGGGGTTGTTAGAAAGACACAAAGCTGGAGGTTAACGGGGGGGGGGCACTCTGCAGGGGTGCATCTGTCCTTGTGTCAGCCATGCTGGGATAGGACTCTGGTGACACAGCTGCCTGAGAGTCACGCATGGCCCAGTGAGTATCGCCAACAAACTCACTGGTCCACCATCTTGACTCAGATGGAATTCTTTCTCGGGTCTCCTGGTGCTGTCTGAGTGGAGAGACATTTCTTTTGTTACTGTGTGAGCCCATGCATGGGGGAATGTGGGGGAGGGTTCACTTGGAGGCCAGAAGTCAACATTGGGTGTCATTTCTCCGATGCTGCCCACCATTATTTTTGAGATGGGGTGTTATTCTGGGACCTGGGGTTCACTGTTTAGCCTAGGCTGGCTGACCATGAAGTCCCAGGGATCTCCCTATGTCCACCTCCCTGTTCTGGAGTTAACACATCGAGCCACCACCCTTTCCAACTTTTTTCGTGGGTGCTAGAAATGTAAAATCAGGTCCTCAATCTTGCAGGAAAAGTACTGTGCGTACTGAGCCATATTCCTTGCCCAGCCACAACACGCATGTATTTCCATCCCAAAATGAGATATGCAAATCAGAGAGTCAACATCTGTGCCTGGGCAGGCTGTCTGGAGTGTGAGTGTCACTGTCCAGTTTTGCCATTCTGGTCCCATAAAGGACTTTTCTCCAGTTGTCTCCCAGCTTGGGTGCAGCTTGGGTGACTCAGGACAACGAGGGTGTGACATCGCGACCTGGAACCAGTGCCTCTCCATGTGATGAGTTAGACTCAGAGGCAGTAATAGCCTCTTGGGGATGTTTCCAGAGATGAGACCACCCAGAATGACAGAAGTGACTCAGGTGGAAGAGTTTCTATGGCAGAAAGAGGGGGCGGGGTTCTGGACTGAAGTCACTAGAAATGTTGAAGGCCAGGCTATGTTGAAAGTCTCTGCCTGGTGGTTTAGAGACAGGTGCTTTTTGTTCCCATCTCCCCTTTGAACTGTGAACTAAGTACTACCGAAGTGCTGGCACAGAAGGTTCTAGAGGAGAGGGTGATCTCTCTTTCTGAGGTCCTACTGTGTGCCTGCTGATGAGTTTCTCAACCCGGTGAGTCAAAGCCCTGTGTACACACGGAAGCCATCTGAGATTAGATCAAGATGTGTGATGCCCAAGTGACTCCACTAGCCTGGGGAGTCTGGACAGAAACATGTTCCAGAACCTTCCAGACTGGTTAGTTTCACAACAGTTTTCCAAGGTCAATGTTATTTTCATCCATCCATTAGCGATGAGGCAACCCAGGCTTCAGAGTGGCCAAGGAGCCAAGCCAAGGCCACACAGCTAGTACGTGGCAAAGACAGGCTGCATGCCTGGGACATCTCAATCCAAACTGGTTCCTTTCTACTGCCAAGCCATCCAGGACAAGCTGGCCCCATCCCAGGGTCTCCCAGTCACGTACACCTGGTAATGATCAATGCCACCAGAGTCCGGGTGACCTCCATCCAAAGATTCATCCCAGAGGGATGGACTCTGAAGGTCCTGCACTGCACACTCATAATAGACAGCTAAGAGCTGCAACGGGGACCTGGAAATGCAGATCAGCCGACAGAGTGATCTCCTAGCATGTATGAAGCCTGGAGTTCCGCTCCCAGCTGAGTGTGGGCGTGTCCTGTAATTCCAACACTCTGATGCTAGAGGCAGGAGCATCAGGAGTTCAAAGTCATCTCGGCTACATAGCAAGTTCAAGGCCATCAAGCACAGGAAATCCTGTGTCGAAAATAAAATAAAACAAGAGAATCTTGAAATAAAGATGGAGGTGTGCCCAGGTCACAGTGGCATAGGAACCCACTGCCTGGTACTTACCCTGTCTCCTTTTGACCCAGTGGCTTGCTGGGACTTCCCGGAAGATCCTCCGGAGATGTGTTTCCAGGAAACAGGAAGTGTGCAGGTTCCCCTGGGAGCCTTGGGCTTCTGATGAGGGAAAGGGACCACTCGGGCCTCCTGTCTCTCCTCTCCATGGCTTTCCTTAGCTGTCGGGTGACCTGCCGACACACTTCCAACCTTGGCCAGAAAACATGGGGAGGGTTAGTCTGTTGAACAAGGGTCAGCCAGATGGCTGATGCTGCTTGCTATCCATCAGGCTGACCAGGCTCAGCGTTGACCTGTGATGACTGAGCCATCTGTCCCCTCCCCCTGGGCAAAGTGTTGGTGTTGTGTGTAGCACGGCAGGTGGCTGGAGGTAAGGTGGCAGTGTGGAGGTCACTGGGCGGCCAACTTCAAACCAGAGGCCTGGGGTGGCAAACAACTGGGTGGGAGAAGCACCAGCCAAGTCAAACAAACTGCAGAGAAGCTCGAGGTAGGTGGACAGGTGACAGATCAGGATGGGAGAAGGTCTTAGGACACCCAGTGGGTGTGAGGTGAGGGTTAACCCTGTCTACGCTGCTGACTTCTGGGTGCGCAGAGATTTCCCAAGTGATCACACACGGAAAAACAAAAAACGTAGGACTGGAGGCCATTAAAACTCCAGAACGCACTAGTAGGGAGAAGCAGCTCACAGACTCACGAAAGTGACCCCCGGACAGGCTAACAGAGGCACCCTGACTGCAGCAAAGGAGACACAGTGATTTCCCGAAGTTTTAACTGAGAGCTGATCACGTGTTGTCACGTGTTCTGGTTGCTCCCTAGCATACTAATGTTGAAAACGCAAATGGCTAAAATAAAAAAAAAAGTGTGTGTGTGTGTGGGGGCTTCTCGTGGCGTTTTCGAAGGAATAGAAACGGATTCGATGGAAATGCCAGGGAAATCACACAGTATTGCTGAAATGTGTGAAGAATGTGAAAACGAGAGCTAAAGGAATTGAGCTTGGTTGGCTGCGTGCATATGTATGTGAGTGTGTGTGCACATGTGTCCATGCGTGTACTTGTGTGTGCATGTGTGTGCGTGTGTGCAGATACAGTCTCTCCTGTGTGCACGTGTGCGTGTGTGTGCAGATTGCACTTTCTCCAGTGTGCACATGCTGCATGCACGTATGGAAGCCAATAGGTCAATGTTAGTATTCTCCTCGATCACCTTCCACCTTATGTTTTAAGATAGGGTTTCTCACGGAACCAGGAACCCAGGGTGGGCTAGCCTGGCTGGGCAGTGAGTCCCCAAACCTGCCTGTCTCCCATCCCCCCGCCACTGGGGTCACAGGTACCCACCTCTACCACATCTAGTTTTTATACGGATCCTGGGGATCTGATTCATGCTCGTGAGGTCGACCCTTCACCTGCTGAACCATTTTCCCAGCCCTGGTGGTTCGGGAGTTAAGTCGGGTTACCAGAAAACATGTATCTGAGAAAACGTTAGTTGAGCAAAGTTCAGAAGAAGGTGAGGTGGGATGCGAGGGTAAAGAGGTAGAGGGAGGGAGGATGGAAAGATGGAGATAGAGAGAGAGGGAGAGGGAGGAGGAGAGCACAGATACCCATGGGAAAGTATGGGAAGACAACACAGCACATGCAAATGTCCTGGGGTGGGAGTGAGTCTGGAGTGTTTGAGCGCTTCAAAGTCGGTCTTAAAAGCAGAGGCAAGAAGTACAGAGGAAGGGAGAGAGGGACGGTGTGTGTGAGTGCGACACAGGGCAACCCTCTCCGGGTCAGTGCATGAACTTCCTCAGCTTCTGCCCAGGGTGGGAAGGGGGCACGCGAGGGACTTACAGGGCCCAACTTGGGCCATAACGACGTCCCTTTGTCTGCCTTTGGGAGCCCATGGAGAGAAAAGGCAGAAGCTGGGTGACAAGCTGGGTTACTAAGGGCTTTTTCTGAGCAGAGGAAGCTTTCCATCTCTATAGTTCTTTAAATGAAAATGGGGGGAGAGAGAGACAGAGAGACAGAGAGACACACAGAGAGACAGAGACACAGAGAAACAGACACAGGCACACACACAGAGACCTATAGGACACACACACACACACACACACACACACTTTTTGCTTGGTTGATTGATAGAAGGAAGAAAGGAAGAAAGGGAGGGAGGGAGGGAGGGAGGAAGGAAGGAAGGGAAGTTGTAATTTGTAAGGCTGGAAGGCAGAAAGCTTGTGAGTAGGCATTTTAGAGGCCAGGAGCCCTGACTGAGGCGGGAGCACCCACAGATAGTACAGGAAGCGTTTACAGCTGAGCTCTAGGGACAGGGGAGCCATGGCGGTTGGAGAACAGAACTAGCACACAGCTGGCATCAGACTGATTCCTCTGGCTGCACAGCAGAGGACTTCTCAATATGGAACAGGGAGATCTTGGGGAATCTCCACGATCTTATCTAGGGTAATGATGGGGGTGGGGCAATTCCCAGCATCAAGCTAGGATCAGATTGTGAAGAGGAGGAACACCTGCCTCCTCGGATAGCCTAAGAGAGCATCTAGAGCAAGCTGTGAGGCAGCCCAAGCAGGTGTCCACAGCTGGATTCCACAGGCCCTCAGGCGCCTGCCCTGCTCCCTCTCTGGCACAGACATCTCTCCACCTGTGAAGATCCTCCTCATCCCCTCTCTCCTTCCTCTCCCCCAAGAACCCCATCAACGCTCAGCTCCTGCTTCTCCTCCATGAAGCCTCACCCAGAACCTCTCTGAATCTTTCCTTGCAATGTCGCTTGCATTTCTTGGCTCTCATTGGCTCCTACGTGTCATGATTTATCCAGCCTTGATGACCGGGGTGGGGTCTTTGTCTAATTGACCCCGACCGTGGTGTGCACAAGCTAGTTCATCGTCCAATTAGACGAAGCTCACACCTCCACTCCTAGCACCT
Organism: Cricetomys ansorgei; assembly: GCA_026225945.1. Lineage (NCBI taxonomy): Eukaryota > Metazoa > Chordata > Mammalia > Rodentia > Nesomyidae > Cricetomys > Cricetomys ansorgei. Next base: position 2,816,951 of record JAMJFZ010000818.1, on the reverse strand, counting down.
AAGACAATCCCCAGATGTTTACTTTAACCTGAAAGGATGAATGTGGACAAACAGACCGATGGGAAGGAGGAAGGATGCTATTCTTGCCAGCAGGATAAACCCAACTGCATACAAAATCAACCAACAAGTCAAATGGCTGATAAGTGTCCCTGGACCATCTTGTCAAGGTATCTCCATTCTCCAAGATAACAGTTGATGAGGTTAACCCCCACAAAAAATCTGACAGGACGCTAATGCTGTCTGTCCCATGTCACTGTGAAGGAACTGAGGCACAAAGCCAAAAAGGGCCCAAGGTCACAGACTCGGATGGAACATTTGTTTCGTGGTTATAGTTTGGATGAGCCAAGCATCCGTTCTGAGCATGGAGTTTGGAGATTAAAGAATCTTCTCTGCGTATCATTATAACACTGATCTTGTATGTGTGTTACATGTGCACGTGAGGTTTCACCCTCCCGTGCACACACATATGCAGAAGCCGGAGCAGACTGTCAAGTCTTCCTCTACTCCTCTCTCTTCACCTCATTGCCTTGAGACAGGGTCTCTCACCGAACCAGAAATCACCATTTTGACTAGGCTGACCAGCGAGCTCTTGGGATCTGCCTGTCTCTGCCTTGTCTGACTTTCTACGTGGGTGCTGGGGATTTGAACTCAGGCACTGAGGCTTGCTGAGCAGGTGTCTTTACCCAAGGAGCCATCATCTCCCAGCCCAGAGTATCTACGCATTTGGCATAGGGACACACATCTGAAATCCAGACCTTGGCAGGAGCTGAAGAGTAGCCTGGGCTACGTAGTGAGTACCTGTCTGACCCCTCCCCCTCCAATAAGCAAGCTCAGCTACACAATGAGGGTTCAGCAAGATTTCGGGTGGTTCCTTTACCCAGAGAGCCCCCTCATCTCTAGAAGCTTCTCAGCTACACAGTGAGGCCATCAGAAGTCAGAGTGACCCGGCCACGGAGTGGGTATCTGCTCCGTGTCCCAGAAGCAAGGAACTTTCCAGAAAAGAGAGCATTCGACTGTGGAGGCTTGCTCTCCTGAAGCTGTAGTCAGCCCAGCGACCTCTCCCCGTGCACTGGCTGGGTGTCGGGGCTCTTATCTGGCCCTCTCTCCGCACTTTGTAAGCTGTCACGTTTGTCATTCTTGGATAAACTTTCGGCCCAGGCAACACGTACCTTGGGGTCAATGCCCTGCGTTACCCCAAGGATTGTTCAAATATTTGTGACCTTGTCAACTTGCTTCTCACTGGGTGTGTGTTGTAGCAGGGTGGGGATGGGGATCATTTAATTTCTGCACAAGGACATGATCCAGTCACGGCCGAGACTGTATATCGGAGGCTGTGGAAGGCAGGGGCCAGTCCAGCCATGCTTGGCCTCACTGAATAAGAATGAATAAGAAGTTCCAGTGTGGAACTACATCCATCAGGGTACGTGTGATTTTTTTTCCAGCGTGCTGAAAGGGTTCTTGTGTCCATCAAATTGACAGGAACACTGAGGCTGAGTGTTTGGGCTACAGCAGTGGTTCTGATCGTGGATGTCACGTGTGGGTACATGTGCCATAGGTAATTCCTCCTCCTCCTTTTCCTCTCCCTCCTCCTCCTCAGTACTAGGGACTCTAGACAGGTGCTCTACCATCGAGCCACATCCCCAGCATCTCAAGTTTTTATTTGGGTACAGAGTCTCACTAAGTTGCTCAGGATGGTTTTGAACTTGCAACCCTCCTGCTCCAGCTTTGTGAGTAGCTGGGATTACAAGCCCGCAAAGAGCTATGACTATAGGCCCGGGTCACCTCACCTAAGCTTATTGCCAACCCAGGAGCTAGGGAATCCTGACAGCAGACCTAACGCTCGCTGGTGGCAATGGCAGGCGCAGTGTGAGTGTGTGTGAGCGTGTGTGTGAGCGTGTGTGTGAGCGTGTGTGTGAGCGGGTATGAGTGTGAATGTGACTTGTGTGAGTGAGTGTGAGTGTGTGTGTGAGCGGGTATGAGTGTGAATGTGACTTGTGTGAGTGTGTGTGTGAGTGGGTATGAGTGTGACTTATGTGAGTGAGTGTGAGTATGAGTGAGCGTGAGTGTGTGTGTGAGTGGGTATGAGTGTGACTTGTGTGAGTGAGTATGAGTGTGTGAAGGAGTGTGAGTATGAGTGAGCGTGAGTGTGTGTGTGAGCGGGTATGAGTGTGAATGTGACTTGTGTGAGTGTGAGTGTGAGTGTGTGTGTGAGTGGGTATGAGTGTGACTTGTGTGAGTGAGTGTGAGTGTGTGAGGGAGTGTGAGTATGAGTGAGCGTGAGTGTGTGTGAGTGGGTATGAGTGTGACTTGTGTGAGTGAGTGTGAGTGTGTGAGGGAGTGTGAGTATGAGTGATTGTGAGTGTGAGTTGAGGGAGCACAAGGGCGGGTGAGGGACCAGGAGGCACTTCGGGACATCTGTAAAGGCGTGGACTTCCATCAGGGATGAGGTGACAGGAATGCCTCCCCCCCAGTGGCTGTCACCTACATCCACAGGGCAAAGACAGCATGGCAGTGTCAGGGCAGTGACAACAAAGAGGTTCTGGAGGTTTCCCTCTGCCCAGGTCCACAGGGGCTCGGGATTCTGCTCTCAGGGTGCCTCAGACCTGGGACCCTAGATCCAGGATTCCTGAGTGAGTGTGAGATGAGTTTGGGGTGAAAGCCAAACACTCTGGGCTCCAAGGATATACTCTTGCCCCCCAGGAGGGGCTCGGCACAAACCCAGACCCGGCCCCCCCTGTCCTGGGTGAACTGGCTGGCCGTGACCCATGGCGAGCAGGAGGGACAGAGCGCTGCCTTTGAAGCCAGTCATGTGCTTTGATGTGACAATTTCACCAAGGTCTTTCTTCAAGTTGGGCAAACCTCAATGGCCTTCCTCCAGAGCCCTGTGTGAACATCACCAGGTACCCCAAAGCCAAAGCCTCAAACTGTTTACCATTGTTTCTCCCTCCCTCCCTCCCTCCCTCTCTCTCTCTCTCTCTTTCTCCCTCTCCTCCTTTCCTTCCTTTCCTCCTTAATTCAATATATGTTTGTTTATTATGGAAAAAAAGTAGAGGCCTGGTAGGCTGGGCTGGCTGTAGACTCCCAGGTAGACATTTCAAATTCGAGGAGAATATTTCCAGAGGACCCTTGTTCCACACGAGGCTTAAGAAAAGCAGCTTCACTTCTGGAAAACGTGAACATCATGACATACGTGGCCCTCCGGAGCTGACCTCTGAGTTGACAGTTCCTACTGGATTGATCTAGAAGGTGGCACGAGATCTTTCTGAGCTCAGAGCAGTTAAGTAGCTCCTTCAAGACCACACAGCAGATAAGGGAACGGTGAAGGGTTGAGCGTGGAGGGGCCGAGGGAGAGAAGCGGTGGTTTCTCCACACGATCACCCTCACGTCTCCAGCAGCAGTGACGATACTAACAGGGCAGAGCAGTGGCTGCAGCCCTTGTAAGAAGCAGGGAGCCCATGACAGGAAGGACCGGAAGCATGGACGTACATGTTCTTTCTTTAACTTTCCCCACAGCCCTACAAGGTCAGGCTGGTTCTCCAGGGTGTGTGCATGAGGGGACAAAGGGCCACTTGGTGTGCCATTTCTCAGGAGCCATCCACCTTGTCTTCTGAGACAGGGTCTGTTTCCAGCCTAGAAATCACTGTTTGGTTAGAGTGGCTGGCCAGCCACTTGGGGTAGCAAGCCATATTGATGTGTGTGGTTTTTGTTTGTTTGTTTGTTTTTAAATGGGTTCAGGGTCTCAAACTCAGGTGCTCCTGCTTGCATGGCAAATACTGACTGAGCTATCTTCCCAGCTCTGATTGTCCACGTCATACCGTTAAGAAGCATGAGGTCGGTAGGTGATATGCTTTCTGCAAAGCCACACAGCTGTGGTTAGCACAGGCCAGGTGTGCGTCAGCTTCAGCTGCCTTGTCTCCAGACCCAGAGCTCCAGAGCGGCCTCTTGGAAGCAGGAAATGACTGTTCCCAGAGAACATGTCACACGGTCCCACTCTGGGCAGGCTGACATCTGGCCTCCTCCAGAGAGAAACGCCGAGGTTGGCATGGGAGAAAGGGGTGCTGGGAAAGGGACTTTGGGATAGGCTGGAAGAGCCAGGGAGAACTTGAAGAAACCATGCCGGACCCCAGCAGGCTTGCCAGGGCCGGTGACAGCCGTGAGGATGACATGGGGTTATGGCTCGTCGTCATGGCAACTCGAGGACTGCAAGCTTAGTGGCCGTCGCCTGACACACAGCCACCGGCAGCATCACAGACGTGTCACGGTCCTGGGACTTGGACTTGAGACTTGGAATCCCATACCCATTCTCCTGGCCTCTCTTGCAAGCTGTGAGTCCCATCTGCAGTCAGCCTGGCAGGAATAAGAATGCAAGCTCACAGTCAGGGAAAGGAAGTCTCTTACAGAGTACTTTGGGGTCTTCCCTACACTCTAGAACCCTCCTCCTGGCAGGATCAGGGGATGAGCTCCGGGCAGAGGGCTGCTGCTACCCAAGGACGTTTCTGCCCTTGACTTTCACATCTCTGACTCATCTTTCCTTGGGCCCGTCTCTGCTGGCCTTCCTTACAAGCCTTTGATGGACCGATGAGATAACGGATACGCTTTGAACAAGATCAAAAGATGCAATCAAAGGCCGTGCCAGTTGCAGCAATGGGTGCCGTGGATTGGGTACACACTGGCTTCCTTCCTATCCAAGATCAAGATCTGCTCAGGGTCTGCATGTTTAAGTCACCTGGCCTGTCTCATGACCTCTCCCCCCCTCCCCCCACCTCCTGGAGTAATGAAACTCACCAGCCAGTAGAGACAGGCACAGCTGGAAACTGGGGTCCATCCACAGATCAACAGAACTGAAACTGTCAAGAGGCAGCGCCTGAGCGGCTTGCCTTATAGGCAAGGAAACTGAAGCATGGTTTCTAATAACATACAATATATGGTACATGGTATAATACATAATATAATATGATAACTATTTCTAAGGCCTCACAGCTACTGGGTTCAGTCCTGTGATCTGGACTCAGGGTGTTCTCGTTCCAAACTCCAGAGAAGCACAAGGGAGTTGGTCAAGCTGTCCTCGGCTAAGGTAAAATGGATAGGACACACATCGCTCTCAGAAAGTGTTCCTGACAGCTTTGCCAAACCTGTACGAAAGGTGGCTCTGTATCCCTGACAGCTTCAGCTTGACTTCTACGGAGTGCAAGACCCACTGTGGGGGCGTCCGTGCAGCTGGCCCAGATATGCGTGCTGAGTTAGAATCATGTTCTTGCACAGCGGTCAAGCTAAGAGGCTGAACAACCAGTGTTTGGATGCTTGCAGAGGTCAGAAAGCTCTTATTGCAGGCGGACCCATCCAGTTCCAGGTGGCTGCCTTGAACCCTTGGACTCCTCTGGGCAAGATGGCGGGATCTGTTAAGGTAGAATTGTGCCCTGGCCTCCTCCTGCCCAGGGAAGGATATGGAGACATGGTCCACGGTGTCCGCATCATACTCTATGGGACATGATTAGCCAGTCTTGGTGTCACAACACCTGCCATCCAGGCTCTTCAGGAGGCTGAGACAGAGGATGTCATGTTCAAGGCTTGCCTGGGCTACACTCTGAGTCCGAGGCCACCCTGAGAAAACCAGGAGACCCTGTTTCAAAGCAAACTTTAAAGTAAGGTAGAGGAGACAGTTCTGTGAGGGAAGCGCACAAGTGTGCGGACCCGGGTTCAGATCCCCAGAACCCGTGTGATGCTGGGCAGGCCTGACACCCACCCGTAATCCCAGAGCTTAGGGAGGCTGAGACGGGGGGCTCCCGGTGGGCAAGCTGGCTAGCCAGACTAGCCAAATCAGTGAGTTCTGGGCTCAGTCGAGAGAACTTTCCTGAAGACAAAAACTGGAAAGACAGAGGAAGACAGCAGACATCAACTTCTGGCCTCTCCATGCATGCACACCCTCGAGCATGTGCACATACATGTGAGCCCCCAACAGGAAGCACACATCCATACATGCATACCACACGCATACACACGTTAAAAAAAAAAAGTAAAAAGAGGCTTGGGGGTGTAGCTTGGTGGCAGAGTATTCACCTAGTATTTTCAAGGCCCTGGTGTCAACCCCCACTCCCCCCGTACACACACACCATGAAGCTTTGCAATTGCCTCACATCTGTGATGGGTACATCCAAGTTGCTTCTGCACGTTGATTTTTGATATGACGTAATCACTCACTGCCGTCTCCTCGGTGTCTGAGAAAGCACAGAGGTGGGAAGAGAATCCTAACAAAACGAAGGGGACCATCTCCTCTAGTGTAGACTCCTCAGTCAAATCACTTGAGTTCAAACCCCCAGGCTGTCACTTTCTAGCTGGGCTATCTAAGGAAAGTGAACTGCCATCTCTGCGTTAGGCTGAAAAATAGCGGCCAAAGGACTTGTGTGTTGGCACTTGGAGTTACAGGCCATATTCATTAGCACACAGTCAATCGATGGCCACAAAACTAATGAACTATTAACACTAGAGCCGGGGTATAGCTCCGTGGGTAGCGGGGTTACTTGTCCAGTGTATGCCAGGTTCTGGGCTCCATCCCTAGCTCCAGAATAAAAAACGAGGGGGGAGGGGAGAAAGAGGAAGAGAAAGGAAGGGATGAGGAAAAGAGGGGAAGGGAAGAGAAAGGGAAAGGGAAGGAGAGAGGGGAGGGAGTAGGGATGGAGGGGAGGAAAGGGAGAGAGGAAAGGGAGAGAGGAAAGGGAGAGAGGAAAGGGAGAGAGGAGAGGGAGAGGAAGAGGGGAGAAAATGCGTCAGACAGTTTCCCTGGGGATGAGAGAGGAGACCAGCCTGTCCCATTTGACAGTTGCAGACCGTCCTCAGGGACAAGGCAGCCAGATACTAAGTGACTCGTGATTTCGAGCCACAGACACATCATCAGGAAGCTTCTGTCCCTGAGTCCAAGGTCTGTCCAGATGGAGGGACTGGTCGGGACCAGGAGCCCAGCTCCTGAGGTCCATACCTTCCTGGGCAGAGGGAGATACTGGGTGATCTCATCAGCTGAGCCTGGAGGGTGCAGGAGAGAAGGGCTCTCCGGTCTCTGCCTTCTAGAGTGTACCCTTTATAGCTCTCATTAAACAGCAGCGAGCTCTTCCAAATCAACATTAACCGAAGCCCACAGCTTCCTGTCCTTTTCCTGAGCACAAGCGCAGTGTGCTGGTCATGTCTCGCAGACCTCTGACGTGTCTTCCGATTCAACCTTGTCTGCCACAGTGAGTGGCAGTGGAGGCCCAGAGAGGTGAGGTCACCTGTCCAAGGCCAGTATTATCAGCTGCAAAACCAGGCTTTTATCTGTGAAGCTGGTTAGTCCAATCCACTTCCAAACACACTGAGCCACTTCGGAGTTAGGAACAGGGTGCCACAGTCTCTTGGAGCCTGTTAGGAAATGTAGTGGGGGGAATACCTCTTAGAGCTGTCGAAAAGGTCAAGATGAATTGGTGGCTGTCCAGGACTCAGGGCCCCATCTGGCTGGCTCTAGCTGTGCAGCTGTGGGCTCTTTGCATTTTGATCCTCTGTACATAGATATATGTTTACAGATTGGGATGCGTATTATCCATTTATGTCCCTCCTTCTGCAAATGGCTTTTCTCTGTTAGACCTGGGCCTGATAAGGAGTCTTTTGAATGCACCCTTAGTGGAGAAAAGGATCTTATCCTCACCTCCTGTCTCTGCTTCCCATGTATGGGGGATGGGAGGGGACATGGCGCTTGCTGCCAGTGTGGTCTTTATCTTTCTGCCGTGTTCAAAGGCAAGGCCACTGGGATGCTCAGGGAAGGTCAATGTGGGTCCCCTGAGCTGGGAGACTCAAAGACACAAGGGAGCTCCCACAAGCTTTAACCCAGGGCCCTTCCCAGTAGACCACCCGCCAACACAGCAGCCTCCCTTAGGAGTTCAAAGTCCGTGGCCTTTCTAGGATAGGAGAGTCTGGTCACCCACATATGCCTCCCCCTGGCCTGGGACCTCTCCAAACCTTCTCGCCTCCAATCTGGAGGCCCTCACATTCTCTTTCCAACATCCGTTCCTTCTGTGCCCTTTGCCCTTGGTCCTACCCCGGATCCTGCCGACATCCTGTCCTTCCCTCGACTGAGCCCCCTTCTCCAGCTTCCCGTTGTGATAGGAATCTTAAATAAATGCTTCCCCATTTCAAGACCACCTTATCTCCAGCTCCTTCCCAATGGCTGGCGTTCAAGAGCCACAGGCAGCCTTGTATTCCCTTCTAATTTTAAACCTAACTTCTTTCTCCCTTCTATCTCAAGGTCCCGGGAAAGGCCAGGGGGATGGTTAGAGATCCCCACTGACAGGCTGAGTCAGCAGACATAGCAGAAGCTCTTTTGGGAGATTCTGCTCCACAGGGAGCTGGGGTACTTATGGGGAAGTGGGTGGAATATTATGTGGAATTTGTGATGGAATAGAGCACTGTTCATGTGGGAAGAGAACTAAATAGGTCTAGGAAGTAACTTACACACACACATACCACCACCACCACCACCACCATAAATAGTCAATCTGAACACTCAGTCATTTGCTTCCTCTGAGAAGCCACTCAATACACATGAGTCTGGATTCCGGGAGTGTCATGTGACCCATTGGGACCTATCCAACAGAGTGTCACTGGCCAGTGATAGGTTTGAAGGACTGTGTGACTCAGACCAATAGTGGCTAGACCCTGAGACTCCTTTTTTAGATTCCCGATGGGACATGCTCCCCAGATGCTTCTTACAAAGATGCCAGGAAGGCCTTGATGGTAGTGATGCTTCCACAGGTGTGGACTTGGTTGGGCAGGTGCCATGTTCCCCACAGGCTTGGGTGCTCGAACATTCAGTCCCCAACCAGTGACACTGCCTAGGGAGGCTATGAAACCTTTAAGAGGTGGTCCCTGGCTGGAGAAGGCGAGACACTGCGGGCTAGGCATTGGAGGTGAAAGCCTCCAAGAAGTGAGCAAGTCACCTCCCATATTCCCACTACCATAGACCTCCCTGGCAGCCACGCCTTCCCCTCTGTGATGGACTGTATCCCCTGAACCGTGAGCCAAAAATGAATCCATGTGCCCTTCAGTTGCTTCTGCCAGGTGCTGGACCCGTGATGAGCAGCTAACGTTATCCTAATGTCATGAAGAGGTAAGATAAAGTTGCACATTTATGTCAGCTAGACATTTTAATAAAAATGTCAGCCAAGGGATGGCAGTGACCATGTCAACATATGACCGCACAGACAGCCTAACGCATGCAAGCACACACACGATACACGGCTACACATGACACGTGTGAGCACACACACTGGTGTAGAGATGGGAGGATGGATGAATACTGAAAACACAGCCCATGCCAGGAGATCCCCTCCGACAACGCTCTAAGCTGAGGGCTATGCATTTCATTTCACCACTGAAGCCCAGAGAGGTTGAGGTGTCTACCTAGGGCCACCCAGCTGGGAAGCTGGACAGCCAAGCTATAAATCCAGGTCTGCTTCATTTAACCACAACCTGTGCAATGCTTGGCTCTATGTTTGTTTCTTATTTTCACTCTGCGTTGTTCTGAGATGGCACCTTGCTCTGTAGTGTAAGTCGGCCTGGAACTCACTGTGTAGCGCAGGCCCGTCTTGAACTGGAAACACCCTCTCTCTGCCTTCGGAGTGTGTATGCCACTGTGCCCGGCACTCTGTGCTGTCTTTAGAAGACACCCAGGGGCCTTTCCGGGAGAGGCTGCGGAGTGTGAGCTTGGCCTCCATCATGAATTGCAAACGTTCCTAATGTGTTCTGCAAGCCACACCCCACCGAAGCCACGGCCTCCCCGGCCCACTCAAACCTCAGCTTTCTCCTTTCATCTATCCACAGCTCTCCCCGTTATGTCCAGTCCCAGCCTGTATTCTCTTCTCCCTCTTAATCACCGTGTCCTCCCTTTGGTTCACCCCCCACCGCCGCCACCCTGGGTGTGTCCTGGGCGTAGCTTTCAAGCATCTCTTGCCTGAGCCTCAGAGCTGTAAACACTCTGTCCCTGCATCTGCTCCTGGCTCTCCTCCAGGTGCTCAAAGGTGTGTGTGTCCATGTGTACGTGTGTTCACATGTATGCACGCGTGCACATGTATGTGCAGGCCGGAGGCTGGTATTGGGTGCCTTTCTCAATAGTTCTCTATTAAATTTTTTGAGGCAGGGTCTCTCATTGAACCGATCTCATCTGCTTTAGCAAGCCTACCCGGCCACTGCGCTCCAGGGGCCTCTCACCTCCGCCTCCCTGTTGCACTAGGATCGTAGGTTGTGCCAAGCTTTTAACGTAGGGGCCATGGATCCCACACTTGCCAGGCAAACACTTTACCTACCGAGTCGCCTGCTAGCCCTGCGGCCTTCGCTCTTGTGCTCTGCCCACCAGCTGCGCCCATGGCACTGTTAGCCCCACCTAGTCTATCAAACCAGAAGACTCTCGGAGTCCCGGTCAAGTTCATTGCTTTCCTATGTAGTTACACACACACACACACACACACACACACACACACACACACACAAATCAGTCACTGTGCTCACATTATGTTTACCCTTTGCTAAGTATGAACCAACTCTTCCTCAACCAGATCATGGTGTGTGTGTGGGTGTGTGTGCACATCTGTGGATTTCATTGGTCCTCCTTAGTCCCACAGTGCTCAGCCAGACTCCATGAGATGCACGAATTCTGTATATTTCCATTTCCAAATGCCAAACTTGCATTTTTAAATGGGCCATGCACCCAGTGCCACCTTTACAGATCATCCCCATGGACTATAAGGCTGGGGTACTTTGTCCCAATGTTGAACACAACCTAAGAAGCTCCCGTTGGACGAGGAAATGAGAGTTTGCCCACAGAGCACTTGTAGTAGGCCCGTGGAAGCTTTTAGCATATTCTTGAATAAGAGATTTTTGGTTTTATAATTGTGTTCTTTTTCTGGGTGACATCTTCAAAAGTTTCACTTCTTGATAGATTGTTCCAGACAGCTGAGACAGAGAAGTCACTTGTCATCTGAAATGAGCAATTCTTCCTTAATTAGCAGCCACCGGGGAAAGCAGGGTGTCTGTCCTCTCGCTGTTTATATTAACAGCTTTCATTAATCGCACATCAGATAATAGATGTCACCCCACATGCTCAAGAATATTCAAGCTAATCGTATCTGAAGAGATGTCTGTTGCCTCGGAGAAAATGATCAGAATCTCAACTACTTGAACATCTATTTCTGATTGCGTCCATCAAGTTGAACAGTGACTGGTTGAAAAAACTGGGAGACGGGAGCTAGCTTGGACCATGTTTGGACATGGGACAAGAACACCCGCCATGTTAAGACGCTTTTCCCATAGACAGAGTGGGTCTCTCAGGGCTCAGTTTCCCAGAGGTAGAGAATGAAGCTTAGGGAGGCTGAGCCATCTGCCCAAGGGCTGCAGAGTCAGCTCTCGCCAGGCAGGCAGTGAGCTCAACAGGAGGCTGTAAGCTCTGCAAAGAGGTGACACCAGGTCAGCCTAGTACTGCCTTTTGTGAAGTCCTTGACGTTTCAACAGGTCTTTTGTTATCCATATGCCTCAGAGTTCTTACTTTACTTATACAACAGGCTGGCGGAGGTCCTGACGTGTGTGCATGAGCATGTGTGTGTGTGCATTGGCACATGCACATGTGTGTGTGAGCATGTGCGCGTGTGCATGTGTGTGCGCATGTGCATTTGTGTGTGTGTTCATGAGTGTGTGTGTGCGCGCATGTGTGTATGGATTGGCACGTGCACATGTATGTGTGTGCATGCGTGTGTGTGCATGAGTATATGTGTGCATGTGTGTACATGCGTGCACGTATGTGCATGTGTGTTTGCGTGTGCATTTGCGTGTGTGTTCATGAGTGTGTGAGTGCACGTGTATGTGTGTATGCACTGGTACATGCACATGTGTGTGTGTGCATGTCTGCATGTATGTGTGTGTGCATGTGTGTATGCATTGGTACGTGCACATGTCTGTGTGCGCATGAGTGTAGGTTCATATGTGTACACATGTATGTGCATGTGTGTATACACGTGTGTGTGTGGAGGTTGACACTGTGATGTCTTACTCCATCATTTTTATCTTCTACATTTTTCCTCAGGAGCTATCCACTTTGGTTTTTCTTTTTAAGATTTATTTTATTATTTTACTTTATTTATTTATTTATTTATTTATTTATTTATTTATTTATTTATTTATTTTGTGTGTGTGTATGTGCACCACATGTGTGTCGGTGACCTCTCAGGCCAGAGACATCGGATCCCCTGGACATGGATTTACAGGTAGTCGTGTGGTGCCCGTCATGGGTACTAGACCAAACTGGATCCTCTGCAAGAACAACGAGTTCTTCATTGGTCAACGAGGCTTGGCTGACTGGCCATCCAACCTTAGGAATCTCCCTGTCTCTGCCTCTGCAGCCTTGGGGCTGTAGCTTTTTAAAGCACTTTGGATTCTGGGCTTTGAACTCAGGTCTTCAGGCTTTTACAGCAAATGGTTGAAGAACCCATCCCCCCACTTCCACCCATGCCCAGTCCTTAGTGACTTCATCAACATACCCATCAGAGCTCAACCGAGCATCATCAGTGTCCTCATTTGGTCCCAGCCAAGCGAATCGGTCACAAGCATCAGCCAACGAGATGGCTGTGTTCGGAGAGCCTCCATTCAGGAACGACACTTACCATCTTTGCTCCCATTTGATCAAAATTTTATGCAATGATGAAAACGAAAGTTTCCCACCTACAGGCCAGGCGCTGCCCCTGGTGATGGAGGTAGCGAAGCTGGGAGAATGTCACTATAAGCACTGGGCTGGAAATGGGGTTGAACCTTTGAAGTCTTTCCAGATTCACAAAGCTGTTCCATTCCTGGCCCCCAAGTGGTACATTTGCAGAGTACTTCGCAAATAATTTCTAGGGTGGACAGCGTCTCTGGAAACCCTCCCACAGACTCTGTAGCCCTTGAGGTAAGAGATCTTTGTGTAGGTGCAGGCTTGTGCTCAAAGTATTGAACAGTATGAGGGACCGCATGGGTTGTGTTTGGGGTGCTTACAAATCTTAGTGTGTGTACGAAGAGTGAGATCATCGGTACTTCCGTTGTAAGAGATCTTGGAGTTGGAAAAGTCGGGGAAGACATGGAGAAGTCATGTCTTATGGAGACTGGGTCTTGATGTATATGTAGGAGTTTAGGGGTTCGGGGGTGGGGTAGACAGTCCCAGTAAAGGAAATACTTTGAGAAGGTCCTCATCATAGGCTCGGAAATCTGGACTGTTTTTGACTTCCCAACTAACTGGATAATGAGAGCAAGCCTTTCAGACTTAGTGTTTCAAGCCGTACACAGTTGCATCAAACAGAGGCCGGAGTGGCTCCTTTGCCTTTTCCACATTGTCTGAAAGGGAGCAAGAGCAACAAGAGACTCCATGTTAATCAAATATTGTCACAAACGCTGGAGGGATTTAATGGCTCCGGTTTTGCATTTCAAGGCTAAATTCTTTCACCCTGCAGTCTGCCTGGCTCAAGCAGCTGATGTGATTTAAGTGTCTTTTTCTTTTTAGCTTTTGAGAAATAGAAATCATATTAAGAAAATGGATGAAGAAGGCATTTTGGGATCTCTCTCTCTCCCTCTCTCTCTCTCTCTCTCTGCCTTTCTCTCTGTGCTTTATAAACGAGTGCAGTTTGGGATGTTGAGTGTGGAAATGGTAAGACCGAGCTGATGCTCTGGGAAGTATAAAGCTTCTGAATGTGTGATTTACGTGTCAGTAGAAAGAGTTTGGGCTGGCATATGTGTTCCGATCCTACCTCGCTACCGTCTTAGCTTTCTGGGCTGCCTTAGCAAATTACCACAAACCGAGTGGATTAGAACAACAGGACTTCTCTCATGGTTGTGGAGATGGGAGTGCTGTGGAAGTTTATTTTTAGTTATGTACAAAATAATTGCTTCATGCAGTGTGGGTGAGGGGCTCTCTAGGTCCTGGCGTTCTGTATTGTCTGCAGGTATTGGATTCCTGTGGGGGAGGTTTGCTTGCTTGTGATCTGCACCTGAGGAGTTCTGAATCAACGAAAACACCTGAGCTCAGACACTCGGGGTTCCACTGTCCATTTCGGTGCAGGCCACGATGGTGGTTCCCTCTGACGAGGTCTGGCAGAGTTTGCCCATGAATAATACGCCTGCTTGTTGTTCTCTGCTGAGCAGCAGCAGAAGGTTTACCACTACATGGGGGGAGGGGGAGGATGGCAGGGATGTTCTTCTGTGGTCTTGAGGGAAAAGCTGTTCAATGACTTCTTTTTAGCCCCTGATGGTGGCTAGCAACCCTCAGCATCCCTTGGCTTATAGACATACCACTCCCGTGCTTGCCTCTGTCTTCACACGAACGCCCTCTCACGTGCATATGTTGCAAATCTCCCTCTTCATGTCTCATTATAGGACCCAGGACTCCCCTAAATCCAGGATACTCCATCTCAAATCCCTTAATTTAATAACCCATAAAGACCCTATTTCCATACCAAATCGCTTTCAGTTTCTGGGCAGATATATCTGGGCCACCATTCAGTGATGCTTACATCACATCGCAGCGTAAGGGACTATGCTTCTCGTTCACCGCTGAGCTAGGCAGGTGGGGAAAGGCAAGCTGCGGACCCAGTCTGAGAGAGAGGGTTTCCCTGGAACTCAAGGTGCAAAGCCTTGAAGCTCACAGCTGAAAAGAGTGATGTTGTCATTGTTAGTAGCAGCAAGGATATCAGTACCGTTGACTCTCATCCAAGGGCTCTGACAGGAGGAGGGCGGGGACAGCATAGCCTCAAACATCTGGTAAACAAGGCCATGGTGTTTCCCAGCTCTAGTTGTTTGGAATTCCGTAGACCCCAGAAGCAGATGCCTGGAGAGCAAGATGATGGATGACTTACTTTTGCAAAGCATGATCCTCTGGGCCAAACTGAGACTCTTTTTTTTATGAGGTCAGCTGTGTCTTGCTTATGAGAGTCTATCACCGTCCAGACCTATGATACCTCAGAGAAGAAAGGAGGTCATTGGACCCTCATTAGATATTCAAGCCAACCTTCCCAGACATGCATATGTAATTTTGTCCTGATTTCTCTTGGTCTCAAGGGTTAGGCTAAGTGCTAGAACAGGTTATGGGAGGTTAACGAAAGAAGACTCCATTAGTGTCTCTTTTCATCACTGTGTCAAAACCCCAGCCTAGGGGATGATGCCACCCGGGGTGGGTCATCTCTGCTCAATTAACCATTTCTGGAAGCATTCTCGCAGACACCCAGAAGTGTGTGTGTGTGTGTGTGTGTGTGTGTGTGTGTATGTGTGTGTGGTGTGTGTGTCTCCTAAGTGATTCTAAATTTCACCAAGTTGGTATTGCAGATGAAAAGACACATTAATAGAGAACCATGCTGTTGTAAGACCCACACTGCTCCTAAAGATGGCATATTTGTCAACAGAGTGTCGTATTTAGTTCCATTTTTAGTCTATATCACTCCTGGTCTTCAAGAAGGAACAGATCTTCTGACTGAATTTGTGCTTCATGAGCAGTTAGTTACACAACAGAACTTCAGTGAAGAGACAGAACTCTCCACTACAGAGGGTTTACCTCTGGTTAATTGTGCCTCCAGGAATATATTTGTTGATATCTGGGTATTGCTTTGTTTGTCAAAACCTTGAATTTGTTCTCCTGGCTCCAACTTGCTCATACAACCCAGCTTGTTTCTGACTTTACCTGTGGATTAAAATTATCATTCACTTATTCTTGGTGGAGTTAAAGCTCTGTGGTTGCCTAACATACAGGAAGCTCTGGGTCTGACCCCATTCAGTACTGCTGAAAACTTACCCATTTGTTCTTCAGCAGGTATGCCTGTGGTTCTCCTTTTAGACACAGAGATGAACAAAGTTGAGTTGCCTATAAGTTAGCTTTGCAGCCTTCCTTCAGTTGTGGGCCGAGATCAGTAACTGATCTCATTGGCTAAGACATACACAATATGTGGCCCTATACCCTATGCTAATTTGGTAAGGGTCTGCTCGAAGGTTGTGACTCTTAGGAAGGACAGCCAGACAAGGCATCGGCTAAGTCTGTGGCTTGGTCGCTAAGTAAGGATTACATACTTGAAGAGTTTGAATTGGACTGGGCTCATTGGTTAAGAGCATATGCTGCTCTTGCATAGGGACTTGGGTTTGAATCCCAGGATCCACATTGCAGATCATAACCACCTGTCCCTCCAGTTATAGGGGATCTGATGCCCCCTTCTGGCCTCCAATGGCACTGCACACATATGATGCACATAAACATGTAGGCAAGCATTCAGACATATAAAAGTAAATAGAAATTTTTTTTTTTAAGTTAAAAAATTTGGGCTGGAGAGATTGTTCAGTAGTTAAGAGCACTGGTTGCTCCTCCTGAAGTCCTGAGTTTAATTCCCAGCAACCACATGGTGGCTCAGAATCATCTAGAATGGGATCTGATGTCCTCTTCTGTCATGCAGATGTACAGGAAGACAAAAACACTCATACATACACAAATCTTTTTTTTAAAAAAAGTTTTAAAATTCTCTCTTCTCTTTTCATTTCTCTTTTTTTCTCCTTCTTCCCTCTTTCCTTCTCTCTATCCCTCTCTTTCTTTCTTCCTCTTTTTTCTTTCTTTCCTTCTTATCTCTCTTCCTGCCTTTCTTCCTTTCTTTTCTTGTTATTTTGTTTTGTGAAACAAGGTCCCGTGTACCTCAGGCTGTGCCCTCAAGCTTGCTTTGCAGCCAAAGATGAGCTTGAACTTCTGATACTCCTGCCTCAACCTCCCAAGTGCTGAGATTACAGGTGATATGGGAACTAATCTCATGGCACCACACCAACTCAGCCATATCTCCAATCCCTAAAAGATACAATTTCACAAGGGGAGAATTCTACCCGCTGACCACCACTGCTCCTGATAAACCGAATAGCCCTGTTTGGCATAACCTTCGCCCAGGTATACATGTCACTTATATAACAGCAGACCAGTTCTAGATAATCACAGACCCGAAGTCAGCATGAGCCCAAGGAAGAAATAGTCAACTTCCCCAGAGATAAAGTGAAATCAGCCTAGGGGTGACTTCCATTTCATCTTGCGAATCAGCAACTTTTGTTTCTTTGTTTTGAATGATTTAAAACATCCAGTTTGAGTTCACTTTGAGTTCACTCCCCGTTGGCTGAGTAACCTCCTGCACTCCTGGGAATGGAGGATCCCAGTGTGTAGAAACAGTTCCTTTTAAGCTTCAGTTGTATACCAAGGTTCTTGGACATTCCGTGGCTGGACCACTGAGCCTCCTAGGAGACCCTGACCCATTGTCCCCCTCCCTAAGGCTATGACCACCGGGCTGTGTGCCATTCCTATTAATTGGCTGGTCCAGAATAGTCAGGTGACAGATAATCTTGGGATGGGGAGGAGGTGGCCACAGAGTGTGGCATGTTCAAGGTCTGTATACATTGAGACACCAATCTGGGGTAGTCCTCATGATGGTAAATGAGGTCCTCTGGACCTCATTTTTCTGGCAGCTGGAGCTGCTGCCAGAAGGTCACCTTCCTTAGCTGTTAGAACCCACTTTCTGGGTGTGAGTGGACTGCAGCTTTCTTGAATACAGAAAGAATGCTGGTTTGGAGGAGTGGTGATTGTCTACTCAATACCTTTGGATGGAACAAATTCATGTTCAAATTTATCTTGCCCACTGCGAGCTTTGCGTTGAAGGCACCTGATTGTGTATTGCTAATGGAGGGGCCTCTCGTGGTTTCCTCCCCCAGCCTAAGCACCGGACAAGGGAATACCTTGCCCAGGATCTTGACTTCCCCCATAAAACAGTGTCAAGTCACCCAGCTAAAACTGGGGGTTGTTTTACTGTAGAAGTTCTAGTAGTTAAGCAGTTAAGACCTTTGTATCAGTGGGTGGTGCCCTTTCTCCAATAAATTACCCAGAGGCCATATGCTCATGAGAGAGGCTCAATCCTCTGCAGGTGGCTTAGGCTTTGCACCTCTGTGATTGTCTCTGCTCCTTGTTGAACTCATTTGAGTTATTATATTTCCATCTACAAGCTGTCAGGGGAAAAAAACTTGTTCAACATCTGCCTACCAAGAGAATCAAACATTTTTTTTAAACCCTCAACACTGAATAGCTACAAAGAGCCCTCTACACCACACACACACACACACACACACACACACACACATACACACACACACACACACACGGGAATCACAAAACTACAAAGATTACCTACAAGGATGCCCATGTTGAGAGCGCCTGTGACAGCAGAACCCATCCAAGTCAGATGTCTCACGATAAGGAGTTATTGATAAATTATAATACCTCCAGAAAATGGGCTCTTGAGCCCTTTCAACTGCCTCTATCCCAGACTGTTTTTACTGGTACAGGAAGCTGCTTGGATGAGTCTGACACCAGGAAAATCATACCAAGCAGACTAGCGAGACACAACCACACTTTAAAGCCACAGGAAAAAACACACAAAAAGCTGGAGAAATGGCTCTGATGGTAAAGCGCCCACCACACACAAGCATAAGGACCTGCGTTTTATCCCTAGCACCCACGTAAAAGTCAGGCATGATGGGGAGTCCTCTGTAACCCCAGGGCTGGGGGTAGGGAGACAGGAACTTCCTGGAATTCTTTGGACAGCCTAGCCTAAGCAAAGAACACTAAGTTCAGTGAGAGATCCTGTCTCAAAACTACGATGTAGGGACTGGAGAGATGGCCCAGTGGTTAAGAGCCCAGGCTGCTCTTGCAGAGGACTTGAGTTTGGTTCTCAGCACCCACATGGTGGCTCACAACTGGTCTGTAACTAGTTACAGGGAGATCTCTGGATTCCTTGGGGAACTGTACACATGTGACGCACAGATACGTACAGGTGAACACACATATACATAAAATAGATAAATCTTAAAGAAAGCAATGGATATCGATCAAGGAAGATACTTTATATCAAGCTCTGTCATCCACATGTACCTACCCCCATTCCCACATGGGCACATGAACACAAACATGTAACGTATAACCCCCCCCCCCCGCCCCCCGCACACATACACCAGATAAATAGTGGTCCTCTGTAGGGAAGGGGGACAGAATACTGGCTTTCAGTTTGGCTTTTTTCACTGAAGGCAGATGAGGTAGAAAGTTTAGCATTCTGCCTGACGTGCAGAACTCGCTCAGTGTGATCATTATCAATATTCACTCCAGCGACTGAATTTTTAAATATCAACCTTTCAGCCTTGTTTGTATGTGGTAGTGAGGCTGCTGTGGGGGCTCATCAAGAGAAACAGGGAGGTGTTTTCAGAACTGTAAACCCTGCCAGACCTCAGCAGAGGGAACCACAGACACGGCCAGCGCCGTACTCACAGTGGAACCTCGAGCCTTGGAGCTCAGGTGTTTGTATTCTTTCAGAACTACTCATGTATTCTACTGACAGCACATCCAGATCATTAGCAATTAAACAACCTCCTTGCAACCAACACCTGCAAATCCAACACCTGCAACAGTACAAAACTCCCTAGACAGCCCCTCAGCCAACAGTGCATAAAACAATTCTTTTATATATAACTAAAAAATAAATTTCTGCAACAATTCCCCTTTTCTGTATTAAAAAAAAAATTGCATTACCTTACAACACAATTTAACACTACACCAGCAAAACTATCTGCAGGAAGAACAATCACAAGGGTAACTAATGCACAGGACCAAATGAAACCAAACATCTATCAAGCTTTCACAATGACTTTGGAGAGCAGAAAAACATTATCAATGTCCAGTTATCTGGAACTTACCCATGATCTTCTGAGCTCCTCCAAAGGACTTGCATCACTTCTCAGCCCTGACCTCCGCAGCACAGCTTGTCCTCCAGGGTCTGGCTGGCTCCACTCCACTGCCGCTGCTACTCTTGGTAGCCGTCCCATGGTACTGGCATCTCAAATACTGCTAGGGTCCCTTGCTGCAACCATGCTGCACCTCACCAATAGCCTCTCCTGGTCTCTATGACCCCTTCAATCTGGGCCTTACACTGCCACTGAGGCTGCACCTTCACTAATGGCCTTTCCTGGCCTCTCACAGCGCCAAGCCTCAGCTACTTTCCAAAGACCTCTTCATGCCTTCGAAACCAATCCATATGAGTGACTCTTACAGTACCAAGTTTGGCTGCCAGCACAAGATACAACCTCAGCCAGTTCTGGAAGAAGTTTCGGTGTGCTGGCCCTAAGGAAACACTTTCCATATCTATTTTAAGATAGAGTCTGGTATGCTGGAAAAATAACTAGTCCTTGTCTGCAGCAAGAGTTCCCTAATGGTGTGGAGTTACCACTTGTAGACAGGTTTGCAGGAAAAACACAAACAAAACTGTTCAGTTTAACTAACCAGCTTTTTGGTTCTAAGCCATGGCTTCCCCAACAGGGAGTTCTGGGCTGGTGGGAAGTATTGCTGGCTGAAACGTTCTGGCACTCTGGCATTCGTTTTCACCACTGCTATGGGTAAACATACAACCCCTTCCATAGACGTCAAACACAACATCTTGAGTTTCACACATATACAACTCAGCGATCAGAAAACTCAATTTGTGAAACAGTATGCTACCACCAGCAGCAGGAGGGAGTGTCGGCTCCCTGGTCAGGAAAAGCAGTAAGAACCTTGCTTTTTCCTGCTCCCAGCTGAAGTCCTTTATCTCTAAGGACTTCTATTCTATGGCTCTCACCTCGGAGCTTTCTTTCTCACTTATTAATTTCAGAGGCTTTTCTCTTCATAGAGGCTTATTTCCTTTCTCTCTCTCCTCTTCCTTTAGTCGCCTTCAATCAATACCTTAATCTCGATGCTCTGGTAGCTTCTCTGAGCATACTTTACCAGACTCTGTGATATCTGGAGTTTCTTTCTCTTCTTCCATGTCTCCACATTGGATTAGCTAGTGTGATGTCAGTGCCCCACGCTGGTACGCCATTGGTAGTAAGTAGTATGTTGCTGTGGCAGCCCAGCAAGGATGACAAGGAGACGTATTCATTGGTGGAAGTCCTGCCAGACCTCAGCAGAGGGAACCACTGTCCTGGCCAGCACCGTACTCAATTGACAGTGGAATCCCAAGCATCTCAGCTCAGGTGTTTTATTGATTCAGAACTCCTTAGGTGTTCTACTGATACCACGTGCAGATCATTAGCAATCAAACATCCCCCACATAAATCCAACATCTGAAAACAATACAGAACGCCAAGACCTAGGCTAGCCCCTCACCCAACAGTGGATAAAACATTTTATACATAACTAAACTTCCACAACATTTGTACAAATAAAATCTAGTATGAAATAGATTATCAACAGGCTTTTTTTTTTTTTTTTTAAATCATAGTCTCATGAAGCTCAGGTTGGCCTTGAACACTCAGTATAACTGAAAATGACCTCAAACTCCTGATCCTCCCGCCTCTCCTTTCCGAGTGCTAGGATAACAGGTGTGTGCCACCCTTTCAGGCTTAGATGACTTTGGAACTTCTTCTTCATCTGTTTACTTTTTATTTTTGCTAGAGGGAGAAGGGCTACGGCACAGGGTCCGACAAGACGTCCTCAGGCTGACAGATTTAGATTCAAACATACTTTTTTGTAAAGTCTAGTAGAGTCCCTAACATTGTTTCTTGTGATTTTCCTCATGGTGGGGGAAATTAGGGGTGGTGAAGGCTTGGAGAGAAGTCAAAGGTGATGTTCCCAAGTTTCCACAGAGTTCAAGGATGGGCTTCCAAGCTGTGCTTTCTGCACAGTCCCTAAGGCCTGGGCTGGTGGAGAAAGAAGTCACAAAGGGAAGCTCCAGTGACCCAGAGGCTCCAGGAGAGCAGCCAGCAGAAGACAGACATCCCAACATTTATTATTTAAACCCTGATTGCTCTCTTTAAGTCACACCCGCACAGAAAACACATCCATTTATACAAGTCAAGCCTCTCAACGTTGTGCTGGAACCAAAGTCCTTGCGAGTGTCAGAGAGGACTGAGTCCAGCCTACCAGAGCAGCATGGGAAAGGACTGGGTCAGGACAGGGCTGAGCCTTACCTTTCCCATTTGCTGAATGGGTTCAGTGAGACTCCCGTGTCAGCCATTATCCAATCAGAAATGTGGAAAGCTTCCCATATCCTGACCACACACAGAGAGGGTTTAACACAAAGATGGAGTCACTCAGGGACAGCCTCAGGAGCAGCACTCGACTCCGTGGTGCGGTTTCTACTCTCAGCCTGGCCACCCTCTCGGCTCTGGTTCAGTGTCTCTTTGCTGCCATGGCTCAGGGGCAAATGAGGGGCGAGGCGCTATGCTTCCATCCCAAAAGGATCTCAGCCCATCCCCCTCTGCCATCCAGAGTCTGGAAAGAGTCACTTTATGTATCTTTTTACGAGGAAGACTAAGGATTGTCAGCCATGCCATTTACCCAGACTAGAATAAAGTTATAAATAAAATTATATGATGCTGATGAAGTCTCAATTGCACAATGGTTACTAAACAATAAATCATAGTATTTGGATATTTATTGCGCATTGTGTTACCCATACAGGCTCCCTATATGATAGAGCCTTCACGTTAAAAGGTCCTCTAATGTTTAAATTTACATAGGATGTTCTTTTTTGTAATACTGGAGATAAAAATCAGGGCCTCCCACCTGCTTCATCACTGAGCCATATGCCCAGATTTTACAGTTTTAGTTAGAACCCCCTCCCCGCCAGGATCATATCTTACACTCTCTGTTCCCAGGCTGAGGTATTGCTTTGAAGCTTACAGAGCCTTAAGGAGGTGGGGGTCTGGCTGCTAAAACTTGGCCAGTAGCGATGAGCCTTGGTTCCTGCATTAGCTCCTTGATTCCTGCCACTGTGAGAAGAGCCCCAGCCAAACACTCTGTGGTTACAGATGGGGTCCTTTTCTGTTTCTCTCCAAACCGTGCGCCAAGATAAACCTCCCTCTAGGTCATGTATGTTTCTCACAGCAAGGAGGAAGGGCGATACCATCTTCTCCTCTTAGTAATCTCATTGGCTAACAAGAGGTGGGCACACAGGGGCCACCAGCAAACTTTTTTTCCGAGCATCCGATGGAAAAGCATAAAGCAAGAAGCAGAATCCGGGCAGATAGGAGGCTCCTCTAGGCAGGAAGGCCCATTTTGCTGTGAAATATCTGAACCAAATACTTCAGTATCCCAGAGATATATAATTTACTTAGCCCTCATCTTGAGTGCTTGATATCCGGTGTGTTGGCTGCTCCTCAAGTACAGGTCCTTTGCCAGGAGTGGGGCGGAGAGGTGAGGTAAGATGTAAATTGTGATAATCCTAATGAGTGTGTGTGTTCGTGTGTGTGCACCTGCATGTGGAAGCCAGATGCTGAGATGGGGTCTCTTACTGCACCCAATTCCTCTGGCTGCCCAGCCTGAGAGCCCTGGGGACTCTCCTGTAAGAGAGTCCAGCATGGGGTTACAGGCTTACACTGTTAAGCCTGGCTTATTACCTGAGCAGTGGAGATAAAACGTAGACCCTCACACCTGCTGAACATGCACTTTCCTAGATGAGGCATTCCCCCAGCCCGACCCTAACGATCATAAAACCTGCACCCGAGATGCTAAAGATACGTGCAAAATACCTAGTTAAAAAAAAAAAAAAGTTTGGCTCAATCTACTGATGGATTTGGAAAGACAAAACAAAGCCTCAGGAAATCCGACAGGACGTGACACAAGCGTTGGGAAGTTTGGAGGGAAAGATGGAGGGTGCGGATCCTGAACTTTACACTTGGGGATCCAGGCCCTTTTGAGGTTGTAAATGGTGAGCGCTGGAGGGGGTTTGGTGCAGCAGTTGACTGACTTTTACATAGTTACATGGATTCATTTTTACCTGCCTATCCTGTGCTGACTGTGGGTAATCCAGCGCCCAAAGGAAGGATGTGTGAGTCTGTTGAAGCAGCGATCTCAGCCCCACACAGACGTGCATTTCTCCCCCATTTTGGTGATTTGATTTTCTTTTTTCCGTCTCAAAGCACAAACATATGATTCTCTAGAGCAGCCGTTCTCAACCCATGGATCAAAACCCCTTTTGGGGGGGGGGTCCAACTACCTGTTAAAGTATCTTTCGATTGCTTAATATGAGTCCATCATTGAATTTTCCAATGCTCTTTATTAATCACAAACCATGTCAGATCTCGGGGAATTCTATACCCGGGCGGCTAGGCAGAGTCTTCATCTTTCTTCCCCAATCTTCCTTCATTCCTCTAAAAACTCTCTAGCCTCTTCTGCCTTAGCCCTTTTAACCACCCCCCTCTTCCAGGCCTTCATTACAACACAATGATACTAGGCTGGGGGTGATCAGAGTCTTTGCTCCTGATCTGCTCCTGACTGGTCACCTTCACCTGTAACAGTAGTTCTATCTGTGGGGATCTCAAGGCTAGCACACGGGTGTGACTAGGTAGGGGCCAGGCCTGCGCTGCTGCAAGGCATCTGGCTTCCCAGCTACAAGGCATCAAAACCAAAACAGCACACAAGAGTTGATTTTCTTTCTTTCTTATTTTTTCTGTCTCAAAACACAGACATATGATTCTCTAGAGCAGCCGTCCTCAACTCATGGATCAAAACCCCTTTTGGAGGGGTCCAACTACCTTTCCACAGGGGCAACCTGAAACTATCCTGCATATCAGATATTTACATTACGTTTCACAACAGTAGCAAATTTACAGTTAATGAAGTAGCAATGTGGCTGAAGAGATGGCTCATCGGTTAAGAGCACTGGCTGCTCTTCCAGAGGACCAGGGTTCAATTCCCAGCACCTACATGGCAGCTCCAAACTATCAGTGACTCCAGGTCCAGGGGACCTGACACCCTCACACCAATGCACATAAAATAAAATTTAAATTAAATTTAAAAAAAAAAAGAAGTACCCAAAGGCCCCCACAGGTTGATCTCCCACTGTCTTTACTGGGAGTGAATTCCTTTGACTCTCCTTAAGCCACCACACCTTGGTTTTCTGCTGAGTCCCACAGGACTTCTGTGCTATTGCTACCTTGGTTTGGCCTCTCTGGGGGAGCTCTTTCTGGGACTCCCCCTCAGCACAGTCTTCTAATTCACTGGATCCCCCAGGAGCCCATCGTTCTCCTCAGATCACCAAGCCCCGAAGAACGGGTGCTCCGGGTGCTCTGCACCTCCTTATGGTCCTCCTACTTGAATGGCTTAAGGCAAGAGAATGGGCTTTGGCTCAAATCAGGGCTTTCAGCACAGGGCCTGGGAGCCAGACTCTGCTATGCTGTGGGTGCGTGGGTGCCCTTATCCAGCCTTGGAGGTGACATCTCAGGATGGAAGGAAGCTGGAACGGGAGGGTCTTAAATAAGATATTACATAGAACCGAGTACAAACACCAGTCAGGAATGTTCTTCAATGGCTCCTCATTCCTTTAGTATTTTGGGTCTGAAGATAACATCTCCCTTTTTCTGAGCTAGGTCTTTAACCTATGTTTACAGCGTCTAGGCACAGTGTCTATGTAGAGCAGAGTTGACTACCGCTCAAACCAGCGGTTTGCTACTGACCTCTCTCAGTTAAGGCTCCCAAGACTCCCCCTCCTTGGGCCTCCATCTCCAGCTGGTCACAGTCAGAGAGAGCCAATCTTTGCTCTGTGTGTGTTTGTGTCTGTCTGTCTGTGTGTGTCTGTGTGTCTGTGTGTCTGTGTGTCTGTGTGTGTGTGTGTGCCTGTGGGTGTCTGTGCACGTGTGAGTGTGTGTGTGTCTGTCTGTGTGTGTCTGTGTGTGTGTCTATGTATGTGTATAAGAGTGGGTACTGGGCACATGTGGGAGGAATGTGCACATGGATGCATGCATGTGGGGAGTCCAGAGGCCAACCTCAGGCTTCGTTCTCAGAAGGTCTGTTCCCCCGCCCCACACACACACTTTTAAATTGTTTATTTTCATGAATTTTTTCTTCCTTCCCTCTCTCCCTCCTTCCCTCTTTCACATCCTTTCTCTCTCCTTATCTCTTTCCCCGTCTCCCACTCTCCTTCCCTCTCTTCCTTTCTCCCTCTGTCTTTTTCCTAAAAGTTACTTTGGAGTAAGTTTAAATTTGGGTGTGCATACTCTATACGCATAACTTCAAGCTCTGTATAGCACGGTGCATTAGAAAAACACGCTAAAGCTGGCTGGTTAGCCCTGCCGTGTGTCTCACCAGAGGCTTTGATATCTCTCTGAGTCTGATCCCGAGACACACCTGAGAGTGAGCACTGAGCCCATCCCCCAGGGATAAAGGCATGGATGGCCAGTCTACAGCAACCCTAAGGTTGCACATCACTTGAACCTGGTCCTGTAGCTCTTGGCACTCTCTTCCCTCCAGCCCTTAGTACAAGGGGCCTAACCAACAGCGCCTCACCCATCTCTCAAGCTCTAGCCAGCTAGATCCAGATTGGGCAGCCCTCAGCTCCCAGGCTGCACAAAAGCACTATTGTTCAGGTCCTGTTTTCATGGAGGAAGTGGCACATCTCAACTCCAGGAGTCTTGGCCAAGCCTCAGGCACGAATGGAAGGTGCTTCTCCTGGCTGTTGGCTGTTGACAGCAGAGTGGCTGCCTCAGCCTTGCCAGCATGTAACAAAGCACCCGGCACCCAAGATCTGCAGCCCAGGCCTGCAAGGGCAGTGGAAATAGAAGCCACTGGATTCCAGGAGTCACCTGGTGTCTATTCTGAGGCCAGCCTCGCCCCCCTCCCCCACACTGCTAAGCCTCGACTGTAGAGCATTCACACCAAGTAGCGGTCTGACAAGGGCACATCTCCCTTTGGGTTTTACAGACTAAGCCGTTTCATCAGCACAGGGCAGAGAGCCTTTGGGGGCACTTACTGGAGTCCACTGGGCCACAACCTAGTTAAGTCTAGTGCAGAAAGATCCCTTGTTGGCAAAAAGGGGGTGGGGGTGGGGTGGGTCTGTGTTGCGTCTTTTGAGAAATTACGCAGCCTGAGGATGGCATTCCTGCTTACGGGCTGTCCTGGCTGGTTTTATGTCAACTTGACAAAAGCTAGAATCATCTGAAAGAAGGGAACCTCAACTGAGAAAATGCATCTATAAGATCCAGCTGTAGAGTGTTTTCTTAATCAGTGATTGACGGGGAACAGGGGTGGGGGAGGCATTATGGGTGGGGCCACCCCTGGCCTGGCAGTTCTGGGTTCTGTAAGAAAGCAGGTTGAGCAAGCCATGAGGAGCAAGGCAGTGAGCAGCACTCCTCCATGGCCTCTGCATCAGCTCCTGCCTCCAGGTGCCTGTCCTGCTTGAGTGCCTGTCCTGACTTCCTCCGATGATGGACTACGATGTGGAAGTGTGAGCCAAAATAGACCCTTTCCTCCCCAACTTGCTTTTTGGTCATGGTGTTTCATCACAGCAACAGAAACCCTGACTAAGACATGGACACCAGAAAAATAGACTGAATGCGTGTTGTTATCAGGCTTGGGGGCACATGGAGGGATGGCCTCAGCCCAGACAGTGCTGACATCGCCATGGCTCTTCCAGATTCATCAGAGAGTAGTCATTGCCTGCTCTGTGAAACACATGGGGCTGTGGCCGCAGCTTAATTCCAAAGATAAAATGAAGATTATGAGGTTCCTTCCAAAAACCATGTGGAGAGAGAAAGCTATTTGTCTCTTTTCTTCACATCCCGAAGCATGGAGGGATCTGTGATGAATGAGGGATGATGTGAATGCTGTTAACGAAGCTAATAGGGATATTAAGACACAGAAAATGGAGAACGGGGAAGAGGAGGAGGGGGAGGAGGAGGAGGAAAGGAGGAGAGGAAGAGGGAGGAAGGGGAAGAAGAGGGGAGAGAGGGAGGAGGAGGAAAGGAGAGGGGAGGGGGAGAAGAGGGAGGAAGAGGGAGGAGGAGGAGGAGGAGGAAGAGGAGGAGGAGGAGGAGGAGGAGGAGGAGAAAGGAAGGAAAACTGAAGGATGATGGAAATCTGAAGGGAAAAGAAGATAAAAGTGGCTCTGTTGTTTCGCTGAGCATCTATCCTGTGCCACAGACCGTGTGGGTCCTTCCTTACCACTCCACCTCCGGTGAGTTTGCTCCTCCACAGTCCCAGAGTGGGCCACCACATCTCTGTGTGTGACCACTGGACAGATGTGTGTCTTACACTGAGACCAGGCTGAGCATCACACCGCTGTGCCGTGGAGAGTGACAGCCACAAAGGACACTTCTCTGCAGACAGAGACAAGAAGGGAGCCGGCACTGAGAACAGCTCGGGCTTGCCGTGCTGCCAGAGGGAGGGGTGGGTGGTGAAAACCCCTGAGCCTCAGGAAGCACTAACACGCTTCCCACTCTGAGCAACCCTTCCCACGGATGCCCCTTCCCTTCGGGTTGAGCAGGAGGGGTCCACCTCTTGCAGCTATGATGGCTATGGCCACTCTCAGCTTTCTGCCAACTCAGCCAGGTCTTACTGTTCCACAGAAAAGCAATGGTGACTGGTTGAATTTCTTGTAGTAAAGGGAGCTTGCTGCTCTTGCAGAAGACCTGAGTTCGGTTCCCAGCACCCACATAAGGTGGCCTGCAAATGCCTGTTTGCTCCAGGGGATCCCATGCCTTCTTCCAGCCTCTGTGACGTGTGTGTGTGTGTGTGTGTGTGTGTGTGTGTGTGTGTGTGTATACATATATATGTTTTGTGTATATATATATATATATATATATATATGCATTTGTATTTATTGCATATATATGCATATATATTTGCATTATATACAAGGGTGTTTTGCTTATATAAGTATTTATATGTGTATATATTTGCATATATATATATATATATATACACAAAGCACCCATACACATAAAATTAAGAATTAAAAAGGAAAAGGAACATGGATCTCAAAGCTCCCACTTGACCTTTAACCTTTATCATTGCATAAAATCCTCTACAATTCTCATTTAGGTCAGTTGGGATTGGGAGGCTGAAATGAGGCAATACTGTGGGTTTTGAAGCCAATGAGCTCACTTTCCTTAATTTACAGCAGAAGGGTCAATGACTTGCCTCAGGCACGCATCTGTTGGGAAACAGAGGCAGACTTACCCCTGCGACCCGGGCAGGGACACCAGGCTGGTGGTGGCCCTGTGGTCTGTCTTCCGAACACTGCTTTGACTGATCCAGAGACTGTGGACTGGACACGTTCGTGATTTCTAACTCTTCCCAGCGAGACTGCCAGCAGAGCCTGGACCCAGATGTTGCAGGCACAGAAATGAGACAGGATCAGGAATCCAAGCAACCTTTCCCACATCTCCATGAGCCGACAGTGAGTGTGCACTGTGGGTTGTGATGACCACAGACTCGTCAGCGTGGCCACTGATCCCTAAAACCCACTGGACAAAACAAAGAGAGGATTTGCACTGAGGCAGTCACTCTGGGCTGTGTACAGGAAGAAAGCCACCCCGTGGTGGTAGCTATTTTCCAAAGAACTTCAAAACTCATTAGTTAAAAAAAATACAGTGTGTCTGTATGTGTGCATGCACACACCTGCAGGTACATGCCGAAGCCAGAGGACACAACTTTGTCCCATACTTCAGACATGTTTTTTAGGCCAGTTGTCTCATTAGCAATGGAACTGACCAAATATGCTAGCCAAATCTGTCTAGCCAGACCGACCGATCCACCTGTCTCTGCCTCCCCAGTGCCGGCGTTACAAGCACACACCACCATGCCTGGCTTTTTAAATGTATAATCTGGGGATCGAACCCGGGTCCTCATACTCGCAAGGCAAGCACTTTTACTGACCCAGCCACCTCCCCAGCTCTATCACTGACTGTTTTCAGTGGTTATTTGCAGGCTGACGAAGAACAGTCCGTCACTGACAGCAAGGTCAGAAAAGTATGGGGCCTGGGGAAAATTCATCTTGTCTCCTTTTTAAATGTGTTTTTGTAAATAAAGTTTTATCAGAACAGAACACATTTATTTTCCCAAGTGGTGTATGGGGCTTCCTCTGTGTGGAAACATCTGTGTGGTTGCAAACAAAGACATCATGACCTGCAGAATCGAAAGTGTTCCCTGTCTAGCTCCATGCAGGGAACAGTGTGTGCTGACCCCGCCCCCCCCCCCCCCCAACACAGAAAATCTTATTTCCAACGCTAAAAAAGCGGTCTCTGAGTTTGTTCAATTCAGAGGTGTTTAAATTGGGAACAGTGGGTGGATCTTAGCACCTACATGTTGGGATTTTACAAGCTAATATATTTTATTGTTTCTAGATGAATTAAGTTTTAGGCAAAACGGGATGTTGTGTGAACATTGGGATCGCCAGCTTCTAGAAAATGGAAACTCGGAACCATGCATCTTTGGCAATCCCTGGCAGAGGCTGGGGAGTGGATCCTCCTGACTGACTTTATTGAAACCTGCATCCCTCCCTCCTGCCTCTTCCTCACCAAGGCTGAGTCTCACTTTCGGAATATCATGGCAGTTTGTCCTAGAGTTCAGATGAACTCACCAGCAGTGAGTTCCTTCTGGGAAGAGGTTAAATAAGATATTGCTTCAGAATGCTGTATGATACATGAAAAGCAATGAGCCGGGGGTGGGGTGGGGGAGCTCTGGGATGGAACCCAGTGTGTAGAATGCTTGCCTTGAATGAAGCACAAAACTCTGAACTCAGAGCCACATTCCACTGCGCATGTGCACCCATGGCATGCATGCTTCTGGGTTGGGGTGATTGTTGATGATGATGATGATGGTGATGATGATGATGTTATTATTATTATTTGTTTTTTGTTGTTGCTGTCATTTTTTTTCTTTTTTTTAGCATCCATGCAAATTCTTCAAGATTCAGGGCAGCTTTTCACAGGGTTGGAGTGTTCTGTTGATGACAAGACGTCTTTGGTCTAAACGATTGCCTACAGAATCCTGTTAGTGCCTTCTTCAGTCATTGGGGGTTGATTAAAGAGCACCCACATACTTCTGGTATTCTTCATGGGGAGCATTCAGCTGCGGTTGAATCCACTAGCCAAAAAATTTCCCAACTCTGTTCTGGGCTCTTTAGATGAATCAGTACAGCTCCAGAGAGATACCCCAAAGGACCATGGGATATTGAAGCTTGCTAGAAGTTATGTTAATGACCGAGTTTCTGAGGATTTCCCCAGTCTATTGACAGAGAGCATCCTTCGGCTATTATTTGGAAGGAGATGCCATGGAGAATTCCGGATTGCATATGCATTCAACTTCCAGATATACAGAAGAATACAGAAGTGTGGGGGCGGCTGGCTCCAAAAACCTTTGGCATGAAGACAACAGTTACCCCAGGGTTCTTATAAGGACCCAAGCACAGAATGACAGGGCTCTGACCAACCTCTGCCTTCTGCAACCAGAGAGGGAGAAAGCCCTGCTGCTCATTGTTATGCAAATGAGATGCAAAAAAAAAAATCCCAAACTCCAGGCACCCCCTCCAACAGTGGCTTAAGAGACTCTCTCAAGATGTTTCAGCCACATGTGCAAGACATTAAAATTAGTCTGAAGCTCATCTGAAGAGCCTCTCTGACATTGCCATATGTCCAGAGCGGGCTGCCCCTCCCAGTCAGCAAACATCTTAAACTATTTTCGAATGATTTAGGTTCACCAAGACCTAAAATGTATTTTTTTTTTCCCTTCTGAGTACCTTCGCCCTTTCATTTAAGCCCCGGAGTATTTTGAAGGGAATCCAAGCCACATGTTTACACTTCCCTCAGCTACACGTTGTTTTCTGATGTCATCTGATGTCCAAGCCGACTTGGAGAAAATATATGTTAAATGTATGAATATATTAGACATTGGTATCTACACGGGTATGTGTATGTATGCACATGTGTGCGCATGCGTGTGGACAGTACCAACTTTACGAGCAGGGGCAAATGTCTAGCACATGTAATAGCTTTTTCTTGCTGATTGGTTGCTTTGAAAGCTGTCTCTTAAGGAGACATCCTTAGCTTATTTTTAAAGCAACTAATTGTCTTCTGTTATCCCCCTCCTCATCATCATCATTTGGTTTTTTGAGTCAGGTTTTCTTTGTTGTAACTCTGGCTGGCCTCGAACTCACAGAGATTCACCTACCTTTGCTGGGATTAAAGACATTCGCCACCACCACGACTATTTTTTAATAGTGTTTCGTTCTAGACATTTATATGTCTTGCATTATAACTCCTTCTGGGCTCCGTGGCTGATAAACATTTTCTTCCATCCCATAGGTGCCTGTCTTTCTGCTGATTGTTATGTTTGTATATTTGTGTGTGTGCATGTGTGTGTATGTGTGTGTGTGTGTGTGTGTGTGTGTGAGTGTGTGTGTCTACGTTTGTAGAGACCAGAGTTCATCTCCATCTTAAGCAATGCAGATATGTAGTTATCTTGGCTGGTAATATTTATTTATTTTATTGCATTTTTTTATTTAGTGGTGTGTGTTGGGGAGAGGTGTATGGTTCAGTGTACATGGAGCGGTCAGAGGACAACTTGCAGGAATCTACTATTTCTTTCTGCCTTGTGGGTCTTGGGGATCAAACTCAGGGCATGAGGCTTGGCAACAAATGTCTTTACCCGCTGAGTCATGGCATGGGTCCTCACCCATACTACTGACAAGAGGGAAAAGAAGTGTAGAACCACTATTGTCCTTAACAATGCCCTCTGTCTCCTGCCAGCAGAGTGGTGAGCTTCTTTGAAACATTTCACTAATGTGTGAATGGATTTGGTTTAACAAAAGGACACCCAGGTTTTAAGACAGAGGAACAGGAAGGTGATACAATATCACTGCATCTTGCCAGGGTCCTCCCAGGGTCTCTGTGACCTGGCATGAGCAGTCTGAATCCCCTTCTTTAGCACTGGATTCAGAACTTCACTTTTTACATGGAAACCAATGAAGGGCTCCATTGCATCTGCGGGTCTTTGCTGTGGTACTCCGCCTGTGAATTCTTCTCTCTCCTCTCTTGCTCTTTAGAGCTCTGATGCTTCATGGCTAATGCGCTTCCCACAGCTCCATGCTCGGGCATTTACAAAGAAGAGTTTCCGGCAATCTGGGTGTTGCTGGTACTTAGTAGGCCCTTGGTGAATGTCAGTACTTTACTGTTTGGTGGTTGCCATTGTTATGAGTCTGGGTCTCAAGGTAGCTCAGGCTGTCCTCAAACCCACCTTGTAGTCAAGGTTGACCTTGAACTTCTGATCCTCCTGCCTTCATTTCCCAAAAGCTGAGATTGCAGGCTACCCAACCACTACCAGTTAGGCAATGCTGAAGTTAGGCAGAACCCAGGGCTTCCTGCATGCTAGGCAAACACTCTACCAAACTGAGCTAAAACCCCAGCCCCACTGACACCAACTTTATATATATATGTGTGTGTAGTTATTTTATAATTATGTAAATGTTATATACAGTATATAATAATAATATATAATATATGATTATTATATGTATACATATTCTTTAGAAAGAAGAAAATCTTGCTGCTGGCAGCTGCCTGGCTGAACCTGGAGGACAAGGAGTAAAAGTGAATCAAGGGCAGAGAGCAAGTACTTCCTGATTCCGTCTTGACGTGGATCGGAAAAGCATTGAGATTAAGGAGGGTCAAGAGTAGAGTGGGAGCTGGGGGCGGGGCACTGGGGAGATGTGGGTCAAAGGACACACACCCTTTGGGGACTGTACCTCCTAAAGATGCTGCGTTTCCAAAGCTTGCTTTGGAAGTTACTATTCAACAGGCAAGATATTCATACAGTCGGGGGTAGGGGGGAAGACAAGGTAGAAAAGGGGATACTATGGAAGACCCTCAAGCCTGACCCCAGCTGCCCAGACCCCTTGTCTCCTGAGCAACCAACGATGTTGATCTCTTATTTATCTTTCCAGAAATGTTTTGCATGTGCGCACACACGCACACACACACACACAAAGAGATACATTAATACAAATGAATTATCTTTCTTTTTGAAATATGCATGGTAATACATTATAAATGCTGTCTAAATACCATTCCTTTATGTTCACTTTGTGTTTTACGGTCCTGGAGATTGAACCTAGGGCCCCGTGAATGCTAAGCAGGTCCTCGTGGGCGATAGGCAAGGCCATCACCACGGAGCTAAACCCCCAACTATCTTTGAAGACATTTTTTTTCTTTTTATTTTGAGGTGGGGGGTCTCACTAAGTTGCCCAATGTGACCTTGAACTCACTCTGTAGCCCAGGCTGACCTTGAACTTTTGAACCTGCCTTAGTCTCCGATGACAGTCTGCAGCCCCAGCCCTGGCTCCCCTGTTCTCATTAACTACCATTTAGCTCACCAAAAGGGAGATTTCAAACAAACCTCTTGTCGTTTTTCTCGAGATTATTATCAAATCTTACTGCGATCTGATTCATCGAAAAGCAATGAAGCTCTCTAGAATTTTCTGTTATTAGGATCGCCTCTGGGTTAGATGGGAGTCCTTCTAGGTCAGGCCTGGCACCTGAAAACATACCTCCATCTCACCAGGATCCCTGGGCGTCTGTGTTCACACACCCCACTCAGAGGCTGGACAGTGGAACAGGGGGCAGTGATTTAGGGAATCTGAAGCTTTGCAGAGGCTTTTGATAACACCCCAGGGTCTCTAGGTGGAATTCTGGCCCTCACTTTCTTTAATCTCCTCTAAACTCCCTCTGTTTTACCTTGAACAGGAGTCTCCTGTTTGCTTTCAGTCTCTGGGGGTGGGGGTGGGGGACTCAGCTCAGCACCTTGTCCTGCTGGGGGCTGCCACGCCCCAAACCAGGTTCGAAGCTGTCCCTTTCTGCTCTGGCCCCACCTTTCCCCTCCTGTTCCCATGGGGACTTAGAATTTAAAGGGTCTGGAAAAGAAGATCCAAGTGGGAGGAGATGAAGACCGTGGGTTCCAGAAACAGGCTGGCCTTGTTTGTGGAGATAAGCCAGTTCTTTGGCGAGTTTTCTAACAGAAATGTGTGTGTGTGTGTGTGTGTGTGTGTGTGTGCGCGCGCGCGCGCGCTTTCATTCATGTGTGTGCAGGTACAGGTGCATGCACACGCACATAGAGGCTGGAGGTCCAAGCCTGCCTTCCACCTTAATCACTCCCTCTCTTGTTTTGCTTCTTGTTTTTGTTCGTTTAGTTTGGTTTGGTTTTTTCAGACTAGTCTGGCTGCCCAGCAAGCTCCAGTGATGCCCGTCTCTATCACCCCAGTACTGGGATTGCAGGTGCCCACGGCCATGCCCGGCTCTAGGACAGCAGCGCTGGGGACCTGGAGTCCGGTTCTCACATTGCTCCATCGAGCACTGAGCCACCTCCCCAGGCCGCTCCTGCAATCCCAGAGCTTGTGCCTCTCCACCACCACCCAGGAGGCCTGGGGGCCTGGCACGTTCCCTGCCGTGTCTGACTCAAACCTCACTTTTCAACCCTTCTCTGCCTCTGGGGTCTTCTTTGCCCACACCGAAAACTGATTTTCCCATCATCCGCCTACTCGACTTTACATTTTCCGGCACAATTTCCTTCGAATAATCCCACGCTTCCCCAAGCAATCTTCATGACTGGAGTTGACACCTCTTCTTCTCTTCCCACACAGCCCCCCTCCCCCCCCACCCCCGCCGCCGCCACCACCACCTCCAACTCCCCCTTGCCAACATTCCCTAGTTCCTTTTTCCAAAATGACTCTCGTCTTCCAAGGAAGCTTCCCACTTGGTGCTTGTTTGGGAGAGCTGGCGTCTATGAGGGAGTCATCGCCGTGTTTTCCATCTCACAAGCCCCGACATTTTTATGCGAATTCAGACGGCTGGAACACCCAGCCACGTCGGATTCGTGTACCGTTGGCATGGCTGATCTGCCAACAAAACTTCAAGAAGTTTACGGGTTTGTTAGAATTACATGGCAAATCTTGGAAGGATTCTCAGTTATGTAACTACTGGAAGGAGGAAAAAGACCCGGTGTGGGGTCTCTCTCTCTCTCTCTCTCTCTCTCTCTCTCTCTCTCTCTCTCTGTGTGTATGTGTGTGTTTCCTGACTCTTTGCTTTCCTTCTTTAAGAGAGGGGGGGAAAAGCCAATCTTAATACAAAGGAATGTGTGAAAAGCAGAAATGTTAACAGATCTGGGGCTTTTGCATGACTGCTCAGGAGACAAAGGTCAAAATGTGTTCAGCTCAATTGTCTGCATTCAAGCGCTGACAAGATGGAACAGGCCCCCAGCACTCAGGATTCTGGCAGAGCATCAGGCTGGATGCTTCCCTCTCCTGAAGAAGCCATAACACACATCCCAGCCTGAGTTCATTCATGGATGGGAAGGAGTGACCAACAGCTGCCTTTTCTGGCCAAATCAAAGCCTTGTGATGGGGACTGGCCAAGCTCCAGGCTTCACCGCTGTGTTCTGAGACTGGTAAGCCATTCCACACACATGTGGCAGGAACTCAGGGAGTATTCATGAATGAGGGAGAGGATCTGGATTCACACTTGGGTCTCAGCATCTGTGGTTATCATGGTTACCAGAAGACAAGTCTTGGTTGACTCAGTGGG
This sequence comes from Cricetomys ansorgei, assembly GCA_026225945.1. NCBI lineage: Eukaryota > Metazoa > Chordata > Mammalia > Rodentia > Nesomyidae > Cricetomys > Cricetomys ansorgei. The sequence goes on along the minus strand of JAMJFZ010000818.1, from coordinate 2,780,546 downwards.
GGGGACTTAGGTGAAAGTTATTTGTCTTTGAATGGGTACTGGATATATCTCTGACACAGTGAAGGTCATGTTCATGAAAACTCAAAGACAAGAGAGGGCGGGTGGAGAAGGAAAGAGAGGATAGCTATGGACAGCCATCACTTGGCTTGGGTACACAGGGCTGTCTCTCCATCAGAGGTAGCAGCGTCTCTGCTCCTCCCGGTTCCGGTGTCTTGGCCCTCCCAGTCTGCCTGCAGTCTTTCTCCCTGTGAATGTGATTCAGAGGTCAGCCAAAGATCTGGGCAGAGTTTATACATGCCACCTGGGGCGTTCCCTGTCTGGCTCCTTCCCTTCTGAGAGGGTACAGATCAGCGTCTGCTTTTCAGGTTGGCAGCCATGATAATAGAAAACCCACTGTGGAGTTATTTTCTCCTGGATGTTCAAGTCTTCTGGAACTGGCCTTCTCTCAGTTGCTTTCTAGTGCCTCCAGGCAAACTTTATTGTTTTGTTTTTTAAATTTGTACAAGGAAATTGTTGCTAACTGAAAGAGATTATCTATCTATCCATCTATATATCTATCTATCTATCTGTCAGTCAGTCTGTCTGTCTGTCAGTCTGTCTGTCTATCTATCTGTTTGTCTGTCTATTTATCAGTCTGTCTATCTATCTATCTATCTATCTGTCTATCTATCTATCTATCATCTATCCACCCATCGTCTTCTTTCTCTCTTTCTACCAATAATTAATTTACATTATTTTTCTATCAATTATCCATCACTTAAGTTAGCTAATATAAATCTATATTCTTCGACTTGATTATGATTTCATATCATAGCAATCTTGAGAATTACATCTGTACAGGGATTTATAGCCATGAGGGGGAAAAAAACTGTTAAAAAATTTGAATGTGTTTAATTTTCACAATGCTACTGCGCTCTCTGTTTTATTGTCATACCCTCTGCAGGGATCAGAGACTCACAGTGTCAGGGGTCACCGGGTCCTAGCATGTCTTCAGGAGCACAAGGCTGCTCTTCCTGGCCATTCTGCTCTGAGCTTTCTCCTGTCATGGTCTGGAAAGGCTGTGGTTGGCTGCCCTATCTGGTCAACCTGAACATCACATAAGGCTGAGAGAAGAAAACTTCACTGGTTTTGCTCATGGAAGTCTCTGTCCCCTCCCAGTTTTTCCAGCTTATGGTTTTAGTCATAAAGAACCCAGGATGGTTCACCCTGCTGATTCAGGCAACATACACACCAGTAACCCTTTGACACTCTGTATTGTGCCTTACAGAACACATGGCAGTGGGAGAGAGAACAGGAGATCACAAAGGGCAGTGTTAGTGGCTAGGCACGGCTAATCCAGCTCTGCATACTAGATACAGGCACAAACCAACCAAATGGCAGGAGAAGCTGGGAAATGTCAGCTGCCAGAATGGCCACAGGGAAGAAATGGTCTGGACAGGAGGCATTGTGAACCCCAGACTTCCTGCCTGCACAGGAAGCAGAAATGGTTAGAATGTGGCCATGTGGGTTCCACTGCAGGGTCTTGGAGCCCGATGGTCGCTGCACCGACGAAAGGTAACTTCTCCTCTCTAGCAACTAAACAATTCTTAGCATTCTGGAGAATTCAGAAACACAAACGAGGAAAGAGAAGAAATGCAAAGACCACCCCAAACATCACAGTTACTGTGGCATAGAAATATACTTGTTTATTCTTTTTGCTTTTTTTCCCCTATGTATGTAACCCTCATTTCTCACCCCACAAAAGTAACCTAGCATGCTTCCTGCTTTGCATCATTTCCCTACCATCTACCATCTAGGAATACCTTTTGATAGGTGTGTATGATTTTTTTTAATGTGGGGTAGAGAGGCTGTGGGATGGCTCAGAGGGCAAAGGCGCTTGCTGACCAGCCTGATGACTCCAGTTCAATCTCCAGGTCCAACATGGTGGAAAAGGAGAGAACCAAATCCTGCAAGCTGTCCTCTGACCGCCACATGAGTACTGTGGTGCAGGCTTGTGTGTGTTAGCGCACACACACACACACACACACACACACACACACAAAATAATAAATAAATAAATAAATAAATAAATAATTGCAATTTTAAAATTTAAAGGTAAAATAGTAAACTATTGTATACCTATCTTCCAGTTTCTTAAAATAATCTCATCATCATCATCATCATCATCATCATCAGTACTCATATTTACAGTAAGTTTAAGACAGGACCTCACTATGTAACCCAGGTTGCCCTTGAACTCACAGCCCTCCATCTTCAGGCTTCTGAGTGTTGACACGACAAGTGTGTGCCCCACACTCGGCCCTTTATTTGTAAGGACTGTGGTGGTCTTAAGCCAAGTCACTTTGGTTCAATGACAGCTCCACTTACATTCTTAGACCTGGGTAAATGGAGTCTGTACTTTGAATCCACCAGTGGACTAAGCCATCAATTACGTCAGAACTCCCTGATTGGACCGGCAATGGGCATGCCCTCTGAGGCCCTCCAGGATGTGTACTTCACGAGTCTCCTAAATTTCTCTCCCGATAATCAAGATTAGCGGTCATAGACCCATAGTCCATTTTGATATTTCCCTGGAGAAATCAATAGACCCCTCTGTCATAGCCCTTCCTTCCACGGGGTGAGGAGTCCGTGGAATGAACATGCCGTCTAGTAGAAGCTGAGCCCTCTTCCAAGCCACTCTAGATACACAGTCTCTAGTCACACTGCACTTTGCACCCTGGACCTGCTTCTGTGGACACCCTCCTACGGAGCAACCACACTTCCATACCCTTAGACCTGAGACAGGAGCAGGGCTCTACTTAGATGGAGACCAGTGTGGATTCAGAGTGTTTTCTCACATCTGTCTGCCTCTGGCCCCTCACAGTCCAGATGGGCAACTCAGGGTGGCAAAAGACAAAGGGATGCTTGGGACTGAGCCATCTCGCTCTGTACCACCCCATCCTGGGTCAGAACTGCGAGGGGGACTAACGATCTGAGGACCCCACCGTTCAGACCCGCCGCGCCATTAGGAAAGTATGCTCTTCCGGACAGAGAATAGAAAAGGTGTTTAACGGTTGATTTATAACGTTTCCTATAAGTCTATAGGACTCCACTGATTTCATGCCCTGGGTTTGGCAAATAAGTAGCCGGAGACTGTGTAACTTTTGGCAAGCTGCTTGGGTTTCCTGTACCTGGCTTGCTCTAACGTGGGCCAAAAAATAGTTCCTTCATTAGAAGATAGTTAGTGAGAATCAGATTAATATAGACTAAGTATTTCTGCTTTGCCTGGTACATGGAGACACTGAACATTTATTATTATCATAATTATAGCTTGTTAAATATTACATTCTTCCTGGTCACTATACGCCTAAGAATAACTCATTGGCCACATTTTTAATTGAATATTTGTGCACCTCTATAATTATTTCTTAAGGGGGGGAAAAAAAACCCAAAAACCTCTTTTCACTAGACAGGAAATTTTCCCGTCAATGAGGGCACACTTTTTCAAGTCTTTTGATATGCTAATGAAGGACTTCTAGACGGAGATTGGCTGAGTGCACTATTCATCAGGTATAATTCCCCGGCTGTTGAGGCTTTCCACACTAAATTATTGAGGTTGTTAGTGACATTTTCAAACCCAAACTCTTAGCGGGAGAAAGAAGTCCCCAAAATGAAAAGCTGGATTAACTCGAACAAAAACTAATTAGTAGCAGTCGGCAAGGCCAGGAAACCCAAAAGGTACACAATGGAGTCCAGGCACAACCCGGAAGTCCTTCAGTCTCTGCGGACTGTCCGGGGCTGTGAGCGCCCCTTACATCTCCGCTTTTCTTTGGAGGGCACTGTGGCTTGGGGCTCAGTCCCACCCTCCCCCCGCCCTCTGCGGTTTACCTCGGGTGTGCAGAGTCTGCCTTCATCTTTCTCTTGAGAAATTACTTCTCTATGACCAACTGTCAGCCTCTGGCAGCCGGAGATCCAAACAGGTGGTTGAAGCAGGTAGATGGGGGTTGGGGGGTGCGGGCAGGTGCCACTTCCTTTTGGTAATGAGCTCTGGAAACGTGGCAGAAGCCCGATGAAGTCAGGTCTTGGGTTTAGTAATTCCAGGACCCCCCAGGAGGGCAATATATCTCCGGCGTTTTCATCTGACTCACAGCCTGTCTAATTTCCACCTGGAAGCAGGCACGGGGCCAGGCTCCCTCATTTCTCCTATTTGCCTTACTTCGGACCAGGAAACTAACCTATGCAGGCTGCCTCAATGCCCCCTCTCTTGCTGGTCTCCACAGAGGTTCAGCCATGAAATGCACTAGATAAGGAAGCAGGGAGAGAGCAAGACGTTCAAAGTCAGTGTGGTCTTCCTTTCCAAGCGGGCACACCTTCCCTACAGCTCTCCTTCGGCTTCAGCTCACCAGTCTCTGAAGACCTCAGAGGCCTAAAGGACGCAAGGTAGCATATTCATGATATTCTAGCTGCCCTTAACATTGTCCACAAGGTTCTGGGAAACTTTCCTCACCCGACTGTTGTGGAAGTTTAGTCATGTATAAAATGTTTTGTGCACTGTTGGGTGAGGGGCTAGCCTAGGGCTTGGCGTTCTGTATTGTTTGCAGGTGTTAGATTTATGTAGGGGATGTTTGATTGCACATGATCTGCATGTGGTATCAGTAGATACCTGAGGAGTTCTGAGTGAAGAAAAACACCTGGGCTCAGACGATCGGGGTTCCACTGTTGATTGAGTATGGCGTTGACCAGGACCGTGGTTCCCTCTGGTGAGGTCTAGCAGGGTTTGAGTCTATGAAAATTGCCTCCTGTTTTCTGTGCTGAGTCACCCTCTGGAGGTACTACTACATCTTACTGAGCTTGCTCTGTGAATCCAGCCCAATTCCAGGAGCACCAGCCGGCTTGCTGCTTCTCACACTGCAACGAAGCAGTGTGCTGGGCACCCCTGAGCTCTGAATGATTTAGTAGGCGATGTTTCTGATTCACTCCATTACGATGACTTCGCTGATGGAAGGCTGGGACCACAGGGCGACCAAGTGTATCTTCTTAAGCCTGTCCAACATGGTCTCTCCAGTAGGTCACGGTTGATGCTGTCAGACTTCTTCCACAGTAATCAGCTGCTCAGACCTTCTCATCGCACTTCAACTACCAACAGTCTCAGGGAGAACATCTCCATCAACATCTAGAACATTCACTGGAGGGGGCAGGGCCACTGGTTACGGGCCACAAAGAAACGGGAAATCTAGCAGATCTGAGATCACCTGTGAACCATCTCAAAAGCCCTCTCCTTTTCTTTATAAGACAGGTTCTCATGTATCCCCAATGGCCTCAAATGCACAGCAGAGGATGATTTTGAACTTCTTATCCTCCTGCCCCTAAGTGATGGGATTACAAGCATGTGTCTCCTCCATGCCTGGTGTATGTAGTATTGGGGATGGAACCCAGGGCCTTGTACACGCTAGGTAAGCGTTCTACCCACTGACCCTCATCATCATTCCTACGGCACTGGGGAAGTCAACTGGGAGCTGTCCCCCTCACGGTTTGATCCAGGACTCATGTGTCGTCTTCTTTCCTACCTCTAGACAGACTCCTGCACTGCGGCAGAAGTGATGTCATCAAAGGGCCCACAGGTGACACACTCCAGCTAAAAGCTCTTTAGTTTTCCTAAAGGAAATCCCTAGGAGTCTGGGTGAAGTCTCCAGAGCAGAGCAGTTGCCAGAGTAGCAGTTAGGAAGAGGAGGGTTACTGGTCCCAATCAAGACACATGAGACAAATGCCAAGAAACAGAGATTTCTGAGGCCACTGGAGGAAGAGATATTATAGAATCAAAACTGTGTGTGTGTATGGGGGTGTGGGGTGGGTTCAGTGTCATGGATTTCCCACATGCTGTTTTATTTCAAGGTAAGATGGGGTTCCCTACTCTAGGTAGAACAACCTCCATGGGTTGAAGACAGACTTCCTCTCAAGGTTACCTTCATTTCAGAGGTCTGATACAAGTTGGGGTCCCAGAGTCTCCATATTGCTACCACTTGGAATAGAGATGACTTCCTTGAGTCTGATGATATATGAAAATGGCGCAGATTCTTCTCCTTAAGTGTTTACAACGGCAGCGGGCCGGAGGAGGAAAGACGGTTGAAAGCATCCCAGGTGCAGCAGGTAGGGAAAGAGAATTCCATTGAAACCAAAGCTCGACATACCAGAGTTTCCACTCCAATAGAGGGGCAGACTTGCCCAGTGTGACCTCAAGTTTTCTGGCTAACTGAATAATTGGATGAGGACATATTATTTCTTCAATTAAAATTTCGGTATATTAGGCACAAGGGCAATGGGTGCTTCAAAATCCTGGCACCTGGCACAAGAAATACTCAAGCATCTCAATGTGTTGCAGCTAGGAGCCAGAGAGAGGGCTCAGAGGTTAAGTGCGTTCACAGCACTTGTGAAGGTCCTGTGTTCAACCCACATGCAGCTGCTTCTAACTCCAGATGTAGGGAGATCTGTTGCCCTCTTCTGGCTTCCTAGGGCACTGCATGAAATGGTGCACATACCCACACATAGATACACATGATATAAAAATAAAAAAAGATATATTACAGTTAATAAAGACTGAATACATTAACCAATTGATCGCTTGATTGTTGAATGGAGCTCAGGTATACTTAAAACAAAGCTAATGCCTTCCAGCGCTTAGAATGTGCTGGACTCTGCTCTAACGGATAATGTATCAACCAGTAACCAATAAAATAGGCTCACTTACACTCATAGGAACTGGGACAAAGAAAAGCTAAGAGACTTCTCAGGGTCCATCTGGTATTGAAGTGGCCAAAGCAAATGTACAGAGGCTTTCTGAGCTTTTTGTGCTTGTCTTGAGATAGGAAGGTATGTGTGTGTGTGTGTGTGTGTCAGGGGTGTCTTAATCTTTAGCCTATTGCACTTAAAACAATGGAGAATTAATGTTTATGCAAAAGGCATCACGTGATCTTGGCCTTTGGCCTCCAGAGCTCAGGTAGACCATGGAGATTAGCTCAACTTTCCCCGAATGTTCTTATGCAACCGATGTTGTGGGAAGAAAATTGCTGGGTTGTGTAATCTCTGTTTCAAATGAACCTTAGGTACAGCGGCGGCTACTGGAATCTACAGGGAAACTAAGGTTCAGAGAGGCTGAACAAACTTGCCCAAACTCACCCAAACTCACCCGGCTTGAGGGCAAAAGGTGTTAGGAGCCCAGTCCATGAGGCTGCTGGTGTCTGTGCAAGAGTGGCCACTGAGAGGAAAACAAATCAAAACAAGCAAACAAAACAAGAGCATTACAGCTCAGCATTCGATGTCTTTTGAGGATTTCGAGCCCTCAAAGAGTCCCCTGGCCAGTTCCAGACACAGCCTGTAGCCACAGACGAGTCTGCTTCGGTTGATAATTCCTTCTCAGACCCTCAAACACACAGCCAAAGACTTTCACACTAATGGGAGGTGGAGATGACTCTTATCTTGACACTTCAAAGAAAGCCTCCCCTCTTGACATCTCCTGGCCCTGCACCGCTGCTGACACGGAGACCTGGTGGAAAGGGCCCTGTGTCCTCCCTTTGATCCTGGGGCACGCTGGGCAGTCTCTGGCCTCCCAGACCTCGCTGGCTCCGCGTCTTGAGGCTATGATATATATTTATGCCTTGAAATGGTGCCGCCTTTGCTTATTTGGTTTTACTCAGTCAGAAACAGGGTTTCAGAACCAAAAGGAAGTGTGAGGATGAGTGTTGGGGCCCTCTGGGTGGACCTGGTACTGACGTTGCTCAGCTTTTTCTACCCACATTTCAACACCTCAGCTCTCGCGGATGCCCAAGCTGTGGTTTTAATTTGGGGGTTCTCAGCCCCTTTCGAGATACAGGGAAAGCTAAAGTTGTATGTTTGAAATGGTTCCCACGGGGACTGCAGAGATGGCCCTCGCAGGGGACCTGAATATGGTTCCCAGGATCCATGTTGGTGGTTCACAAATGCCTGTATCTCGAGTTCTAAGGGTCAGATGCCCTATTCTGACCTCTAAGGGCACCCCTATAACTGTGGCACACACTGACACGTACTCATACATCTAATTTAAAAGGATATACATAAATAGTGAAATCTGAAAATTACATTCAAAGATTCACAAGGCCCTCAGAGCCCACCTTGAGTTTTCTAGGTAGGAGGGTCCCTGGACTCAGGTTAGCAGGGTCTAGGGATACAATGAGGGACCCTCAGCAAGAGCATCAGCCACGAGCACTGGCCTAGACTTAGGCTAGTCTGACTTGAGATCCTTATCCTCAGTTTCTCTATCTGTAAAATGGACATATTTCTAGACCTCTACAAATTTTCTAGGGCCTCATATAGTTCCAGGGATGATTCTAGGAGTTGATACATGGAAAACAGCCATCCCGTGGGTAATTGTGTGTGACATCTTTCCTGGTGATGACCATTGTCAGAACCTGACCACTTGCCCGTTCTGTTGCTGCCCTAGTGGTGAGAGCCTCATGCTCCTGGGCTTCAGTTCTCTCCCGTCACCAGTGGGTTGATCCACCCTGCAGACACACAGACTTGATCAGCAAGTGCAACGGAGGTAACAGTAAGGAGAGGATGTTGTCACCCACTCAGGTCGCGGGTGTGCAACTCTAACTTCGTTGGCTCAGCTTCTGAGCAGCTGGACTTTTTCACATGGGCTCTGGGGATCTGAACTCAGGTCCTGCTGGCAAGGCAATCACTTTGTCCACTGAGTCATCTCTCTAGCCCTTTGCGATCATTCTGTTGAGTGGAAGACTTTATCGGACTTACGTTAGGGTCTCCCAAGTCTGTAGGGGGGTTGGGACTCTCTCGATATTCCAGGGAGAGGAAAACCAAGAGTGAGTTATGAGCTCCAAATACTTTAGTGGTATACTTAATATTTGCTAGTATTTCACCAAATTCATCAGGTCAAATATTAAAAGCTGCTTCCCATTAAAAGAAGATGGAAAAGGATCTCAAATCGCAGAGGAAGGAGAGGCCCTTGCACTGAGCTGATTCCTTAATCTGAGTCCGTGACCCCAACTCTGCACAGCTAAGTGATACCAGAGCAAGTCACGGGGCGAAGCTGGGGAGCAAGAAAGATATCCACAGCAGCAGAAACGCTCTCTAGAGCACACTCAGAGTCTGTCCGTTCCCTAGGGCAGTCGGAGCCTTTAGTGTGACAGATATTGATGTGGAGACTTGAGAAAGGCGGATGAACAGGACCCGAGCATGACCCGGAGAGATTCTGGAACACTGGGACTGTTAACTCCATCAGAGTCAGCAACACGCCCCTGCGAGGCCGTCGCCAGCTCAGCCAATGGACAAGGACCGACACAGATGCCTTCAGGTGTCATAATCCAGACCTTTCCCTCGTCTTGAGTTTTTGGACCATAATGGTGTCCTTTTGTCTCTGTTCTTCATGCAGGAAGGAAGAGAGAGAGAGAGAGAGAGAGAGAGAGAGAGAGAGAGGGTCAGACAGACTCTCAGAGTCAGACAGAGGCAGAAAGGTGGAGAAATGTGAGCCAGGTGAGGAGAGAGCTGTCAGGGGACAAAATTTAGTGACCCTTGTCCACAGAGTTGCAGAAGGAGATGGTTTCCCCATCCGCGTTATCAGCGGACAGTTGACTGGGTTTGCGGGGTTGATTTATGCCTTGCAGATTGCTGCCGGTGGCATAATTCACCCAGAGGAGTAAGGCTTAGGTCAATATATGTTTAAGTAAAAAGGTTCTGTAGAGCCCCAAGGGGACAGGCTGGGAAAGGAGCCTCTTCCTGCCAGGAGAAGAGAGGCAAAGAAGAGAGGCAAGGGTTGGAGAGCAGGGGGGAGAGGGGGAAGGGAGGGGGAGGCACCTGCTTTCAGAATATAAAGCTATTTACCCCAACTGCTGCTCCACAAGAGCAGAGAGGCCAGTGGAGGTTTCCTTGCATTTGGCTCCATCTCATTCACTCTGAGGGTGCAGTGTGTTTAAGTGCAGGTGTAGTTAATGTACTTAACACAAGCACTAGGCATGTCAAGGCGGGCAGCGGACAATATCACGTATGTATGAGGCAGGTCTCCAGATAGGTACAGCTATCATCTATCCATTATGATCTGTCTCCTTGTCATCTGCCTCTTTCTATGCCCGGTTTGCTTTCTGCTGCTGTTATAGAAAACATTCGGACCAAAAACAGCTCGGGGAGGAAAGGGTTTATTTCATTCTACAACTCTCCGTTGCCTAGGGAAGTCGAGGTGGGAACTCAAGACAGAGACCTGGAGGCAGGAACAGAAGCAGAGGCCGTGAAGGATCACTGCTCACTGGCTTGCTCATCAAGCCTTGCTCAGCCTGCTTTCTTACAGAAGCCGGGAGCACCTGCCCTGGGGTGGCACCGCCCACAGTGACCTGGGCCCTCCCACATCAACCGTTAATTAAGAAAAGCCCCTACTGGCTCACCTACAGGCCAATATAATGGAGGCATTTTCCCAACTGAGGTTCCTTCTTTCCAGATGACTCGAGTTTATGTCAAGTTGGCAAACAAACACAAATTAGCTAGCACTCATCTATCTATCTATCTATCTATCTATCTATCTATCTATCTATCTATCTCATTATTATCTATCATCTAATCTACCTTTTATCCATCTATCATCTATCCATCAAGCACACTATTATCTCTGTCTGTCTGTCTGTCTGTCTGTCTATCTGTCTATGTGAAAAGACTTGACAGTGCCTTCCCCACCGCACGCACCGAGGACACGGTGCGCAGTACAGATCACAGAACTGGCTCTTCATTTATGCTGTCTTGCTCTACATTTAAAAGTTAACTAGAGAAGTGTGTGTTGGTGGGGGTGCAGTAGGCAGGTAAAAAAACCAGAACAACACTGAGCCCAGAAGGATTTCATCAGCCTTAGTCTGCAAGCCAGTCCACTTTCCGGCCCGCGCTATTGAGCCTCAGACCTGAAACAGACCTGTGTTTCATTCCTGTCAGCATAGATGGAGCTGTCTGGAAATTTCCAGGCAAATTCTGGTGCTTTTTTTTTTTTTTTTTTTTTAAATCTGTGTTCTGTTCCTGGAAGTTTCTAGAGCTTAGACACATGCAACGTCTCCATAATCTAAAATAATTTCTCACAATACAACAAATTTATTTTCTCTAATTCCAATGCATTGTGCTACGCAGGGCTGGGAAGCTGACCCGCGAGGAGCTGAGCTATGAGTGTGGGTAACCTCATATGTGAAGGAAAAAAAAAATCAGAAACCGCAGGTTCAGTCCTTCCTGCTTGTGCTCTGCAGATAGAACAGGAAGGACAGAACATTCTAGAACCAAACTGATAGACCCAAGACTGCCTCATCTCTAAGGGTTTCTGTATCTAGCAAATACAAAATGCTAAGTGAATGGTGACTAAACTTAGGGTGGAGGCACAGCCTGTGAGATGTTTGGAACTGATTTATATGAAGTGTCGTGTGCTTATTATTTATCTGAAACAGAGATTGAACGGGATGCTCCACACTGTATCTGGAAATACCTAGATCTAGCTGATCAGGGTTTGGAACAAGCCACAGAACAATGGTAATTGTAGGATGCCTCTTTGCCAAATCTGACTCCCTGAGCTGAAAGCTACTAGGGCCATGAAAATAGCCAACAGGGAAGAGCAATTCCAGGTGAGGCTCTGCAATCCGCACACTAAATGCACCTGCTGCATAGACACCATTAGACGTCTCCACAGATGATACAGCTTTTTCAGGAAGGGAAACTGAGCTCTGATTGTCTTTGTCACTCTTGGGTGGGTTTTGAAAAGGAATCAAGGAGGCCAGACTCCTCGATGTTCCGTGTAAAGGCACAGTTAGGAAGCATCTTGGCTGGGGTCCCACACTAATCCAGCACAGAGCCAGGGTTCCAGCTCCCCTCTCCTCCCCTCCCCTCAAACCTCTGTAATTCTTCCCGAATCCTCAACCATGGTCCCCAGATCACCTTGAATTGTAGGGAACCGGCCTTAGAGAGATTGCATTCCTTAGCCAGGAAAACTCAGAGAGAATCAGGTGGCCCCCAGAAGCCCTCCACACACACACACAACGCATGTTACTTCTAGCTCTTTTATGAAGTGGCTATGCAAACTCTGCAAATCACTGACTCTCCAGACTCTCAGTGTGAGGTCTGGGTAACAAAGGAGATGATATTTAGTCATTCCCCAAGCCCCTTGCATGGTGGCACTCTGCTAAGATGCACGTCTCCGGCCAGCTCCTGTCTCCTCTTGAAGCCTTGCCCTCCACACCCAGTGTCTTAGGCTGATACAATAGTCAGCAGACAAATCCCATTACCGGCCACTCTGTGAGTCTCTACTTTGCCACTGCCGGCTATTTGACCTTAAACAGGCGTCTTGGCTAATCTCTGCAGGCCAGACCTCTCCTATTCTCAGCAGGAGACGAGAATATTTACCTGTCACAAAGCTCTCTGAGCCCCTTACACAAAAAGCTTTGCGTTAACAAAGCCGAAAGCGGATTCTTTTTGTAATGGACCAGCACAACAGCGGGGTCTTCGGTTCCTCTGAGTCTCCTCCTCCCTCTTCTCCTCTCCCAACACTCTGGAAGGTGTCAGGTCTGCCCTCCCAGATCTCTCTGGGTTAATTCATTACTTCTGGGTTTACATAGGCCTTCTTTCCGCACCGGAGAACCCAAACTTTCAAACTTCATGGCGACTTTAGCGTCTTGGTAATTGCTTCCAGGAAGCTGCTAATCATTCCATTCGCTAGGCTGTTAACGCCAGAAAGGTAGTTCGGTATTTATGATCTAAGTAAGTTAGCATCATTTGGGAGAAAAATAACACTCATAGACGGAAAGTAAAGCAAGTTGATATAGTCGGGCCACCGCAGAGCTTCTCAAACTGGGACTGGGATCTCTCACCGCCGTGGTGTTGCTCTTAAATACCAGTGCGCCCAGGTGTGGGATTAGCTTGGTGAATGGAGCAGGGAAGGGTAGTTTGCTCCATCCCGTGGTTACTGCTAAACACAACTAAAACCCCTGACTGCACGTCGGAAGCTTCACCTGAGGCCCTGGGAGCTAGGTGTGTAGGGCAGCAGCCGCTAAGCCACTGCCTCCTGTAGATGCTAATTCTGGTATGAGGATAGCCACAGCCCAGAAACACCAAGGAATAGGGATCCACACACATACTCCAAGGAAGGGAAGGGGAGGGGAGGGGAGGGGAGGGAAGAGAAAAGGAAGGGAGGGGAGGGGAAAGAAGAAGGGAGGGGAGGGGGAGAGAAGGGGAGGGGAGGGGGAGAGAAGGGGAGGGCAGGGGAGGGGAAGAGAAGGGGAGGGGAGGGGAGGAGAAGGAAGAGAAAAGGAAGGGAGGGGAGGGGGAGGGAAGGGGAGGAGAGGAGAGGGGGAGAGAAGGGGAGGGAGGAGGGAGGGAAGTTCTCTAGCTAAAGGCTCCAGAGAGGTCAGAACTCAGTTTTTGACTATACTGCTCAAGTCTAAGAGAACTCTACGAGAACTCTCTAGTGAACAGAGAAGGCAGCTAAAGAGAGGATGGGGCACCACCCATCAACACAAACATGGGGTCTTCCTCCCCCCTTCCCATCAAGTCCTGTGACCTTCTTAGCCCCTCGTCACTGTTGGCAGATACGATCCTTCCTACCCTCACCATGTCAACGGACAGCCTCGTAACTGTCCCCAAGTGACTCCAAACACGGGACCCATCCTCCCCACCCTGGTAGGAGATGAAGAGGGGCAAGGATTATAGAGAGGAGAGAGCCACCCACAGGTCCCTCAAACATCTGCCTGCAGTATAAAATAAGTAAATCTGTGTGAAGTCCTTGGCATGCCCTCTAACAGACCATGAATGAAAGTGAGCAGAGTCACGGGATGGAGGGGACCTTTGAGAATTAAGCTATAGAAGAAAATACCACCCAGGCTTCCTATTGACCTCTAGGTAGCACACAGGATGCCAGGATAGTGTTGCAAAGGATTTGAAAACTCAAGTCACTATTCAAACCAGAGCCCCCAGAAGTCAGCCAGAACCTCAGAAGCTTGGCTACTTGCAAAAACAGAAAACTGAAATAAGAAACGGAGCTGTACAACCTCATACTAAAAGTGTCTAGCACGAAGCACAAAGTTGCTCGCTGCACCCAAACCAGGAAAATCTCAAGTCAAATGAGAAATGACAATCAGCAGATGTCAAGCCCGAGATGACACAGACATTTGGGATGGCCCGTTATTCGACGTGAAGGAAGTAAAGGAAGGCCCAGAAAAAAAAAGTAAAAGACACAAAAAATGAGACAAATGGGAACTGGGGTGGTGGTAAAAAATATACTAACCTGAGCAGAAAGTTCAAGGGACGGGACAGGTCAGGGCCAAGAAGCCATGAACTTGAAGGCAGGCTCACAGAAACTGAACAATCAAAATGACAGAGAGAAAAACAGATTTTCACAAAAGGAACAGAGTGTTGAGAACTACCTGATAACAAGGAAAGGCAATTTCATCAAAGTTCCAGAGAGCACAAAATTGAAAATAAAGCTTTTTTTTTTTAAAGAAGTTAACAGAAGAAAATGCCATCAATTTGGAAAAAGACACAAGGCTATGTACTTGAGTGTGGTAAACTCTGTCTTTGGCGAGCATAACAGCTGACAGCTTCATCAGCACAGCTGTGATTACCTGCAGGAGACCTCTGGGTTGAGCTGGTTGACTGTCGATGCTCTTCTTAAAGGAGGGCATGGGGAAGGCCAAAGGATCCTCATCTGAGATTCCAGCTGTTTCTCCCGCCCAGGTGTACTGTAGTTCTGTCCTAATTGGTCATGGTCGTATGATCCCCAGAGGTACTACAGTATATAGACTGTGGAAGATTAGCTGAAGGGGTGGGGTGCATCTATGCAGCTGGGGTGCACCATCCACGCTGGGGTGAGGCTTTCTAGGTGTGGCTGTTTTGGGGTTATTGACACTTCTGTAAGTAGCCCCTTATCTATGCTCTCTAAGGAAGCCCAATAGACTCATCAATTTCCCAAGTTGGGCTTCGACAGAATGGTTTGGGCCTTATAAGAGTTAGGTATTTGTTTACATCTCTCAAGGGAAGGAATTCTCACAACATGGAGAAATACAGGGAGCTACAAACAGGAACAATGTAAAGATGTACGTTCAGACACATCATTGTCAATTTTGTGAAACTTAAATACACACATAAGAAAAGAATTAAGATAGCCAGAGAGAAGCCGTTCCTTATGTACAAGGGAGATATGATACAGGTTTCTAAAAATCAGAAATTGTGGAAGATAGAAGGAACTGTCACTTTTGTAAAGAAAAGCTAAATCAACTATAAGTCCTCTATACAAAGAAACAATACATATTCACTCCTGAAGGAAACATCAAAAACCTATACAGAGATATTCTCAAAGATAGCACAGATACATGAACATGTAATATTAAAAAGTGTTAGTCTACAAGAAGTCAGGGAAGGAAAACTAGGAGTAAAAAGTAGAGGGAACAGAAAGAACACACACAATAAGATGTCAGGCTTAAGTTTCACCATATAAATAACTGTACTAAATGCAAATGGCCTAAACACACCAATTAAATGGCAGAGACTCACTTTGAACATCACGAGGTGGGCTAAAGATGAAGTAAGTTATACCATTTATCAAAACAAAGTAGAAGTGACTGCATACATTAGGGAGAAAGTGAATACAGGACAAAATGTATGTGACCCAACTTAACTGCTGAGACAAAAAACCAGATACTTTGACAGATGTATTCTGCATGGTGCCCCAGAAAATTTAGGGACCTCTTGTGTTTCTAAACAAAATCGAAAGAGTCCTTGCATTGTCGTGAATTTTGTGAGTCCTGGCAAAGACCTTGACACAATTTGGAAACCAATGTCTAGAGCCAAATTAACTTCACAATTCATTGGTAAACAGACTCCTTAGGGAACCATGAAGAGGCTTTGAGATGAGGGTGTCAGTCAGTGGGGAACTGAGGCTTGCTGCAGAACACTGGTGGTAGGCATTTCCCACAGCGTCTTCCAATCCCATTTCCTTTCCTTCCACTCTGTGATGTAGCTGTAGCCTCCTGACCTCAATGTTTTCAAATACACCAGTCCTTCTCCAGTCCTTACATGTATGTACGTATGTATGTATGTATGTATGGTGTATGTATGTGTTGTGTGTACATGCCCATGAGTTTACCACAGCGTGCATACGGAGGTCAGAGGACAACTTGTGGGAGTCAGTTTTCTCTTTCTATCCTGGGGAATTGAAATCAGGTCATAATTCTCGGCTACAAAGTGCCTTTACCTGCTGAGCCGTCTCGCAAGCCCTTTCATTTTTAACGCACGGATGGACACAAAGCGCTGAGCACGGTGCTCAGCACGCAGCGAGCACTCAGTCAATGTTCTCGATTGCGATTGCTCAGACTGACAGCAAGTATCCATCCAGTGCTGGCCTCCTCTCTCCAGGTCTCTAACTTGCGGGAAACCTCATCAGAAGGGGCATCTTTAACTGAACAACTCTGAGCACTACTTCTTAATATTTAATGAGTTCCTGAGGCTCTTGGAGAATGGAGTGAGAAATGTCCTGTAAAAATCTATTAGTGCTAATAAAATACCAGCCAACAGGCTGCCCATTACCAGCAATTAAGGTTTCTAAGAGGGTCAAATCACCGTTTGCAATGATTCGTGTTGCACCCTTTTCTTCGTTTTACGTAGGCAGGTATTAGTTTTCTGTTTAAGGTCCTGGCCCCTTGGTCTGTATTCTTACCCAGTCCCAGCCGATGTTTTCAGACACTGGGGAGGCATTTGTAGTCCCCACTCATGCCTCCCAGTCCCATCAAGAACCCAATGTAGACATGTGGATGCCAAACTCCAAGCCATAGCTCAGATATTCAGAGGCGTTTTGCGGACAGCAGACCCGGAGGGAAGAGCTGCATCTAAGCCTTCCGACACCAGACGTGAAGACACAGGATTTGGAGTTTCCCTGCTGGGTTTCAATCTTGCTTTGATCCAGTATTTCCTCCCCATTCCTCTGATTCCTCCAGTTTTGGAATGGTAATGTATATTCGGTGCCATTGTGTGTTGAAAGTACGTACTTTGTTTCTTGATTTTACAGGGAGTTACAACTGAGAGATCGCCTTGTACTTTTTAACAGTGTTGAGACTGTGAAAGACTTCAGGGACTTTTGAAGTTGGGCTGAGTGCGTTCTGCCCTACGATACAAGCCTCTGGGAGCCAGGGAGTGGAGTGAGATGGTTTACATGAGAATGACCCCATAGGCTCGTATATTTTAATGTTCGGTTCCCGGTTGGTGGAACCGTTCGGGAAGGATTATGGGGTGTGGCCTTGATGGAGGTGTGTCACTGGGGATGGAGTTTGAGGTTTCAAAAGCCCACAGCATTCTCAGTTAGCTTTCATTGCCTGTGGTTGTGTCTCAACACGAGAGCTCTTAGCTACTACTCCAGTGCCACATCTGCCTGCCCTGCTGCCGTGCCCCCAGCCATGAAACCGTAAGCTTCCGGTAACCATTTTTTATTCTATAAGTTGCTTTGGTCATGGTGTCTTGTCACTGCGCTGGAAAAGTAGCTAAGACACTCACAGAGAGATTGCCACAGCTGGAGGTGTCAGAGGATTGCGGAGAACAGGGTTTTCCTTCACACACGTAACCCATAGCAGCTATGACTACACACATATGACCTACAGAAGATCAAGCCAGCTCCAGTCTCAGCACCCATGAGGGAAGGGGCCATTAAACCGCTAGTTTGAAGAACTACTGACACCTGGAGAATACCAGGGGAGGGAAAGTGTCAGTTTTCTTCAGAGATGCAGATCCTACAGGTTGTCCACGCACACCCATACGCAACCAGGTAGCACTAAGTGGACTCAGTGGGCTTTAAAAGAAGATCACATGAAGATGGAAGGGAAAAGTGATGGGCGGGAGGGATGTGGGCGGGGGGGTGGGGAGAGAAAGTATGGGTAGATTTGATCAGAACACAATACACTCATGTGTGAAATTTTCAAACAGTAGAAATGTTTTTGACAGTTTCTCTGGCGTGAACAGGCACAGTTGATGCCGAGTTGGACCCTGGAGCAGAAAGAGCCCTTTTAAACAGGCCAATGAGGGGAGCGGACAAAGCCCAAGACTGTCTGCTCCGTGAGGCAGGGGGATTGTCTTGTTTGCTACTGTGTCCCCAGTGCTGGCACAGGGCAGCTCCTAACTAAATGCTTCCTCACTGAAGGAATGAAGAAATGAACCGTATGGATTGGCCAGGCTCTTTCCCGTTGCTGCGACAAAATGCTTGGCAGAAACAACCGAAGGGAGAAAGAATCGGTCCTGGCTACAGTTCCATAGGATTTGGTGCATGGTTATTTGGTTCCTTGTCCATAGGAAGAACACCATTGTGGTGGAAGTGTGTAGCAGTTGGACTTCTATTTTTCCTGGCAGACAAGAAGCCAAGAGTGAGCTACAGGAAGCAGAGAGGGAGAAGATACCCCTAAGGACCCATCGATAGGAACCTACTTTCTCCAGATAGGTCTCACCTCCTAACATTCCCCAAACCTCCCTCGAATAGGCCCCCCAGCATGGGAGGAAGCTTGTGGGAAACACTTCAGAGTCAGACCACAGCACCAGGATACAGGATACAGCAGCCTCATTGACTCCAGCTGCGACGATCGGCCGTATCTGAGGACACGGGAGGGAGCCATCTTAGATAAGCGATTTGCAGGAATGCCTGTCTCGGGTTTAAGTTGGCACACAGAGGCATCTAAATTCCCGGGGAAGGCATCTTCCTGGGAACCTGTTAAGCTGGAAGAAGGCCAATCCCGCAGGCTCCCTGGCGTCTTCTTCTTCTTTAGGTGCAGGTTTGGCGGGGCACCCAGCTGTTTCTGATCACAAGTCTGCGTCAGCCCCCAGCCCCCCGTCAGCATCCTTCTGTTTGGGAGACACAGCAGACGGATGAGGAGGACGGACACCAGACGATGTCCCGCTTGCCGAGCAATTGCTGGAGGTTACTGAGACAGGGGAGTGGAATTTTATCTCTGTTAAATCCCCCCAAGCTTAAAGAGAAGACTTCATTTTCTTTGCAGAATTTATTTTGCTAAGCCTGCCTTCTCTAGTCATACAGCTCTATGACAAATTTTAATAAAAGTCAAATGGTAGGGGCCACAACCTCTCCCTCCTCTTTATTTTAATAGAGGGGTTTTTACGACGTCCTTTTAAAATATAATCTACTTATTGGGTCACCGGTCTTTAAGATTCTTCTCAGGGAAGGAAGCTGTTTTCATGTTGGCGTCTTGGTGCACAGGCTTCTCTTGGCAGATCTCTTATGGATGATGTAAAAGCCAAGAAATGTATCTAAGACCCACGCACACCATCTTTCAACTCCAGTTCTCATGCGCACGAAGCCTTCATACCTACAGCCTTTGAGGATCTGGTTTCAACCGGATCATACCCAACAGCCGGACAACCAAACACTATACTTTTGTTTGAGTTCTGTCAGTTCCCCAAAGTCCACATACACACGCTGTCCGATGAGGTCGTTGCTGACCTGTGAGGCGTCACTGGGATGGTGCTTCCTTTGTAGCACAGGGCAGAGCGTGGCTGGGTGTTTACCTGGATGTGGAGAATCGAACCATGAACTTGAAGCCCTGAGTAAAGTCTACTAGTCCATGTTGCAAAGGACAAGTAGAATGAAACAGAAATTTGATGGTGAACATGAGTTCTCGACGTTAGGTAACATGCATGTGAATTCTCCATGTAGAATGCCATGAGTTCAACCTGTCAGCTAACATACATAATTCCTCCATGTCAGCTAACATACATGATGGCATGAATCCATGTCGGCTAGCATGTCATGACGTCATGGTTTGACATGTTAGCTAACATATCACGATGCCATTTCCAAACGCTATAACTGCCTTTGGTTATGCCCTAGGCAGACGTTGCTAATAGATCAGGCAGACATTACTAATCACTCATGATCAGCAGAAGCTAGCTTTCCCACATAGCTACAGATTGGCACATGCAATACAACTCATTTCTTTCCTAGATTTTTATCTATTTAAATGCTTTATTCTTGAACACTAAGTCTGTCCAGCACTGAGACTTTCCAAATGTCATGAGTACTGAGCTCCTCAGGGCAGGTGGAAGAGGAGCCCAGATGTCTGCTTACCAGGTCTATTGCGCCTCTGAAAGGGGTCCACATCTGAAGGGAGGACAGCAAAGCTCTAGGAGACGACGCCTTATCTCCCCCGATTATTTTTTCTTCTCCTTGCAAAAAGAACAAAAAGCAACACCAACCAGAACCAGCCAAGAGCTCATTAATACACTTGACCTTCAGAGGAAAATTAATTCCAACTTCACACCTACCGGCTGTGTTGCTCAGCTCTGTCAAAACATTGGCATCCTTAGGGAAAGGAGGACGTGGCTTGAGGGGACAAGGAGTCTGCCACCTCTCTGTGCTGGGCTGAGATAGGAGGAGCTGGCAGGAGACACAGAGCCCTCCACCCTGTCAGCTTCCTACATAGATGAGGGCCTCCCTCTGCCGCCTGTGGACATTGTGATCACTGGTCCACGAGTCTCACCAGGCTCACAGTGCAGAGCGACAGCCTTTCAGGTCCTGATGCTGGAGAGTTGACAGGCTGTGTGTGTGTGTGTGTGTGTGTGTGTGTGTGTGTGCGCACATGCACAAGTGCACACTCACCTGAGCATGGGGGCATAGGAGATATGTATCTGTATGTCTATGGAGATATGAAATTGGTAGTGTAGGAGTGTGTGTGTGTGTGTGTGTGTGTATGTATGTGTGTGAATTCAGGCATGGCTCAGAGTATTTGTGTGAGTGTGTGCACATGGTGTAGAACTAGGGACTGGGCCAATATAGGCATGTTCATATATACATGCAAACACATACATATGTGCATGTTTATGGAGGTGTGAGTATAATCATGCATGTGTGCATGCATGTGCAAATACATGTGGCTTTAGAGGATATGCTTGTGCATCTGTGGTGTGTGTGTGTGTGTGTATGTGTGTATGTGCGTGTATATTTGGGAGCGAGTATCATCTTGTGTGTTGGTGGACATGTGTGCTCTGCCATGATACACGTGCACTGGTCTATATTAGGTGACATGTGAACATGTGTTCAGGATGTGCTCACTCATGTGTGTAAGCGAGCATGTGTGCTGTGCGAGTATATGGTTTGCTGTGTGCGTGTCCCACATGTCTATTTGTTGAAATCGTTCCCAATGTTACTTTTATCCCCTCTAAAAACATCCCAGAGCATACTTAACCACCAGCAAATAGAGATGCTGAGACCAATGCCTCTGTATTCCTAATGGGCGTGATATTTGCTACTGTAATTTTTATGAAGGAGGAGGAGGAGGAGGAGGAGGAGGAGAAGAACTTTTTGGACTTCTCAGCTCTCTCTCTCTCTCTCTCTCTCTCTAATAAAAATTAGAGGCATCCTGATCTCCCCAGGTGTTCTAGTTTGCTTCCTGTTGCTGTGATAAACACCAAGATCGAAAACAACTTGAGGTAGAGTTTGCTTGCACCTCAGACCACAGTCCATCACTGAGGGAAGTCAGGACAGAGATCTGGAGCAGAAACCATGAAGGTGTATCCGAATTTAAGGTCAAAAGCAGATGAGGAGAGGTTTGGATTGGGAACCGACAGGAATTCTCTCCATCTCTCACACTTGCAAAGATAGCTTAGTGGGTGAAGCTAGCTACACAAGCATGAGGCTCTAAGCCCCCCCACTCCCCAGCACCCATGTGACTAGCCAGGCGTGGTATCTGTGCCTGTGATCCTAGCACTGGGGAGGCAGAGACAGACAGACAGAAGCCTGAAGCTCTCTGGTCATCCAGCCGGCCCAGCCAAATCGGTTCAGTGAGAGACGCTGTCTCGAAACTAAGATGGAGAGTGACTGAAGAAGACGCTCAGTATTTACTTCCGGCCTCCACAGGCACACATATGCACACACCTGAGAATATGGACACACATACACCACATACACAAACGTGATGACAGAGGAGGAGGGGATGGAGGAGGAGGAGAAAAAAGAAGAGGAGGGGGAGAGGGGAGGAAGAGGGGGAGGAAAAGAGGAGAAGAGAAGAGGAGGAGGAGGAGGAAGAGGAGGAGGAAGAGGAAGAGGAGGAGGAAGAGGAGGAAGAGGAGGGGAAGAGGAGGAGGAAGAGGAAGAGGAGGAGGAAGAGGAGGAAGAGGAGGAAGAGGAGGAAGAGGAGGAAGAGGAGGAAGAGGAGGAAGAGGAGGAAGAGGAGGAAGAGGGCACCTGGCATCCAGGGAGTCAAGTTCTGATGAACACGGTTCTTCAGACCCATCTCTCCTTCATTATATCCTAATCTTCCAGTCATTCCTTCTCTCTGCCGACCCCCCCACCTCTTCTCCAGGACAAGAAAAGAAAGGTCCTTACACCCCTAAACAACAACTCCAGAGTTGAGGCTTTAAGGAACAAGGCTGGAAGGGACAAGAAGAGGACCTGGAGACTCCTTTAGCCACTGACTGTGGAGAGGAAACCGCTGACCTATCTCCACGCCGGGGAGGTGACACGGGACTTGTCTTGGGGAGCAAAGCCTAGAGATGCTGGGAACACTTTTGTGAGCTGGAAGACATCAGAGCACCAAAGTCCAGCTCAGCCATGTTCATTTCCAGTTCTGGCTGTGGCTTCGGGGGAGGAAAGGAAGTCCTGTTTTTATTTGCTGTGGTTACAGTTTGATTTTTCACTGTATCACTTTCCCTAAACGGCAAAGGGGCCCCTCAGGTGAATGGCGAGGAACCCCAGATCAGGCCTGGCTTATATTCTCTTTAACTTTCTCATGTTTCCAGGTTTGGTTCCCATAACACAAGCTGTCTTATTGTATAAAACGTCCCCCCAGGATCGTGGTGGACCCTCCAACCGTCCCGCTTGCCCCACCTGGTGTGAGCCCCCCAACCATAACAGCCAAGAATTCCCTAACGCGAGCAACCCGGGCACACAGAGACAGACAATAATGGTGCTCCTTCATTTCTACCAGAGCCCACCGCTCCGGGACACAGAGCCATAAAGCATTTGATTTAGGATATTCGATGCCGCCGGTGAGGAGAGCGTCATGTAAGATTTGCTTTGCGACTTCATTCTTCTCACACTGTCATTAAAAATGATTTATAGGTGATCCCAAGTCTCAGCAACACTAGCTGGGATGGAGGGGTTGGGAAGGGCCTGGGGGGTGGGGGATCGGATTTCCAGGCAGCCTCCTGGGCTACCCAGAGTCTCCAAGATGGAGAGCCGAGGGTGGGACCCTCCAGCGCTGTGTTCGTGTGAAGAACACATGTTCCTGGCTGGGATGGAAACAATGGGGCTTTGTCGGGCATAGCCACTGCCGGCTTCAGGACGTGTCTTCTGGGACACTTTGTAGGATGTCGGCTGACCCGTTTCAAACTCGATTTGGAATGGGGTACTGTCAGGTGTTTAATGACATAGAGGCCTGATCCGTGTTTTACATTTGTTACAGGCCTGGTACAGGAGACCTGAGGAGTCCAGCCTGTTCTGAAGTTCAGAGGACAGTGTCTTGCTAGGTACCACACAGCACGGAGCCTGAGTTACTTATTTTATTTTAAATATATTTTTTATTATATTTACTTAACTGTTGTACGTATGTGGGCACAGCCTGTTTGGGGAGTCAGATGACAACTTGGGGTAGTTGATTCTCTCCTTCCATGATCTGCATTCTGGGGGTTGAATTCAGGTCCTGTTTGGCAACAAGTGCTTTTTATCTGCTGAGCCTTCTTGTTAGCCTAGTTTTTTTTGTTTTTGTTTTTTTTCCATTTTGATTTTCAGAGACAGGCTTTCTCTGTGAAGCCCTGGCTGTCCTGGAACTTGCTCTGTAGACCAGGCTGGGCTTGAACTCAGAAAACCACCTGCCTCTGCCTCTAGGATAAAAGGTGTGCCTTCACACCTAGATCTTTCCAGGATTTTTTTTTTAAATATTTTCTCCCTCTCCTTCCTCCCTCTCTCTGGTGCTGGGGATCAAACCCCAGCCATTCTTGTATTAGGCAAGTTATGTACCATGGAGTTACATCTTCAGTCCTTTGGAGACAGGATTTGAGGCCAAACAACTAGGCTACAGAACTCCTGTTCTTAAATGACTGTCCCCTGCAGAGCCACAGCATGATTTAAGGAGAGGATGAAGAGATGGCTTGGGGTAAAGTCTGGGGACCTGAGTTTGAGCCCCAGAACCCATATGAGAAAGCTGTTTGTGGTGGTGCTTGTAATCCCAGTGCCTGGGAGTTAAGATGGATGGCTCCCTGGCCAGCCAGCTAAACCTGCAGGGAGCGCCAAGCCAGCTAGTAATCGCATAGCAAAAGTGAGATAAATGGTACCCAAGGAACAATACCTGAGGCATGCTGGCTTCCCTGTGCATACCTACACACACACACACACATACAGTGTACCCCCCACAGTATACCCCAGTGTACCCCCATACAGCGTACCCCACACAGTGTACCCCCACACAGTGTACCCTCCACAGTCTATCCCCACACAGTGTACTCCCACAGTGTACCCTCCAATATATCCCCAGTGTACCCCCATACAGTGTACTCCCAATACAGTGTACTGCCCACAGTGTACCCCCAGTGTAACCCCATACAGTGTATCCCCACAAAGTGTAACCCCAGTGTACCCCCACACATGCAGTGTAACCTCTGTACATAGTGTATCCCCCCCACACACAATGTGCCCCCCCTATGCGAGTAACTCTAGCACAACTCCTATAATGCCAGCCCATGGGAAGCTGGGCCAGTAGGAACTCTGAGAAGTCCAGGCTATAGGGAACTCTAGGCTAACCTGGGGTATGTGATGAAGTTTTGTCTCAAAAAGTCAAAATACTAAATGAACAGCAAAGTGATTCTGCTAGTTCTCTGCCCCCCCCCCATCCCCACCCATTCCATCCTCTTGATAAAGTGGCCATTGTGGACCACGTACTGTCAGGGAGGCTGTGCACTGTCTGACCCCACCCTCTCCCATAAGTCTGCACGGCTGGAGGTCTGCTTCATGTCATCCCATAGAACTGTGAGGCTCAGGGTCCCCAAAGTAGCAAGCAACCATGCGGAGAACGGAGTTCAGCTGGGACCAATCCCCAAACCTGCCAGCCTCCAGTGCCAAAGGACAAGAGAGATGTCTAGGGTCTGGGGGTGGGGATGAGGTACAGGCTCGGTTCTTCTAGGCACACGAAGGGGCTTGGGTATTGAAGCGTGTGCCAGGGACTTGAGGTCTGAGCACCTCTGATGGGACAGCTTCTTCTATTGCAGTTGTTACTATGGAGGGGTTGCTATGAAGGGGTTGTTGCTAAGGAAACACTGCTATAATGGGACTTAGCAGTTTTCCTTGATGTGAACTCTCTTTGTGCCGAATACTTCCATGGTCGTTTTAAAACACCTTCTCTGTATGTATTCCCATTTTGCAGGAGATAAAACTGAGGCTCATGCTGAGCACCAGTGGTTGTTGTGGCTTAGTATATCCCAGGGCTGGAGTCAAGGCAGACTGCCCCATCCTGCAATTTGAGAGGGAATGTTTCATTCCTCATTTCCCAGGGTGGAGAGAGAGGCAGTTGCCTGAGTGTCTAGCTTCGAATCTTTTAACTGGGCATCGGTCGGAGGTGAGATTGCTACAAACCACCTGTAGAGGAGACTCAAGGCAGAACGACCTTCAAATCGAGGGCAAGGCTCAAGTTCAAGCCCACAAGGCTGCCTTAGCCGAGTGGGTAACCGGTTAGGGTCAAACGCTGGGTCTGTAGTTGGGTGCACTTGGTCTGGGAGCGCTCACCCTGCCTCTCATGAGCTGGGGTATCTGTGACCAGGGAAAAAGCAGTCTACGCCTCAGCCGCCATCTTTCAAGGACAAATGGTACAACCTCTACAGGTATTTCCTTCAATGAGGATTCCATGTGGTCACGTCCTCTGGAATACACACCTTGGCAGTTGCTCCTAATTGCCACCATTTCCCACTCTCCACAATTAAAATCAACGACAACGTGCATGTCATTCCAGTGAGGCCTTTTATTCACCCAACCCGACCTGGAAAATTATCCGTAGCTACTGGGCACCAGTCTCCAAGATGGCTTCAACCTGCCCGCAGGGTGGGGCGCTGACTTCAGGTGACTTCACTTCCCTTTTGCCCGTATCTCATCTATGCGGGAGAAGAGCAGCTGTGTGGGCGAGGGTGAGTCGCTCAGCTCAAATTCACTTAAGGAAAGTTGGAGAGAGGGAAAGCGAGGGGAAATGAGACAGGCAGAGAAGGAAGGCGAGAAGGGAGAAGGAAGGAGAGAAGGGGGAAGGAAAGGATCAAGGGAAGGAAGGAGGAAGGAAGGAAGGAGGAAGGAAGGAAGGAAGGAAGGAGGAAACAAGGAGGAAACGAAAGCTTGGTGACTTCCCTCAGGTTGGTAGGCCCTTGGTGACATTTGCCAGCAATTGGCCCCTCTTAGGGTCAGGACACCTGGCTTTACTTGGCCACATTTGCTGTGAATGAACTTCAGCAATGGGAGTCTTAAAGGATTAATTTCATGGAGCACAGCAGTTACCCATGCACCCTCGTTCGGTGGAGTTACATCTGTCATTCTCAAGATCGGATCGCAGGGAAGGCCTGGCCTGTCTTGCCCTGCACTGTGCCTCTAGTATGCCACCTCCAGAGACTTGAGAATGTTTGCTGAAGGAGAGACAAATCACAGGGGTGACAACGGAAGGCTACGTTGGAAAACGATTCGTCATTAGCCGCTGAAGACCCCAGCCATGGACTTGTGTGTTACATGTTCATTGTTTGTATCCACCACAAATTTAACGGTGCCACAGTAACAAGCAGCCACCACATTTTGGAAGTGTAAGTAGCAAGCTTTTTGGTGTTGTGTTTGACGGTATATGTTCACTGTGGTTTGGCAGTGGGGACACCTTTGTGGATATAGTATTTCAACAACCCAAGAACTTCTCTGGAAGCCTGACTCTGTCTAGGATTCCTTTGAGAAAGAGGTGAAGAGGCTGGATGACACACTGGCTTTCACAGTCTCCCCACTTCCCCTGGAACCAGTGTATGTTACTTCTGCTGAAACCTGCTCTCCTGGTTGGTCTTAACTGTCAATTTGACCCAGTCTAGAGTCATTGGAGAAACCTCAGTTGAAGAATTACCTCCATCAGATTGTACCATGGACTCATCTGTGGGGTATTTTCTTGAATGCTACTAGATGGAAGAGAGCCCAGTCCACTGTGGGCGGCACCATCCCTAGGCAGGTGGTCCTGGGATATATATAAGGAAACTAGCTAAGCATGAACCAGCAGTCAGCATTCTCCAATGGTTTTTGCTTTGTCTCCTGCCTTAAATCTTGCCCTGACTTCCTCAGTGATGGACTACACATAACTTGGAAGTATAAGCCAAATAAAGCCTTTCCTCCCCTGGTCACTCCTGGGTCTTTCTCTCATTCTCTCTCTCTCTCTCTCTCTCTCTCTCTCTCTCTCTCTCTCTCTCTCTCTCTCACAGTCACAGGATGCAAAATAGAACACATGCCATTGCCAGTTTGAACTGGATCAGAGAAGTACAATTCTACCTAGCTCCCTGGTAGGGAACAGTTCTAGAAATATCCACCAATTAGTGTCAATGGAAATCACCATTTAAAAATATTCTTTAATTAGTTGTGAATACATTTTATAATCGAGTATTTTATGTTAATATTGGCATATGAATTCTCTGCCCATGTGGGTGATCTGACATCAGGGACCTGTTTGGCACCAAGCTTAGGACGCCCTTGGAAGGGACACTCACTCAAAAGTCGGCCGCCAGTTCTGTGTGGTCTGCTTCTGGTTTGGCGTCTGGGTGCATTTACTCCACACTCGGCTTAAAGAGTTTATCTTTATTGTTTTAAATTTTGCGTATGTGGGAAGTGGAGGAGGGGGTTGAACTACAATAAGTGTAGTGCCCAATGAGGCCAGAAGAGGGCATCAAGTCCCGTGGAGCTGGAGTCACAGGTGGTTGGAACTGAGTGGGTGCTAGGAACAGAACTCAGTTCCTCTGCAAGAGCAGCAAGAGTTCTCAACTGCTTAGGTGTCTCTCCAGCTCCGAACTCCTCTTGCAGGATGATTGACACTCCGTGTGCTTAGGCTGGCTTGGCTGGTATCGCTAAACCCAAAATAAGAACATCCCAGAGAGACCCCCAAACAGCCTGTTTTAAAGGAGGGAAAAAGAGGAAACCCAGGTCAAAGTCCAGTTCAGTAAGGAGGAAGGGACCCGCATCTCAGCCGGAGACCGTAGAATGGGCATGGAGACTCAAAACCGCTTGCACATTTTGGTTCAACAAACCAGATGTTGAGCGTGTAAACCCAAACCTATTACCAAGAAGACAGAAGAAACCCATTTAAATGGCTGTTTTCATGTCCGGCCAGCACAACATTGATGAAAATGAGAATTAGAGTCACTTAAAGGAGGATCTTTCACCAAGACATGTCTTTGGTTACACGGCTCAACATCCTCATTTTGGTCCAGCCGTGGGAGAAAAAGCAAGAGTCCCCAGCAGCCTTGGAACATGCACGTCTGACAGCGAGGCTGTGAAACGGCCCTCGTCTCCCCCTCGGCCTTTGAAAGCCACGTATTAATCGGCATGTCACATCGTTTCTCTGCATTCCAGCTGCCACGTACCATTTGCCCTTGGAAACAAAAAGAATTCTCTAGAATGCCTGGCAGCGTTGCTCTAGAATGTTGCTGTGGCTTTCTGCTAAGTGTTGTTTCATCCTTCGACTGAGCATGCTCTCTGTGTGTGGTATGGGTTTGGATGCAGTACTTTCCTGTTCACGCAGCCACCCCGTCCCGCCTGCCCCCCGACACGGTCTGGGTTCAAATCCAGCGCTACTCAGGTATGCTTTCCATGACAGAGACCCCCACAAATTAGTTAGCCTGCATGGGTTCCTCAGCTGCTCCTGAATGGAAACACCGTGCGATCCTCTCCCCTCTACAGTCTGGGACGGAGTCTCTGGAGAAGCCTCCTCCGCCTCCTCCTCCTCCTCCTCCTCCTCCTCCTCCTCCTCCTCCTCCTCCTCCTCCTCCTCCTCCTCCTGGAGACCCCTCAGTCGCCAGCGGCAGCTCTGCCTGAGATGGAGGCGTGTGTTTTTCATCTGAGATGCGTCCGCATCTGGGACTCAGTTAAGTTGATTGGGAAGTCCTGTGTTTCCGATCCAAAAACACAAAACACAACAAAAATTGGCAAAAAAAGCAGGTTTTTGCCCCTTCTTTCAGTGTGGATTTTTTTTTTTTTAATTTCTGTTCAATTTAGCTCACATGGAAAGGAGAAGAGAGGAGGGAAGGAAGGTTGAGTGTGGATGGGGTTTGGCACTCGCTCCTTGCCTCCCCTTGTTGGGTGCGGGCCTCCCAGCTGAGGCCTGATTGGATTATTGCAGATGGAGAGGCTGAGGCTGGACTCTTCCTCTGGGTCTCTGTTACTTTGGGATTCCTGCCCAGGAAAAAGCGGAGCTGGATGAATGGAGAGACTGCTAGAAACCACAAAGAAATTAAACCAACACACAGCGCTGGCCGGAGCTGAGTCTGGCTGGCTTACATTTCTAAGCTAAATGGCTGGAACTTTATCTTCTTCTACTGAAGAGGCTTTGAAGATATTTGGGCTAAGCAAATGTGCACTGAGGACCAAGGATGTGGTTTGGTTGGTGGAGAGCTTGCCTGGCAAGCACAAGGCCCTGGATTCTGTTCCCGGTATGGCTTACACCAGGTGTAGTGGCACAGGCTGGCACAAGCCCAGCACTCAGGAGGTAGAGACAGGAAGATCAGAAGTTTAAGGCCAGCCTCAGCTATATAATGAGGTCAAGGCCAGTCTCAGCTACATAGTGAGGTTAAGGTCACCCTGGGCTACTTGAGAAAAAAGAATGGAATGGGTCTTCCTTTGTTTCCAAAAACCGCTAGAGACTGGTATCTAGTTAACATATCTCAACACAGAAAAGCCAATTTAGTGGGTAGTAGCGTGACATGCCTTTAATCCCAGTAGTCAGGAGACAGAAGCAGGTGGATCTTTGAGTTCAAGGCCAGTCTGGTCTACACATGTAGTTCCAGAGCTACACAGAGAAACCCTGTCTTAAAAAACAAACAAACAAACAAATAAAAAATTTAAAAATAAAAGAGGAAATATCAGTTGAAGAAACACCCTACACTCCTGTCAGTTGGCGTTATTTATAATGCACGTTTCTAAGGGAATTTAAAATATTTTAAAATGTAAAAACAGTTGAGCTCACTACTTAAACTTTTATCCCATTTATAAAACATGATTGATGCCATCCTTTTGCTGGTTTTTAATAGCTAATTCACATGCTTAAAATGATATCTCATTTTGCTCGGCTCAACCATGATGGCACACACTTTTAATCTCAGTTCTCAGGTGGCAGAGGCAGGAAGCTCTCTGTGAATCCCAGAGGAGCCAGGGAGCCAGGGCTACAGGTGAGATCTTCTTATATATATATATATATATATATATATGTATTTCCCCCCAAAATGAGAAATACACATTTTAATTCAATCTTCTAAGTAATAAGCACTCAAAATTTTTACTGTTTCCAAAAAACATCAAATGTTAAAAAGGAGTCTTTTGTGGACCACTTTTATTTGATCTTATTTTTGAGACAGGATCTTTACTAAGTAGCTTGGGCTGGCTTTGAATTCTTGCTATGAAGCCCAGGCTGGTTTTAAACTTGTGACCTTCCTGCCTCAGGCTCCTTAGTCCTGGGATGACCAGGCATTCCCGCCATGCTCATGGTTATTCCTTGTTTGTTATTGCTTTCAGAAAGATTTGCCTCTAGAGCAGAGGTCCAAAATCCAACAGTTGAGTGAACCATTTAATTTCTAAAACGAAACAAGCCACGTGTGAGAACAGACGCATTTCACTATACATCGCCCAAACTGTGTACGTTAAAAACAAAAACAAAAAACAAACCAGTTCAAAAAACTATCATTCAAAGCTTCAGAGCTGGTATTTTGGATAATGTTGCACAGAATCATGGGTTGCTCCACACTGCTGGCCGCACCCTGTGAGATCTGCTTTCGAGACACACCCACCAGGCCTGAACGACATCACCTGTCCTGGAAATACGGCAGCCTCTGCTTAGCAGAGACCCATCAAGGGTTAAATAAGGTACGATGATATGTGGTGTTTCCTGTATTTTGTAAACTGTTTTGGAACCGGGATTAAGAAAAGTAGGTGGACGTCACATGACTGAGGAGGACCGTGGAATTCTTGGAACACAATAAATACCCAGGGACATTTTATTTAGAAGCCAAAGAAGGAACCCACCAGGGCATTCAGGAGTCTGTGTGATGGCAAGCGAGGCTTGCATCAGCCAAAGCGAGCCTATAATTGGAAAGTCAAGTCACAGCGTTTAAAATCCTTCTCCGAGAAAACTGAATTTGACTTTTGTGGCAGAATCGAAATTCCCGATTGAGTTAACTCGGCTTTGGGGGCACAGTCAGTCAAGCATGGCACCACGAGGGCCCCTCAGAGGCTTGGAACACTGTTTCAGGCAATGCCCTTCAAGGGCCCTGTGTGTATTGGGCTCAGTGCTGAGGGAGTACTGACTCAGTAATTAGCTCCACTACACAGATGAGAATACTGAGGTCCACCAAGCCCAGCCACTGACTGGTGAGCAGTAGCCCAGAGGCTACTCACCTCTTGACACCTACTTGACACCTACTCACCTCTCTCACTTGAGCCCAGAACTCAACTACTCAGCTAGTCTAGCCAGCGAGTTTGCTCTGACTATCCCCTGCCTCTGTCTCCCAGTGCAGCTGGATCGCAGACCGCTTACCACACCTGCTTGTCATTTATAGCAGGTGCTGGGATTTGAACTCCAGTCCTCACACTTGCATGGAAAGTGCCTTTACCCACAGAACCATCCCCGTAACCGTGTGTGTGTGTGTGTGTGTGTGTGTGTGTGTGTGTGTGCGCGCGCGTGCACACACACATGGTTACGCATAACCATGACACCTGTGCAGAGGTCAGAGAACAACATGGGGGAGTCAGTTCACTCCTTCACCCTGTGGGCATCTCAGGGATCAAACTCAGATTGTCAGGCTTGGCAGCAAGCTCCTTTACTTACTGGGCCATCTTGCCGGCCCTCGATACAGGAGCGAATTGAGTCCCGTTCTTTGAGATGAAATCTTTGATAGATCCCGTAGAATGGTGAATCCCACACGCATTGTCTTTCACCCTGAGCTCCCACCTCCACCCAAATAAGCGTCTTACAAAACAAAAAGTGCAGCTCACACACAGAGATTCTGTTTTTAGAATAAAGCTTTGGGGGCAGAGGCGGTGGTAGCTCGGTAGGTAAGGCACTCGCTGACTGAGCGTGAGGACCTGAGATCAAGTCCCCAGCACCCAAGGAAAAAAGCCAATCATGGCTATATGTTGCCTGCAGCTCTGGGGTGGAAAGGGAGGACATCTGGGGCTTGCTGGGGGCCGTGTGGCACCAGGTTTGGTGAGAGACCTTGTCACACGGGGATACGGTGGAGTGTGAAAGAGGAACACACACACATATACACACGTGCTAAATAAAAAAATATAACTGAGTTTTGAATGGATTACTTATACACAGGAATACAAGATAAAATTTGCTCAAGGAAGACAGAGAAGGGATCCTCCTGTCCTTACCCGGCAACCTGCTACCCTCCCCAGGGCCGCGATGCAACAGCTCTCCCTCCCACCCGTCATTTATCAGATATTTTATAAACGGTTAAGTCTAACCCCCTGCCTCCGCCTGTGTTCTCTTCCCACAGAGCGAGAGAGGACCACACACAGAGGAGCTGCCGTGACACCTGCTGGCTTTGCACCTTCAACGGGAGACTTTTCTAAGAAGAAACTGCAAGCTGTGTTTGAGTCACCGGAATAAACAGGTGGAAGGGCCGATTCTCAGCCAGAGGAGCAGAGACATGGATCCTTCCAGAAAGAGAAAGGAAGCTACGGGAGGTAAGGAGGAGAGTGGTCTGGTGGAGCATGGGTTCCAAGACCTCTCTCTAAAGAACCTGATCCTCCTCAAATGCTCTACACCGAGCAGCCCCCTGTGCCCAATGCCCCCAGCTACCCTGAGCTATCCTGTGGCCTGACAAGACCTCTTCCCACTGTAGGTCTGGTCCTCAGATCACTTGTGGCTTCCCTAGGCCAGGGACACTGCTGGACTTCCTTCGCGGACACAGAGGAATCAGAGGAACATTGGGGGACAGTCGTTCGCAACCCCCCTAATTTATAAGAGACAAAGAAGGAAAATGAGCCTCATGTCTCTGAACTTTTAATGCTGCTCGTGTTTCAAGCTCTCTATCCTGCTCTTTTTTTCCCCTCTACTTAAACCAGTCTTAGAAAGCTGTAAATGGCCCCTGATGCTATAAACTGCCCCGTAAACCCTGGTTTTATAGGTTTAATTGCCCCCCTTTACAGCCCGGTGTGTCCGCACTTCACCTCTTGCAGGACAAGTTCATATTCACAACAAGAGTCTGGGCCATGCCACGATGGGGGTTTTGAACTCCAGGAGCCCAAGAAGGCACCTGGCCCTAGCAATTCCTTTCTTCTCAGGAAGTTCAGAGCTGCAAGCCCCCCTCCTCCCAAAAGAGGTGTGTTCCCCAAAGACAAAGGAGATACTTCTACTAATGACCTATGACCTCCAAGGTGCTAGGTCAGTTCTGGTTTGAAAGAACTTCAGCAAAAGAGGTCCCGGCAACAAAAACACAGGGTTTACAATGTTTGTTTATGTACGCATTCAGTAAAATAACTTTCTGTTACAGTATTTACTAGCGCATTTGTCTGTGTGTGTGTGTGAGTGTGAGTGTGTGTGTGTGTGAGTGTGTGTGCGCACACGCGTGTGCCTCAGTATTCATGTAGAGGTCAGAGGACAACTTGCTCTCTCCTTCCACTGTGTGGGTCCTCGGAATCATGCATGGGTCATCAGGCTTGGCGCCAAGCTCCTTTACCCATTGAGCTACGTAATCAGACGTGAGCTTATTTGTTTATTTGTTGTTTTGTTTTTCTGTTTTTGACCCAGAATCTCAGCCCAAGCTTGCCGGAGACTCGCTGTGTAATCCAGACTGGCTTCGAGTTTACAGTAATCCTGCTGTGTCAGCTTCTCAAGTCCCGCGTGACAGTCCTGGGCTGTTACCTCCTATTCCCATTTACTGTTACAAATAAAGTTTTATTGGAACCAGGGCTGCTCTGAGTGGCATGACACCAGGGTGAGGTCTACAAGGGCAGGCTTGATTTTGTCTTTATTGAAACTGTTGACATTTTCCTTCTCAGGGATTCTGTGCATTTCCATAGTTTTAAAAACACTATTACATGATAGTATTTTGTGCTGCTCATGCAAGGTTCTTCTGCACCGGCTTAAATTTGAAGTTAGGACAGTGAGTCTTCTGCCTTATCCTCGTCCTGGCCCCATCACACAGCAACGGTCTCTGTGGCAATCCAGTCATCCCAGCTGACTTCCAAGATGATTAGGAGTCGTGCCCATGAGGCCACAGATCCTTCCAGGTGTCCTCCTGATCACTTCTCGTGGTGGCAGGTTAGGGCGAGTACTCCTGACGCAACTCAGCTGCTCAGGCCAGAGAAGGGACAGCTTTCCTGTACAAAACAGCCTTGGAGACCCTCGGTGGCTCAGGTTTCATCCATCTACACGTCTTCACTCCATTGCTTGCTTATACCTTCATAGCTCCCACCCCTGCTTAGTTCTGGAACCCCTCTCAGACATTCAGCATCCATCCATCCATCCTTTTACCCACCCCCCATCCATTTACCCACCCATCCAGCCACCCTGCCACCCACCAATCTATCTACCCAACCCACCTAGCCACCTATCCACCCACCTACCCACTCATCATCCATCCACCCATCCATACACACAAACACACACACACACATATATATCAGGATTTATGGAGAACCTATTGTTTCTTAAGTATTTCTCTTCATGCCAAACATAACAAGAAGGAAAACAGTGATGGAAATTGCTGTCCTTGCAGGATGTGATGACATGATGGTATATGCCTCTTGCCCTAACACTCAGGAGGCTGAGGCAGGTGAATCTCTGTGGGTTCCAGACCAGCCTCATCTACATACTGAATTCTAGTACAGCTGGGACTGCATATTGAGACATTGTCAAGGGAAAAAAAAAAGCTGTCCTGGGGCTGGAGAGAGGGCTCGGTGGACTTGGGCTAGTAGGAGAATTGGAGTTCTGATTCCTAGAACTTTCCCATGCTTCTGTCCCAAGTCTGGGTGGGTGGCACAGCCCGCCTGTGATATGGGCTCCGGGAGCAAGTTAGACTAGAGGAATCGATCAGTTCTCTGGGTGACCACAGGTGTAGTCTGGTGAGAAGAGTCAGCCAGTGCAAGGGTCCTGGGCTCCACTGTGTCTGACACAGTCCTGTTTTCAGGGATGAGGGATCAGGTGAGTGAGAGAGTAAGAGATTGTGAGGGGATTGGGACACTGGCCAGGCAGAGGAGGTGACAGACAGGAAGAACCTTACATTTTAAGGAACTTCCTTTGGGTGCTACATAGAGAACAGACTCCAGGGGCTGAAGGTGGCAGAAGGGAGGCCACTGGGGAGTGGCCACTCTCTTCCGTTGAAACAAAATGGCCCAAACAGAACTGGTAGAGTGCCCTGACTTTTCAGCATCGTTCTGTTTATGTGTGGAAATATTTGTAGTCTGGGTGCATGGGAAATGGCCACTAGGTCCCCAGGGAAGCCAGCTACCTTGAGACTGCAGCCCTCCTGCTCCCCAAACTCTTGATGAGTGATGATGTCTCCTGAGAAAAGCCAGAAGTTGAATCTCAGTTCACTTTTCGTTGAGATAAATGAGAGCAGGACCACCATAGGCAGCCAGGCCACGTTCCCTTTAAAGCTCGCCTGTTCTGACCGTGGCTGTGAAGGGATCTTGGAGGGAATGGAAGTCCTCAAAGGGGAAGCCCTTGAAGGAGATTCCCTAGCACATGCAATGGTGGGGACACTTTTCATTGGGTTTTACACAGTTCCTACCCTACCTGGTAGGGGCCAGAAGCCCTGGTTCTTGATTCTGGAGTAGCTGTAGGTCTGTCCCCGTCAGATGCCTTCTCATTCAATGGTTCAGCCACGTAAGGCTGCTCATCCGCTTCTCACTCCTGTCCTTCACCAGCCCGGAGCGTCATGGGTGCTGTTGATGTTTGCTGACTGAGAACGGAACGTCCAACCGTTTTTCTTCCCTCCTGCGTGCACGGCCAGCTTCCAAATGTGGAAGGGAAGCCATGCGATTTCAAAGGGCCTCTGGCATTCTGCTGCGGTCCTGAGATACCATCTGGGGCCTGGTTAGGGAGGACAGAGTACACTGGAGTAAGGCCAAGGCCCGGGGCTCCACGGCTCCTGCGTGCGAGATGAGACGCATTCTTAGTGACCACTGAGCCAAGGAAATGGAGAGCAGTCTTTTCATCTCAGCTGGGAGATCCGAATCTCCGACAATACCAGAGATTATCTGCTCTCCCTCATCGTTGGTTGACCTCGGACTTGGGGCCCAGGAGAACAGTTTGCACATGACCCAGATTCGTTGGGTTCCCTGAGAGTCACTCTTCAACTTAAAGCCTGATTCCACTTTGAGAGCGAGGTGACGTTTTTGCTGGAGTTCAAGGCAACCGAAGATACAGCCATACACTAATAGCTCCTGGGAACTAAGCTTGACGTAAACACCCCGTTCCAATATGGAGTCTCCAGGACAGCTGCAGAGATCACTACGCAGTTAACAGCTTTCTGCTCTTCCAGGAGCAGATTTGGTTCCCAACATCTACAACCAGCAGCTGAAATGGCAGTATCTCCAGCTCAAGGAGATCTGGTCCCCTCCCCTAGATTCTGTGGCTACATGGCATACATACATGCGTACATACATACATTCTACCCATGGCGTACATTCACTCAGACACACATGTCTCCACGTACATTTGTTTTTAAAGCTTTGCCTTGTAAGGCTGATTTCTGAGGAGTGGGGTGCTGTGCTGAGATAACCCAGGGCAGCTGACCTCCACGCTGTCATCTTTCTCTTTGTGGATTTTGGTGGGCTAACCAAACACCATCCACCCAGTTCTCGAAGTGGCGTGAGACAGAGAAGGACTCAGGTGGGCCTCAGGTCTGAGAGACTGCCTGGCATGGCTGGAGACCAAATGGCATCCGTGCAGAGTACTTGGAAAGGTCAAGGAGTGGGGGTGTCCTATGATCTGTTTTGCTCATGTGTTTTAAAACAAGTTCTCTTTGTGTGTGCCCTTGGTGAGCTTAGACCACCCCACCCCACCCCCGGTCTTGTTGGCACTGGACTGACAGAGAGCTCTTACCTGATCTGCCTTATGAACATTCTTTCTAGTTTGGTGTTTGTTACTTTGAGATAGGGTCTCACGTAGCCTAGGCTAGCCTCAGACTCTATATGTATTGGAGGATGACCTTGAACTTCTGATCTCCCCACTCCCCACATCTTCAATGCTGGCATGATGGGTGCAATACCACACCCTGTATATGTGATGCTGGGGTCGGGAACCAAGGCATGCGAGTCACGTGACCCACCTACTGAGTTACATCCTGCCTGCCCTCTTCCATGGACTTTTTAATCTAAGCTGCTTCAAATTCTAGTGTGTTTAAGATTCCACTACCCACTGCAGGTCCCCAAGAGCAAGGGCAGAGAATATCCCCATTCACTGTGGTGAACCCTGTGTGTCACGTGACGCCTGCTATATAGAGAAAGTTAGCTCTGGCTCAATTACACCAACTGTATGCTGATATTTTCCTTGACAGAGCCCCTTGTGCCTTACCGGGTATTTCTCCAGACCCTGAGCAATCGACTTTTCTTGCTGTTGCAGTCTGGAATGCGCCAGCCAGCCTGGAAGTCAACGTTTGTATCTCACGGTGTGTTCTGGGATGTCTTCAAGAGCTTCAGGCTCTGGCTTTTACAACCATTTCACAGCTATTACCATGCTTCCCCCTCCCCCGCTCCACACACACCTTGGGTATTAAACCCAGTTTGTTCCATGAATTTACTGTTTGTGTCTATGTCTTCACTGTCAAGGGCAAGGATAATGGGGAATCGGGTTGTCACTCAAGAACTGTCTGGCGTCAGTAGTGATGAGTTCTTTTTCATGCAAAATCCTGAACACCTGGCCAGGTGAAGGGTTAGAGGAGGAGCTGGAGTTTGAAAATCACTCACTCGCTCACTCACTCATTCGTTCATTTCTGCCTAAGTGTCTGCGGCAGACACTTACAGAGCAGTCTGGTTGGAGAGGGTGGTTATGCGTTCTAGGGCTGTAGTGAGCAGCAGCCAAGGCCTGGTCTCTTGGTGTTTACGGTCCGAGGGGAAGTTAGACAGTTAAACAAGTCGTGACACTTCCATTGTAAAGACACTCCGAACAGTGCCCAGCCACTCAATTTATGGCATTTCTACATGTTGATGGAGAGGGGGAAACTGAGGCATGCTATCTCCCTCTCATCCACAATTTAAAAACAAAAATAAATCTAAAAACTTTTTTTTTTTTTTTAAATAAAACATTCAAAGAAGGAGCCAGGCACAGTGGTACATGCCATAATCTCAGCACTTCTAAGGTGGAGACAGGAGGACCAGGAGTTCAAGCTCATCCTCAGCTACCTTGTAAGTTTGAGGGTAGCCTGGGCTACATGAGTCCCTGTTCCCCCCCTCCTCACACACACACACACACACAAACACCACAATATACAACATACACATACATTACACAACGTATGACACCTACCACACACACACACACACACACACACACACACACACACACACACATCATAATACACATAGGTCATGCAGCGTATAACACCTACCCACCACATCAGCACATACAACATACACACACCACACTCACACATACATCACACAACACATATAAACATACCATACAAACACTGTACACACACACACACACACACACACACACACACACACACACGAGTTTGACTGTATCTATGCTTTTTCAAGGAGAATAAAACCTGCCCTTCCAGCTCTCTGTGGGCCCAGCTTCCCTGCCTTCATCTCTCTCAACAGGTGTCTTTTCCATTAGCACGATCAGTCTGGTCCCTCCCTTCCCGGATGGCCAGTCCACTTGGATCCCACAGTGGCCTCACGGGACAGGAAAGCAGCGAGAACAGATGAGCAGCAAGGGCTGGATGTGGGGCTAGGGAGAGGAAGGGGAACTTGGCAAAGATGAAAGAGGCAGAAGGGAGCAAGGAGCAGCGGCCAGGCAAACGCCAGATCTGGAAGGAAGTGTGTTTACTGCCCCTGATGAAGTCAGGACCTGCACACAGCCCTGCCTTCTCGTAAAAAGGCTTTGATTTGTCATTTGTTCCTTTTCTCCCCCTTTTCTGGTTTTTTTTTTTTTTTTTTTTTTTTTAGATTGCGAGAGTCCTGGGAGGGAACCATTAAAGGAACAGAGCCAAGGCAGCTCTGGAGATAGAGTGCGCCTGTGTGCCTGCTCGCCTGGCCTCCTTCTGGCCCACCCCTGCTTTTTTTTACAAGGGCCAACTGGGTTGCAAGGTTAAAGCCTGAGGGGACCCACTGGTGTTGTGGGACTCTTTTACAAAGTGAAAGGATCAAAGCAGTTAGCAAAGGGCAAGAGACCAGGCCTGCCAGAAAGAGAAGCCTGCGAGTAGAGCCTCAGACACAACACCCTCTCTGCCCCAGGCCTGCTGCTAAATGTCTTCTGGGTTCACCAGTAAATAGTACATTGTAGGCTTGGGGAGATCTTTTCCCATTGGGCAAGAAGTGAAGCTGTAAAGAAAATACAGAGGCTTGGCAATCTCACGGCAGGGGGAAAAAGAGAAAGAAGAAAAGAAAGATGAAGGTGTAGCACCATGGCTCAGTAGGTAAGATGCTTGCCACCAAGCCAGACCACGTGAGCTCAGTTCCCAGGAACCACAGGGTAGAGGAAGAGAACTGGCTCCTGAAAGTTGTGCTCTGACCTCCATAGGCATTCTGCATGGTGCATGCTCGCACAGACAATAAAAGAACGAGTAAGTCGATACAGGAGGGAGGAGGTACGAGTCTTAAACATCTTTTAAGCTTATGACGTTTCCTGCCAGTTGTTGGAGAAGTTTACTTCTGGTTACGTTTATAATTGTTTTGTGCGTTGTTGGAGGAAGGGCTGCCCTAAGCCTTGGCAGTTTGTGTATGATCTGCAGGTGTTGGCTTTATGCAAATCTGTAATTAAGATGGCTGCTTCCTCATGATCTGCACCTGCTCACTGCTTTCTGGCAGAGCCATTGTGGAAGTGCAAAGTTGCTGTGGAAGGAATTCTTGAAGTTCTCTCTCCCACAGTCTCCAGCAACAAGGAGAGAACACTTCCCTTAGGCCTTGAGTTCCCCCCACCATAAAAGTGACATAGCTGGGCTGCTAAAGGATTGTGGGATGAGACTAAGCTACAGGTTTCCTTCGTTATGCAAATAGGCCTTTGGATGAGGGAGCAGAGTTTTTTGTTTTTTTGTTTGTTTGTTTTTTGTTTTTGTTTCCATA
Organism: Cricetomys ansorgei; assembly: GCA_026225945.1. Lineage (NCBI taxonomy): Eukaryota > Metazoa > Chordata > Mammalia > Rodentia > Nesomyidae > Cricetomys > Cricetomys ansorgei. The sequence goes on along the minus strand of JAMJFZ010000818.1, from coordinate 2,740,087 downwards.
GAAAACCTGAGGAGCTTCGGTATCGACAAAAACCCCTGAGATCAGTTTATCAGGGTTCTACTGTCCAGTATGGTGCTTGCCATGTCAAGTGGTTCCCTCTGCTGAGTCTGGCAGGGTTTGCACCTGTGAAACTGTCTCCTCGTCTTCTTTGCTGACCAACACAGTAGCTAACTGCTACAGATGGATTCTAGCAGGGCTGGGAGGCTAGGGTGAAGAAATAAGGGGCTGAGACTGGGTACTGCCAATGCCAGGCACCTGGGGTCTCAGGTAGGAGCCAATGCATCATTAGCCAAGGTTTGCTTTGGGTGCTCCACAGACCTTCCCTTCACATCAGCTCTTCCCTCTCCCCTTCCCTCCCTTCGTTCCTTCCCCATCTCTCTCTTACTCTACCCAGATCTTCCAGGTTAGCACCGGTAAACTCGGAAGACTGAATAATGACCACTCTGTGGCTGCATTGCTTTCGTGCTGCACCTTGAGGTCCCTAAGACGGAGAGATAACGCTGATATCGCGGTGGGAGCCATCTGATCCCGCAGGTCCTTAGGTCCGGAGAACCAGCCCAAGAGCCCCAGATGTGCACTGAACCTTCCTGTAGGCTTTCCCTACAAGTATCTGGAGTCATCATGCCCATCAGTGCTAAGTCACTATGGTTTCCAAGACAATAGTGATTTCTGTTTTCTTCCTAAAAAAAAAAGATTACAGTAAAAACTTTTTAGTAAGTCATAAAGTGGACTTTATGGGCTGGTAACTGGAATTTAAATGCCTGGGGTTGGGGAGACACTGGCCTGGAGCATTCTGGAGGGCCCTATTTGGGTTTCAGAAAAGCCACATGTTTTGCATACATTTGCATAAACCATATACATTTACATAAAGTATATGCATTTGCATAAATTATGTCAAGCTTGGCAATGGAGGGCGGGACAAAATAGCCTCTGCAGTCTTTGATTGGCTGCTCATTTCTCAGCTGGCCAATGGCATGGAGAAGGAAAAAGAAAATGTTCCAATGTACTGTGGCGCTCCTGGCCCTTTAGACAGCGTAACATGAGGCAAATGTCTCGGCATCTCTGAGCCTTGGTCTCCATCACTATAAAGGAGCCCAGAGGAACTGTCCCTGGGACAGAGAGAGATGAAGTTCGGGGCTTTCCTAAAGAAGGTGGCCAGCCCCTGTGTCACCTATGTCTCCAGAGCTCTGCCCAGAGGGTGTCCTGAGCAGACAGTGTCCAGGCACAACAGTCCTGGGCTGGTCTCTGTCACCCTGACATGCTGGGAACAAGGAATCCACAGAGCCATGTAAGGCCAAGTGCAGAACCCTCTCCTTTCTGCAAAAGTTCTGGCCCGGCTCAAAGCTGGGACTAAAGACTGAGTGTTCCCTGGCTGGGAACAGAGCGACAGAAGGCTTCTCAGCCCCAAGGAGGAAGGCGACTTCCGGAGCACAAAGCCAGAGGGAAAGAGGGCACATACACACATACACACCCCTGCAAAGGTGGCTCTTTCTGTCCTCAGTTGGGGTTTAAAAAAGGATTGGTAGACTTGGGTGTCTCTGCCAGTCACTGGCTGTGCAGCTGTGGGTGAGACACTCTCCTTCTCTGGTCATAGCTGAGGCCAGTGTTTATTGAGGTCACGTTTCTTAGCACTCCATGAACAGTCTGTGAGGTCCTGGTTTAGTGTTCCCATTGCAAAGACAGAAATCTGAGACAGAGAGGTCAGCAGCCACCACTGCTACAGACATACACACACACACACACACACACACACACACACACACACACATACACACACATACACACACACACACACACACACACACACACATACACACCTTCCTCCTATCCAGTACCCTGCTAAGGGCCTTCCCATCTGAGCCTCCAGCTTGGTGCTGTCCCCACCTGCCTTTCTCTTAAGAAGAGCATCAGTGCCCTGGGGGCAATATGGAGGGAGAGGTGGTTGAATTATGCTCAAGCTCACTAGGGGCTTCAGGCGTCCTGCTGGCTATATTTTCTCACCTGGCAAAATTGGAGCTGCTAGTGGCAGCTGGGGTGGGCCTGAAGTCCTGGGGTGGGGCTGGGGTCCTGGGGTGGGGCTGGGATGCTGAGGTGGGGCTGGGGTCCTAGGGTGGGGACAGGATGCTGGGGTGGAGAAAGTCCTTTCAGCTTCCCTGTGTCTGGAATTTTTCTGGTTTTGTTTTTTTATTTTTTTCTGGGCCATCTAGCGTTCACTGTGACAGCTGCAATCAGGGCTGACTCCTCTAACTTATTTTGTGCATGTGTGTGTTTACATGTGTCATGTGTCCACATACATGTGGAGACCAGAGGAAAGCCTCAGATGACACTCCTCAGGAACCATCTACTTTTGATTTTAGTGTGTGTGTGTGTGTGTGTGTGTGTGTGTGTGTGTGTGACTGTGTGTGGTGTGAGCCAGCCAAGGTCCACGTACATGCCCCATCAGTCAGTTCTTGATCCAGTAGGTTCTGGGGATTCGAACTCGGGTTGTCAGGCTTGGTCACAAGCATCTTTATCCGCTGAGTTTTCTTCCATGTCCCTAACCATGTGCTTGCTTGTTTGTTTGTTTTAATCACAGCAACAAGAAAAGCAACTCTCCTGTCTAGGAACGTGGCATTTTCCGAGCTGCCCTCTGCCCTGCGGGTGAAGGCTCCTTCAAGTCTGGTTGGACAGCGTCTAGCTGCTCCAAGTGCTCATCACAGAGCCCTAACCAGAGAAGCTATTTAGCAAACATTCACGGAAAAGCTGTGCCGATCTGCTCAGTTGAAAATGAGTGTGAACTTGTGGCCTCAGAGGCTTAGGGAAACGGCTGCCTCATGGAGACTTTAAGCTAGACTCTGAGAAGAACTTCCGGCGAGTGGGAAGGAACTGCTTGTCCCAAGTGAAGAAACTGCCTCTCTGTGGAACGTTCTGAGCAATGTGAACATTCTTAGATGAGAATAATTTGGGGCGTGCTTGTGGAGACAAGGGGACACTGGTACCAAGGATTCCCCTCCATGCCCGCAGGCCCAGAAATCCCTCTGAAGCCCCAGGCAGAAGCTGCCAGACCTCCTGCCCGCTCCCTCTCTCTAGTTTTCCTCTCAGCTGTCTCTGTGTTTCAGAGTCCACGTCTCTGCCAGGGACTCTATTTTGGGATCTGTGGGAACGGGCAGCTTTTAGCAAATAGGAAGTCCCAGCGAGCTGGTCTCCCCCCAACCCGGGGCCTCCCAACCCACTCCGAGGGCAGGAAAAGAGCAAACAGGCTGCCCCGGGTCCAGTCTCGGGACATGTGCAAGCTGGAGGGCACGCAGCCCGTTCCCAGAGAGTCCTCATGGCTGGCAGACAGCATCCCTGCCCACACTGCCACCCATGTAGGCAGGGCGGTGCCCCTGCCAGCCGAGCTGGGGCTGCTTGGTCTGCACACAGGGAGCTGGGCTTTTCTTTGCAAACTAATACCAAGTTCCCACCACATCCGGTCTCTGCACAGAAAAAGGCGACAGGCTAGGCCCTAATGCTCCGAGGAACGTGGGGGCCAGAGACAGAAGCCTTAGGATCGGGACACGGGGCCTGTGGATCAGGACACAGGGGCCTTAGGGACATACACGGCTGGGTTCACACACAAGTGGGTGTCATACTGCTCAAGGGTGCAGTTGTGCACACACGTGTGTGCATGTGTGTGTGTGCGCACGTGTGCAAATGTGTTCATGTAGATAGGTGAATGTTCAGATCTGCGCTGTGCACGGCTGTCTCTGTAGGTACACAGATGACCTCCTGTGCCTGCGTTTCCATGGCGACCCGCACGCTTACGTGTCTTTTAACTGTGTCCTGGAGAGAATCTTTAAATTTGGTCCGCCAAGTTTGCATCAGTAACAGCAGGTGATTGTGTAAAGCGAGAAACAAGATAGGGTTGGTAGCAAGCAAGGCCTATGAGTCCAGCACTTGGGAGACTGAGGCAGGAGAATCAGGGGTTGGAGGACAGCCTGGGCTACGTAGTGAGACCCTGTGTCCAAACATATCTATATGTTACATATGTAAATAAAAACTAGAGACCAGAGATTCAACAGACATGTATTTAATATGTCACACACAGCACAACTACGACAACGTAAGAGAAACAGGCCACAATTACAGGTAACATCTGTAGGATACTAGGTACCATAGGCAGACATGGAGGCGTGAATCTACCACCCAGAGGTAACCATGGTTAACAGGCCACACACGTTTTCTTGTTGTTTCCTCCACAACAGCAAGGATGGTGTCAGTATTAGTCACCACTGAATACTTCATGCAAGTCAAACAGACATGGCCGGGCGTGGCGGCGCACGCCTTTAATCCCGGCGCTTAGGAGGCAGAGCCAGGGAGGGAGGGATGCTGGGAGAGGATGAGATCCCAGGGAGTGAGGTCCAGGTGGTTCTGGGCCATTGTAGAACTGGGAAACCACACAGGACCCCAGGCTTGGGCGTAGGGAGGGGAATGGCTCTCTGAGGATTTTCTCCCTTTCTCAATAAATGGTACCTAAGGCAGCATCTCAGAGTGGCTCCCCGGGACCCATGCCACTCAGAGGGCCCCTCATCGTGCTCAGCCACATCACAATACTGACTCCTTCCTTTTACATTTATACAGATACCATTCACATGCAAGTCTGAGGCCAGCCTGTTCTACATAGTGAGTTCTGGGACAAACGAGGGCTACACAGAAAGACCCTGTTGCAAATCAGACAAAGGCAAGGAGTAAAATTATGCCAGTGTAGACGTATAGATACAGATTCTACACACAGAAATAAGTAAGTAACGAATGTATTACAGAAGCCACAAACGAGCGAATGCTGGGATACGTTTCAAACTTCCCCAAGAGCGGGGTCGTAAACCGAGCCAAATGCCACATTCCCTCCTGTAGGGACCTCCGGTTGGATACAGTTTCATAAGCTTTTTTATTATACATAATGAGCCACCCTCGTCTCCAGATAGCTGACCACAGTCACACGGCGTTTCATTTCCTAGGTAACACGTCGATAATCTGACCCATATCCCTCTCTGGACTATGTAGATCGTTTATGACCATTGGAAACGAAACCGTGATCTACACGCATACTTCTGAGCGTGAACAGAGAAGCAGAACCCGTGAGTCAGAAGGTGCTCCTGCGTGGATGGCTTTCAACACCCAGGCGGTGGCGGATACTCACACAAGTGACTTTTCTATTTCCTGTGACAGAGGAAGCCTAAAGGCGGGAGGGTTCGTCTGGGCTCCTGGTCTAAGAAGGTTCCATTCATCACGGTGGAGGTGGCGTGGCAGAGTTTAAAGCCACAGGAGTGTGTGGCCAGGTCTCCTCGATCTCCGTAGAACAAGGACAGATCTCAGGCTAGGACCTGCTGGAGCTGCAGCCCTTGAGCCCCGCCTCAGACAGCCCTACATCTGCCAGCTAGACACCCTGCCATGTCGAAACCTCGACTAACAGTGCCATCAGCCAGGGAGACTGTGGAGCATAGTTCACAAACAATCCACGGAAGTGGATGATCAGTTATTGTCAGACAAAAGAGGGAGCAGAACCTCTTTGGGGGTTCTCTTTTGGAATGCTCCAGGTTTACCTGCAGCCTCTGAAGACATCCAAGGACTTTGGCAAGAAGACAGTTGCCCTGGAAATGGCTCACGACTGGTGTGGAGGCTAGGCGGTCTCGGAGAAGCTTTGGTCCTCTCCAGGCAACTTCCCCTCAACCCCACCCTCCCAGAAAGGACAGACGGCAGAACTCAGGTGCGGCGCCTTGACTCTGAGCACCATCCATCAGAACCTCCTAAGTAGCCCATAGCCCTAATGTGTGAACATTGATTTCTGGGGTGACAGGGAAGCCAGAATGATTTACATCCAATTTCCTATCGATGATACATCATTGATCTCCAAGAGTGCTGAAATATTTACTAGGGACAGCAATGCTGAGAGGTCTCTGGCCAGGGCCAGTCAGCAGGTGGGTGAGAGGTACAGGGAGGGAGGGATGCTGGGAGAGGATGAGATCCCAGGGAGTGAGGTCCAGGTGGTTCTGGGCCATTGTAGAACTGGGAAACCACACAGGACTCCAGGCTTGGGCGTAGGGAGGGGAATGGCTCTCTGAGGATTTTCTCCCTTTCTCAATAAATGGTACCTAAGGCAGCACCTCAGAGTGGCTCCCCGGGACCCATGCCACTCAGAGGGCCCCTCATCGTGCTCAGCCATATCACACTACTGACTCCTTCCTTTTACATTTATACAGATACCATTCACATGCTAGAAATCCACATCCAGTTTTAAGTGTGCCTCTGGGTATCCCAGAGCAGCGGGGATATAAAACAGTGTTCACGCACAGGGTGCCCAGCACCAATGACGCGGAGACCAAAGGGTCCCTGGAGCTCCACACTCAGTTGATCTAGGTGAATGTGTGCACTCCAGATTCAAAGAGACCCTGTCTCAAAAACTACTATGGAGAGCAGCAGAGAAAGACATCCAGTGTCAACATCTGGCCTCCACAAGTGCGTGTGCACACATGTGAACACGTAAATATGCATATACCACACACAATTAAGAAAAAGGATCCACGTATACTCAGCCCTTACATGTAGAGCTGAGTGCAAAACACAAGTCTTCCTGCATGCTCACACACGTGCACATGCATTGCGTGTGCATACACACACACACACACACACACACGTTCACACGCACACGCACACGCACACACACACTATGTGAACACGCCAGAGGCTTCCTCTCATTTGGTCACTGGTTTGGGAATTCCTCACTTTGCTTGGCCCGGCTCAGAAGTTTCTGGAACACACCTGTCCTTAACACAAAGTTGCTGCGGGAACCTTTATTTCCTGCTTGGAATTTCCCAGTGCACACCTCCATCAGGACACCTGCACTTGCCCCTCCTAGGAGACCCCTGGGGACCGTGGTGTATCCCAGAGACCCTAGGGGTGGGGCTGATGAGGTCTAAGGCATCTCTTCAGCCTCGCCAGTGTCACAGGAAATGCTTTATTTGTGGGTAAGCTCTCACCTTCCCTGCTAGGTCTCCTCTCCTCCATGGAGAATTCTCTCCTCTGTCTTCACACTCACCCCTGTTCACCTCTACTGAAAGTCCTATTTACCTCTCCTTGTTTTTAGGTGTCTCTCAAGCCGCCGATCTCCCAGAGGACGGAGACCAGCTGGGCGGCTGACAGGAGATGCTGTAGCTGCTCAATGAAGTGAAATCGTAGCAATTGCAGTTTGCACGCTGCAAAATTGAGTGGAGAAGCCGTCAATCAACACATGAACAAGCGGGACCTTGAACAAGGGGGCGCCTTCTGGGGCCACCATGAGCTACCTGACTTTGCAGATGCTAAGAGACGACTGGCAACAGTCCCACGGTGACTTTCTATCCCACTGAGGGGGAAGAGCTAGCCTGTCAATCGACCTCAGTTCACACCTCTCCCATCATGATATCATGTGAGGCTTAGAAAGAGCTCGCTGAAGTTCATCTGGGCCCCAAACTTCAGCACGTATCACTCCGATACATTAGCGCTATCGACAATTGATCAGTTCTGGGAGAGGGAGAACCTTTGTGGTTTCTGATAGGTCAGGCATGCTCTCTCCAAGCCGCGGTCCCACACCCAAGAGTATTTGGGCAGCGCAAAGTGGACGCCATGGTTTTTGGTTTTTGTTGCCGTTGTTGCTTTATTTTTCTTTTTTTTAAATTAAAAACTAAATTGACGGATAGGGTGGGGCAGTGGATCTGGGCGGTGTTGAGGGAAGGGAGAAGAGGATCAAAATACACTGTGTAAAATTCTCAAGGAATTAATATTAGCTTTAAAAATTAAAAATGAAACAAGAAGAGGGGTGGAGAGATGAGACAGCCCAGTCAGTAAAACGCTCGCCTGAGTTTCGTCTACTGAACTCGTGTCAGAAATAAAGCCAGGCGTGGGACCGGGAGGGGAAGAGGCAGAGGGCTCCCCTGGTCTTACTGGCTGGTCTAGCCCAATCGTGAGCTCCAGGTCCAGTGAGAGACCCTGTGTCAAAAACATAAGGCACAGAGAGATATCGGACGATATCCAGTGTCTGCTTCTGGCCTCTGCACATGCGTGTACACACGTGAACACACATAGATCGCACAAACATATGTGCACGTGTGAACGCAGACACATATATCACTTACCTAGAGACAAAAAAATGAAAAAAAAACAGAAAAAATAAATAAATAAGAAACTCATTAAATAAACCAGTTTAGAACTTCCTGAAGTCTCTGTCTCAGTCACAGAGAGCCGCACCTGTATATTTCACAGTCTCCATCAAGGTGGTTCGTGATGCCAAAAGGAAGAGTTTCGTTGTCTTCTTCCAGGATTTTTCCAAAGCCTCTCATTCCCGTTCTCAATGTGCCCACACAGGGATTGTCTTGATCCTGCTGGAAGATAGGAGATAAATCATTCCACAGGACACGGGGCAGGCACTATGCTCAATTGTCTGATTTCCAGTGTATCTCTGTGTGTAGTCAGGACACAGACACATCATGTTTTCTGTCTTGGGCACATTGCATGCGCACACATGCACACGTGTGCACACACACACACACACACTCAAGGTAGAAAGTGGCCTCATACAAGCTGAGAAGTGTTGGGGGTCACTATCACCCCCCCACACACACACAGTCACTGTGCTGGAGGGTCTTCTGCTTTTTCTCACAAGACTCTGAGGTCACAAGAATAAAGCACAGCAGCTCAGACTTTCCCTGACTGGAAGTTGGCTCAGACATGCCTGGCAATAAGAAAACCCCAGTTCCCCTACACGGTGGTTTTATGTACCCTCTCCTCAGTGTCTGAAGCCCTTTTTCTGGCACACATTTGAGTGGTGTTGGTTACTGGGCCACACCTCTTGTCTATTGGAAGGAGTAGAGAGGTGTACTTTCTGGGAGCATCACAAGGCTGGCTGTATTTGTGTTCTCGTTCTTCAGTGGGACACACGCCTACTTCGTCACCCTGGACATAGACACGGGTACAAAGATGCATTGTCGTCCTAGGTAGGCAAGGTGGCCGAGGCAGTGAATGTCATCCCCCAACCGGACGTCAGAGTGACAGGAAGAACTGGACATGATGCTGACGCCAGGGCCTCTCAGGATGATTTGGACTTCTCATCCTTCTGCCTCAGCTTCCCAAGTGTTAGGATTACAGGTGTGTACTACCGTGCCCAGATTAGCGGTATTGGGAATCGAACCCAAGGTTTTGAGCGTGCCGGGCGAGTACTCTACCCACCAAGTCGCATCCCAAACCCTGGCTTCCTTTGTTGTCCCTGAAGGAACATAGTCACTTCTAACCATTGGCCCTGTGAACTTTCTTCCACTTCAAAGTACAGAGAAAGTTGATCTCCCCTTAGTGGGTCTTTCCCCACCTGGCTGGTGGTACCCTGGGGAGAAGCTGAGTTCTGCAGGTGTTTGGGATGGATGCTCGGTCAATGCTCAGGAGGCAGGGTAGGGGGCTAACCCTGATCATGTTCATACTATTCATATTTTAACACTGTGTACTTTGAATCAGGGCTAAATCCGTGACCACTTCCTCAGCTGTGGAAAACATGAGGAGCTGGAGGACCAGCCTTCCTGCTGGGGCAGAGAGAGCAGCCTGGATTGATGCCTTTCTCTCACTCATCAGAGTGAAGGCTCTGCTTTCTTCCAAATGCTTAGAGCAGGGGCTGAAGCCATTCATAAACTCTTATTGAACCATCAGCTTTCCAAAGTTTGCCTTAATGTTTTTACAGGCTATTGATCTGTGGGGGAGAACTATAAAAATTGACACCAGAATAAACTTTGAAAGACGACCCTTGCTCAGCTGAACTGAGATCAATGTGTATCGACCCGAGGCGTGGAGGGAGGGGAAGAGCCCACCGTGTCTCCATTAGTAGGTCCTCACTGGACCAACACCACTCTCCGGGTGTTTCCTGCCTGTGTCAGGCCCTCAGAGGCAGAAGCAGTGGTGTTGAGAGTGTGAAAGTTAGAGACAACCGAGTCCCTCATGCTGGAGAATGAGTCTCAGAGAGGTTGAGTGGGTTACCCAGGATCACACAGTTCACACATGGTAGGATTTGAACTCACAGTTCTACAAGCTCTCTATAGCTGCACTGCAGGCACTGAGAACTGAATTCTCTTGTGACAAAATGTCTGACAGAGTGTCTTAAGCGGGGAAGGGCTTATTAGGATTCACAGTTTCAGACATCCCAGTTCATAGTGGTGGGGAGGGTGGTGGGCCACATCAAGGTGGCCAGGAAGGGGGAGGGAGAGAAAGAGAGAGGGAGATGGGGAGAGAGAGAGGAAACGAGAGGGGGAGGGGGAAGGAGAGGGGGAGGGGGAAGGAGAGGCAGACCCTGAGCTGAGATTTACAAGGTTAAGGAAAGCATCCTTTCTGCTCCCTGCTGGTGGTGGGGGAGCTCCAAGGATGCAGCTTTCGGGAGGCACCCCAGAATCAGAAAAGGTGGGCTTTCTCATGACGAAGCTGCCTTTGGTCGCACTCATGTTAAGTAGTCCCTCAATCCATACATAAGGAACCCCAGTAAATGCAGTGGTTCCCCACTTGGGTTGAACCATCCCTTCGGTCTGTTGCCTGTGCCCTATCCGGCGCGAGTAGACAACTCTCTCGGTCTCCCCAAGAGACGTCGCACAGCCTTACCCAGAGGTGTATTCTACTGATCTCTTGGGTGATTCCCGATCCCATCAAGTTGTCAGAGAAGATGAACTCGCAGCCTGAATCAGAGCAGGAACCTGTGTAACCCACTCTGACATCCCCCAGTCTGAAGGATCACCCTTGCATCTGAACATATTCAGCATCACGCTGGAGAAGACAAGACTGAAGCTCAGAGAGGTCATGCAGTTTACCCAAGGACACCCAGCTCATAAATCATAGAATCTGAACTCAGCGCTAAAGCCCCTTGATGTTGACAGTATTTTATCACAGCAATGGGGGAAAAAAAACAAACCTAAGACATGCCTCAAAGGATGCTGGCCAGGACCCTGAGGCTGCAGAGAAGGATGAAGTCCCCAGGCAGCGCTAACAGCCAGGCTGGGCATCCTATGTACTAATGAGCTCTGTTGTAGTTAATCTTCTGTGCGGGTCCATGAGCCTGTTTTCAGAGAGATTTGCCTGAGGATAAATGACTGCTGTAGAGTGCATGTCTCCTTCCTGCAAGTGGTCCAGGCACACTGAGGTCCAGGGGGAAAGCAGTGCTCTTTGCCTGCCTGCCTTTGTTCTTGCTGATGAGTGCATCTACTCTGTTGCTCCTGCTGCGGCCATCATTTACTGACATCACAACCCAGCTTCTTTTGCCTTCCCATTGTGAACTGGAGGCTAATGGCTCTCCAGGAATCTTCTGGGCCATCAGCACCGGATTGGAACTATTGAGGCCTCTGGCTTCATAGACAGAGAAGCTGCTGGGTTCTCTCCGGCATCCCAATAGCCATTGTTAGCCTGGATGTTGTAAGCCAATCTTGTGAATCCCTTTTATGATGTATATCCACTTCTCCGCACACTCTTAGGGCAGTGGCTGCACTGGGGGAGCCCCTGGAATACCTGGGAGGGTTGGTAGTGACCAGGCCCTTCCTTACAGGGTGTGGACTGGAATGGGTAGACCCAGAGCTTCCACACCTGTCTGAATTCCAAAGGGAAGCTGAGGAGCCCTTGATTTAGGAGGCTGTGTTTGGATAAATCAGAATTCCCTGTGAAAAGTGGGGTTCCCCTGGATTTCCTCCGGATAAGGGTTCAACTGCACACCTTACAGCCTTAGTCCTCTTCCCTCTCGGTTTCACTTCAATACCCGGACCAAGAGGCAACCCCAGAGATTCTGAGACGTCAAGCATTACCGCCCCAGAGTACAGCTGGCCAGCCCCCAGGGTTGATCCTAATCCCATAGCTGTGTCCAACCCTAGAAAAGCATAGTCCTCAGTGGGAAATGGGCAGCGATTCCCACTGAGGATATTTTGGGCAGTTGCGGTGGTGCGCACCTGTGATCCCAGCACGTAGCAGAGTGAGGCAGGAGGATCACAAGTTCAAGACCGGCCTGGGCTACATAGCGAGACCCTGTTTCAAAAGACTAAGGACTGGAAATGTAGCTTGGTGGTAGAGCACGCATCCAGCCTCCAGTACCGCCTATGACCCAGATAAGGCTCTGCCTCTGGGCTACATCTCATATATACCAAAAAATATAATATACAAATAGATTAAACACATCATGTACACACATACATTTCTTTTCTTCTGGGCCACTTGCCAAGAATGGCAGTATTTTGTTCTAGAAATATTGGGTGGCTTAGAGGAGGCTTAGAGGAAGCTAGGGGCCCAGGAGGAACTTCCTGGGTGATAATGGATGTCACATGAGCTAACCCCACCCTTACCCCCAGTCAAGAGTGGCATTTTATAATCTTCATCTCTCACAGCAGAAAATTTATGACTGCTTCCAGCCCTGGGACTTCAAAGCCAGAGCAGCAGCAGCCACCACCCCGCCCCCGCCCACCCCTCTTTTATTCCCCCCCCCACTTCCATCTACCTGGTTCTCTCTCTTCTCTTGCATTCCTGAAAGTCCCTTCTTTGGCATGGCGGCTCTAAGGCTGAGAGAGAAGGTCCCCTCAGGCTGGGAGAGACTTACCTGGGAAGTGTAGGATGATAAGGTCCCTCCCATTCAACACCATAAATAACTGCGATCCCTCCCAGACCACAAATCACTGCCGATCTAGGGAGTAGGTAGTAATGGTTGTTTTCCCTATAGGCAGAGCCGAGGGTGTGGGGACATGCGTGTGCCTGAGTTTAATTTCTCTTTTCTTCTTACCCATGTGAAAAGCACCTTGGGCTCCTCCCTCTGCTTCTAAGAGTTCCTTTGAAGGGATTACAGCTGCTTGACTACAGGCTCAAGCCGAGAAAGATGCTGTGTGGGTTGGACATTTACCGATCCTGCACACCAGCCCGCCCCGTCCCTCAGACGAGCAAGAGATTCGCTCTGTAGCACTTGGCGGCACTAACACCGTGACCTACCCCCAGCCATCTTCATCCGGTACCAGGCTCTACCCATATCACCTTCTCCAAGATCTGCCTGTGTCTCCATCCCTGCTCATCATATCTGGGTCCTGACCCAGAGCCTCTCTGGGTCTTTTTTTTTTTTTTTGTCTTGGTGGTTTGGGATCCTCCACCGAACAGGAGGCACAGGGCACCTTGTGAGAGGCCTTTCAAAGGACTCCAAAGAGAAGACGAGGGAGGGAAGAGAGACTGGAGCCAGCTAGCACTGAGCTGAGCAACGCATTGAGTACTGGACACAAGCTTTTGAGGGACACAGTACTGAACGTGACATAGTTCCTCCTGGAACTTTTTTGAGGATAGACTGACATAAACACTCTCTGCCAAAGACTCAAGATTTCATGGCCCATTATCTATTGTGTTTTTGTTTCTTTCTTTCTTTCTCTCTCTCTCCCTCTCTCGCTCTCTGTCTCTCTCTCTCTCCCCCTCCCCTTCTCTGTCTCTTTCTCTCTCTCTCCCTCCCCCTCTCTCTTTTTTTCCTTTCTTTCTTTCTAGTTAGTTCCAGACCGGCTTCAGACTTGCTATGAGGAGATGAGGATGACCTTGAACTCCTGGTCTTCCTGCTTCCACCTCTTGTGTGATGGCTTTACAGATGTGCACCACCACACCTGGTTTATGCCATGTCGGGAATCAAACAGCAGCTCTTTCTGATCAGGTGGGAACCAAGAGTCTGTCCCTTGAAACTGTGTGTCATGGCGGCAGGTGAAGAGCGGAAGCCGCTGCGCTAAGCCAGGGAAGGAGTATTCAGCCACGGCAACGGTGTCCACTGCAAGGTTGAGCTCAGCTATACAACAATGGCTACCACACACCGGGCTTTGTATGCATCAGGCAGAGCTGTTGCGTTCAGTTGTACAGGTTGTGTCCTGCCCAAGGGTGCTTCTCCACAGAGGTGCTAAATCCCAGCCCAGCCTCTGCTTGCCAGAGAGCTGCACCCACCCAGTGGAAGGGATGGCTTTCCTAATGTGCAAAAATGTACCAGGCACTTGGTGTGAATTATCATTTTTAATCCTCCCAACAACCTTGAAAGGTAGGTGTGGTCCATTAAAAGTGTTCACAGAATCCTTGCATCTCCTCCCTGGGAGGAGAGAGTCATATCCCTGGGGAGGAGCCTTGCGCTAGACGCACGATTAAGGAGTGGAGCTTAAACCCCAACCCCAACCCCCTCACCCCCATCCCCGTCCCTAATCTGTGTTCTCTTGACCAATAAAACACAATGTAGTTGTGTCCTGCAACTTCCAGAGAAAGCACCTGGAAAGCCTTGCGGATTTCCCTTGGTTTCTTGGAGCTGTGAACCTCTGAGATAACACTCTAGTCTCTGACTTGTCCCCAGAACTGATTCAAAGACAAGACAATGGTATCACATTTTCAAGGGAAACGTTCAAGTCCCTTCGGACCGTCTCTGAGCCACAGAGTATCCATTGACTTCATTCGACTCTCGTTAGTTGAGCACTTGCTTTGTGTCATGTGGTAAGCCTTGGTCCATTGTGATGAATGCAGTCCTGGAGCATTCTGGGTTCTCAGAGCACAGGTTCCTCTGAGAGGAGCCATCTGGCTCAACGAGTAAGGAGCTGGAGGGGACAGCTGATAAAGACTTGTTTACAATGTCCCATTTAATGTGTGAGTCTTGAGAAGTCATCTCAGCTGGGTGGACCTTCCCTGGCTCCCTCTCCACTCCCTTAACACCCAACCTGTCCCCAAAGCAACAGCTGAGAAGTTCCAGAATGGCAATGCAGGGAGTCTGCTCTCGCCTTCCTGGGGATGGCTGAGCCCTGAGACATGGGTGACATAGCAAACAGAGCTACTACAGTTGCTTCACTGGTACCCACAGCTTGTGTATCCCCACTGATGTTGAACTTGGGGCTGGCTGTGGACGAGGACACTGCCTGGGTCACCTGACAAGCAGAGGACCGAGTCTGGGGAGCAGGGAAGAATTTCACACAGACCCAGCCAACCTGAGCTCCGCTCTGGAACAAAACATACTACTTGCAGCGGGGTAACCATGAGTCACGGTTCTAATCTGGGCACTGTGAGGCTGGTGCTAGGAGATCAGCAGACTGGCCTCGGCCTGGTGGTGGAGAGTGGAGCCTGCGGAGCTGACAGTTTCCAGGAGCCAAGCCTGAATCACCCCAGGCCTTCCTTGGCCTCATCGGGAGGAGAGGATTAAGGATACTATTTATAAGGAGCTTCTGAGTGCTGCTTAGGAGAACTTCCAGCAGGGATGAGAGTTCCCACCAGCTCCCACAATCTGTAGTCACTGCCTATAAGCTTCGAGCCCTAGCCCCCAGCCTTTCATTTTATACTGGTCACTGAAGTATGCCCGTCAGAACTGGCGTTTTTCAAGTATACTTGGTACCCAGTAGGGGTGGGAGGGGTGGTGTTTGGGAAGGGGGGGGATTTCCCATCACACACGGGACACACTTGGGAAACACTTGGTGGTATTTTCTTCTGTGTCTGTGCTATCTGTGCACGCCCCCCTCCCCAAATGCCCAAGGTGTGGAGGTAAGAGGCTTAGGAAGAGTTCAAGGCTAGCCTGGGATCCAGAGAAGGCCTTGTCTCAAATGAATGAATGAGTTAATGCATGGAATAAAATGTTATTAATTTTTCTGAACACATTTTGACCATGGACCTGCCTTTGATAAAGAAAAGAAATTTGTGTGTGTGTGTGTGTGTGTGTGTGTGTGTCTGTCTGTCTGTCTGTTTGTCTGTTTGTATACAGTGAGCACCTTGGGTGGATTTTGATGTCACATGATCCACAGCCACCACTTTGGAGAAGACCTGCCTCAGAGCTAGCTGCAGGCAGAAGACAAACCCTAGGTTTTACAGATAGGGAAACTAAGTTACCAGAACGTGATTGCCATACAGTATACTATCCCGAAGTAAATTCACACACACATATTGATGGAGCAGTCATGGCTGTAAAATCAGCTTTTTGTTTATTTGTTTGTTTAAGACAAGGTTTCTCTGTTGTACCTCTGGCTGTCCTGGAACTCACTCTGTAGATCAGGCTGGCCTTGAACTCTCAGAGATCTGCCTGCCTCTGCCTCCTGAGTGCTGGGATTAAAGACATGTGCCACTACCACCTGGCATAAAATCAGCTTTTAAAAAACAAATTGAGTTCTAACCCTGATTCTGGATTACCGTCCTATGGTAGAGTTCCAGAATAGTGGGTGGATCTGTTTCTTGGCTCCGATTCTTGCTGTGTGGCATTGATAGAGTCACATAACTTCTCTGAACCTCACTGATTAATTGAGGATAATAACTCATCTGTGGCTTTGAGGAGGGAATTTAAACGAGATGATGTATGTACTGTCAGCAAAGTATTCAGCCCGTTGCAGACATTAACACCGCCAACAGTCACAACAAGCAGGCATTGGATCTAAAAGGAAGGTGGCCTCCTCTTATGGAACAAAAACATCCCAAGCTTCTAAGGACTGCCTCTTCTGATGAGTCCTGTTGAGTCTGTGATGGGGAGAGCCCTGAAACCTTGTCGGGACAGACTCTGAACCCCGTTATCCATTGTCCAGGCTCAGGGCAGACCTTTGAGAGAATGCACCAACAACCCATTTACTCTTTAAACACCCCTTCCTGGACACCCCCCTCTAGTGTGGCTCCATCACCACCACCCCAAAAGACACTCCTCAAGAGAAGAATTTAGAATTCAAATAAGCTGGAACAATGCCCCATCATCTAGAGCCTCTCTCTGAGAGACATTCTAAGAGCCCACTGTCTCAAAGTCTCTGGGAAGTCCTGTAGTTCAAAAAGGAGAGAGAGAGAGAGAGAGAGAGAGAGAGAGGAAAAAAGAGAAGAGAAAAGGAAAGGAAAGAAAAGAAGAGGAAAACAATCAACAAAATGCAATAGTTCCTGTTGGCTAGACTCAACGCTCTGCAGACTCATTTGACAAAATCCCCAGTGACAAGTCTAATGAGCTTGTCTTCTGTTGCATTACCTTGGTGACTTTTGCATTAGAAAGTTTTGTGTCCAAGTAGTACCTAAGTGAATTTCCTTTGAAACCATGATAAGACATTATAATGATTATTGTTATTATTCTTAATATCCTGCACTCATTAGCCTGCCCCCGTGTGGTGGTTTGAATGAGAATGTCCCCACAGGCTCATAGATTTTAATGCTTGGCCACCAAGGAGTGGCATTGTTTGAAAGGATTAGGAGGTGTGGCCTTGTTGGAGGAAATGTGTCACTGGGGATGGGCTTTAAGGTTTCAGAAACCGAAGCCAGGCCCACTGGCTCTCTCTCCTCTTCCTGCTACCTGCAGACCCAGATGTAGAACTCTCAACTTCTCCAGCACCGTGTTTGCATGCATGCTGCCGTGCTCTCTGCCGTGATGATAATGGACTGACCCTCTGAAACTGTAAGCCAGCCCCAGTGAAATGCTTTCCTTTCTAAGAGTTGCTGTGGTCATGGTGTCTCTTCACAGCAATAGAAACTGACGAATGAGAATCCCTGACTCCCAGCACTGACCCTCTCCAGTGCTCACTGGTTTGGCCGTACACACTGTGGAGAGTTGACATCTATACCTTAGCTCGTACCTGTCCCATCTATACCTGTCCCATGCTGAGCCCTACATACCCACTCCTGTCAATGACTTCAACTCTTCTCATACTGTCTTGACAGGAACCCACCCCCACCTCTCTCTATAACGTCTTCCGTGAGCCCCGAGCATCATCATCGGATCCTCTGCCCCATGCAGAACCTGCCTCATCCTACATTCTCTGTGAGAGTGACCATCTCTTCCCAGTCCTCCAGGAAACCACAAGACACTGGCGGAGAAGCAAAGCCGGGACTCCATGGTGCTCACAATGGACTCGCACGGTGAGTCACATGGACTCACAGATGCTCCAGCCTTTCTCTTGCCTCCCACGCAGGCAGCTTCCTCTCCCGATGTCCCATCATCTCCAACCTTTCCGAGAAAGGAGGCCGGCGTGGTGCCCACCAGGCTCGGCTTGGCTGGGAGATTGCTTCTCTTTAGAGCAGGGTTTTTAGGCTGGGAATAATCAATACATTCTCAGTTGCTCTTCTCTTGTGAGCGGTGCGGTTCTGTGGCTCAGACGCGAGAAGAAAGCATGGTAGTCCTGGAAAGTTGTCAGCCACAGTTGTATGTGTGCTCCAGAGACTGAAGAAGCACAACCCTCTCTCTGTCTCCTGAGCAGAACCTTCAACAGCTCAGTACTGCCAGGAGGAGATTATCATCTCTGCTGTAGGGAATGTGACCCAGTCCATACGTCTCCTTTTATCCGCAGCTCTCTAGTGTTATGTATTTACTCCACGTTCCTGGCATCTTCTAGGAGCCTCCAGCTAATGGTTTGCTGATAGTTTGGGATATTTCAATAGCAGACAGTATTAAAGAGTAGAAAAGAGGGTTGGAGAGATGGCTCAGCAGTCTGTAAAGTGCTTGCAAGTTCAATTCCCAGAATTCACATTTTAAAACGCTGGGTGCGGTCTGGTGTGCGTGTAGCTTGTAATCTTAGTTCTGGGGAGGTGGAGACAGGCTGACACCTGAGGTGCTTGGGACAGTCATCCTAGCCTACTTGGAAACTTTGTGTACACATACACACACATACATACACACACACACACACACACACACACACACACACACACACACAGGGTGGGGGGAGAGAAAAAGATTAGTCCATTTTCTTGTATGGTTTTATTGCTATGATAAAACACTAATCAAAACCAACTTTGGGAGAAAAGAGATTTTTGGCCTACAGGTCACAGTCCATCATTAAAGCCAAGATAGGAACTCAAGGCAGAAACCCAGGCTCATGACCAGCCAGCTTTCTTATATAGCCTAGGACTTCCTGCCTAGGGAATGATGCTACCCACAGTGGGCTGGTCTCTCTTACATCAATTAGCAGTTAAGAAAATGCCCCCACCCAGATATGACCTCAGGCCAATCTGATTGAGGCAATTCTTCAAGTGAGGTTTCCTCTTCCTAAGTGTGTCAAGTTGAGGACAAAGATTGATCCCCAAATGCACACCCTCAAAAGCACACTTTCTTGAACTCCAGGGTCAGCCCTCCTGATCACTATCCTGTGATGTCTGTATAGAGTCATGAATGTTCTCTGGGCACAGGGCTGAGTTTAGAGGTGGTTGGGAATCACCTGGAGACAGAGATGAGGAATGAACACCCTGGTCAGGTACCTGAGCAGAGGAAGGCCACAGAGGGAATGTGTCAACTTCTGTGTTTGCATGACCTGGGCTTTCTGAATCATGACCTTAAAATTCCAGGTACCCTTAAAGGCACTTGAGTTTTCGATAGACCTTGTGAGTAGTAGTTATCTTCCTCTGTCACTGTGACCAAATATCTGATAGAAGTAACTCGAGTGGAGAAGGATCTGTTCTGGTTCACGGTTCAGAGGATGTGGTCTACGTGGGCAGCCAGGAAGGCATGGTGGCTCCAGCAATACCCTTCTCATCTATGACAGTGGGAAGATGATGTGGCTGGTTACGTCAGGGCAGCAGACAGCAAGTAGAGCTGACCTGTGACCTCCGACCTCTGCTCCCATGGCTGTGTGTCTTCTACTCAGACCCACGTCTAAAAGGTTCCCACCACATCCTCAGAGAACACCACAATCTGGGGAATGTCTAAACACAAAAGTCTGTTGGGGATACTTGGCATTCAAACCATCAGAACGTTCCTTCTGGAATCTGTGGGTCTTCGAATCAGAGAAGGAGCCTTGCTTCAGGGTAAAGCTGAGCAGGCCTGAGTCATATGTCGGCAGTAACAAACACACTAAAGAGACTCGAACTCTGGAGTCGGCCATCTCAGCAACGCCAGATAGAGAGGGAGAAAGAGATGAGGGTGAATGTGGCCCTACTCGGGACTGGGACCCAGATGCTTACATATTTGGCAACGTAACCCAAGCTGACACAAGATCTCCGGTTGCCTCTTTTGTACATAATTAGAGAACCCAAGATACAAGTTTCCTTTTACGTTGTGGGTGATTACTCAAGACTCGAGGGGCTCTCCTCGGAGGTGTCGGGAGTGTATTTGGCATTCCCATCAAAGGTCTCTCAGCCACGGACCAGCCCACTTAGTAGGATCAGCTCCCATCAATACATGATTAAGTGCAGACGTGCTGGGATTCCAGCTGATGAATTAAGATCAGCTAATTGGGAAACAGAAGCAATTGGTTAATACTTCAATTAGGATCCCTGTCAACCAACAACTCTCCTTGTATGTGTAGGTGGGGGTAGATTTTCAGATCTGGGCTGGAGTTCTCTTGTTAAATGTTAAATAAAGCCAGACACCCTTGAACTTCTACAATATTTCAGGGTTCGTGGGCGAACAACTAGACACAGACTCAGGTAAATGTTAAACCACAAGCCTTTACAGAGGACACGTGAATTGTCATATAAACATGGGCGATCACAGAGAGGGATGTCAAGGGAAACCTTGACATCATTAGCGTGTTCCTAAGCTGGCTTTAACAGCCTGGCGTAATTTGGCTAATGGAGTCTGTGCTGTTTATTAAATTATAAGGGCATTAAAAAGATCTCTAAAACAATGCTAATATTCCAGAGGGTTAATTAGTCCTGGAATTAAAAAGCTAAACCCACAGATTCTGTCTGGTTTGATGAGAGAGAGAAGAGAGGCATACTTCAGACCAGCAGCTATGAGGTTTGACACACTCCTTGATCTCCAGGCAGGGCAGGCTCTTAAGGGAACCCGTTGCTTCTATTTGAAGCTGGTTCTGAACCCCAGACCACTCAATTTTACTTTCACCTAGAAGGAGGCTAGGTAACCGAGGAAAAGGTCTAGGCTGAAGGTAAATGAATGTAAGACATTTAGGGACCTGTGGGTCCCTTCCAGGAAGCTGTGGTCCCTTGTCCCTAAAGCCACAAGGCCAGCTGGTAGAGCATCGGGTCTCTGGTGTCAAATTCTGGGAGTCTACATTCTTAATTAAACTCTGCAGATCAAACCAAATGGTAGGCAGATGCACATAAGCAGATCCAAGGGCATTATGAAAAAGGTCTTTTCAATAGTTGAACACCATCCATAGTGGGGTGTCCATGTGTCAAAGGCAATAGTTGCCCATGGTTTGAAGGTGTTCAAATATGGGGGTCACGTAGCAGAGACATCTCATCCCAGAAGCAAGGATGCCTGCTTCACATTCATCCTACAATGATGGGAATGACGTGTGGTTTATAACCAGGGATGGAGGATCCCACCGGGAGATGACACAGTAGGGTTCATGGGGACTCTTTGGGGCCCACAAACCATCCTCCTGCTTGTTTGTTTACTGATATTTTCTGCACAATCCTTGCATGGCGGACCTCATGGGGGACACTGGCCATTGTTCCCTGGAATTTCCAAGTCAGTAACAGGGTCAGATTTTTGTGACAACTGAACCAAGTCAACCAATAAATAAAGCATTCACAAAGATATAAAAAAGTGCACTGAGCCCAGTGACACAGAACGGCGAGGCACACGGGGTCAGTCTACTTGGGATCTCAGCCTACGGCCTCCACTTTGCCAGTAGGTTGAGCAAGGGCTGTGATTTGCAAGTCAGCACTGATGGACTTCCTGGCCAGCCAGGGAAGAGGGTTCCAGGGAATGGGTATGCAATATGGGGGACAGAATGACAAGGAAAGGCTCTCCCCCAGGAAGAAGAGCTGGAATGGAGGATTCTTGAATGAGCGAAGAGCCTGGACAAAGATCCTCACGACAGAAGAATTTGCTGAAGCCGCTGACTGACTCAAAGGTGAGAGAAGCTGGTGGCGTGAGAGAGGGCCAATTATGTGGATGGAGGGGAACATCCGGAAGCAGAACGGCTGTGTGGACTTCCAAGGATGTCACTTGAGTGTTTCAGAGAGTAATGATAGTTCCGTGTGTGTGTGTGTGTGTGTGTGTGTTCACTTGTGTGAATGGAAGCATGCGCACACGTGTAAAGGTCCATGGTTGACATCCGGAATCAGTCTCGATGGCTTTGCGTCTTGTACCCTGAGGCAGACTCTCTCAGCTGACCCTAGAGACAGTTAACATGGCCAGCCCAGCTAGCCAGCTTGCTCCCAAGGTCCCCTGTATTCGCCTCCTAAGAGCTGGGATTAGTGGACTTGCCACACACCACCTGTCACTTGTGTGGGGTCTGGGATCCGAACTCCACTCCTTGCTTGTGAGGCAATTGCTTCATTTGCTGAGCCTTCTCCCCTGCCCCCCGATTGACATTTTCCCTCTGTGCCTCTGCCTGCTGTTGGAGAACAGCTTAAAGGAAATGAAAAAGAGGAGCAAAATCAGCAAGGAGCCTGTTACAGTAACAAGGGCGGGGTGTGGCAGTCACGGCTTGGAGGGGAGCATTGGTGGCAGGAAGGTAGGGATGTGTAATGACCTCTTCACTGTCAACTTAACTGGGCTTGGAATCACCTAGGAGACACACTCCCGGGCGTGGAGGTGGCCCCAGAGAGGTTTAACTACGGAAAACTCACTTGGGCAGCATCGTCCGTGGGCTAGACGCCCAGACAGAGTAAGAAGGAGAAAGTGAGCTGAGCGCCAGCGTCCATCTCTCTCTGCTTTCTGACTGTGGACACAGTGCCTTACATCCCTTCCACCATGATGGACTGTTCCCTCGAATGATGAGCCAAAATAGACCCTACCCTAAACAGTGGGAACAATGGTGGTTCTGTAGAATCAGAAGATTATCTGACTGGCCCAGGATGGCTGGGACAGACGGGGCAGGGCAGGGGGAAGGGGGAGAATAAAGGAAGAGAGAGAGAGTGAGCCTCAGGTTTCTGTATGGATGGCTTGTCTTGTATACTAATGAGAGCACTGATTACAGTAGCTATTTTGTAAATCTGAAAACTATAATATTGCTCCAGTGAGGGATGCAAGGACCATTCAGTATGTTTGGAAGAGCCTAATGCAATGGATCAGGAGACCACAGCAGTACACCCCCTCTGTACAACCTCACAAAGCTTGCCATGAGGGACCACAGTCATTCCCATCACCCCAGCAACTTATACACACACACACACACACACACACACACACACACACACACACACACACTGAAGCACCATGGTAAACCGCACACTGGATCCTGACCAATCCCAGGCTCCCACAAAAGCCAACAATTAAAAGGTGTATTCTCGGTGGATGACCAGCCACTCCAGAGACCCCATTTCTCCCCGGGGATGGTCTAACAGCTTTCAAGACTGTGCCCCAGATCTGGCTCCCAAATACCTGGCCCCAACCCTAGGAAGTGCTTCAATAATGGATGATGGCCAATAAACAGCCAGAGATTTGCTGGAAATTATGAGCGATAAATAATTGAGAGGTAGGGAGGCTGAGCAGCGTTTCCCTCGCCTCTTGCTGATTCTCCTTAATGCATTTCCTTGATGTAACTCCCAGTAGCACAGGGTGAAGGCGGCTCCCGGTCCTTTGGAAGATGCTGACCAGTTACAAATATCCGCGTATCTCACTACCTGGGGACCACAAGCATCTCTTGGCAGGGGCATGACCTGACTGCCCTGTGAACTCAGGTGGCCCCCAGAAAAGAGTGAATCTGCAAGGCCCTGAGCAAGTTGAAACTTAGGATTAGAGAGGGACCAGAAGGCAGTCGCTTGTGGAGAGCCATTGAGGGACTATGGAGATCAGAACGAGCTCCAAGATCTTAGGCCACCCTTATCTGTCAATTCTTAGCTTTTGCCACCTGGACCCCGATGTGCCTAACATGCCAAGTCCTCGCAGCTCTGAATGATTCCACCACTCTGAGGTCAGCCCTTTCCTTTTTCTTGCTTGTAATTTTTTCCTTAGGCGTATGTGCACATGCATGTGCATGTGCATGTGTGCACACATCTGTGATGGGACCAGAGGACCGCTTGTCTTCCTCGACCTCTCCCTGCTTTATACTTTTGAGACAGGGTCTCTCACCGAACCCAGCGTTCACCAACTTGGCTAATCTGGCTGGTCAGCAAACTTCAGTGGTCCTCTTGGCCCCGCGTTCCTGGCACTGCTGGGGTTTCGGGAGCAGAGTGACATTATCATCTCTAAGGCTCGCTTCCTCCAGCCAGAGCCCCTCCAGAAGGCTCCACAGCCAGGCCAGCCCTGCCACCTGGGAATCACGTGTTCCAGCATAGGGCTGTGTTCCCTTTGCAGCCTCCAAGGGACAGGGGAATGCCTCCTACGCCTTCTGCAGCTTCTCCAGGCAGCCTGCAGTCCTCGGCTCCACCTTTCAAGGTAGTGCTGCGACATTTGTGACCTTCCCCTGTGGTCACACGCGTTCCCTTGGAAGATTCATCCCACTTCTAAGAGCACATCATGAGGATTCGAGCCCTTCAACAGAAGCCCCAGAATCATCTCCCCATTTGAAGGCCACCGATCAACAAACTTCTCCCCATCTTTAACCACAGTACATCTCTGCCCTATTGACAGACTATGAGGACCCCGGCGTAGACATCATTTGGGACTGCCGGTCTGCATACTAAACCATCTACCTGCCGACTTTCACGTGCTTGCCCTGACAATCAGAGCAAAGCTGCAGAGGACACAGCATTGGCTGCAACCGACGAAGCACACTAGATATTTATGACAGAGGTCACACGGAAATTGTTGGGATATTTGGTTAGTGGGCTGGAGTGAAGGCTTGGTCAGCGGAGAGTTCTTGCCGTGGGAGCATGAGGACCTGAATTCTATCCTTGGAACCCAGGTGTAAATGCCGAAAGTGAGAAGACATGATTAGAACCCCAGTGCTGGGAAAGGAGAGGCGGGCAGATCTCTGGAGCTAACTGGCCAGCAAGCTTGGCTTTACTGGTGACCCCCGGATCCCTAGAAATTTTAAACATTTAGCTACTGTTTGTGTATGTGTGTGCACGTGTGAGTGTGACAGGGTCTTGGTATATAGTCCATCCTAGGTTCAAATTCACCATCCTCCTGCCTCAGCTTCCTATGCCAGAATTATTGGCATAGAAAATGTATAGAATGTTTTAATTAATTTTAAGACCAGACACCTTTATATCCATTTTCTGAAGCTTCTCTTATCCCTAACCCGACCAGGAATTAAAAAAAAAAAAATTACAACCTCTCCTGAGTTGATGCTCATAGCAATTTTTGCTGCCTGACGTATGTCTAGCTTCTCTAGAATATTCTAAGATCACAACAATACCGTTCACTGTCCGGTCTTTGCTTTCCCGTATCAGGCGTGTAGGAGCTTCTCAGTGGTCTCATGGACTGTAGTCATTTGTCGATCTTGCTGTAGAGATCTGATGCTCCCTAACTTTGGATTTGAGATTTCTACAGTGGGTGGGGTTTGACCGGAGCAGGGGGCTAGAGAGAGAGTTGTGTGTTATACTTTGCAAAGTAACAATAAAATATTGCTTGGAGGGACTATGTTAAGTATTTTCCATGCAGAATTCTATTTGAGTCATAAGACAAAGCTCCTCTAGTTCCAAAGTTCATCTCCTTCGCCAAGAAGCCCGTCACTGGTGCAGAGCGCTTGATGGCACCAGATGGGGTCAGTCAGCACTTCTCTTCTCCACAGCTGCTTGGAACATGAAGGGCTGGCTGCCCAGGACGGCCCACCTGGGTCACCATAACTAGAGAAGACCCCCGGGATCTCAACACTCCTACTTGATCAGGGAAGAGAGGCAGGATGAAGTCTGAGATTCATGACCTTGACTGTCTTCTATAGCCTGATTTATGGGGCAACGCTATCTCCCGGATGATAGAGACTCTGTGAGGGAAAGGACTGTAGAAAAACTTAATCCCCAAATGACAGAAAGAGATACTCTCTGGCCTGGCATGTGTTTAATCGGATACATCAGGTGGGGCTGTGTAGTCCTGCACACCACCCCGAAATCCAATCAACACTCAGGCCACAGGCTGGAGACTTCCTGAACTTAAAAAAAAAAAAAAAAAACAGCTTTCTTTCTTAGCAGAGAAAAATCCTTGGTTGCGTTTTTCTCAAAGAAAAAGAGTATCAGAATATTACAGTCATGTCATTGTACTGATGCCTGCAGTTTCTGTGTAGAGACAGGAGCATGGAAGAAGAACCCGATTAGAAAAAATATATATGCCCATTCCCTTTTGGCTGCTGGAAGTGTTTGGGGCATCATGGATGGGAGCTGTTTCTTATGGATCTGGACTCTAGGGCTTGGGTTAGAGAAGGGCAGAGTACATCTGTCAGCCTTATGGGGTGAGGATGAGGTTGTGTGTCCTTTGGGGTCTGGGAGCCCTAGAAATTTGCTCTTTTGATAAAATAGGCTGTTCTACAGCTCCCCACCCCCAGGCTTCACAAGCTGCCAGACTGTCCGATGTCCAGGGAGGAGACTAGAACCCTGGAAACAAGATGTAGCTGGGATCAAAGGCTCTGTCAGCTGGACCAGTGATGAGGGAGAAATCCACAGTTATAGTGAGAACTGTAACTCAGTAGTGTTCGCTGAGCAGGCGTGGAGCCTTGGGATCCAACCTTGGCATAGAATAACCTGAATGTGAGCCTCTGACCTGCAATCTCACCCCTAAGGAGGTAGAGGCATGAGGATCAGGAGTTCAAGGTCATCCTTTGACACAAGGAATTCAAGGCCAGCCTAGGCTACCCCAAACCCTGTCTTTAGAAAGAAATAAAATATTGCTTCTCACTGTGAACTCTCGGTGACGCCTCTGCTCTTCTCCCAGGAGCTGCTCTAACCACATACCCTGCCAGAACAGCCCCTGGCTGTTCACAGTGTGGGAACACTTCCTGTCTGGAGACTAGGAGACACAGAGGGTCTCTGTACAAAAATAAAAATGACACTTCCTCAAAATCTGGAGCCCGGGTTCTTGGGCATGCCAGCATCCTGAACTCCAGTATACATTAGATCGAGAGGCCCTGATTCAAACTTAGGGTGTCCAGTTATGTTTTCTGTTGGATGAACAGTTCACCCAGGGCAGAGACAGTGTCCCCTCCACCGATAGAGAAGCCTGGAGCACGCCTTTATGGCACTTGAGTCCTCTTCGCTTCTGCTGTCCCTGTAGGCACTGCTTTCAGCCGGTCCATTTCCACACAGCCAGAGGTGTGAGTGCAGTCTCCGCTGTCCCCCCAAGAGTCCCTAGTGGGAGACCTAACCTCCTGTGCCTCGGAATGTAACTGCATTTAGAAACAGGGTCTTAAAGAGGAATTAAGTTAAAACAACGTTATTAGGACGGGCCCTAATCCAACATGACTGATGTCTCTGTAAAACAAAGAAACTGGGACACAGACACGCTGGGGGGAGGTGATGGGAGGGTGGGGGGCAGGGGTGGTTGGGGTTCATTATGTCATTTGCAGGAAAATAGATGGAACTGGGGAATCAATGAAATAAGTCAGACTCGGAAAGACAAATGTCACCTGCTTCCCCTTAGACGTGGAGTCTAGATTTACATCCCTGATGTGATAACAAAGGCGGTTCTTTAGGGCTGGGAAGGGGCTAGCAGAGGGTAGGCAGGAGAAGGCACTGGGGAGCCAATGTGGTCCAACTATATGATGCCCTTGAAGATGCACATCTCCGTGCAGACTGAGCAGAGACAGAAGGAGGGTAAGCATGATGCCTACAAGCCAAAGATGGTCTAAGGAGAGCCAATCCTTCTCCAATCTCTGCTCTTCCCTTTGCTGACTCCCAGCTAGTGAGGGAGCACATTTCTGTTGGTTACGCACGCAGCCTTTGTGCTTCTGAGGGTGGCTCTTACAACTCACATAAGGGATCAGGCCCCCAGTATCCCCCTTCCAGAGTCTGGATCCCCAGAACCCACATAAAAACCAGGTGAGGGTGGTGGTGTGGTTCTAAGTACTGTGCTCCAGAGACAGAGACAGGGAATCTGCAGCAAGCTGGCTGGCCGGAGTAGCCGAGGCTAGCTCTCGGTTCAGAATATGCTTCAATATATATAAAGTGGAGATCTATCAAAAAATAGATTCCTAACATCAACCCTGGCCTACGCACAAACACATATGCAATAAGCAAAATAATATCAAGAATAATAATGATATCCTTAATATTTAACTTCCCACAAGTGCTGCTTAACCTCCGAGAACCTCGCTGTATTCATTGGTGTGAACGCCATGACAGGCAATAAGCTTTAGTTAACAGATGAGGAAATCAATGAACAGAGAGGTTAAGTAACTTTCCAAATGTTACACTGCTAAAGTGAATGAGGCTCTGCAGTCTGTTGTGTTCAACTCCCCGTAATATCCAGCCATCTTCCTCATAAAACAGTGCATGTGGAAACCATCTCATCTCCATGATTATCCTGCTAGCCCAGAACTCTGCAAATGTCTACAAAGGACTATATTTTTTCTTCCTTCATGTGACTCATAGGCAGAGGGGCAAAGGTGATCCCTAAGCACACAAAGAGCACCCACCATGTTTGACTGACAGGCATCAGGCAGTACCTACTGGACGCAGTTACGTTTGTGGTGCGGGTTCACTTGTGAGCAGAAGGAAACTATCGTTTGGAGGGTTCTCTGAGGTCTTGAAGGACCACAAAGCTAGTGTCTCCATGAGGGCAGAAAGATGACCTCACTGCAAACCTTTGCTTCTTTGAAACACTGACAGTTCCCGGAGGAACTCCTCTCTCAGAAACTGCTAGAAGCCTGCCCCCTCACCCCATCTCACACAAGGTCTGGTACATCCCTGGTTGGCCTTGAGCTCCCTGTGTAGCTGAGGATGACCCTGAATGCCTGGTCCAAGTGGTGGGATGATATCCCGTGCCATCATCCCTGGTTTATCATCCCCTGGTGATGCGGGGGATGGACGCAGGGCTTTGTGCGTTCTAGACGAGTGCTGTACCAACTGTACCCCACCTGCAGCCCCTCTGTCTCTCAGCTGGCATGTCAGTCTGGTACCTGGCGCTGTTGTTCTTGCTGTAGAAAAGCAGTTTGGAGGGAAAGCCTCATGTAAGACTTGGGCTTTGAACTCTCACTGAACTTCACCCAGACTGTGTGGCCTTTACTATCCAGCAGAATCGCCCCTCTTGTGGGTTTGCCATAGCTTGTGGAAGGCCATGGAGATAACGGATGTCACTCTGCATCTTCCCACGTTGGGACGACCCCACACTGAATATCAGAGCAAGTTCATAATGAACAGCCGGATTCACATCACTGTAACAAACGCCCAGGAAATCAGCTTATGAAGGGGGAAAGGGGTGGACTCGAGTCTGTAACGGGGCAGAGCTTTTAGGTCTCTGACAGCATGAAGGGGCTGGGGACAGCACGCCAAGGCTAGAAGATGTGATCAGAGCAAAAAACACTCTCACCTCACAGCCCAAGAGAGAAACTGGAAAGGAAAATGGAATCTCCCACAATCCCCTTCAAGGGCATATCCCGTCCCCAAAGACCCAAAAGTCCCCATTCGAAGCCGCATCCCTCAAAGCTCATACTACCTCCCAAAGAAGCCAAGTTGGAGACCAAGCTCCGGACTTGAAGATCTTTGCGTGATGTCCAGATGCAAGCTCCAGGAACGAGCCACAATAAACCAAGACAGAAGGGACTGAAATACTAGCGAACACTTGAAGGAAGGAAAATACTTCTTTGGGATTTGATTCCACGGCTTAAACGTAAAAGACTATTCTCAGCTAACAGGCCTTCTGCACCCAAGCAGGGCAGCACATGCCTGCGTTTCTCCCAGCTCCACCACCCAGTGGCCCCTGCCCCTCGCCTCCACCCCAACCCGGAGTCTGGATGCTGAAGCCATCATTAAAAAATGAACATGAGTTGTTTTTTCCCCCTTTTTTGTTCAAATAATCCAGTTTACAGCCTCAGACAAGTCATTATTCATGTGGAACCTGCCTGTGCCGTCCCTGGGGAGGAAGGGAAAATTGATTTAACATGTAATCCAGTTTGGACTGCCCGCTAACCCCGGTGCTGTGCTAACTGCACCCTAGCTGCGCAGGGAGGAGGAAGGAGGAAGGAGGAAGGAGTGGGCTTGAGGGACACGAGGGAATTAGCCCAAGGCGTGGGCCTAGGACAGCTTTCTGCAGAGGAACATGGAGACTACGTGTGTCCTGCTTTCCTGTCTTCCTGTCTTGGGCTTTCTCCTCCACAAAAAAAAATCCACAGCAGATCATTATAATAAAAACAACATGATCAAAATGACAGCTGCTTCAGAAACGCCCTAGTGGAATCTTACCGAAGCCGGGAAGGTGAAGATCTGAGTGGTAGAAGAATATGACCCAGGCGCATAGAAAGTTCTAGAACTTAAGCCTAGAGTCAGTTCTCTGCATCCTAAAACTGTAACCAGCAGGTGAGCTGCCTCCCGGGTGTGGGAAGGTGCTCTGAAGAGCTCTGTGGCTGTCTTCAAGCAGGGTCATGAATAGGTTGGGTCCTCAGACAGGCCTGGCTGGCCTGTGGGTGGGGATTGAAGAGTGGGCCACCCAGCGCTAACCCTGGATCTTTGAGCTTCCTCCCTGGCCTTACTACAAACCTTCCCAGCCACCCTAGGGCCTGGTGCCTAGCCCTGGGAGAACCAAGAAAGAGCATTGTAAAGAATTGGTGCTTAGAGTGCACATCAACAAATCAGCTATGTGAGAGGGCTCTACCCTGGGCACGGCCACCAATTGGAGGCCACCGTTATTGAAAAACAGATCTTCTTTGGGAGTGTTTTGAAGCATCCTTGGCAATCTGAAAGCAGGGAAGAGAGACAGGACAGGTGTCCGGGGAGATGACAGAGAAGACAGTACCCAAGAACCTACATTAATGAAAACACGGTCTCCCGGCCCCAGTATTATACAGACCCTCTTTGGAGGTCCCACGTCCATGTGGTTCACCCACTCCAGGGCAGGCGAGATCTCCCCCCTAAGGACCCACCGTTAGAGATGCGGATGCACTTCCTCCAGCTCAGCCCCACTTCCCAAAGTTTCCAGAACTTCCTCAATGGCACCATGAGCATGTGATACGTGAGCTTCTGGAGAATTTTACAATCAAACTGTGACACCCCCGCCCCCCCACAAGGTCCAGGGTATATCATACCCTTCTGGTGAAGCTCCCAGAGGGTCCCCCAATGGTACCTTCTTTCCTCACCCCCTCTTCCATGTCTTTCATACTAAAAAATCTCAACGCAAGACCCTGGGGATGTCCAGGTTGGTCGTCACACACGCATGGGGATTTAGATTTAGATTCCCCAGGACCCACACTGAAGAGTGGGGTATGGTAGTGCACACCTGTAAACCCCAATGCTGGAAGGCAGGTACAGGAGAATCCCAGGGGGGCTCACAGATCCATCCTTCACCAAATTGATAAACTCCAGATTCAGTGAGAAATTATTCTAGTTTCATTTCTATTGCCATGATAAAATACCATGGCAAAAAGAAACTTAAAGGTTTCTCTTAGCTCACAGCACCGCAGGGGATGTTCAAATCTGTGTGTTCCAATGTGTCTTCAACTGCCCTGCCATAATTGTTTTTACGATAATATCCCAAGTCAGGGACTGAATGATTTGCAAAACTTGACATTCAGATGTGTGAGAAGACACAGAACATGGGTTTTGGCTTGCTTGCACATAGCGCTGAACACACCACCATGTCGCTGCTCCTTGGCCTGCTTCCTTTCAGATTCTTTCCCTCTCCTTCCTTTCTGTTCTGCTGGAAGCTTATTCCCCCATAAACTACATTTCCCAGTAGACCGTGCTGACTAGCGGCTAGTTAGTTTCAGCCAATGAGGAGCCCTGGTGAAATACTGGAGGGTGGGGCCAAGCAGATGAGCTAGGACCCTATTTTGGGAGATCTCTGGCAGGCACTCTGCATTCCCTGTGACTCTAACTCTCAGCAGGCAGCTGTTCCCTCCGTGGCCTCAGCTCCTCCCAATGTTCTAAACTCTTCCCAGATGGACCACTTGCATTTGAACCTGAAGCCTAGCCTCTGCGTCGGAGGGAAGCCAGCTGCATTGAGACCGCAGGAGTACACACGCAGAAGCTGCAGAGGACGCAGATGAGGCGGGACTGGAACAGAGGCTGGTGATGCACTTCCAATGGACACACTAAGTCACAGACTTGCCCAAAGACCAAGCACACAAGACCCTAGAGCCCGTATTATCCTTCACGGCTCCAAATACCCGTGTCTATTGTGTGTGCATTAGCGCATAATCCAGGGAGATGAAACCACTCCACAGGCTACTGAGCCCCGTCTTTGCCAAGAGAGGGTTAAAGGCACCGGGGTGACGAAGTTCAAGTCCTTCACTGTAATTTCATGTAAGTAACCTCCTGGCAGCTTTCCTTTGTCGCCGCTGCACTCTTGTCTGCCAGCCTAGCTCAGGCCCGGGCATCCCCCAGGAAATGTTAAATTCACTGCCCTCATCTGCTTGACTGACTGTCATCTTGACACATCGCTGAGCTGGTGACGAAGCCCTTAATTAGTGCATGTCTGCAGGCTCCTCCTCTTGCTGCCTCTTCTTCCACCCTCCTTTTTGAGCCTTTCTCTTTTCTTGCCATCTCCAAAGAGGACACACCGCCCATGTCCACCCTGAGCCCCCGGCCGGGATCTCATGTCAGGCCTGAGAGATGGCACCTCTGATTATTTAGTTTGCACCAATAGGAATGAACCTAGAGGAGCTTCAGTTGCTGGCCTTGGTCCAAGACTAGACACAGTTAAAGCCTTTTCTTTTTTATATTTATTTTAATTGTTACTGATCTATATGTAGCTCCCTCTTCCTGTCTGTCTGTCTTTCTGTCGGTCTGTCTCTCTCTCTGTATGTGCATGCACACACATGAGTGCAGTAATAGTGGAGGTCAGAAGAGGGCACCAGACTCCCTGGAGCTGGAGTTAAGGATGGTTGTGGGCTACTATGTGGATGCTGGGAACCAAACTCAAGTCCTCTTCAAGATCAGCAAGCACTCTTAATCACTGAGCCATCTCTCTAGCCCCCAAATGATTGCTGGCTGTGTGACCTCATAGGAATTATTTGATTGTAGTTGTACGTTGCTGCTGGAGCAAGGAAGACGAGGAGGCATATGTCACAACTGCAAACCCTGCCGGACCTACCTCAGTAGAAGAAAAAGGAACCACCTTCCTGGCCAGTGCCATACTCACAGTGGAACCGTGAGCTTCTGAGCTCAGGTGTTTTTACTGATTCGGAACTCCTCAGGTGCAGATCATAAGCAATCAGCTTCCCCCCACAGAAATCCCACACCTGCAAACAATACCAAATGCCAAGGCCTACGCATCCCCCTTTTCCAACGGTGCACAAAGGCAATGATTTTAAACACAACTAAAAATAAATTTCCGCAACATTGACCTTTTCTATTTTCCTGAAACATAAAGTTGGAATTCTAAGAGCGCGGGTTCACAGTGATCCAGTCCTGTCCTTCCAGCATAGGTGTGTGTTAAAGGCCTTGGCCATACTTCTGCTCATGTTCTCTAGCTTCTGGCATGGTGCTGCTTGAAGGCTTATAGGTGTAAGCTCCCACCTGTGTGGCAGGAGCTGACCTGCAATGTCTGCCTGCCATGGTGCACACATCTCCACTCATGACCCTTGGCAGTTACTTTCTGATGTGATAACACGCATCCAGTCATTTGGGGTGTATGTACACGGGAATCTACTGCAGCCATCTTGTAACCCTGAAGCAAAAGTACACTCATGGAAAAATCAGGGTTTGGAGGTTATTCAACCAGGTCATGAGGCTCCCTCCACCCCCCACCCTTAAGTAGGAAGGCTTCCTTTTTTATTCCATCAGCCAGCCTTGAATTCTGCGTTCCCCTTTAATCAATCGCTGGCAGGCAAGAGCAGGATTACATGAATCATAATGCAAACCTATTGTGCTCACACACCCCCACCTCCCCCGAGGCTCAGAGAAGGTCACACCTTACCCCCAAATCCAGAGATCAGCAGTAATTGCAAAACTGGATGATTTCTGCGGTGTAGGAGAAGGGGACAAGAGGCTTTGGTAACTGACAGCATTTACCACACCGGGTGTCATTTTAAGTTGAGATCTGGGGTCCTCTATGCACCTTGGAACTTGTGCTAAGCCTCTAAGGTATGAGGCGTGGTGAGAGCTGTGAGCTGACACTGCGGTTTGGAGCCTGTGGCTCATTCTTAATTCCCAGCTTCAGAGGGCAGCAGGGTGTCAGCCCAGAGCTGAGGCTGGAGGGCTGAGGAGGAAGCAGCCCAGAGACAGGTGTGAAAGTGAAGGAGAATTTAGCAAATGGTCCCGCCCCTTCCTGGGCTCAGGCAGCCAGAGATTCCTGTGGTTTGCAAACCTTAGCTTCTCTCCAAAGTCACAGAGTTTTCTCAGTCTTTTGGGGGAACGAATATCGTTGTTTCAACTCTCACTTCCAACGCAGGGCAGAGAAACCTGAAATATTTCTGGGGTGTGTGTGTGTGTGTGTACATCTGTGTGTGAGTGTAGGCACATATATGCCTTGGTACACGTGCAGAGGGCAGAAGACAAGCTAAGTGTCAGTCCTCACCTTCCTCTTTTGAGGCAGGATCTCTTGTTTGCTGCTGCATAGACAGGCTGACCTGTGAGCTTCCTGGGATTGTCTCATCTCTTCCTCCTGTCTCACTGAGCTGTCACAGCAGACACACACTACCACATACAGTTTGCGTGCATCCTGGAGATTCAAAGGCAGGTCCCTGCGGTTGCGTGCCAAGCTCTTACCCACTGATCCAGCTTTACAGTTCAAGAGAGACATTTAATTTAAGTGGTAGATGTTGAGGAAAGCCGTGGGCTTGCCAAAATGTGGGTGACTCAGCCAGTCAGTGGAAGGACCATGTTGAACAAACAGACTTCACTGGAACAAAAAGGAATCCATCCAATGGACAGCCTTTGGAGTTCCTGTAAAATAGGGCTTTTCCTTGGGTCTACCTTCTGCTGGCCCACACTAAAAGTTTGATCTTACTAACTTCCATAATTATATGTTTCAACTGCCTAGATAAATGGATAGATGGATGGATGGATGGATGGGTGGAAAGATAGATAGATAGATAGATAGATAGATAGATAGATAGATACATACATACATACATACATACATACATGGATGGCTATCTGTCTATCTGGCTGGCTGGCTGGCTGGCTGGGTGGATGGATGGATGGATGGATGGATGGATGGATGGATGGATGGATGAGTAGCTGGATGGATGGGTGGGTGGGTGGATGGATGGATGAGTAGCTAGATGGATGGATGGATGGATGGATGGATTGAAACATAGATGGATGGGTAATTGGTTCACATCCTGTCAGTTCCATCCCTGAGAACCCACAGCCCTGTGCAGAGCACTTCATAGTTCTCCTTCTCATTTACTTCTTACGTGGCCCTGGGAGGCAGGCCTTTCTAGTCCATTCCCAAGAGTACAGATCAGCAAAAGTGTGTGTGGGGGGGCTCTCAAACTAAATTACCATATTGCAGGATTCAAATCCAGGATATTTAACATGCAAGCCTCCACCCGAACCTGAACACATCAAGCTTACTCCATAAACTGCATCTTGATACCTGCACAGGCCGAGGATCCCAGAGCAGACAGTGGGGGATCCTGTCACAGAGAGACATGCTCTTTCCCTACCTCTCCAAAGAACATCGAATGTAGCCCAGGCTAAGCATGGAATTCACTTATGCAGCCAATGATGACTGAACCTCTGTTCATCGGGTATCTATCTATGAGTGCTGGGAATTGCAGACATGGAGGACCACACCCCGTTCATGCCGTGCTGGGGATAGAACCCAGGGATCCATGCAGGCTAGGCAAGCAGTCTAGCAACTGAGTTATACTAGCTCCATCTTATCTGCTTGGATAACAGAATTGATGGAATTGGTACCTATGGGAAGACTACAGCAAAGGGATTGCACTCTCCCCTCCTGACCCCCTGGGAAGGACCACCCCCGGCCCAAGTATCAGGTTGAGCAGGACATCACTGAACCCAGTGTGGCTCTGGGATATTTTGCAGGAAGACTTCTGCTGTCAGCTTCCATGAAGAGTGTGCATCCGGCACACTTTCTAGAGTTTTGTTTTAAGAACATAAATGTACCCATTACACCGCTTAGATTCAAATCCCGGTGACCCACATGCAAGCTGTGTGATCTCAGACAGCTTCCAAACCACCCTGAGCCTCCATTTCCTTATCGAAATTATAATAGAAACTCACTCCATCCTAGCAGAAAAGGCCTGAGGAACTTAACTATATCAATACACATGAAGTTTCCACCCAGTTCCTTGCAAAATATGCAACTTAAGAACCCTCAGATTTTGTTTGGGGGAGTTTGCATGGATAGGTCTGGATTTTATAGTGTGTGAAGCTGACACTGTGGCATGTGCTTGTGTGTTTGTGTGTATGTGTGTGTGTGTGTGTGTGTGTGTGTGTGCACATGCATGTATGTGCACTCGTGCTGGGGAGGGGTTGCTGTTTAAGAGGAGAAAAACAGAATTTGAAAGCCTGGTACAAGTGAGAACCCCCAGGAGCCTGATGGGTAACTCCGCCCATCCATTTTCAGTAGGAGTGTTATGTCTTCTTTCCCCAAAGAGACTTTGTTTGTTTCTGTAAGGTTCCTTTAATTTCCAAATTCCACTGGTCACTTTTCTGACAGGGAGGAATCTTGAGGGATTAGGCCACGTGCCCTGTGATGCACGATGTTTAAGGAAGGAGGCAACCATCTGCAGCTTCTCTGAACCTAGCCCGGGTCTTTCTCTAGCCCTGGAGCGGGAAGCACCTGTGATCTTGTCTCCCAGCCCCCAAAAGTCCCCCACCTGAGAATAAGACAAGCTTAAAAAGTCACCACCAAGGGACAAGGTGAGCCCAGGAGTGGATTTTTAGTTTTTAAGTGCTGGCTTCAACTTTTTTCAATGTTCTTCTCTGGGGCGATGGAGGGGCATTGTTTTTAATTGAATTCGCAGCAAGGATGGAGACAGAGAAGAGCAGAGATGCACCTTCCCTCCTGTGTGGGAAGGGTGGTTTAGATTTCTCTAGGATTTTTCATTCCTGGATGTTTTGGTTTTTTTTTTTCCAATTGTTCCATTGAGTTCGAATCCCATGGAACCACACAGGAGCTGTGGGACTCTGGTTAATATACTTGACATCTTTGAGTCTCTGTTCCCTCACAGAAAAGCTAAAGACAGTAATGATGGGTGTTTCACTGGTGGGGTGCCTGGGGACCCCAGGGCTGAAGCTCATCATTAGACTTCACAGAGCGGGGTAGAAAAAAAGCTCCAATCTCTTGGTTCCTCAACTTAGAAGTCCATAAAATCATGAGAGCACCTGTAGTGTAGGAAGCATTTGAGCGGAATAGATAAGACACAGGTAAGAAGCTCTAGTGGTTCATCTCCACTGTCAGCTTGATGGATTTAGAATCACCTAGGAGACACACCTCTGAGTATATCCATGCAGGAGTTTCCAGAGAGGTTTACGTGGGCAGGGCAAATCTACCTTGAATATGGGTGGCATCATCCCGTGGGGTGGGGTCAAGACTGTACGAAAGAGAGAAAGCCAGCAGAGTATCAGTATTCATCTCTTTCTGCTTCCCAGCTGTGGGCGCAACTAGACCAGGTGCTTCACGTTCCCGCTACCACATCTTCCTCACTGCGTGATCAGCACGTGCTATCCACAGAACACCCGAGGAGCTTCTGTGTCAATAAAAACCGCTGAGATGAGACGATCAGGCTTCTACTCTCCAGTATGGTGCTCGCCATGATGGTGGTTCCCTCTGATGTGGTCTGGCAAGGTTTGCACCTATGACTATGCCTCCTTGTCGTATGTGAGTTCATCAGGGTTCTCAGGGATGGAACTGACAGGATGTGAGCCAATTACCCGTTCATCTATCTTTCTGTCCAACTATTCATTTATCTATCCAGCTACTCATCCAGCCAGCCAGCCACCCATCTATCTATTCATCCATCCATGTATGTATGTATGTATGATGAATCTATCTATCTATCTATCTATCTATCTATCTATCTATCTATCTATCTTTCCACCAATCGACCCATCCATCCATTTATCTAGGCAGTTGAAACATGTAATTACAGAAGTTTGTAAGATCTAACTTTTAGTGTGGGCTAGCAGAAGGTAGACCCAAGGAAAAGTCTTATTTTACAGGAACTGTTGGATGGATTCCTTTATGTTCCAGTAAAGTCTGTTTGTTGTTAGGCTGAGCAACACAGCCGCCTAACTACTACAAGTGATGCAGCGACAAGAGGCGGTACATCACGCCACCTACATCCAACATGGAGTCAAGGAAGGAGAGAAAGAAATCCCAGACGTCACAGAGTTCGGTAAAGCATGCTCAGGGCAGTTCCGGCAGGACAGGGATTAAGGGATTAACGAAAGGGTATATATGCAAAAAAAATCATGTCTCCTGAAGGAAGAGGAATGGGACAAAGGAAATAAGGCTCTAGAAAGAGAAAAGGCAGGGAAAATTAGTAAATAAATTAGAAAGAATAGACTCCTCAGAGGGAGCCAGAATAAAGGAAGCTCTATAGAGTTGTAAATGGGAAAGAACTCTGAGGTAAGAGCCACTTCCTGGTCATGGAACTGACCCCAGTGCAGGCAAACTTCGTGGCTGTATGCAGCACGCTCCAGCAGCTAGCCATGCTCCCATTGCTGGCAGCGGCCGAGGTGCGGAAAATGGGAACCAGAGCATACTGTTCTAGGAACTGAGTTTTCTGATGGCTCTGTGTGTGTATGTGTGTGTGGTTCAAGAGGGTCTTGTGTTTGAGATCTATGAAGAAGATTGTATGGTTTCCCATAGCAATGGTGGAAAAGAATGCCAAACTGCCAGGATGTTTCAGCCCGAGATTCTTTCCATGGCCCCAGGAACCCCTGCGGTGGAAGCCATGGTTTCAATCCAAGAAGCCACTGATTTAAACTAACAGTTTTTTTTTTTTTTTTTTTTTTTTTTTTACTGCAAACCAGACTCTATCTTAAAATCTGTAAAGTGTTTCCTCAAGGTCAGCACACCTGTGTCCCAAAGGCGACCAAGGTTGTACCTCGTATTGGAAGCTGGACTTGGTAAGGTATAAGAGTCACCCAGGTAGTATTGGTTTTGAAGGTATGAAGGGGTGTAGCTGTACTCCTATGGTGGAGGCTCAGCAGAAAAGGACAAGGAGGTATAATCATATACACAAACCCTGCCAGACCTCAACAGAGGGAACCACCATTATGGCAAGCTCCATACTGGACAGTGGAACCCCAAGCATCTGAGCTCAGGTGTTTTTATTGATCCAGAGCTCCTCAGGTGTTCTATTGATAGCACATGCAGATCATTAGCAATTAAACATCCCCCCATAAATCCAACACCTGCCAAAAATACAAAACACCAAAATCTAGGGAGCCCCTCACCCAACAGTGCATAAAATAATTATTTTATACATAGCTAAAAATAAACTTTTACAACAAAGGAGGTCATTGGAGAGCAACTGAGGCTTGGCTCTGGGAGAGGCTGGGAGAGGCCATTGGTAAAGGTGCAGCCTCAGTGGCAATTGGAGGACCAAATTGAAGGGGTCATACAAAGAAATTGAGGCTTGGCACCGTGAAGAAAACCCATGAGAGGCTATTGGTGAAAGTGCAGCCCAGTTGCAGCAAGGGACTCCAGCCGTTTTGAAGATGCCAGTGCCATGGGACGACCACCAAGAACAGCAGCAGCAGGGACGTGAAGCCAGCCAGAGCCTGGAGGACAAGCTGTGTGTGCTGCAGAGGGCAGAGCCAGAGAAGTGACCCAAGGGTCCTTTGGAGAGGCCCAGAAGATCATGAGTGAATTCTAGATAACAGGACATGGATAATATTTTTCTGCTGTCCAAAGACATTGTGAGAAGCTTGGTAGATGCTTGATTTGGTCCTGTGCATCCTAGCAAGCCTCATCGTTGTTCCTCGTGCACATAGTTCTGCTAGTGTAATGCTAAATTCTGTTATAGAGATAAAGTGATTGTTTTTTATTGGCTTATGTGAAAAAGGGGGAAATATTGAAGAAGTTTATTTTCGGTTATGTTTAAAATGGTTGTTTTGACCACTGTTGGGTAAAGGGCTGCCTAGGCCTTGGCATTTTGTATTGTCTGCAGGTGTTGGCTTTGTGTAAAAGATGTTTGATTCCTCATGATCTGGATGTGCCATCAATAGAACACCTGAGGAGCTTAGGTATCAATAAAAAACACCTGAGACTGAATGCTCAGGTTTCCACTGTGCACGACAGGTGGTTCCCTCCACTGAGGTCTGACAGGATTCCCACCTATGAAAATGCCTCCTTGTCTTTCTTGTTGATCTACACAGTAACTATTCAATACAGCAGAGGACAGTTTATTCTTTGCTAATTCAATCCCCTGTCCTCGAGGGTTTTAGCCTCCATACAATCTAATCTTCAAACCTAAACCTAGAAGGATTCAGACTCTGAGACTTACTGCTTGCTGACTAAACTCACTCTGACTAGCTGTCTTCTGAAGGCCAAACTATAAATTGTGAACCGTCTGCTTCTAGCTGTCTGCTTCCTCTCTTAGCTTTTTCTGGTCTGGCCCTGCTCTTCTCAGCTTCTCCGTCTGAATTGTCTGTCTGTGACCTGACTGCCCTCAAATTGCCTGAATGAACTAACTCTCTGCTTCTCTCTGAGCCCTGCTTCTTTTCTGCTTCCTGTCTGC
The DNA here is from genome assembly GCA_026225945.1 of Cricetomys ansorgei. Lineage (NCBI taxonomy): Eukaryota > Metazoa > Chordata > Mammalia > Rodentia > Nesomyidae > Cricetomys > Cricetomys ansorgei. The sequence continues at coordinate 2,699,561 of JAMJFZ010000818.1, read as the reverse complement.
TTCTTCCTTGCTTCTCTCTCTGAGCTCTGCCTTGCTTCTTCTCTGCTTCTACTCTCTGAGCTCTCACTACTTCTTGTCTGCTTCCACCTCTCTCTGAGCTCTGCTTCCACACTATTCTTCAACTCCCTGCTTCTCTCTACTGAGCTGGGATTAAAGACATGTACAACCACTGCCTCTGAAATTAAAGATGTGTACTAGCATTCTTTCTACCCTGGAGCAGCCATACTGCCAGATCAGAGATCAAATGTCTATGACATAAGCCTTCCAATGTACTCCTTTGTTAGAGCATCCATGCTGCTGGATGAAAAGATTAAACGTTCCTCTACAAATCTGTCATCAACCCTCTCATTCATAAACCCTTTGGGAAGAAAGAACTTTAACTGAGAAAATGCCTCCGTCAGATTGGCCTGTGGGCAAGTCTGCGGGACATTTTCTTAATTAGTGATTGATGTCGGAGAGCCCAGCCCACTGTGGGTGGGGCCTGAGCTGGTCCAGTGATCTTGGGTTGTTTAAGAAAGCAAGACGAGCAAGCCACAGAGAGCAAGCCAGTGAGCAGCACCCCTCCATAGCCTCTGCTTCAGTTCCTGCCTTCAGGTTCCTGTCTTGAGTTTCTGCCATGACTTCCCTTGGTGCTGCACTGTGACCTGGACATGTAAACCAAACAAACCCTTTCCTCCCTAAGGAGGAATATCATTACTTCTGGTAATGATATTTATCACAGCAAGCAAACTAGGACACCCCCACCCCCACAATGAACTGTACACTTGAGGTGTGAGCCCAAATAAACCTTCCTTTCTTAGTTGCTCTGGTCAGCAGTAGCTAATATGATAATCCAGCCCCCAAAGAACTGAGCAGATGGTGCAAGGTCCTTTTGTTACTCTACTAATAAAAACAGATGGCCCAGGTTACAACTCTGGTTGTATTAACAGCAGGAAGCTAGGATGGCCATCCCTGGAGTACCAGACTAGTTTGCTATAAGTTAGTTGACTCCATACAAGAGTTCTTGGGAGTGGTTAGTCCCACTGTTCCTAATTTTCAAATAAGGAAACCAAGGCTCAGAAACCAAGGCTTGATGTGGGGAGGTGACAGATCTGGGTTCAAATCCAGCAGCTTCTCTGTGGAATTGGCATTAAGCATCAATGCTGAGGCTGATCAAGGAGCCAGACTCACAATTTCCAGTCCAGGTGGCCGGTCTGCCATGTCACAGGGTTACCCTCCATTTTTCCTCTCCCTGGGACTAGATCAGAGCTCATCAGAACTTCTCTGTCCCTCAACACTTGGCAGCCGAGTCCTCAGGTCGTGAGGGAAGCATGCTCCCACCCAGGGTTTACTGTACTGATGGGCACACACTAACGGCTGGGAAAGCTCTCTGTGCCTCTGTCTTTGTCAGCAAACAGAGCACATCTTGCAAGCTGGAGGCCTGGGTTCATTCATCCTCAGTTTCAGACAGGGAAAACAAGGATGAGACCCACAGGCATGGAGTGCTGCCCACCTGTGCGGCCAAAACTGAAGAGGCTGAAGCAGGAACATCTCTTGCTCAGGGCTAGCCTGGACTATATACAAAGGGAGACCCTGTCTCAAACCCCAAAACAATGAGGTGTATCAGTTAGATCTGGCTGTGTTTCACCATCTGACAAACATCCCGCACATGTAGCAATTCATCGCACTTGCTCTGGTTGCTGAGTATCTGCTCGATTCAGTTTGGGGTGATTTGGGCCTTGTTTAGAGCACCATGGCCTTATCTCTGGCTTGGGGAAGAAGTACGTGTTGGTAAGGAGACTCTTAAAGTTGTGTTTGAGATGGGACGAATCACTTACACTGCTGTTGAACTGACCCAAGAAAGCCCCATGAAAGGGCAGGGAGGAAGCAGCTGGGACCCCTTCCCCTTCCCCGAAGGAGTACAGGCTGTGCTGTGGCTGTCAGGGAACTAGGGAGCCCTAGCAGGGCTCTGAGCTGAAGCAGCTTTCTGATCACTCAGCTAAGAGTCAATTACAGGAGGAAAGAAGAGGAGCTGGAAAGCCTATGAAGCAATCTGGTGTGTGTATGTGTATGTGTGTGTGTGTGTGTGTGTGTGTGTGTGTGTGTGTGTGTGTGTGTGTGTGTGTGTGTGTGTATGTATGTGTGTGGATGTGTGTGTGTGTGTGTGTATGTATGTGTGTGGATGTGTGTGTGTGTGTGGATGTGTGTGTGTGTGTGTGTGTGGATGTGTGTGTGTGTGGGTGTGTGGGTGTGTGTGTGGATGTGTGTGTGTGTGTGTGTGGATGTGTGTGTGTGTGGATGTGTGTGTGTGTGTATGTGTGTGTGTGTGTATGTGTGTGTGTGTGTGTGTGGATGTGTGTGTGTGTGTATGTGTGTGTGTGTGTGTATGTGTGTGTCTGTGTGTGTGTGTGTGTGTGTGTGTGTGTGTGTGTGTGTGTGTGTGTGTGTGTGCATGTCCTAGGAGAGAGAGGAGACCAATCATCTGCATCTGAATAGAGGGTGAAGGTCAAAGAGCCCTGGCTTTCCTAAAGTATTGCGTGAAGGAAAGAGAAGAGTCACGGATGACTCCCAAGTTTACGGGAAGACCCAGGGGACATGAGGCAATGGGTTGTCTGTCACAAATCTAGAGGTGTCACTGACATGCATGTGTAGAGGTCAGGACTCAGTTCAGCATCCCTACATGGTCAGCATGCCCCCCTCCACGAGGAGGCAGGGTCCAACCCACTATTCCAGAGCTCCAGATCCAGAGCAGGTGCTGGCTGGGAGGGAACCTGTGCCCTGAAAAAACCCGGTGGTGAGTCTACTGTGGCTACTTTCGTTTACTGTATGGCCCTTGGGCTGCTGCTGGCGTGACATCAGGGAATTCTTTGATTTCTCTGGACCACAGTCATTTCCTCTGTAAAACAGGGATTCTGAGTCCTCCAAAGAACCAGAGAGTCTGATGGGTAAACATGGAAAGAATTCCTCATGTTGAGTAAGCTTTTGGTGAGCAGCAGCCATGGGGCAGGAGGGGGTGGAGGAGAACAGGGGGAGGAGTCAGAGGCATCCTCCTAAGGCTCATCTTCCCACCAAGGCATTCCCACCTGACTATATTATTGTTCTCCAGGTGTCATGTAAGCTCCAAGTTCAAGGTCAGGCATGGAAGTCAGGTTTGTCTAGCCTGTTTCCCCTGGAGCCTGAGCAGGGAACTCAGAGTGACATTCCAGGCCAAATTCCCAACAGAGAAGTAGAGAAAGAAAGACCAACTACACAGAAAAAGCCTCACTGTCTGACCAGAGAGTTCCCACAGGGCTGTACACCCACTTTGCTGGAAGCCCAAGCCTTTTAGTATTTAATGTAATTTATCTTATAGTCCAAATGGGTGTGCCAAATGTAGTTAGCTCATTAGTTAACTGACAAAGTTTCATTAAACCAACTGGAAAGGAGTCCTTGAGTGCTTTCAACCGTGCCATGCGGTGTTCTGCTGTTTCATGGAGTGTGTTTTATTCCCCAGAATCCTGACAGAGCATCCCTCCTGCTTTGCTATCTTCTGCCCCTGCTCTAAGCGGCTCCACAGCCTCCTCATCGCTTCCCCTGAAAAAACCACAGCAGAGTTTCAACATGTGCCCAGCTTCAAGTCATCAATGGGTAACCACACGGCGGGGATATGCATTAAATCCAGCCGTGAAAAGCACCAATGAAACGTATAGCCTGTGTTCTAGAACTTCCGTCTGCCCACATGCATTCAGTTACCCATGATGACCACAATTAGAGACACTAGAATTTGGGCAAGGAGGAACGGCACCGTCAGTGAGCAAGAACATTTACTGTGTAAGCAGGAGAACACGGGTTCAAATCCCTGGCACCCATCTGAAAAGCTGGGCGTGGTCACACACTCCTGTAACCTCAGCGCTGTGAGGGGGTGGAGTCAGGAGAATTGCTGGCACTTAACTGGTTGTCAGCTTAGCGCCCGGTTCTGTGAGGGAGCCTTCCTCAGGTGAGGATGATGGGAACTGATGTAGAAGAGATACTTCATTTCCTTCTCTGGCCTCTACCAGTGCACATGAGTGTACACACACACACACACACACACACACACACACACACACACAGAATTTAATTTGACTCTTTGAAGAGAGACCCATTCATTAAAGTATATTGTTATAATTTGCCTAGTTTTTAGTAGCTATTGTTATTAGTCTCTTACCATGAATAAACTGAGCTTTGTAATCAGTATTAGATACAGAAAAATACACAGTTTATATGAAATTTGATACTGTCTGGCATTTGGGTCACAGGGGCATCTTAGGGCACATCCCCCATAATGACAGAAGGACTACTGGGACCATCTGGGATTTCAGGCATGGGGGTGGGGGGGTGTCTTGTGACACATCACTATGATGGTGGAATTTCAGAATACTGAGCAGGAACCAAAGTTACCCCCACCCGATGTTCAACTCTGGGACACCCATGTCAGTGTGTATTTGTAGATATAGAACCTGACCTAACAGGTCACCCAGAGCTGGAGCAGGCAGGTGTTGCTTCATTCAAGTCCCTGAACTGTTTTTTGATGTACCCTCGACACTCAGCACAAAGCTGGCTACATAGATGCTTGAAGAATAGACAATCCACAAACAGAAGTAAGAGTTAAACTATGGCTTTTGTTTTGTTTTATCTCACTTAGGCCAGGCTAGCCTCAAACTCTCCACATAGCTACACATGACCTTGAACTCTTCATCCTCCTTCCTCTGCCTCCAAGGTGCTGAGATTACAGATGTGCACCATCATGGTGGGCCAGGCAGGATTTAATCTCTGAACCTTCTTGTGTGCTCTTCTCTGATCATGTCCCATTCCCATCCTTTCTGTCCAGAGATACTCAGTAACTGAACATCAGATTCTGTCATCATCATCATCTTCATCAGCATCATTCCATCACCATCATTATCATCATCCGCATCACCATCTCCATCATCATCATCATCTTCTTCTTCACCATCATCACCTTCATTATCTCCATCATCATCATGTTCTTCACCATCATCATCTTCATCAGCATCATCTCCATCACCATCTTCATCATCATCATCTTCATCATCTCCATGTCATCATCATCTTCATCTTTTCCGTTTTCCTCTATAAGAACATGACACGATTCCCATGAACACTCAGGGACTTCCTGTCATGTTTCAAAACAAATCTCCTAACGTCAGAAGTAAGTTTACAATTTGAGGTTGGGCCACACCATACCTATCTCCGGCTGCACGGGGCTGTGTGTGGCCAGCAGGTGGACAAACCTGAGCCACAGCATACACAAAAACACCATGTTGAACATTCTAAGTACATGTGGTTATAGCTATCAATTTATGATAAGGAAATTAAATTGGAAATGCTCCCTATTTTAGCCACCGTGGTTGGCTGCTCACCTGCTTGCAGCTGAGTGCATTCTTAACTGATACGAAGAGTCCTTCCCTATCAGGTTTGTGGCATTCCCTCACGGATGAGGGGATGAGGAAGGCCCAGGGATTCAAATGAAACCCAGAGTCCCTTCCTGCTATTTGTAGCAATTCCTTTCTAATTTAGCACATGTCGGACTCTGGGTCTTGATAGGTGCTAGGGTATATAGGCCAAGATAGGTGAATGAAAGAGGGGGCCACATCTATGCCACCTTGGAGAATCCATCACCCAAGCTGGCCACTCTTTGTTCATGCTATCAGAAAGCCATTCGACTTGCTAGTTCAACTCTGGTGGAGTCACACTTGTTCGTGTCACCAAAGACATTTGGACTTGAACCAGTTCTCTCAGACATTCATCTCTCGATGACTGATGATGGGAACCACATCTGCTGGGCCAGTTAGACCTTCTAAACTTGACTGGAAGACTCTGGTCTGAACATGCCCTGCAGACTCAAAGCCAAAACCTCCCATGCTGGTAGATTATTTTAGTCTTCATTCACCCAGGCAGCTGGCATCGACTCTTAGCAGTTCAGCGCAATGGTTATACAATTACCCAATACATGGAGCTGGAGTCTAAACATCCCCCTCAATAAACACACACACAAAAGTTCAACTCCGTGTTGGGTCCTGACCTCTAAAATATTTCTACAGAGCCATGCACCTTCCAGATAACATCTCCTGGATTCTGCTTAGCTGCCTGCCTGCCACCGGGAGGGAGTTAATAAAGGTTTGTCTTGTCTATAATTCAGCAAGAGTACTTTCCTCAGCCCCCAGACGCGGCTAAGAATAGCCGGACTCCTGAGAGTTCCAGGAGCAGATATCCACCCCCTGCTCCTCTCCTCCCTCTTCTAGACTATGTTTTCAAAGCTCTCAAAGTTAGTGCCACCCTGGCCCATGCCCAAGAAATACCCTTGCTTGCTGGCATGGCTTCATCTCTTGGCTGGTTTCTTTCTTGTATCGCTCCTTGCCAGGCTAGTTCAGTCCTAGGTTATCCCTGTTTGCATCTGTATTTTTTTTATTAACTCCAGCATTCTCAGCTAGAAAAAAGCAGAAATGGATGGCAGTGTTGTCTTAGAATTTTCTTACCCCTCATTGGTCAAGCCAGCCTGTGTTTGTGTACTTCTTTCAAGCAGACCCTCTTGAAGAGTCTCTAATCTTGACTTTGAGAATTCCACTCTTATCCCAGAGTTCTGGAGCCATTTACCCATCTGCTCTGAGGTGAGAGAGAGTTGAAGTGCAGAAGCATAGAATGCAGCGGACTACTCCATATATCTCACCTGGGAAGCTGAGGCAGGGGAATTGCAAACTTGAGGCTAGCAAGGACTATACTGTGAAATCTAGTCTTTCTTTCAACAGACACACAGGCGCGCGCACGTGCACACACACACACACACCAGACCAAAACATACTCCTGTCTGCCTTTCAACAACCACAGACCCAGGAGTACCCAGGAGTAAGTGATCCAGACCTTTCCAAACTTGAGCATCTGTTTCTGACACGGAAACTACGATGTCTACCAGGCTTGTGTCAGAAACTTCATGCATGTCATTAGGATGTGTGCGTGCTTCTGGATCAAGCCTTTCTCCTGTATCTCTGGTACCCAGATCTGTTCTGATTATGTCTCAGCCATAGGGCAAACCCTCATGAACAGATCAATGCCTTTCTCCTGGGAGGGGTCAGCTACCTCAGGGGGTCAACCCCCCTTTCTCTTATGTATTCTGCTGCATAGAGCCCTTACAGAAGTTGAAGAGACACAGCACCATGCTCTTGGGCTTCTCAGTCTCTAGAACCATGAACTCCACCCACCCACCCAAGTCCTCCTTCTTTTCTAATCTGCACAGACTCAAGTGTTCTGTTACAGTGATGGGCAATGGGCACAGACCCTGACACACCGTAATTACTCCCAGTGTGTGTTTTGTGCATACAACTCTCAGAACATTCCTATGAGGTCTATTCTAGAGCTCTTCACATATTGCAGATATGGAAACCGAGGCTTGGGATGGTTCAGTCTGTTGAGCAAGATCGAACAGACCGAGTCGAGATTGGGAAGCAAACGGAGCTGGGTCCCAACTTAGGCTGGTTCTTCTGTGAAGCTGTGGACACTAAATACCTGATTCAAAATGCATAGAACACCTAACACACCACAGGCGCCCAGGTAACAGTAGCTCCCTTTTGCCCAGGACCACCATGTATCTTCTCTCTTTGCTGACCTTGTTTGTATCTCTCCACCTTGCAAACCACTTCAAGTTGAAGAATGTCACAGTCTGGTGGGTGGATGCTGTCCTGCCTCCAAGCCTTCCACTGGCTGATGGGAAGTAGAAAGGACTCAGTCCAAGGAGGGCAGCAAGAGAGCTACTCATCCTCAGTGACGTTCCAGTAACTGGATATGGACACTCAAGCCCACACACACACACACACACACACACAGACACACACACACACACACACACACACACACACACACACGTACAGGGTCTCACTATGTAGCCCTGCTTGCCTGGAACTCACTATGTAGACCAAACTAGCCGCAGACTCACAGAGACCCTCCTGCCTCTTCTCCCCAAGTGCCAGGATGAAAGAAATGTCCACCACGCCTGGTCCCATAGTATGGCTTCTTAAATTGTGCCCGGTGCCCTGGTTAGTGTTAAATTCAGAGTGCTGGAGAGGCTGTGGGGAAAGAGGAGAGCTGTTCACTGCTGCTGAGACTGTAAACTGGCGCAGCCACTATAGAGGATTCTCACATTGAAACTGAACTACCACCTGACCCAGCTGCGCCACCTCTGACCTTGCGTATTCCTTGGGACCTTTACATCAGCACATCATAGAGATGCCTGCACATCCATGTTATTGCAGTGCTATTTACAATGGCCAAGTTGCAGGACCAACCTGTGCTGCAGAAGTTTATTTTTAGTTATCTATAAAATAATCGTTTCATGCGCTGTTGGGTGAGGGCTGTCTATGGTGTTTTGTATTGTCTGCGGGTGTTGGATCACTATGGGGGATGTTTGATTGCTAATGATCTGCATGTGCTATCAGTTGAACACCCGAGGAGTTCTGGATCGACAGAAACAACTGAGCTCAGCTGCTTGTGGTTTCCACTGTGGAGTATGGCACTGGCCATGACTGTGGTTCCTTCTGCTGAGGTCTGGCAGGACTTCCACATGAAAATATGAAAATATGCCTCCTTGTCTCCTTGCTGAGATGCTACAGCAGCAAACTGCTACAAACCTACATGGATAACAAAAAGGTAGCGTTTATATGCAATAAAAGTTTACCTGGTGATAAAGAATGAAATTATACCATTTTCAGGAATACAGTATGATGGGTAGAATTGAGAATTATCATACTACATGATATAACACAGGCCCAAATATCACAGGTTTTTCTCTCCTATACAGAACCTAGGACAGACACATGCACACACACGCACACACACACACACACACACACACACACACACACACGCACACACACACACACCATGGAAATAAGCAGGGGGGGAGATAATTCTGGGAAAAGAGGAGGATTTCAGAAACAGCATGCATAAACAAACGAAGCCTGTTACTTAGTACAATGCATGCACACAGAGATAATTTTACTTTATGTCTCAGGAAGCCATCCACTCCCACCCACCCTGGCTATGGAATCCCAGTCTGTGGGTGACCCTAACCAGCTTCCTTAACTGGTTCATACACGAAACAGTCTGTGAGTCCTGGGCACATAATGTATGTAAGGCATGGGGTTTGAGGGGACAAGATCTGTCCCCTCAATCTGAGCACAGAAAGCTCTGTGCTCTGGGCTGAGCTGGGGAAACTGAGGGACCCAGTAGGTGATGTCCCATGCTAATCACCACCATGCATTTTCAGGGTTCCTCCCTCTCAGCTGCTCCCATAGGCAGCATCCCAACTTTGCCTGGCTCCTAAATTCCCAGCATGTCCTGCTTCACGCTCAACTCGCCCCCTCTGGCTTCCCAATAAGGAGAGAGAATTGCGGCTGAGTAGGACAAGAGTGGGGAGCTGGGAGGAGGTGATTTGTTGGTCATCAGGAGAAACAGCCAAATAATACACAAGGGAGGGAAGGAAGGGAGGGAACAAGGACAGGAAGTGAGGGGTATGGTGGGCAGGGATATGCCATGAGGAGCCTGGGCAGGAAAACACATACACGCATACATACATACATACATATACATATATACACACACATGTACTAACACACACATACACTCAAACATACATACATACATACACATGCACATATATTCACACATATATGTGCACATTCACCCATGCATGCATACACATACACTAACACACATATACACTCATACATACATACATACATACACATGCACATATATTCACACACACATGTGCACATTCATACACGCATGCATACATGCACACATGCAACACACTCATGCACAATTGCACACACACACTCACAGACACATACACACACTCATATACACATGCACACACACACACACTCACACATGCACGCACACATACATGCATGCATGCATGCACACATACAACAGACTCATGCACACGCAATCACACACACACACACACTCACACACTCTGTGCTGCTATTTCACTCTGACTCCCTCATTCATTTTTCCAATCCCTTTCAAGTGCGGCATTATCTCAGCTTTCCGTTGTGGCCCAGGGCGTCCCTGGACCCCTCCGCACCTTAAGAGCTATAAAATTGAGATAATGGCCCTGCTTTATCTGCCCCAGAGGCGTGTGAGATAATTATGGGGCGGCCACTTGCTTTGAAAAGACTTGAGAATTGAACAAATATTACAGGTTGTTAGGATCATACCAGTTTCCGAGGGGCAGGGGTGCCCCGCCTCTTCATGCATATGCATGAGCTCCTCCTCCTGCCAGGCGGGCTGGCTCCTTTGGCACTTTGGCAGTGTGACAGGTAAATGGCGGTTGGGGAACAGCTCCTGGTGTCTGACCACAGAGACTGCGAGCTCAGCACCTAAGTCATCTGCCTTTGTGGATGGAAGAAAGGGAATCGGAGTTCGTGACCTTTGCTCTCGGACTGCTCCTTCTTTAGGGATGGTCCTGAGATCACATGACTTCCTGCAGAGTGGGTCTGGTATGGGTTCTGTGAGATCCCCCTGTGTCTATAAAACAAGTCAGGGTTCTCCACTTTACCAGTGTGAGGACAGTATCTGTTGGTTCCTCCCCTCTGGTCCCCTCCCCCTCCTCTTTCCCCTTCTTTGGATTTCCCTTGTAGATATGATCTTTCTATGTATCCCAGGCTAGCCTCCACCTGGCGATCTTCCTGCCTCAGCCTCCTGAGTGTCAGTATCATGTGCTACCGTGCCGAGCTGGACATGTCATGTCTCCAGAGCTTTCGCTAAGGGACTTGCCACATAGTAGGCAATTAATCAATGTTTGTTGAATGAATGATTTGAACGGTGGATGAGCACCAGAATGCATGGATGGTTCAAGAAAATCCTGGACGAGCAACGTCTGCTATCAAACTCCCCGTTGTCTTTCCTGTGAGCCCAGAGGCAGCCTCTGTCCCCAGCCACTTTAGGCTGTCAATCAAAGTTCTTCAATGTGACAGTACAGCGGAAGCACAGCGATGGATGCAAAGAGATGGATGCAAAGAAAGCCAAGTGTCTTCTCTAGCCACGGCATCCCACGGACCCGGCAGAGGACAAGGCAGTAAGTACCAGGCAGAGCAGGGCTCATGCACAGGTGCTTCCAAAGGGGTTGGGCACTGGCGCTCTCATCTGTAGATCATTCTGTGTGTACACTCCTCAGCTGATCGATGACCGGGCCTCCCACATCTGTGCCACGGCGTATTTGGAACCTGCTCCCCATCGCTGCTCCCTAGGACAGAATGACACCATCGCTAATGCGAGTCCCACTCCTCACGCCCTCCAGCTTACTGCTCACGCGAAGGCTTTGATTTGCTCTTGACACTGGGTGTTGGGTAAGCGCTGCAGAGGTTTCCCTCTCGTCTGGGCAAACATTCAAGAGAAACAGTATGAAAAGAGAAAAGGTTCATTCTGGTGTGTGTCTTCAGAGGGCTCCCTCTGTGGTTGGCTCTGTCCACTGTTTCTGGGCTGTGTGTGGTAAGACAGAGCATCATGGCAGAGATGGTGAGGAGAAGCAAAGCAGCCCCCCCCATCATGGCGGTGAGCATGACAGAAGCGCTAGAGCAATGGCTTTCAACCTTCCTAACGCTGCTACCCTTTAACACAGCTCCTCATGGTGTGGCGACCCTCAACCATAAAATTATTTTCGCTGCTACTTCGTAACTGTAGTTTTGCTATTGTTATGAGTGTAAAGGAAATATCTGATGGTCTTAGGTAACCTCTGTGAAAAGGGCTTTCCACACCCAAAGGGGTCGCGACCCGCAGGTTGAGAATCGCTGGATTAGAGGCAAGATCTTTCTGAGGCACAACACCTCGGGAGACCCATCCCGTCCCAACACCACCGCATTATGAATCCGTCAGTGGATTCGTCTACTGATGAGGGCAGCTGTCATTGCTCAGCAGCACCATCATCTGAGGAGCTAGCCTTCAATCCAGAAGCCTTTGGCGGTCGGTATGTGTGTGTGTGTGTGTGTGTGTGTGTGTGTGTGTGTGAGGGGATTATGCTTCGTTTCGATACTCATCTCCTGGGAAGCCTGTGCCAATGGGCTAAACAGACTAGAGCAGCGGTTCTCAACCTGTGGCTTACGATCCTTTCGGGGACGTGGCACAAGCCTTTCACAGTGGCCCCCTAAGACCGTCTGCATATCAGATATTTACATTACAATTTATAACAGAAGTGAAATGAAGTAGCAACAAAAATAACTTTATGGTTGGGGGAGTCACCATAACAGGAGAAACTGTATTAAAGGGTCACGGCATTAGGAAGGCTGAGAACCACTGCTCCAGGGTCAGATTTCCACCCTGTGACTAGTTTGTTCATTGTGAGTGCTTGACTGCAAGGGCTCTGCGCCTCCATTGCCCCTTAAGAGGTAGATAAAAATCCCGCCCCCTGGGTAGACTGGCTGCAAAGTCAATGCACCTGGATGGCAAACAGAACGACTAACACAAGAAAGGCAAGTTAACCATCATTGTCTGTATTGAAACCTGTAATATGTGCAAAATAAAATAGTTATTTTGGTGGGCTTGATCATTTTAAACCCTCCCCCCAAAAAGTGAATTACACAGAAAATTCTCAGTCCTTGTAGACACAGTGGGAGAGCTTCACGAAGATCCAGCCGCCCAAATGCATTCTTCTCCGGTCCATCTATGTAAACTGCCGCTTATCCCTGCATCCCTGTGTCAAGCTCCCTCTTAGTACCAGGAAGGGTGCAGTAGGGATGCTGTTCCACGTTCATCCACCCTGCTGGCCAAATGCGTACTCTCCCTCTCTCCATTCAAGAGCATCATGGCCCCGTTGATTCTCCTCATAGCGGGATAAACATACGCCAACTTCTGCTCTGCGCGCCAACCTCCTGACTGGTAAACTCCCGGCAGCTCCCAGCCCGGCAGCTACTCCTCCCCCAGAGCTCTCTCTTCCCCTTTCCCAAGTCCTCTGTCAGCATCTGTTAGATTTTCGTGGGAGAAGAAAAAAAATATGACTTCCTAAAGTGTTCAAAAGTCTTTCCTCAGTTTGTTATTAAAGCAATTACCTAACATAACACGCCGAAAGTCGCTGAAGGTATTCTAATGGGAAACAAATGGTGATCACGGCCAGACTCGGGACTCTTGATTGAAAAATGAGGGGAAGGTGATTACTTGGGGGTGGGTGGGGGGGATGAAGGATTTCCCACCTGGCCTTGGACAGGACATCAAAAAGATGCTATTTATAATCATTACTGCTCTGTCTCCGTAGCCCTGTGCTCTGCCTTCCCGGTCCTTCTCCCTAACACCACTGCATGGAACCCAGTTTATGTGGCTGCCATTCGTAAGGCTGGGATCCAGGAGCTACAACCCAGAGAAAGCTTGCCTGGTCTGACACCCTCATGAAAGCCAGACAGGTCCTGTGAGATCTTTGTGGGATCCTCAGTATCTTTACAGCTTCATCTCGGCTCTGCAAAGAGGTAATGACCCACCATAAATGCCAACACCTACAACAGATGCAGGGAAGCCTGGATACCTGGGCCTGGGAAGAATGCTGATTTTTCTGGGAGCACTGGTCAAAGAATGCATGCTACAGGGGGAAAGAGCCAAGGAGAGAAAAGGATACATCCATTCTACAACCAGTTCTCAAAGACCTGGGGCACACCGATTGTTGTGCCTTGTGCTAGAGAATATCAGGGAAAATAAATGGTGACACCAGTGTGCAAGATAAGTTTAATTTGGAGCCAATACCCATTGCTTGAGAGATACTAGCCAGAACCATGGCACAGAAAGATTATGAGCTCAGAAGAAAGCGTATCTGCAATTGATTATTGATGTCTGCCTGGGCATAGTATGAAGGAAGCTTAGTACCCATCTTGTCCAGTAATACTGGTATCTTGAGTGACACACACTCTGATGTAGCAGTTGGGTGGAGCTTGAGAGTGTTTCTAGTAGGCTCCCAGCTATCATCATGTTACTGGTTCAATGAGCAACTAGTAGAATCTTCCAGCAAAACCACCACCACATCCCCAGATCCATCATTCCCTTGGCCAAGGAACTGTCTAAGTCAAGGCTTTTTATACTATTTACACTCAAGACCTTTTTTTTGCCCAAGTTTTCACATGACCCTACAAGTATAGCTATACTAACCACATATGTATTGAAAAATCATAAAGAAATGTATATTAAGGCAAGTTTTTGTCGTACGTATCAATTCACTATTTATTAAAGATGAAGACAATTTTGCGTACTGATGAGATTGATATGCCTGTTGGTTTTTGCATAGTTAAATCTCCTTTGATTGTCTGATAATTTTCAGAGTTGCTTGGAATTTAGAAGTTTCAATGTAAACCTGCCATTAAGTGTAGCACAAAATATTTAAGGTCTTTTCTAGAAATCGTTGGAAATCCTGTCCTAAACCCGAGCCAAAATTCAATGGATAATTTTTTGTTGTTGTTGTTTTTCTAGGAAACGCATGTCAGCAACCACAGCATCAAAGATTCTAACCCAGTTCAATCCAAAAACACACTTAGTGCGGAATCGATGTAGAGAAATCTTAGAAGTCTGTTTTCTGTGATTCAGCCATTGTGTGCCTGTAAGAGCAGAAAGCTTTGTGGGCGCGGTAAGAACACTGCAGTTCGCAGCCTGCACTAGTCTAGCATCTGAGACAAGGTGTTCCGGGGAGTGTTTGTCGGTGTGGTGAGGCATGACAGCCAGCACGGGGTGAAGCTTTCCTGCTGTGTTCTGAGCCAGGGCTTCATTGAAATCCCATGATGCAACATGGCTAGTGCTACCCAAAGACACCCCAAATACCTGACAGGTTTAATTCTGAATTAATTTCATCATGCATTGACAAACTTCTCCCTATTGCCCAACTCCTCCCAACCCCCACGTTGGGTTACGCGACCCCCATACTGGAGTCACAACCGAACAACTTAAGAAGCTATGGTCTAAATCGCTGCATCGGAGAGCAAGGGCTTCCACGGGGATTTTGGAAGGGTAGTTTAGTGTCTTGCTTCTGAGTTTCTCCCACTGCTGGCCCAGCAGCTCTGATCTCGAGCCAGAGGCTTCCATGACTGGGCTGGAGGCAAGCAGTAGCTCACAGAAGCCTGTAGCCTCCTCTCAGAGCCCCATCTGGAAGTTCAGATTTTTTCCCCCCAAAATTAACCTTAAGGTTCCCACAAGTCTCTGGGGGCCTTCTAAGCTCTCAGTCTACGTTCCTGGGTTAGCCTCTGGGCAACACCACCTCCTTCCTGACTGAGCAGGGAGGACTTCAAAGATCTCTTTTCTTGTGGTATTTCAGTCCCTCTGGCCTTGGCCAGAGACCATCAAGCCAGGGGCCTTTGAAAGTGAAAGGAGGAGAAAAAGGAAAGCATCACTCATCGGCTCCCCTCTCCCCCCACCCACACAAAGGTTCCTGCTCAGACCGAGTTTAAGCTTGTGTAGAAGATCAGATGAGACCTTGCAAAGTTAATTCAGCCCTGATTCATCTCTCCATTTAAATCCCACTCTCCCAACCAGGGCAGAGACGTCCACCACCCGCTTCCCAAGTACTCTGTGGAGAGAGCGGAGATAAGTTATTTCAAATCCATCATGAAATCCTGAGACCGTTTCCCAACCAAACGGTGTAAGGGATCTGCCTGGTGAGTCAGGACATACGCAGCTTCCCCTAGCAAAAGTACATAGAGCTGAGGCAGAAGGAGGAAGACTTAAGAAGCATTTCCCCAAGTGCTTTCTTCCCAGGTTGGCAGCAAAGGAAGCCTCCTCCTACAGGCTACCTGGGAAGATAGAACGCCAGTCCAAAGGATAACACGGCATGAGTTGTCCCTTAAGTAAGATCCACTTCCAGCCAACCCATTGTAGGAACAAGGTACCCGCTGCTTCCTGCCAACCTCCAGCCACAACGCCTCCACTGAGTGGGTCTCGCTTGTCCTCGGTTGTCACAGTCCTGAGAAGTCCCTGCGAGACTGAGTCTAGATTTGGGTTCACTCCTGTCCCTATTACTTCCCAGCGGCAGGCTCAGTGTTGATGCCCTTAAATACGACTATGTTCACCCAGAATCTACAAATAACAACATTTAGAGAAATGTCCTTGCAGAAAACATTAGGGATATTGAGATGAAATTCACCAGGTAGGTATGATGAACTCAATGACAGGTCTCTGGGAATAGGTGTGTATGTGTTGTGTGTGTGAGGACACACAGGTGTTGATGGGTGCGTGTGCTTATTGAGGCCAGAGGTTAACCTCAGGTGTCATTCCTCAGGATGCTCCCCACTTCGATTTTTGAGACAGATGTGGCAGAGCCCGGAGCTCTATGTTTTGGCTAGAGTGGCTGCACAGTGAGCCCCAGGATACCCATCTCTCCAGCGCTGTGATTACAGGTGTGCACCACCATATCCGTCATCCTCTTGTGTGGGTTCTGCGCCATCAGACTCTGGTCCCCGGGCTTGGGAAGCAAACTCTTTTACTGACGGAACTAGCCCCTCAGCCCAGACTAGTGTAAGAGAAATATGAGAGGGAGTTCGAGAGGCTCAGAGGAGGCCCTTGAGTATAGTGGATGGTGAGCTAGGAGATACAGCAACACCCCAAAGATTCCCGTGACCATCAACGCTGGAAGAGGAAGCCAGGGCTTTCCTCTTACGGCTTCTCCAGAGGATGTGCAGCCCTGCAGGACATTGGTTTCCACACCAGTGATCATGAGCTCATGCTTCTGGCTTCCAGGACCATGAGCGAGTGACTTTCAGTGACCTTCAGCCATTCCATTAGTGGCAGCTCTTCACTGCAGTCATAGCTCTCCAAACCTTCCACAGCTTCTGTTTCGTGTCGAGTGATCGGATGGAAGCAAACTAGCCCGGACCAGATGCCCAGCTCCACCACCCACTAGCTGTGAGATCTCTCACAAGCCCTGTTCTCCGAGTTGGCTTTCTTACTCAAGGAACAAACGGGTTTCATCACCCTCTCCCCACACGGTGTGTTGAGAGGTTCCTGTCAGTTGTTTTTCTCAGGACTGCGGCTGGATGTCTGACCAAAGCAACCTAAGAGAGGAAGGGGTCATTTGAGCGCGTGGTCTGAGGGACAGTGCCGTCATGGTAGAGAAGGTGAGGTAGCAGGAGTGAGGAGATGGACAGCAGTCACATGGCATCCACCACCACGAAGCAGTCAGAGATGGACGCTGGTGCTCGATTGGTTCCCTCCTTTTCATTCATCCCAGAACCTCATTCTAGGGAATAGTACCACCCATAGGGTGGGTCTTCCCATCTCACTTAAACCTCGGGAATGCCTTCAAAGACCTACCCAGGGGTGGGTCTCTTAAGTGATTCTAAATCTGCTAAGCTGACAGTTAAGATTAACCATCAAAGGATTAATATGATGTGCTTTCAATTCTTAGTGCAATGCCTGGCTTGCAGTAGAAGCTGGATAAATGGCTGAACTCTTTCACACAAAGGTGTGCTTGCATTTCTAGCAATGGGTCTAATACTCTGGAAAGGATCATTGCCCCAGAGTAAACAAAACCAAAGTGACCTTCGACCTGTTATCTCAGGAAACTCCCAGAAGTGCCAAGGAACCCTCCTCCACTGCCATCTTTCAGAGAAGTTCATATCTTGGATCCTTACAGAGGAGGCTGCCTGGAAATGATTCCAAGGGGTTCCAAGGTTCTTCTAGACCCTCATTGGCTGAGAATTTGGAGAGTGAAAAGCAGGGAACCTTCAACTTCAAATAAGCAAAGCTGCACATGGACGCTGGATTTTAAGATGACATTCTATCGTTATTACTGCATAAGAAGAACTGTAAGAAGGCCTGGCTAACACAGCCTGCCTCTATGCATACACGCCAAGAGGCTGTACCCCACCTCCTCTCCCCCTCCCAGCATCTGCAGCTGAGCCCACAACAGGAGCTGGCAGGAGGCAGCCTCTCCTCAGGTGAGTCCCCAGGGCGATGTTCATGGAGTCAGGGAGAGTTCTCATGCACTCCCACAAGCCCTGTGATGTGGTGTTCCCAGCCGGGGCGAGGCAGAGCAAAGACTCAACAGCCCAGAAGTGGCCTGAAGTGGTAATGCCGGGTGTGGAGCCTGTTTCCTTAATTCCAGTTAGTTGCTGGAAAGTGTCACAACAGGCAGGGAATACCAGCCACATTTCCAAACTGCCCCATCTGCCTTCCCAGGGTTCACAGACTCACCGCCAGGAAAGCTATCATCTACCTGTTGGTTAGCATTGTGACTTAAGAAAAAGAACAACTCGAGAAAGAGATGAAACATTGAAAATTTAGAAAAACAGGGTCGAACGTTTGTGGCATAGCTTCGGAAAGCTCAGACCTTAGGTGATGCTGAGCATGTTCCTGGGACTTTTCTAGAATAAACCAGTTCAAAGGAAAGATGTTCCTTGAATTTAGCCTCCATGTTGTTGATGGCTATTCTTCTCCTGGCTTTCTTAGAGCTGAATTAGGGTGCCGGAAGCCCCATGAAGTCAAGTCTCTACGTAGTAAAGAAAACCCTACAGAAACACCCAGAAAGTCCCTAGATTCAGGAAACCGTAGAGATTTTCCCCATCTCTCCTCCCTCTTGCCACTTGTGTCCACGCCAGCTCTCTGGAAAGTGCTGTGTGGGTAAAAACCGGTTTTGACTTCTAGCACTGGGGCAAAAGCAGCTGGATTCCAAAGCCAGTATTAAGGCCTCGTGAAGTCTGTGCAGTCTGGCGTTGAGTGACTGACTGGCTGTAATTCTTGGCATCTCTTGCTGGATAACAAACTGAACATCCACTTCCTAATCTGAAAATGGGTTCAGCGATCCTGGCTGTACTCGACAGATTTCTGCTTTTCTGTGACCGTAAGCCTGACAGAAACAAGAGGGTCTGCTCTGCTCATGGTTCCAGATGGTCTACCCCATGGGAACTATTGGCTTTGTGCACTTGGGCAAAGCATCCCTATGGCGGGAGCCTGTGGTGAAGGGAGCCATTTACCTTGTGGCTGCCAGGAATCAGAAAAAGAAGGGGGGACCAGGGGCTAAATATAAGTGTAAAAAGTGACCCACTTTTTTCCAGTGAGGCCCCACCTCTCAAAGTTTTCACAGTCTCAAGACACAGCACTACCCACTGGGGACATGAACCTCTGGGGGACCCCGCTTCAGCCTGTGGACGGATGTCGGCGAGACTTAAAATGGGCCGGCCAAGATCATCGTAGGTTCTCCATGTATATTAGCAAGAGGTATGACTCATCATGAGGTGCTACCTTACTTTCTGTGAAGTTCTCAGTTCTGTGCGGGGTTAATTCTTGCAGAGTCCTGGGACTGCGGCAAGGCTCCAGTATTTACTCTGTGTGACATTCAGCCCGGGTTCCAGAGCAGGTGCCGAACCGGAGTCAGATGCGTGCTGGATGGGAAATATTCCAACACGTCTTACAAGTAGTGGTGGCAACCACTGGGTCCCTAACAAGTTAAATAGGAAAAAACTCTCTAACTGGGCAGGAAGACATGACACCTAATAACCAAAGAACCACGGTGTTACATAGGGGAGATCATTGCGGACCAACATGACAGAATGAAATCTTAAGTAAACCCAGTAACACTGAGCCCTTGGGGCACGCTTTCCCTTCCAGGGCGCCATGCCCCCAGGAGGCAGGAACACAGATCAACGCCAGCATGTGATTCAGTTAGCACTACAGGCTTGTTTGCCCGTAGTGGGCAAACTCTCCTTGCTGGCTCTCTCCAGCAATGATGTAATACTCCCAGCCTCTGAGAACAGAACCCCAAATAAAACGTCAGGGGAGTCACGCAGAGAGCTACACATCAGAGCCTCGAAGTACCAGAGTGTCCTGTCCCCTTCAGCAGTTTCTTGGGTTTCTCTGGGGACCTTATGACAACGAGTGGCTAAGAAATGAAAAGTGTTAGAGAGTTCTAGAGATGGGGTGGAGGTGTGCCTGTGAATAACGCAGCTCGCCATGGTTCTGCCGTGTGCTACCGACCAGCGAAGAGGCGGCACTGGTTGACAGGGACAAGCCGCACCTGCCGTCCCGGACCTGACATTCCAGGGAGGTGGAAGAATCAGGCAACAGAAAGACAAAGGATGGAGTGGCGTGTCACCCTTCCCATCCTGTCCTCATTTTCTCTAATTAGAAGCTGCAGGCAGAAGGCAGCTGACGACTTCGTGGTATGCCTTGCGCAATCCCCCCCCCCCCCCCGGGGTGGCAGACCGAAGGCAGCCAACATCGGTAAGCGCCTAAGCTTCTTGGCCGCCAGCTTCAGTGCCTGGGAGACGAAAGCCTCGGAAAAGATGTCACGTGAAAGGTCACCTTCACATCTTACACATGCTCTCGCTTCCTTTCACGTGACATCTTCGAGACTTCCTACCAGTTTCATTCTCTCGCTGTGCTTCCTGCCTCGGTAAACATCTGTATCACTCGCTTTAAGTGTGAGCTACCGATCGAAGCAGTATCTTCTTGGATGAAAGTGGACTCGACTTAGCCAATGAATGTGAATTCTCTGTGTTCTCTGACTCTGTGTATCAACAGCCTCGGGTACTCTCTCCATCACCCTGGGCATCTTTAGGATGCAGAGGTGACTGAAGACGCGAGGTTCTCCCCAGGAACCCGCTATGGAGACCTCGTTCCCACAGCTCAAAGGCATTTCTGATGTCTGAGAGGCTGTGTGACTCTTCTGGGCACCCTCCATCACAAAAGATCTGGGCAAAAGCTAGTCCCAAATTAGGGATGAAACAGATGCATGACAAGAGGACCATCATCCCAAGCGCACACTGCTGTCTGGGCAGAGAGCAATCCCGGGACTGCAGAGCTAGTCTATTGGTGAAAGCGGTTCTTTAAACCACTGGCTACACGGTATACTCTACTCTCCCACTTGTCTCTTGTTTCCCCCTCTTCTTGGCTATGTATATTTTATGTTCATTTAACACGTTTTATTGTTCTTGTTTTTATTGTTCTTTTCGTAATCTCATTAAATTCTTAGCAGAACAATCAAGTAAAAATTAAATGTTCCTCCGAATAAGGGGTATCTATGTCTTCTCCCACCAGATGTCATGTTTTCCGAATTCAGTACCCGTGGCTTGCATCTCAGCAGCCTCAGTACCGTCCCCAGCTTTGGCACACTGTCAGCCACCAATCCATGCCCAAAGGGAGAGCCCAGTCCCACCACCTCCTCCTGCTCCAGAGCACATTGGAATTCCAGGCCCTGGTGGGACAGTCACCAGCCTATTGAGCAACCTTGGGGCGCCTTTGATCTATGTGGGTGATCTTAGGGATTAATGGAGTCAAGCTGGCCTTCCTGAGCATCTGGGTTCATGGTCTCTTCTGCTAGTAGAAGCCTGGTTGCATAGACGTTCTCCTCGCCATGCGTGGCTGTCAGGTTTTTGTGGTTTCTGGGTTTCTAGAATGTCACAAGTCCTGGCAAATCAGGCCATCCCTCTGGAGGATGGTGTCGGGGGACTGTGTCCCGTGGTGTCCGGTTCTGATGATCCAAACAGCATGTATTCAGTGTGTATCATCTAATCCACCCTTGGCATCCATCCCATTCACCATCATAATAACCTCTCAAGGTAAACACGGTATGGCCTGGAGGTTACAGAAGACAAAATGGACAATTCAGTCAGTCTGGAGAGCATCGTAGAATCACACAGTCAGAGACTCTGCTCACAGTGTGGAGTCAATGAAGATGCCACACCCCTGACTATGGTACATCCTCCCTCCTTCCTCTTTTGGTGTGGCTCTGGGTTCTTTCTGTACAAACATAACGACCCGAGTTCAAATCCCCAGGGCCTACAGAAACATGAGAGTGTCTGTAATCTCAGTGATCCTATGAAGAGGTGGGAGATAGAGACAGGGGAATACCCAGAATCCTGTGGGCCAGCTAGCTTGGCATACACAGTGGTGAACAACACAGAGAGCCTGTCTCAAACAAGTTGTGAGGTAAGGACCTCTGACCTCCTTTATCGGTATGCCATGGCATGCATGCATCTGGATGCGCGCGCGCGCGCACACACACACACACACAGGACTTTTTTTTAAATGACACACGGTGAGAAACTTGGCTGTCAACTGTAGTTTTGAGTGGGACACAGCTATGTGGTTTCAGCTCTGTCCCTCAAGCTCTGTCCGTTTTCTATGGAACACTCTCTCTGAGTCCTGCCACCCACGGTGACTGGCTCTTATGTACATAGTGTGGGCCACCGTGCCTGCCACTGTGCCTTTAAATAAGCATGTGGAGGACCTTCATCCAACTTCTATAAGCTGCCTATAGGTGACCATCCTTAGGATTAAAATTTACAAAGAGCGGACTGGCAAGATGGCTCGGTGGGTAAAGGTGCTTTCCGCCACGCCTGATGACCTGAGTTGGTTCTTGGGTCCCGCACAGTGGAAGAAGAGAAACAACTCTTGCAACTGGTCCTCGGACCTGCATATGCATGTGATAAGCAAGAATCCTCAAGATAATTGAATTAATAAACAAATGTGGTTAAACATTGTTTCCAAATAGTATTCTAGAATTGATTTTTAAAAGGGATGGGGGGAGTCAAATCACTCACCCCACAATCTTTCAGGAGGCTATATAGCTAACTGCGTGGAAGACACGAATGGAGACAACCTCAAAGTGAGCCAGGTGACAATTATGGATCATTAGCCAGCTCCACCTCAATCCCAGGAGACAAGGAAACTGGACTAGATCCACAAGTAGCATTTCTCCACAGACCCTCCTCTTCACTCAACGGTGACTCATTCCTCTTTCCGTTGCTGCTGAAGGCCTTTGCCTGCTTCTCAGAAGCTTCCAGAAGAATGATATTGACTCGTGGCTCCAGCTGGGAAGAGTTTTGCACAATGTCCCAGGATTGACAAATCTCTCTTGGACAGGGCTCAGCTTTCAAGGCTGACTATGTCAGATGAACGCTCCCCTAAAGTAATTCCACTTTGCTTTAGAAGGACCTTCGGTCCAGACACGAACAAAATGAGGGTCTGAGCTTAGGTTCCCTTTGTGCCCCAACATTACCAGGCTCCTGACCTTGGGCAACTTATGGGTGTGAGCTCCTCTTCCACCAACCACAGTGTCAAAGGAAAGAGGCTCCCCATAGAAGGAGGGAGGCCAGCACTCTGACAACATAGTCTAGGAAACTCAACCCAGCATCCAACTTCTCACGGTTCCGAATCTTCTCTGACTCAAGACACATGAACATGGACGATCGGCCTCATTTGTCCATTACCATGATACAGGCATTCGTGGCTCTGTGGGAGCCTGAGATGGCTAGTGTCTCAGGAGGCAAATGTGGAACAGAGCTGTTGAGAAGGAGTAGCTAGTGCCAGTGTCTTACCTTTCAACTCCGCGACATCTAGGTCCGTTTTCAGACAGAGGGAATATCAAAACCAGGTCTCAGCTTAACCCGTAGCATCTTTTCTAGTGGACTCTGACTCTAAGGAGCAGATCCAGCGTCTTGACATTGTGCGGATTGACGCACACAGCCTCCACGTGGTAGGTGACGATATCAAGACAAACTTCCCCCACACAGGTCAGCAACACTTCAGAAAACGAAGAAGCTGACTCTGGGCAGGCCCGAGGATGGTGGGAGTCCACAGTCAGAGCAGGACTTGGGTGATGATGTCCACTGCCAGAGGAGCCAGCTCCTCAATGGAGAAGGAGCACCTGAGGGCTGGGTGACCTTCCTGACAGTGTGTTTATTTGACAGCCTGAGGTAACAAGTTGTAGAGAAGGAGGAAGAGAGGAAAAAGAAAACAGAAGAAAGATTCTTTAAGGACAAAGGCATCCACTGTGGTCTGCCAAGACCTCATAAAACTATAAATTCGAGGCACGTACAAACACATTGAGAAAAATAGTGCAGAAGCTCAGAAGCCAGGAAACAAAGAGACAGATAAAGGATTTTGCTCTTTGCTCGCTCACTGTTACTGGATCTACTTGGTACGTAATAAATAGCCAAGGGACACCTGGGCAATGAATGCATGTCAAGAAGAAACTGTGTGGACCGGGATGGTTGGAGAAAGCTCTGTGAACTACATGGCTTTTGGGGAATGTGGTAAGTGGAGGAAGGATGCAATCCAGGAAAACCCTGACTTCAACAAAGATCCCCTTGGGAGGGTGAGCTTGCAGTGTTGGGAGGTGGATGAGTCATCGGAGGGTAGGCTGCACTACAGTCGATTTCCCTGAAAGTTCAGTGACTCGGCATCCCAGGGCTGACTACTTACTCATGCTATATGGAGCCCAGGGGAGGATGTCAGGGGGCTCTGATGCACACAGTCCTTCAGGGACCCAGGTCCATGGTAGTGCTAGAGGCTATTAACTAGAACAAAGGAAGGAAGAACCATAATTAATACAGGCCCAAGCAGAGGAAAGAATTCAATTCTGTTATTGGGAGCCACGGGGATGGAGCTGGAGAGCACTGTGATGGGGAAAGATACATATCCGTGTTCTCAGTCATGTGTGGAAGTTAAAAATGTGATGTCTTGGAAGAGAAGAATAGTGATTGCTAAAGGGAAGGAAGGAAGGAAGGGAGGAAGGAAGGAAGGGTGCAGGGAGACGGGATGATGGGTACCAGCATACAGATAAATGAGCGGAATGGGTTCAAGTGCACTCAGCAGAGAAGGGGAAAGAGTTCACAGGAACTTATTAGGTATTTTATAAAGAACCAGGAGAAAGCATGTGAAGATTCCCAACACAAAAATCACTCAATGTCTAGGGAGACACCCTGCTAATGCATAGATTGGTCAGTACCCGAAGCTTAAACGTTGTACTCCAAAAGCACATCTGCTTATTATGTACCAAGTAAAAACACATGAATAAGCTGGGCACGGTGGTACTCACTTACAGTCCCAGCACTTGGTAGGCTGAAATAGCAGGATTAAGAAGAGTTCAATGCCAAAGTGAGCCTGAAGCCAGCCTCGGTTACATGAGAACTTGTTTCCAAAATAGATAGATTGTAGCAGTTAGGCTTCTGTGATGGCTCAGCAAGAATGACAATGAGGCATTCTCACAGGTGCGAACCCTTCCAGACCTCAGCAGAGGGAACCATCCTCATGGCTGTACAGTGGAACCCCAGGCGTCTGAGCTCAGGTGTTTTTATTGATCCAAAACTCTTCAGGTGCTCTACTGATAGCACATGCAGATGGCTAGCAATCAAAAATCCCCCACATAAATCCAACACCTGCAGACAATGCAAGATGCCAAGGCCTAGGCAAGCCCCTCACCCAAGACTGCACAAAACAATTATTTTATACATAACTAAAAATAAACTTCCACAATGATAGATAGATAGATGATAGATAGATAGATAGATAGATAGATAGATAGATAGATAGATGATAGATAGATAGATAGATAGATACACAGTTTTCCTAAGAAGTCATACAATGGCCAACAGGCCTCCAGAAATGAACTCAACACCTCTAATAAATACTAGGGAAACTCAAGTCAAATCCATTGTGAGTTACCATCCAGATATGTCAGAGGGCTGTCACCAAAAGGTTGGCAGTAGGTTTATCCAGACATCCACTTTGGGGTGTGGATCATACAAAGGAACTGAAATCAAGACTCCAGGGGATGTTTATAATTATGCCATTGTGCTTTGCACAGTAACCAACATATAAGCACAGCGGACATGTCCATCGGCAGGTGAGCAGATCCGTGAGATGTGTCATACAGGCAGGAGAATGGCACTCGCAGAAGAAGGAACCTTTGACACCTCACCTGTGACAATGCAACTGAACCTGGAAGACATCACGCTAAGCGAAAGAAGCCAGCTGTGAAGTCCAAATTTCACCTGATCCCTTCTAGGAGAGACCAGAGTCACCAGACATACAGAAGCAAGTTGTAGACCTGTCACACACACAGCTGGATGTGTGTGACTACGCCTGACATGCTGATGTTGTAGTTGTTGTTTCTAACTTTAAAATTTTACACACACACACACACACACACACACATACACACACATACATATATAGACATACATGCTTGCCTTCATGTATGTCTGTGCACCATGCGCGTGCAGTGTCTGCAGAAGCTAGCAGGAGGCATCAGATTCCAGGAAATGGTTAAAGATGCAAATTGCTAAGATTTGCTGATGTGGGAACTTAAAGCACAGTCAGGGTGAGGATGCTAAAAGTACACGTCTTCTGGAGGCCTCTGGGCTGTTGGATCTGCAGCTGCATTTGAGAGCCACTGTGCTCTGTAGGACCTGAATAAGAGCTACAGAATTTCGGAGCAGTCCCTCTCCCAACTTCGACACAAGAGTGTTCTTCGCCCCAGCAATCTCAACCATTGTCAAGTTCACGTGCTGAAGAACACTGCCCTAGCCCTGATCTTACATATGTCTGAGCACGAGATTCAAGGAACACATGTATGGCCAGGACTCACTTCTGGGGTGATTCCTGCTCAATCGGTCAAGTGCCTGGCTCAGAAGGGAAGATTTCAAAAGATTTCTCCAACGGAATCCAACATACAGTAAAACCTGGGAAAAGGGAGGTGACATCTGAATTCATCTCTGGCCCTCGAGGTTGGGCGCTTCCTGGAGAGCAAGAGAGATGCTGCCAGGGTGTTTTGGGAGCAGCTACTGTCTCTACCTGTCTTCTGTCAAAGAGAGAGGCCTCCCAGATCAAGGGCTGTCAATCCATCCTCCTGTCAACACACACACACACACACACACACACACAGATGCTCAAGGCCCTGAGTTCAGAGGGAGGGCAGGTTGAGGGAGAGGTTTTATTACCATAAAGCCTGCATTCTCTGAGCTGGGCGTTAATTAATTTCAAAGTAGGCTGAGTGACGGGGGAGGGTTGGCATTGCTGAGTGTGTAATAAAAAAGCCTTTCAAAAAGTCCCACTTGCTGCCTGGAATGTCTCTACCCAGACCCGCCCACCACATCATGCTTAGAGAAAGGCTAGCCAAAGAACATCACACCTTAGCAGGCGTCGCTGGGATGGTTTACATGTATGTTACACGCATATGCAGTTTTGCATATGCTGACTGACCACACAGAAGACAGTGCCTTCTCTTTTGCTAAAGGGAGAGGCCATTAGTAGCTTGTAGATTGAGAAAGATTCTATGCTGACCCAGAAGGAGGGTGGGGAGTTGAAGGAGGGGCTGGGCACAGAATGGGTGAGAACACGGCGGAGGGTGGGGCCTCTGGAGAAGAGAAGGGTCCAGGTTGCTCAGGGTCAGCCATTTCCTCCAACACAGGCATTCCTCCTGTGGTCCTCCCCCTTCCTCCTCCCCATCCCCTTCTCCTCCCCCTCCATCCTGTCTTCACCCCTCCCTCCCCCCATAATTCTGACGTTTCTCCAGCCCGCCTGGTCATATCTCAAGTCACCTCTGAACGTATTCAGGGTGATGAAGTCGATCTTCGGAAGCAGTGCACAAGCCCTGAGCGTGAGCTGCTGGCAGGCAGTGCTGCTCACTGCTCATCCCTCCACTCACAAATGACCAACTTCGGAGTCACCATGCACGA
Organism: Cricetomys ansorgei; assembly: GCA_026225945.1. NCBI lineage: Eukaryota > Metazoa > Chordata > Mammalia > Rodentia > Nesomyidae > Cricetomys > Cricetomys ansorgei. The sequence continues at coordinate 2,672,127 of JAMJFZ010000818.1, read as the reverse complement.
ACTCAGCATCATTTCCTCTCCCTCATGGTGTCTGCTACAATCCCAGCTACCACCAATCCAAATTTTCCATGTATCTCCCCCCCCCCCCGCCCCGAACCCCCTCTCTTAACACAAGAATCAAGCATGGGCTCGGCACTGCGATAGCCCGAGATCTGGTTTTGGGTTTCACTTTTCTTGCGTGACTTTGTTCCTCTCTCCACTTGAAAAATGATTTTGACAGAAAATCAAATCAATTCCCGAAGACATTTCTTCAGGTGGTGGCCCCTGGTGTGTACGGAGGTAGGCAGTTTCTGCATGCTGCGCAAAGAAAGGGTTCCTGAGTGATCCTTAATGGGAAAGCGCACTTTTGGCTTCTTAGATTTGATCAACATTCACAATATGGGGAGGTAGAGGCAGGTAGGTCTCTAAGTTTGAGGTCAGCCTGGTCTACGTAGTGAGTTTCAAGACAAACAGGGCTACATACAGTGAGTCGTGTGTGTGTGTATGTGTGTGTGTGTGTGTGTGTGTGTGTGTGTGTGTGGAGAGAGAGAGAGAGAGGAAGAGAGAGAGAGAGAGGGAATATTTGATGGAAGGATAAATGGAAAGGAAAGCATGGAAGAAGGGAAAGAGAGGAAGGAAGAAGGACAGGAAGGAGGAAGGAGAGGACGGAGGGAGGAAGGAGAGGACAGAGGGAGGACGAGAAGGAGGACTCGTTGAGAAGATGGGTGAAGCCATAGGCTGTGGTACACAGTGGTAGAGTACTATTAAATCAGAGACGGCTGTGGGTAGGCACTTCTTCCCCCTTACCGGTGCATTTTTAAAGTTTAGGGTGCGGATCGGGGTCCCACGGTCCTGCTTACTGTGAAGGACGCCAGTGTTCTGCTGAAGTGCATTGGTCGCAGGGGGAACCTGGAAAGACAGGCTTGTCTTAACTCAAGGACTGTTACAGAGACACAAAAACTCCATCCCCTCGGACTCAGAACGGCAACATCTGACAACAAACGTGTGGTTGAGGGGATCCCAAACCAGATGAGAGCAGAGGGGTAGAGGTGACATTGTTTGGGTGTCCATTTCAACTGCCAACTCTCGCTGCTGTCAACTGCCCCTCTTATATACCTCCCTCCAAGCTGTTCCCAGAAGTCCAAGCGGCATGCAACCACAAGGGAGAGGGGCTTTTCCCTGGCAAAGCTTCACTCTACAGAGTTCCTAATCGTGATGGTTATACCTCGGCAGCAGAGGAAAAGCTCTTCAAGAACCTTTGCCGTGGTTGTAATGAGGCTAGAAATAATCTTGTTTGTTTGCTTATTTAAGCTAGAGACTCGGCAGCCTAGGTGAAGCCTTGAACTTCTTAACCTCCTGCCTTCACCTCCCAAGTGACAGGATGACATGTATGCACCCCCATGCCTGGCTTACAAGATGAACAAACACAATGTTAAACGGAAATATGGATGGACATTTTTCCCTACTGCCCACAATATGAAGATTAGATTTCTCTCCAGCAGCCTCGAATTTCCTACAGCCATGCTCTCACCTGGAGAGGCTGGGGCAGGAGGATCATGAGTCTGAAACTAGCCTGTGAGACCCTGGAAAGAGATAGAGAGGGATGGATAGATAGATAGATAGATAGATAGATAGATAGATAGACAGACAGACAGACAGACAGACGGTATGTGTGTGTGTGTGTGTGTGTGTGTGTGTGTGTGTGTGTGTATGAGAGATATCAGAGATAGAGATAGGAAGAGGGAGAGGTAGAGGAAGAGAGAATTGAGGAGGGAGACAGAGACTGAGAGGGGGAGGGGAGGGAGGGGAGGGGGGATAGAGATAGTGACAGGGAGGGGAGGAGAGGGGGAGAGGAGAAAGGAGGTTGAGTTAGGACTCTGTATTGAGCTATCCACTCTACCTCCATGAGCTACACTCCCAAAAGAGAAGGTGCTTCGCGGTGGGTGTTGAACCTGGTGGCAGATGGGCAGACTCGGAGAATACCGTGAGGGCTTAGATCCTAGGATGTTATGAGATGTTACAACCCAAGCCAGCCATAGGGATCCCATGCCTTTCCCCTTATAGAAGAGCAAGACTCTCAGTCCTGCTTCTGAAACAGTAGCTCACTGTGAACCATAGCTGCCAAAGTTCATGATTCTATGAAAGATGTACTTTTAAAAAAAAAAATTACCCCAGTGGAAGAAACGTTCTGGGCACCCCGTTCTCAGGGTCAGTTTGGGAGGAAGTTTTTGGGAAGAAATAACCGATCGGATGCCGGAAAACCTAAGACTTTCACTTGAGTCGGGGAGAGGGATTTATTAGATCCCCGGATTAAAATTCCTACATTTAAGACACAGTTCACAAGCACTTAATGGGGTTTTCCCACCCGTTAAGAGCCAACTGAGGGCACAGTGTTCTGTTTTAATAGGAGCTGTAACTCCATTTCATTTATAGACTAAACTGACAGGAAAAAAAAAAATCACTAGGGCAGTTCTCGCCAGAGAAAACACAACTTTATATAATTGCTCAGGCCATGGGACTAGAAATAAAGGCTTGTCTGTACCCTGGATGATTGCTTTTCTTCTTTCTATTGTGGGGACGGGTAGTGATTGGAAGGGAAACTCCTGTGGTCAGTACCCTATGAAATTAACACTTCTGGGGCAGGACCCCTATTGCAGTCAAACACCCCAAAATGCAGCTACACAACAGTCTATTGGCTTGTGGAGGCACAGCAGGTCAAGCAGACTCATAGCCGGAATCTCAACTTCCAGCTGAGATACAAGGCAGTAGGCAATCCAGTTGGCATGAGGCAGAGAGGATGCTGGGATGGGGCAAAGCCAGGAGGCACAGTGGGAAGTGGGACCTCTTTCTCATCCACCTAACACTGGGCCGATGCATCTGAGATGTGTGGAGAAGCCTGCAATTGTCTTGGGAAAGAAACCCTAAGAAAGAGAATCATCATCTCCCGTAGAACGAGGCTCATCTCCACTGTGATGTGGCCAGAAAGCAGACAGACCTGGGGAAAGCTTCATTAAGGCTTTGTGGGGGGTGGGGGGAGTGGACCTGGGAGGAGTCAGGGGGGGTATGATCAAAACACACTGTTTTGGGGTATTTGCCTGGAGTGTGCAAAAGCCTATGTTCAGTCCTCAATACTTCAAATTACATGCATGCATATATATACATATATATACACACACATACACACACATACATTGTTTGCATGTATGAAATTCTCAAAAAATTCATTTAAAATTCTACTTAAAATGCTTTAAAGCATACAAGTATCCGCCTCTACTACTCTTCCCCGAGGTAGTTAACTAAATATTCCCAAAATGACATATTTAATTGAAAAGATATTTAATGTAATGTTATCTTCCAAGCACCAACTAGCTACAACATCTACTATATAGGAAATCCGATAAATACAAATAAGCTGGTGGGACTGGTTGTGGTTCCAGTTCTTAGGAGGCTGAGGTTAAGAGCATCCCAAATTCAAGACTAGCTTGGAGTGTACAGAAGTCTAGGTTCAATCCTCAATACTTTAAATTGCATGCATACTTACACACACATATACACACAATATACATACATGCATATACTTACATATATACACTTATACACACATACACATATGTATGTGCATAACTACACATATATACACCCATATACATACATGCATATACATACACACATACATATACCTACATACATATATACACACACATACACATACGTATATATACATGTGCATAATACACACATACATACATACATACACATACATGTATATACACACATATACATACATACACACATACACAGCTTCCACATCAGACAGCCTTCAGCCGCCAGTATCTTCAGCTTCAAAACATCCATATCCCTTTTCTGGCCTCCACAGGCATCTCACAAACATGATCTACATATATACACAGACACAAGCACATACACATAAGTAAAAACAAATCTTTAAAACAGATATAGAAGCTATGAGTCATTTCCTGTTTTAATCTATTTGCAACAGTCAGTAAAGGAAAAGAAAGTCTATCTAAAAGAAGTCACCTTTTTCCCCTCTATAGAAAAGAAATACATTTCATATTTGGACACAATCTTTCTTTCATTAATCTCAGTTCTGCCATTTACCAGCTGTTAGTTCTGGGAAAGGCACCAGGAGTCTCTGAGTTTTTCCTCCTTGCTGTTCCATAGGGACATTGTCTGATGTCATGTTTGAACTGGGTCTGGCCTCTGGCCTGGTACACACAAGATGTCCGAGTTAAAGACAGGAGCAGAGGAGTGCTCTGTGCCTCCAGCAAGCATAACAGACCGAGATCTAAACTTCCTACAGCTGGCAAGCCATAACCAAAAGGGGTGCAAGTACACATGCTCAGTGCCTAGCCTACTGATGGCCACTGTGTGGAGGAGAAGCAACCTAGGCGACATGGTGTCTCTTTCTAAAGCACTTGTATTCCAGCAGGGAGCCTGGCTGCTGTGATCAGAGGCCAACCTCATTGAGCAAGGCCATGTTTGGTATGACACGTAATCTCACAGCACCTCTTCCCCTCTACTGTGCGGAGACACTGCTATATCATCTTACAGGTAAACAAACCACATAGCAAAACAGTTATGTCTTGGCTGCGGTTGTCAAGCTAGTTGGGGGTGTCTGAGCTCTTAACCACCAGGGTCTAGAGAGTTTGACTGTCAAGAGTGAGGTCAAAGGGGAGCTCTAGCCTCCAAAATCTCACAAAGAGCAATTGGTGTTCTAGCCTGAGTGACCGTCAGCATGCCCTGTGTGATCCATCCTCACTACGCAGCTGGCCCTGTCCTGAAGCATCTGCTGCAGCAAGTCCCAGGTGAGAGCCAAGGATACAGAGCTCTGACAAGCCCTCAGGGGCTGCCAATGATGCTAGGCTTGTGTTCCACATTGTTAACCATCTCACCAGGCTTCTGCGTTGAGGGGTAAGACCGGCTCCTCCATCAGAGACCAACACTCTGTAAGTATGCAGCGTCCCTGTTCATGCAGATAGCACACCACTCCAATTTAGCCAGCGCCAGATCGTGAGAATATTTCTTAAGAAATGTAGTTAAAAACATAAAAAGCAAATGCTTATTAACACAAACCCGTTATCCCGTCGTCGAAGGCATGGTGTTTAGTGAATTTCTTCAGCCGTCAAGAGATGAAAAGAAAAGGACTATCTCCCTTTGCCATCACTGCAGATCCAACTCAGCATCTGTGTTACTTCTTGAAGCCTCTCTGCTGTCCTCATTTACTTCTCGTAATACCCAGCGGCATCACACCTGGGGGGCATCCCTCCTCCGGATGCCTCTAGAGGCATCTTGGTGCTTTTCTACCTTTGCTTCAAAATTCCGTCTCAGTAAATCCCACCAGAGCATTTCCTATCTGTTTCCTTTGAGGACTTTTGCAATTTAGGGTCTTATATTGAAGTCTACTATCCATTCACACTCCCGAAGGTTTTACAAGATCATACACTTGTCCGAACTCATCAAATCATATGCATTCCACATAGCAAGGTTTATCTGTTTGCTTTTCTGTGTCAGCCAGACCTCAGAAAAGCTCTTAATAAACAACGGAATCTGGAAATATTGTCCAAAAAGAAGAAGAAGGAAAAAAAAAAAAAAGCACCCAGGAAGTCTCAGTTCTTATTAATTTAGTCATTACTACAGATAAAAATCACTCCTAGTCAGGAGTCAGGAGTCTGGGTTCTGTGTTTATTCACTTTTAATTGGTTGATTATTGTCAGTGGTTCTGCCCTAATTACTTACCCTTGGAAGTATGAAGACAGTGTCGGGTAAGGACAACCACAGCGGCTGCCGTCGTGAGGAGGGTGACATAAGACAGGTATAAACCCTACCGAATCTCAGACTTATACAAAGAGAAATCTGCTGACATGTTACTAATGAGATAACCTTGAATTTTGGTACAGAGGGAATGCTCATCTCAGTGGTATGGTGTGTGTGTGTGTGTGTGTGTGTGTCTCATCTGCAAACTAGGTTATGGATTTCCTGCTCTTGTTCCTAGCTCATACTTCTACTGCTTCCAAATATCCGTGAGAAGAGGGCCCCTGACTTAGGGTGGCCTTCTGGGAACATGTTCTACATCACCGAGGTTGGATGCCAATGCTTCTCTTGAATATACTTCTGCTGCTAAAAGCAGGCTGAAGACCACCAAGACAGACACACTGAGTGATTTAAAACAAACAAACAAACAAACAAAAAGTAATAATGTTTTCCCCTTAGGGACTCAATAAAACTATTTTAAAGTTTACTGAGGGAAAGGGGGCTGTAAATGTTTTCCGTTTTCCCTCTGAATTATTTATTTATTTTTCTCTGTCACCGAACTAAACACTGATCTTGTAGATTTTAGGTTTATTGGAGACGAAGAATCTCCCTCTCTCAGTTCAGTCATGACTCTCAGGCAAAACCCTAGTCTTCTTTCACCTGCTGAGGGCTCCAAGGAGGGTTTGAAAAACGATCTGTCTTCAATCACATCATTTCAAAGGCTGTAGGCATTCTTGGTTCTCATCTCAGGATGAGATACACCATTATTTAAACGCCATGCAGAGATTCGCATAAATCGGTGGTTTTTCAACCCTTGGTTACATCTGAACCTCCTGGGAGCTGTTATAAAAATCTAGACTCCCAGGCCATGTGCCAGGTCTGCTGAATTAGAATCCTTGGAGGAAGTTCTGGCTTGCTTAAGGAGCATGATGCAAGGGAGACTTGCTCAGCCTTTATCCTGAAGTCCACCACAGTCACTGTAACCAGATGAACATCCTCACAGATCGTTCTGGAAACTTAGTCACTGTCCATTGATCTGACAGCATGGAGGAATGTTGAGGAGCCATTGTCTCCATCCCTGCGCATTTCCAGGTCAGCATATTTTACTGATCGTGATAGTGGCTTCTTCACTCCGTGTCACTTGCTACTGACGATGGCTGATGCCTTGGGAGAGGAAAGTATGAGTGTCCGGGAACAGCGTCTCCCAAATGCACCTCTCCTGTGGAGGGCTCCATTCTGCAGGCTGGAGTTCTGAAGTCAAGCTCAGGACTTCAGTGTGAGTGTGCATGCTTGTGTATGTGTGCCTGTATATTTAATAGCCTGTTCAACGTTTGTCTTAGTCAGAATTACTATTGCTGTGATGAAACACCATGACCAAATTAATTTGGGGAGGAGAAGATTTATTCAACTTATGTTTCCACATCATCGTTTATCATCAAGGAAGTCAGGACAGGAACTGAAGCAAGGCAGGAACCTGGAGGCAGGAGCTGATGCAGAGGCCAGGGAGGGGGGGGTGCTGCTTACTGGCTTGCTCCTTATCACTTGCTCAGCTGGCATTTTTATGGCACCCTAGACCACCAACCCAGAAATGGTCCCACCCACAATGGGCTGGGCCCTCCAGCCCTCCCTCATCAATCACCAGTTTAAAAAATTCCCTACAAGTTTGCCCGCAGCCCGGTCTTAAAAGAGACATTTTCTCAATTGAGACTCCCTCTGATGACTCTAGCTTGTGTTGACTTGACATAAAACTAGCCAGTACGGCGGGTGTATACACACACACATGTGTATCTGTGTGGAGGTTAGAGACCATCCTCGGGGCGGGGTGTGGGGGGGTTCCTCAGTCCTTCTTCATCCTGTTTCTTGAGACAGGGTCTCTCACTGAACCCGGAGCTCACATATGCAGTTAGGCTCACCGGGCCTCATCGATCCTGTTTTCTCTGTCTCCCCAACCCTGGAGTTATAGAAGCCTTCTACTGTACATGGCTTTTCACGAGTATGCTAGGGACCCAAATCTGAGTACTCATGCTGGTGCAGCATGCGCTTGACCAACAGCCATTGGTCTAGACCAAGTTTGGAATTCTAATTCCACCGGGTACTTGGGCCCTGAAGAGTCTGCCATCCTTTGCCAGGATTGGCCAATGGCACCTTTCCCCAGTGACCATCTTTATCAGTATCTGAGAAGCATACTTTAGCAGACTGACAAGTCTCCAGGATAGAAGTCCCATGGCCCCCTGATTTGTACAGCTGAGAGGCAAGCAGAGGAAGAGGGGAAGTGAGGCAGCACGTGGGGTGGGGGTGGGGGTGTGTGTAAGACACAGGTTGACCAAGGGATTTAACAGCCTGACGGTAATCGGAGAACTTGAGCGTAATTGCTCGTGTTGTTTCTGAAAGCGCCTCAGCCAGGCTGGTGGTCTGACGTCCTAATTAGTTAATGGGCACAGGAGGGTTTTACATGTTTAGAAATGAAGGCTTATTGGATCAGCACTCAAAGATACTCACATGTTTCGGTAAATTGACATTCCCTCTAAGACAAGGAGTCTCAAACTTGAACGTGCCTTCAGATTCCCTGGGGGGCTGATTAAAACACAGCTCACTGGGCTCTGCTCCCCAAGTGTCTGATACAGCGGGTCTGGGGGGGGGAGGAAGACCAGCATTGCCATTATAACAGATATTTGTTCTGAGTGCTGCTGCTGCTGCTGCTGGTGGTGGTCTAGGGGCCTAAGTCAGATAGTGAACGTTCTAGAAGGAGAACAGCAATAGAAGAGGGGAATCGAACAGACACGCACGGAAAGAAAAGCAAAAGGGACCAGAGGAAGGAAATTATGGAATGAGCAATGGAGAGAAAGGATGGAGAAGAGGTAAGAACAAACTGGGGGGCAGGGAAGCAAGGATGTGGCGGAGGGGCGGGTGGTGCACACGGGCTTGAACGCCTTCCCGCTTGTCTGAACAGAGACGGCAGCCAATAAGAAGAAAGAAAGACGAGCGGTGAGGCTGAGCATCCAATGAGGGCTGGCCAGGCAGTGTTGACAACAGACGATGGGGAGTCTCCCGACCCTGTCAATTCCTCCACCCCCAAATTCACGGTACACGTGATGTTTAGTTCCCCACGCACAGCTGGACACGCCAGTCTTTCGGTGTCTGACTTCTACTGTTCGCAGCCTTCGTTCCCGACTTCCTGTTCCCTTCATTCCATCTGCAGCTGGTTAGCGGTACCCAGCTTCCTTTTTGCTTAGAAACCCAAAGCACCCAGGGGTCCCTTGGTTTTCACCTCTCATCTTTAAATTGCCTGATAAAAAGTAACGATACGCCAGCCACAAACATGCTTATTGCAAACGTGTAGAATACTGTGGGGTTTCTTTACATTTATTTTGTGTGTGTGTGTGTATGTGTGATGTGTACATAGCACTGTGCACACGTGGAGATCAGAGGACTGCCTGTAAGAGTAGGTTCTCTGCTTTCATCATGTGGGTCCCAGGGATTGAACTCAGGTCGTCAGGCTTGGCGGCAAGCACCTTTACCTACTGAGCCATTTTGCTGGCCCAAACGCTCTAGATTTTTATAGATTAATTTTTACATAAATCCTGTTTTAGTTCTAATTGTTCCTAAAGCTGTGCCGCCTCTCAGGGCTGTTCACAGAGTAGCGTGTGATTTTCCAGGCACCTAGAATTTTCGTTTTCATTCATACATACATATTCACCAGTGATCACTCAAAAAAGAATTGTGATTCTCAGTATAGTAGGACATGATTCATTAATCAGATGACACTGTGTGCTGGGATTTTTGGTCTTTTTCTGTACCTGATTGTCGAGTATTCCACTTCCGACGGTCTCAGAATCAGATCTCGTTGGTCAACCATGGATGAACGATCTTGTGACCGGAGATTTCCCCCAGTTGCAAACAGCATGGCTCAAAAACGTAGCCGCCCACACACTCTTCTGGGTGAGTGAACATGAAAATACGGGCTACACTAGACAAAATAAAAACGCCCTACCCACTTTGCCCCCGACCAGTCTACTCTGTCCTCTTGTATAATCTTCCTGTGCTTGAGGAAGAAATTGACTTGTTTTCTTAGCTGTTCTGTTTTGTTCTACAGAGCTAGGGGTGGAACCTAGGGCCTTCCACATGCTTCCCCTGCTCTCTGCTGAGCAGCATTGCCCTGCCACTGATACTTCCTTTGTACCTGGTCCCAGGGGGTGGTGTTAACATTTGAAAATAGCATGGTTCCCCACCTCTCCTTTGTTTGAGGAAAGTTGTCCTCAAAGCTAATCAGAGCATGGAGCTGAGAACTCTTAAGACCAAGCTCCTGTTCAGTTCTTCCCCCTCCTAATGGGAAAACGCTGCAGTTTCCCAGACTACCTACCAGGAATCATGTCTGACCTTGGTGCCTGCTCTCTTTGCTCTCTGGTGCATGGTACTGTTTTCTGTAGGTCCGTGAGCACCACCCCCCAACAGCCAGTGCGACTCGGGTCCACATCACGTGACCACCCACACCCCGACCGGGCTCCCCATGACTCAGTCCCACACTCATCCCCGAGTCATTAGAGAATGGAAAGCCTGAGTAAAGCCGGGCAAGCAGCCAGCGAACGACAGAACATGTCCAGAAAATCAGGGATTCCCTTTTCTGCCAGGGAGGCACGGGTGGAGACAGTCGATTCTTCACGGTTGGGGTGGAGGACTTTCAGAGAGCTGGCTGTTTGGGAGGGGCGTCTCCGTGCATGGCAGCCACTGAGAACAAACAGATTTGTCCTCAATCAGGCACGGGAAATTAAAGCTGAACTACATCGTGGAGCAGTGGCGAACTTTCCTCCCAGGTCTCCCTGGGAACCTGGTCAGTGTTTGCAAGAGAAGTGTCGCCTAGTCGCTCACGTGTTTGAACACTCAGTAGCCAGTAGGCAGAGCTGTTTGGGGGAAGTGGTGGAACCTAACTGTTGGCATACGGGCACAGGGATGGGTCTGGATTATAGCCCAGCCCTGCTTCGTGCCCAAGGCCTCCGCCCCCATCAGCTCCTGACATGTAACTAGCCAGGTGCTCTCACTGCTGTGGGCAGGGTCCATTCTAGCCATGCCGCTTGTCTGAGACAGGGGACTGTGTGTCCTGAGGCACGCGACAAAATAAACCTCTGTTTCTTAAGTCATCTACTTGGTCACAGTGACTGCCACAGACCTCTTCATTAGGAACCGTTTTCCCTTCCTGACTAATAGGAGCTGAATTCGTTGGACAGTCTGTGTTTCAGGTACTATCCTTGGCACTCGGAACATCTTATTCCATCCAGTCCTCGGACAGCCCTGTGATAGACATTGCTGCCATCCTCACTGTGAACTGGGGAAACTGAGTCTCAGTTCTTAGTAAGAGAAGCACTTTGCCACGTATTTAAATGAGGGTGGTTCTCTGGCTTCCTGAATAAGCATAGAATAAAAGAGTCTAGTGCATAGTAATAACCACTAATTCGTGACTATGCAAATTATTCGGACTGCCAGGCTCTTAGTGTGATACTCTTGCCCAGAAATGAGTGATTTAAAACTGTACTCACACCTTCTGATGATCAGAACTACGGGAGCAGCCTCCCTGTGATTCTGGCTTGCTGGTTCACGTGAAGTCACACAGATGTGGTCAGGAGGGTAGCTGTCTCAGCTGAAGGTTCAACTGGGCACAAACCCATTTCCGAGGTTTTTTATAAAGTGGTAGCAGGAAACCTAAACGATTCATGATGTGAGCCTCTCCGGAGGGCCGCTGCTTCGGAAGTAGTTTTCTCAGGCCAATACAAAAGGAGGGCAGAAGGGAAGGAATGGAGGAACAAAGAGAGGGGTGGGAGAGAAGAATGGAAAAGGAGAAGCTGGAGAAGGAGAGGACATAGGAGCTCTTGGTGGGAAGAGAGGAAGGGGAGGCGAGAAGGAGGAAAAAGAAGAGGAAGAAGAGGAAGAGAATGGAGAGATTGCTGTATCTTTGCTGCCTATCTCGAAAGTGACACGTCATGGCTTCTGCTGGATGCCATCGGTGCATTACGTCACCATGAGACCATTCGGGGTCATCTTGGAGGCTGGCACCATGGGAAGTACCCTTTACTTAGCAAACTTTGAGGACACCAAGGCCCAGAGACCTGTTCTTTGTTCTCTGTCTCCAGATACCACCCCAACCGAAGTCCAGTGTTCACTAGAAAATGCCACCTCCCTAAAACATGAGGGGACTTTAGTACTAATCCTGCCTATCAACATCACCCAATACGCTTTGTTCCCAGCGTCTCTCAACCGATGTGCAGGTGGCACTGCCCCATCCTTTGCTATCCTGCATCAAGGATGCGGATTCTCCTATGCCGCTCTCTTCATCTCCAAACGTGTGTCCCTCTGCTCTGTCCTCACCGCAGCCCCCCAGGGACCAGATGGGCTCTGCTTCCCTGGCCATCAGGTTTCAGCTGGGCTTAGCCAATGGGAGTCACAAGCAGTGGATTGAGAGTGGGAAGAGACGTTCCAGGACGTCCACACCTCCACACCCTCTGTCTCTGTACCTTCTTGTTAGAGGTGGTTGTGCCCACCATGTAAATGTCTCTTACTAGGGGACCCCACCTCCATGTTCAAGTTCTCACTGGACCCTGGGAATTCTACTCCTTCCTGTCATCACAACATCCTGTGTCCCAGGGTCATTAGAAGTCCCCTAGTGTCTCACCCACAGCTCCATAAATAACTCCCTGTATAAACGTCTCTCCTTTTAAACATCCAAATAGAATCCATTTCTCTGTTGGGATCCAGGACCTACAGTTGGCTTTGGCTCCCAGGTCTCTGTTTCTTCACACCTCACAAGTCAGTCCTTGAACTGTGTGTCAGGGTAGATGAAGGAAGAAGACTCATTTCAGTGAACACAGAAGCCCATTGAGACCCAAGTCCCTTAGAGTTATGTGGCACAGACAAACCTATCATCCACCAGTCAAAAAGCACCCCAAAAATGCTTTTTGAGTCCTGAGAGAGTTTAGACATTTTGGGGGGCGGTGAGAATGCAAGAGTATGGGCTATCCAGAGTCTCATTTTATCAGTCCGTTTAATCACACTCAAGCTCTATTGATAAAGTAGCGCCTGGTAGATATTGATCAGGCTTCGCTTTTCTGATTCCAGACTCTCTTTTCCTGAACCAGAGTGGGTCAGACTGAGAACCACCTTCCCGAAGATCGCGTTCCAGAGAGGGCAGATCATTCAGGGTGCTTGGATGTGCTCATGTGTAAACACAGATGTCTTGCGTGAGAATCCCTGAAGGAAGGATGAAAAAAAATCTCCTAATAACACTGCCTCCAAGCCACTGTAAATCTCTTTTCTTAAGTTCTTATGAATAATAGGGGAGGGGTTCTCTCTTTTCCTCACAGTGACAAATCCTTGCTCTCGAAGAGTTCTTGGAGTTAGGGCTCAAGGTCAACTGTGTATGTGTGCATGTGTGTATATGTGTGAATAGTGTATATGTGTATGTACACATATGTACATGTGTACACAAGTGTGTGCACACACACAGGATGTCAGAAATGCCTTCCCTCGGGGAAATAAGAGAAAGGATCAGGCAAGAGTTGAAATGGAAGCCACAGAGTGGGATGGGGACATTCCACACTTTTGAATGCTACAGTGATTGTGCATACATCGTGCTTGTACCAGTGCGCATGTGTGCACATGTGTGAACGCATGTGCATGTGCATGTGGATAACCTGAATTCAGGCTCCATCCACCTTTTTTCTTTAAACAGACTCTTCACCATTCTGGAATTCACCAAGTAGGCTAGGCTGGCTGACCAGGGAACCCTAGAGATCCATCCTCCTGTCTCGACCACCCTAGTGCTGGGATTACAAGCATGCGCCACTATGACTGTTCGGCTCTTTTAAAAGTGGGTCCGGGGGTTTGAACTCACATCCTCATATATGCAAGGCAAGCATGTGGCCAAGTGAGCTGTCTTCCCAGCCCCTGGATTAAACTCTGAAGAGAAAGACCATGTGAATGAAACCTCAAAGATGCCTCTACACAACCTGTGGATTTCTGTGCCCAAAGCAGAAGGCAGCCATAGTAATTATGGGGGGAGGGGGGAGTTGCTCAAAGCGATCAATAGATAAAGCAGACAAGAAGTCCCAGTCTGTGAGATGACTGCATACACAGTGTGTGCGAACGTGCAACACACACACACACACACACACACACACACACACAGAGCGTCCTATACAAGAAGTAAGAGAGGCACAAATAGAGGAGGGGTGAGTTTAGCAGCCTGGAGCCTTGGGTTGATGTCGAGTGAAGCCAGGGTGCTAACGCTAATGAATTCTGATGATTCGGAGCAGTCATTAAACTAATAAGCCTCTTTCAAATTAGCACGGGGGCGGCAGCCAGCCATCATTTAACGAAGCCGCCTGCATTATTTTAGACGTGGCACACTTGTGAAAGTGACTGCCGGAGACAGGGCCGGACCCTCATCTGATGATTTTACCACTTGCCTGCCGGAGCGTGAAGGAATCGGTGTGATGAAGTTGCTCTCTTGGTTTCTCTTGCCAGAAGGGAATTCTACACAAGGCCTGTCTTTTAAATCAACATCGTGAGATTTGCCATTATTCACTCTTTTGACTTAATTCTTAAAATTGTATTAGTTGATCAAAAATTGGCTCTTTGTGTGTGTGTGTGTGTGTGTGTGTGTGTGTGTGTGTCTGTTCTGACCTGTGTGTAGAGGCTAGAGATCAACACCAAATGTCTTCCTCAGTTGCACTCCCTCTTTATAGATGGTGGCAGAGTTTGTCATTTGACCCCAGAGCTTGGCCACTTGAATAGGAATCTAAATAAGGCTGAGTGGGTGGTGGTGGCACACGCCTTTAATCCCAGCACGTGGGAGGTAGAGGCAGGCAGATCTCTGTGAGTTCGAGGCCAGCCTGGTCTACAGAGTGAGTTCCAGGACAGCCAGAGTTACAACAGAGAAACCTGTCTAGAAAAACCAAAACAAACAAAAGAATCTACATAAGGCAGCTTACCCTAGGGCTCCCCTGTCTGAACCTCCTAACCACTGGGATCACAGGCTGCCCACCACAGGTTCGCCCAACATTCATGTGGGCGTCGGGGATCCGAACTCTGCTCAACACCCTTGCGTGACACGCACTTACTTCTCTAGCACGGAGTAGGTCAACACCTTCTAAAGAGCTTCTCTTATGTATGCCTACATAAGGCAGCTTCTCTGCCCCGGTTCTGTCCATATTCTGTGCCTCTTCCCCATACATTCATTCCTACCCAAAGGGGATCTGTCTCTTGGCTCAGCAACCCTGAGCTTGGAACTCAAGGCGCTCTGCAAAGGGGACACCACGTGGCAGACACTCAGAGGTCCGTGCTCCTCTCATGAAAACAGCCAACTGTATTCTTATGTCACTTACCCATCATCCATTTCTGTGCCATCCTTTCTAGACAGCTCATTATCACCCACGGCTTCATCAGACTGTGCCATGTGTCCTTGAACTTGCCCAATTTTAGCATCCAAAGCCCCATGTCCTAGAGACTCCTGGGTCTCTGGCATCTGAGACCATTTGTCACTATGCCAGAGACTTGGAATCTCTTTCGCAGTATGGAGCCCGTTTCCTGGGTGCCGCTCGGCTTTATATTGTAGTTATTAACATAGGTTAAATGCTAGGTGTTTTCTGTAAACCTTTATCGCTCTGTCTGATCCTCCCCTTCCCCTTCTGACTTGGCCTGTGTCTTTTCTGTCACCAAGTGAGGGCTGGTGAGATGACTCAACAGGTAATAGTATTTGCCACTGAGCCCGATGACCCAAGATCGACCCCCAGCACCCAAGTGGTGGAAGGAGAGGACTGACACCTGAAAGTTGTCCTCTGACCTTCACGCGAGTCCTGTGGCACAGGTGTGTCTTTCCCCCTAAATAAATGTGATAAAATAATTCGAAGATCAAATGACCTAATGCTTCATGCATGATAAGGTTTCCATAAGTTAATTGCTCCCAACCCTCTGATTTCTTAGCAATGGGTGAATGGATAAAGAAACCGTGATATTCAGTGGAGTAATTATTTGGCCATGAAGAAAAACAATTCCATTGTTTGAAGGAAAATAGATAGAACAACATGACAGGGCTTAGATGTACCTTAGCGGTAGAGTTTTTGCATACAGAAGGCTCTGGGTTCAACCCCCAAGCACAGAGAAAAAGGAAAAGAAAAGCATCAGTATTTGGGGCTGGCGAGGTGGCTCAGCAGGTCAGGGTGCTTGCAACCAAGTTTGGTGACTGGAGTTCAATCCCTCTGGGACCCAAATGGTGAAAGAAGAAATCTAACTCCTGTGAGTTGAATTGTTCTCAGAACTCTACGTATGCCCAGCGGCACACACGCTCACACTCCTCTCCGCGTACATACATAATAAATAAAATTAAAATGTCTGTGTGTGTGTGTTTTTTTTAAAGGTCATGACCAGAGAAGGAGATAACTTAGGCAAGGGGAATCAGAGAGGAGACAACAAAGGTAACAATAATAAAATAATTAATAATAATAATAATAAACAAAGCACATGATAATGTACACGTGTGTGGGCATGTCACAGTTGGGCCATTATTTAATTAATCTGGGGAATGAGAAGGGCACCAGCCAGAAGGCCACAGGGGCCATGGGGGCATCAGAGTGAGGAATAAAATCAAAATACAAAGGGCCCATGGGTGTGGAAATGACACCGTGAACCCCATTTGCATGCTAACCGTAGAAACCAGTTTCAAAATTTGTTAATATATAAAGAAAGCAATATATATTAAACCGTTGAAAACCAGAAGGAGGAAAAATGGCTTCCCTTAAGACATGGGTGGGCACCCAGCTGGACAAGACAGAGACTTGGAAAGATTCCCTACAGCTCAGGAGGCTCCAGTGCTGTCCCAGTCTCCTACCCTGTCCGTTTCCGCCTTCGCTCGTCCACGGGATCTTCTGGGCCTCGGGGCAGCTGCACAACCGAGGTCTACGCGCTTCTTTGAAAGGGGTGGATAATCCCTGCATTTTCTTCCTCACAGGAAGACTTAGGATGGAATGAGCAAACAGGCTGCTGAGCCGCCCCGCCCCGTCCTGAGGGAAAGGATGAATGGCGGAATCACCACTGTTTACCCAGGGGCTCTCCCTCTCTGCTACTTCCTTCCCTCAGCGTGGGACAGAAATGGAAAGTGTGAGTGTGCGGGTTCACACGCGTGTGTGTGCAGGAGTGCGTGACTGTCCTGCTGGACAAGTCCTCACAGTCTCAGAGGCAGCGGACCACTGTAAGTATGTGGACAGAACACGAAGCCTCCACGGAGAGGACGCTGGCAATAGCTGTGCCCACCCTCTGCAGAGGATTCTGCAGGCCTGGGGGCAAGTCCTGGTCGGAGGATCATGAAAGGAAACCTCAAAGCTGCATGAGCAGGGCAAGGGAAGAATTAAGACCGACAACACTGCGTTGGGGGATGATCACACGGTTGACAGAACCACGTGGGTGGGTTCGCGGATCAATATTTACTGAAGTCTTAGGCTGCATGCCACCCAAAGCCTTTAAAGATGTCAGTCTTGCTGTGAGGGAAATGGGAAAGGGTTTTAGCAAGCCAAGCTTCCAGGGTGCCGCAGTCTGTTTTCTGAGATTCCAGTGTGAACCGTTGTTTACTTACTGAGCAGTGACTAGGGCTGAGGCACTGAGTGTGTGTGATGGTTGCATATCCTTATGCATGGCAGCGAGTTCAAGAACCTCCCAAAGATGTCTGAAGTAGCAGATGGTACCCCAGTCAGATTATATATATATATATATATATATATATATATATATATACACACACACACACACACACACACACATATATGCATGTGTGATATATATGATGATGTATATTATAATATACATGTATATAATATAAATATATAGTATGGTATGTAATGTGTAATATGTACTATGTGATAATATATTAGATACAACATGCGTGTTATTACAATATACATGATGATGTGTATTAAGTGTTGTGTAAGCACAAGCACCGCCATTGCCATGATCTGCTGTCTGCTAGAGGAGACCACTACCAACTGACTACTGAGTAAGTGGAGGGTTGCCTACAGCACGGAACGCGGCACAAATGAGTGAGTCCTGTCTGTCTCGGGTGGGATGGAGGAGTATGGGATGAGATTTTTCTCTTTCTATTCCAAACAGAATACAAGTGACATTGGTTTATTCGTGGAATCTTCTGCTTAATATTTTCAGATCCTAACTGACCATTAATACAAACAGTGGCGGGTGGGGCTTGAGTGTAAGAGGGGTGTGTCACTGCTCCTCATCCAAGTCCCACATGTATGTCCATGGGGAAATAGACCCCGAGACAGGCCCCCTCCCTTGGCCTGTGTGTCCATCAGAACACGCCGGACCACAGCCCTGTGACTTCTGCTGTGCCATGAGAACCTGATGAAACTACACAGCTGGAGATTCTGATTCTTTGGGTTAGAGAGAGGGGGGCGTCTCACGAACTCCCAACAGCCACCTGCAACTCCAGTTCCAGGAGATCCAATGGCCTCTTCTGACTTCTGCAGAACCCTGCGCACACATGGTACACATACATATACTCAAGCACACCCACATAAAATAAAATAAGTATATTTTGAGTGTGTGTAAAGGGGCTGGGGAAGTAGCTAAGTTGGTGAAGTCTTGCCCTGCAAGCATCAGGACTAGAGTCATCTAGTCCTGAACCCATTTAAAAGGATCAGCCCAGAACCCATTTAAAAGGAAAAAAAGAGATCCGTGTAATGGAATGCCTGTAGACATGTACAGATCCCTGGGCTTACTGGTCAACCAGCCGAGCCGAACCTGTAAGTCCTGTGTTACAGTGAAAGACTCTGCCTCAACAACAAAGGGGATGGCTTTTCAGAAAGGACATTTAAGGTTCATCTCTGGCCTCCACCTGTGCCCATACGCACATGCAGCTGCCCTGCCCCATAGCTCATTCATCAAAAAGTGTCACTGGGAGGTGCTACACACCTTTAATCCTGGCACTCGGGAGGTAGAGGCAGGTGGATCTCTGTGAGTTCGAGACTGGTCTGATCTACAGAGTGAGTTCTAGGACAGCCAGAGTTACAACAGAGAAACCCTGTCTCAAAAAACATACAAAAAAGTGTGTGTTTTTGATGTGTAGAGAATTCTTTTTTTAGTTTAGTCCCTGAACAATATGGCGCAGTCGTAATGTACACAGCATTTTCATGGAAATTACAAATAATCCATGATTATTGATGGAATAATAAGAGATGATTGAAGGAATAGAGGAGGAGTATGCAGGTTATGTGAAATATTCCATTCTTTTGTTGGTTTTTGTTTTCTCTAGACTGGGTTTCTCTATAGTAACTCTGGCTGTCCTGGAACTCACTCTGTAGACCAAGTTGGCCTTGAACTCACAGAGATCAGCAACCTCTGCCTCCTGAGTGCTGGGATTAAAGGCGTGTGCCACCACTGCCCGGCTCAATTCTTTTTTTTTTTAAGATTTATTTATTTTTATTCCATGTGTATGGGTGTTTTGCTTGCATGTATGCATATGGATCACATGTGTACAGCATCCAGAAGAAGGTGTCAGACGCCCTGAAACTGGGATTACAGATGGTTGTAAACTGCCATGTGGGTGCTGGGAATTGAACCTGGGTCCTCTGTGAGAACATGGAGTGCTCTTAACTGCTCTCCACCTGCTGCTACAGCCTCGTATATAAAGTTCTTAAGCATCCACAGCCTTTGGTTTCTGCAGTCCTGTAACCAGTCCTTCAAGGGCCAGGAGAGATGACAAGCCTACCATTCACGAGACAGAGGAGGAAGGTAGGAAGCCTCATGGCAGCATTGAATATCGCCGTCCAGAAATGTATGATTCAGTGGCTAAAATCAGCCATGTGACTCAAACCAATCACAAAGAGGTCAAAGATCATCTACTACATTTAGGAAAGATGGAGAGCCAGGAATGTCTGTCAAACAACACATCCTCTCCACAAATCAGCATATCCAGGGTGTAAGATGAGTTCTGCACTGAACGAAACACTCTGGGGGGTGGGGGGGGGCTATTCCAAAATCCTTTGCTCCTTTTCATGTCAATTTTGTCTACTTCAGCAATTTAAAATGTCTTTGAAAATGACACTCCATGCATGCCCACAAGAAAGCACATCAAAAGTTATGCAACTTTAAAACACGCAGTGATTGCAGACAGGCCTTTTGACTTACGGAGAATGCGAATTGCACAAGAGTTCTCTGAATAAAAACAATTGTGTAACCAAGGAATGACTTACACACTCAGAGGACATCCTCTGTAGATGCTTTGCATACTGTACTGTTGGTTTGTTATCTCAGGCTAACAGTTTTTTGTATATTTGGCTTTTATAAACAGTCATTTTCTTACTCTATAAGGTTCTATGAAGTGTGTGACTTTTCCTTTTTATTGAATATTCAATTTGGCTACGACCTTTCCTTTCTCTTTCTTTTTCTGTCTCATTTATTTATTTTGTTGCTTTTCTTTGGTGTGTGTGTGTGTGTGTGTGTGTGTGTGTGTATGTGTGTACATGTGCATAGAACATGTGTCTGTGGGTACCTGAGGAGGTCAGATAAGGGCATCAGATTCGTTACAATAATTATGAGCTTCCTAACATGGGTGCTGGAACCAAGGTGAGCCATCTCCCCAATTCCTATTAGTTACTTTTCTCAATACTGCAATCGACAAGAATGACTGTGGAGAAGAAATATTTCTTCTTGCTCATAGCTTTATAGTGAGAATGCACAGGAGGTGAGAGGCTCCTGTCTGTGATGGCAGGCTCTTTGTGTTTGTTTGTTTTGTTTGTTTGTTTATTTTGTTTTGTGTTTCAAGACAAGAGTTCCTCTGTGTCTCGGCTGCTGTCCTGGAACTTACTTTGTAGACCAGGCTGGACTTGAACTCATACACAGAGATCCACCTGCCTCTGTCTCCCAAAGGCTGGGTATCTGGGTATCCACCTGCCTCTGCCTCCCAAAGGCTGGGTACACATCTATAGATGTGTACCACTGCCTGGCAACAGCAGGTTCTTATGGCATGGCCTTCTCATTTCTTAGTATGCTAAGATGAAGAGACTTTGACTGGAAATGGAGCCTGGCTATACCTCTCAAGGCCACGCTCCTGAAGCAGTTAGCTAAGCCCTACATCGTAACGGTCCCACAGCCCCCCAAAATAGCATCACCAGGTGGGAATCATGTGCTCAAATACATGAGCCTGTGGATAACATTTTACATTCAAATCATCACATTCTCCATCCCTGACCCCTTTTAAAATCACGGCCAGCTGAAATGAAAATGCAGTTTGTAGAACTTCAGAAGTCCCTAGAGTGCACACATCCAAAGTCTCTTGTGAGATTCAAAGAAATCTCTTAACTATGAGCCCTGGTAAAAATAAAAAATAAAAATAAACAAACTTATACATGCATATGATATCCCAAAGTGATCATTCCCATCTCAAGAGAGAGAAATATGAAGGCAGGAATTAAAGATTAAAATTAAAGATCAAAATTTAGCATGAAAAAAACAAAACAAAACAAGAAACCCTGTAGCTCCGTGCCGATGATGGAGGGTTGTGGTGGCATCATCTGGGCTCCGATGGGCTTGGGGATTCCCATTTCCTCAACTCTCTGCCCCACATATGGCGTCTCCATCGGGCAGACTCTATTGAGCACTTCAAGGTTTTCCTGGCATATTTCCCATGGCCGTGGCATTTCCAACATCCTGAGGTCTCCACTTTAAGCCTCACATTCTCTTCTTTATGCAGAGCTCACTCAGGAGCTCTAAGCAGATAACCTGATCCTGCTGTACATTGCCTGACCATGGCAACTTCTGGAACCTTCTCTGACCCTATAACTGTGCCTTCTGCATGTCTACACAGCCACCACCACATGAAGTGTATCATCTTCTCAGATCAAAATATAGCCTGTCCTTCTTGGACTGTTGTACTGGCTGAGGGCCTTCATAGCTCAACTAGGAAAAACCTTTCCAGAAGTGCTGATCTGGGGCAGGGAACCTCTGTGGAGGCACTTTCTGTTCTCAGTCAGGTACTCATTATTTTTCAGGCATCCTTTTCAAGTAAGTGATTTTTAAGTAGTTTTTAGCTTTACAACCTGGAGCCTTGAATTGGTGAGTTCTTGGCCACAAGGCATCACCCCTCGTGGTTTCTCCCTGATTCTGCTAATTTCATCCATAATTATAGCCTTTGCCCATTACTTTAAATTCTCTCTTTACACATTCCATGTTTCTCTGCTCTGTCCCACTCTAAGTTTGGCTAAGCACAGTGAGTTGTAACCATGCCACAGACTGAGTGTTAAACTGTTTTCGCAAGTCAAACAAATTAGCCATTACTTCTAAGCTCACTCTCATTACATTTGTTTTAGGATATGAGCAGAAACCATCTGGACTCTCTGCTGGAATATAAAATGAATAGGCTCTGTTAGGTTCCAATAGAATCATTGTTCCCCTCTGAACTCTCACAGGCAGAATCATTATTATCTGAGTTTATCTTTGCATTCTTCTCTTCTGAACTTCTGTGAGAATTTTCCATGAAACCCTGCTAACAGCTCATGAGGGTTCCCTAACCCATGGTCATAAACTCTTTCAAATTCCTCTCATAAAACCAGTTTTATAATTATCACAGTGACAACCCCACTCCTGGTACCAACTTTGTATATTAGTTACCTCCATCATTGTTGTGGCCAACTGCATGGAAGAAGAGCTTGTTTACAGTCAGTTTCATTGTGGGAAAGGCATGAAGGTTGTGCCCCACTCCTGCCTGTGGTAATAGGAGCCTGAGGCAGCTTGCTTGGGTGTTATTGTCAGAATTATTTTATTTCTTAGTGCTGTATATGGCTGTTAATTTATAGTTGACTCCTTGGACTTATTTCTCTTGTCTAGATGAGATTTTGCATCTTCTGGCCCACATTGTCCAAAGACCCTTCTCTCTTTCCTTGCCCCCTGGAGCCCACCATTCTATTCCTTGATTCTATGTGTCCAAGTCCTTTGCATAGCACATATAAGTGAGATCAGGCCACCCTTACCTTTGTGTGACTGGTTGATTCTACTCAACACAGGAAAACTCAACAGTTTTCCAGTTTCTTCTTGGTTCATACAAATGGAAGATTTCATTTCCTTTGGTTTCCCAACAGGTAGTGAGATTTCTAGGTCATCATTCTATTTTTAACTTTTTGCAGGAACTTCTGCACTGTGTTTCATAATGCCTGTGCTAATTTCACACAATAAGTTAAGCTGACAATTAAGTATTTCTGCATATTTATTTCTTTAGGAAAGAAAAAAATCCTGTGAAGTGAATTACCCAGTGAAGAGACACAAATGCCTTTAAGAGTTTAGATATGTAGTGTCAAAACACTGCCACTATGTTTTTACCAGCTCAGCTTTTCAGCAATGTTACATGAATGTCCATTTCCCCAGGATGATAAATATAATTTAATTGTAAATTAATGAGCAAAATATCTGATTACCATTAGGGTTGTGTTTCTTTGGTAACTAATGTGTGTGTATATATATATGTTTAAAGTATTCATTAATGGATTTTTCATTCTGTATCCATTTATTAGCTCAATGCTATTTTCCTTTTGAATTTTAGTTTTACTTCTCGTGTAATGAGTCGATGGAAAAGATCACTTAACATTTTGTTTAACCAATATGTGGGTAAAGTCTCTCCAGAGTTTTTCATGACTTTTAGTTGATTTTATTTATTTATTTATTTATTTATTTATTTATTTATTTATATCATGTAGCCCATGCTGGTCTAGGACTTGATATGTAGCTTAGATACCTTGCACCCCTGATCTTCCTGCCTCCACTCCCCAAGTGCTAGAATCATAGGCAGATGCTGCTATTCCTGGTTTAGTTTACTTTTAAAAAAGATTAATGGACACTGTTGGGAAGAGTATGAACGGTATAAGCTTTAGGAGAGCAATTTAGTAATATGTGTTTAAAATTTTAAAACACAACATGACTTGACAAAGCTATCCAACTTGTGGCGACTCTCCACCCCCCAGGGAAGCCATATGAATCAGTTCCTGAAATAGTTCCATGTCCGGTGGTTGTCACAGGGTTGCATATGGCAAAACTGTCAGGTCTTTGTTCAATTTAGTGAAAACTGTGTCATCAGGTCTATCCCCAGGTCTCTGTTCCAGTGTGCATGTTAGGTCTTGATTGCTACACTAGAAGGGGAAAGGTGCCATTTGAATATCTGTGGCTGTTTGAACAAAAATGGCTTCACGGGTTCATATATCTGAATGCATGGTCTGTAGATGGTGGAACTGTTTGGGAAGGATTAGGAGGTGTGCCCTTGTTGGAGAAGGTACATCTCTGGGGGTGAGCTTTGAGGCTTCAAAACACACCATCCCCAGTGTTCTCTCTTTCTGCCTCCTGCTGTGGATCAAGATCAGAGCTATCAGCTGTTCCTTCCTCCATGTTTTCTCCACCATCATGGACTCTAACTCTCTGAGACTGTAAGCCCGAGATTAAATGCTGTCTTTTAAAAGTCGCCTTGGTCATGGTGTTTTGTCACAGCAATATGAAAGTAACTAAGACAATATTCTTTGGGCTTCCTTTTGCATAATTAAGGATGGATTTATTAATAGGTGGTAGCTAACAGATGCATCAGTAGATACAGAGTATTAGATAATAAATTATTGGTAGATAGATAGATATAGGGCAAGTTTATATGTTATAGATATGCAAGAGGATAAATAGATAATAGAATGGCTATATACAGATTATAAATAGACAAACAGAAAGGTTGATAGGATAGGTAAATAGATTATAGATAGGTAGGTAGATAGATAAATGATAGATAATAGGATAGGTTTGTAGATAGCATAGGCTTATAGATGAGATAGTGTCCTAATTTGCTTTCTGTTGTTCTGATAAACACCACGATCAAAAGCATCTTGGAGGTGGTTTGTCTTATCCTACAGAATACAGTCCATCATTGAACTCAAGCAGAATCTCCAACAGGGCAAGAACTTGAAGTAGAATTCATGGAGGGATGATGTTTGCTAGCTTGCTCCCTTGCTTTCTCATGCTTGATGAGCCCTCTTCTACAGCTCAACTCCACCTGTCTAAGGGGGGGCATCATCCACAGTGGGCTGGGCCCATTTACATCAACTGTCGATCAAGAGGTTGCCCCACAGAGATATCCACAGGCCGATCTGATCTAGGCAATTCCTTAGGTATGGTTCCTTCCTCTCAGACGACTCTAGTTGTGTCAAGATGACAATAAATGCTAACCAGTATAAACAGACAAGTGGATAGTAGAAAATAGAATAGACAGGATATATATAGATTATTGACAAGCAGATAGATATAGATAGATGATAGATAGATGATAGATAGATAGATAGATAGATAGATAGATAGATAGATGAATGTTTCTACCATAAGAGTCTCTCATCTCCCGACACCAAATGCACACCCAAACCACATATAGATCTTTCAGAATCCATCCAAGTCTGGACTCCTCCCCAGCAAGCATGATTCAGCAGTGCTGGGTGGGGCCCAGGCCCAAGGGAAGAGTGAGTGATATTACTGGGAAGAATCAGAGGAAAATACCAAGCATCTGAGTCACCAATGAAGCTCAGAGCTGGAGCACAGACCTCACAAGTTCTTGCCTAAACTCACAGAAGGCTGTGTCCATGAGATTCTGTACCATCTGGCCTGGAAGCAGGGCTCAGTGGTCCATCTCAGACTACCCAGCCTCACAAACCATTTCCACTGGCCTTTGTTGCCATTTCTTAATATGTCACTGATTCCTGCCCCAGGGCCTTTGCTCTTGACATCCTCTCTTCCTGGGACATTCTCCTTTAAGACGTGACTATCATGGTATTTAATAATTTTCAAAGACATCTTCCCTGTTCCCTTTATGCCCAAGCCCCACTTTACCAGGTTCTCTCATCGTCCATGGCTCATTTCTCTCCTCTCTTTCCTCATGCTACCAGGGCCCTTCTGATCTCTGCATCTCTGCTGTGGTGTGCAGGACTTCGGGATGTCACCCTGTGAGGATAGACGTCACCTTCCAAGTCCTTGTATCCTGTCCCTGATGTTCTGTTGCACCTTGAGGATTTGTCTCTCTCTCCATCTTTAGCTATGTGAGCAAATTCTCCTTCTATCACACTGTGCCAGTGTGGTGTAAGAGTCACGCAACTCTGTAGCACCCCACTGCTGGGTGGCTCAACAAGGAAAACATGGAGGAGTTCTCATATATGCAAACTATGCCAGACCTGCGCAGAGGGAACCATCCATCATCCTGGCCAGCACCAGGCTAGATAGTGGAACCCGGAGCGTCTGAGCGCAGGTGTTTTTTATTGATTCAGATAATTAGCAGGTGCAGATCATTAGCAATCAAACATCCCCCACAGAAATCCAACACCACAGACAATACAAACACCAAGGCCTATGCATCCCTTCTTCCAAGAGTGCACGACAACAATTATTTTAAACACAACTAAAAATAAATGTCCACAACAGCACTCTGTCACAGGGTCCTTCAAAGATGCACAGGGAGACCTTGTTCTTTGCTCTCACAAGACGTTGTGTATGTTTCATGAGAAGCTGTCATGATCCAAGCATGGTTGGAGCAGTGAGAATGAAAACCTTCTCCTTCAATCCAGATTCCCTCGGGCATTCTGCATTTTGCCGCAGTCCCCACCTCTCCCTACGTGACGCTCAGGCCGAGTTATACATTTCTTGCTTGCTGTAACTCTGTGAGCATCTGAGAGTCGACTTGTTAAAGCATCTGGAGCAGAGTCGAAGCAGCACAAGGAGAGGGGTCTTTTGTGACTGTAATCTACATCCTATTGGTAAATGTTCACGTGCTGGTGAACTCAGAACTCAGAGGCCCATGACTCAGACGCAGTCCTACTCATGTCAAGTGATCTCCAATCTGCCCCGTCCTGGGTCAGGCTGGCCTCCTGGCTGTGTAATGGGAAGAGGGAGAAATAGCAAGCGCTAAGGGATTAAAAACATTGTGCCCTTAGAACAGCTAGAGGATAAAACGTGTCTAACAGAAGTTACGGTTTACCCAATATCAAACCCCAGCAAGACTGTATCTCCCCAGAGTGTTTCTGCTGGATGCTGTCTGTGCCTGATCTGGTGATGGTGTCCTAGCTAGCTCTCTCAGTGAGTGCTAGCTCAGTCTAGTGACTCCTGGAAGTCATAAATAACTGATCTGATGCTTCTTGGCTATCCATCTGCTGCTTCTGTTTGTTCTTTTGACTCCTGCTTGCCGTGTGCTTCATAAACTCATTCAAAACCAGAGGATGGCTATCACAGGTCATTCTCTACGCAAAACAGTTACACACAAGGGAACCAGACAGGTAAATACAATACTTGTACAACGTGGTACGTGTTGAAAACTTCTACATGTGAAACCCTGCACAAGTGCTGATCACTGCTGTAGGGACCAAGAGGAGGACCGGACAGAAAGCCTTGGGACTGTTCCAGAGGAGTCCTTCCTTCACTCAGAGAGTCTGGGTGGGAGTGTCCCGATTGACATTGGCATGCGTCTACAAGGAGCGAACCGTTTCAATCGTCAGTCCTGGGTGAGGGTGTGGGAAAGCTTAAGGAACTGTGGGGAACTCTGTACACCATGAGGGAAGGAGGAGAGTAAAGAGTCTAGAAGGAGAGAGGAAGACAGCGGCTCTACATCGCTGCTTCAGGGGCTGCAAACACAGGGCGCGCCGCACAGTTTTCAGTAAGCATTTCAGGGCTGGGACTGTAGCTCAGAAGGAAGAACATTTGCCTAGCTTGCATGAAGCCCTGGGTTCCATCTCCAGCACCGCGTAAGCTGGTTGCGGTGGTGCACACCTGTAATCGCAGCAGATGGAAGACGAAGACAGAGGGATCACAAGTTCAAGGTCATCCTCGGCTACGCAGGGAGCTTAAGGCCGGCTTGGGCTAGAGACGCTGTCTTGGAAAATGAAACCAAATAATAGATAAATAAATATCTGAGAAACGGCCAGATTCACATAGCGTAAAAACTGCCCTCCGCTCTTAATTTTTAATGGCGGTCTGTCCACACTGCATGTATCGGCTATCAGCTGCTGAGCCATTTATCTTTCCTCTCTCTTCAGTTTGCTGATGTTCCCACTTCCCATCATCTCCCACGGGTCGGCCGGCTACCTCATTTTACCCACCCCCTCTAAGTCCCTACATACAGATGTGGTTCTGGTCTGTCTGGGGATGGAAAAGACGAGAGGGATCAGACTCCCTGTACTCTGGAAGTTTCCCTGCTGTTTGTCTTAAAAGCAGTGAAATTCACGGAAGCCCGGGAAAGAGAAGAGCTGTGGATTCTGGGAATTCAACATAGACAGCTGATACACGCCCGGAGGTCGTCAGAAGTTACAGCCTGGACCGCTTCACAGCAGTAGCACTGATGAGAATGCTTTATCCAAAGAAACCCTTTCCTCCGTGACTTGCTCTTGGCCATGGCATTTCACTGCAGCAACAGACACTCTAACTCAGACGAGGGGATGCAAGATGGCGTCTCCTGAACGCCGCTCTGCGTCCAGTGCTCATCATACTGCGTCGCTGGAACCTGTGACCCTTTCTGCCTCCACACAAAACTAGGGTTGTAAAGAACCACCGGTGTGGGCACCATTTGAAAATGACAGTGGCTGGCGGAAGGGTGGCTGGGAAGGATGGCAGGAAGCTGTGAGGGTGTTCCTCCGGTGTCGGGGTTCGAAATGAATGGGAAAGGAAAGAGCCAAGATCTTCTGATGAAAATTTATCTGCAAAAAGAAAGGAAAAGAAGGAAAAGTCCCGCTGTTAAGAAGAAGGACAGATGGGCACAGCGGGTAGCCGTGTGCATGGAGATGTTCTCCGGGCATTGAACATCCTCCCTTCCCTGTATCACCATCTGTGCTGGGTCTTTCTCTCAGCCTCTCTCTCAGTCTCTGCTTTTGTCTCTCACTGTCTCTCTGTCTGTCTCTTTGTCTCTGTATCTCTCTGTCTCTGTATATCTCTCCCACTGCTCTCTGTCTTTCTGTCCCTCTGTCTCTGTGTCTCCGTTGCTCTGTGTCTGTGTCTCTGTCTCTCTCTGTCTCTGTACGTCTCTCTCATTGTTCTTTATCTTTGTGTCCCTCCTGTCTCTGTCTCTCTGTGTGTCTCTGTCTCTCGCTGTCAGTGTCTCTGTCTCTGCCTCTCTCTCTGTCTCTCTCCCTTCTCCCTCCTGACCCTCCACCCTACCAATATCTTTATCCAATTCTTGCTGAAACATGTTGAGGAGAAATCTCCCGGTACTGAAAGCTTTACTTCTCACCTTGGTCCTTCTTGGATTTCCAAAGTGCACAGTGCGGGGGAATGTGTTTCTAATATCCTCTGTCTCCCTCTGTTAGTGTTTTGGCCGTTTCTACCCCAATGAGGTTCTGACCCTCCTGGCGTCTCTTGGGGATCAGGCTTTGGAGCGGCGGGGAGGGGGTGTCAGGCTTGTCAGGAAGGGAAAAGCCACGGCCGCCTGGAACAGTCCCACATCTCCCCAGCTCTTAATGCTTTTAACCTGGAAGAGGCATTGCTGCAGCCCAGATTAGATTACGGGGTTGGTGGAGGTGAGCTAACCCGGGGCACATGGCTGCGTGCGGGCTGAGATCATCTCTGTTGACACCATCTAATGCAAGGCCCGTGCTGAAGGCAGCGAGGCCGTCTGCTGCTCAGCTGCCCCCGTGACCATAGGGGGAGGTGAGGTTCCAGCCAGAACCACTTTGATGCCTGTCTCTTTCAATCTGAGAGCGCCCCGAATCCTCGTGTCATGATTTAAAGGTCTCCCGGTACCAGCTAAATGTCCCAGCTTCCTGTGGGCAATGAGGTCGGTTTCACATTTCTCTCGGAGCAAGCTTTGATGACGGGGACTTCTCACATGCTCACCTTCCTGGAAGTCTGTGTACAACGCCATCCCGCGTGGGCTGATGTTTGTCTCTGTGCAGTTCCACGTATGGGCACAGGAAAGGGACATGACTGAGTACGCCCCTTCCTTCTTAAGGGGAGGGAGGACCTATTTAGTCTTTCCTCTCCTCAGTCTCCCCATTTGCTACCATACTAGGTTGACCTAAGGGTCCAGGCTAAATTTCTTTCTCCATGATTATTGGTAGAATGAATTACAACCGCAGAACCTTATCAGTTCATAAGAAACCTACATGCAAGACAGAACAGAGAAGACTCCCTGGTCACCCAAATGCCCCGCTATGACCTCAGTGTATTTAAAGTAAGACATTTTACTGTCTCTCTGCTCAACAGTTCCCATCCCTCCAGCTCACACTTAAGGTCCAAATGGGCAGGTCTTTAAATACCAGGCTTAAAGCCTGAGCTATGCGAGGACCATGGCGAAGATTTATCAGTTTACGAATGAGTGGCTACATGTGGAATTCCTTAGGGCCAGTCCTCCGGGAAGACAGGCCCTTTATTTAACAGTTCTGATTACGATGTTCATCTTTTTCTTCTCAGCACATAGTGGACTGTGTACCTAGGCTGTGTAGACCATCTTCTTTCTCGGTCTCCGTCGCATTCACACACACGCTGGTGACTTTGGTTGGGTTATGTATCTTCTGTGGGAGTCTGTTTGTTCAGACTTATGAGATGGAAATACAGAAGCCACGAAATCAGGTTCTCATGAGGGCCAAGAGCTACGTGTGGCGCATTAGGAGCTGTTATTAATACTCAGCGCTATTGCTATTTTTAAAA
The DNA here is from genome assembly GCA_026225945.1 of Cricetomys ansorgei. Classification (NCBI taxonomy): domain Eukaryota; kingdom Metazoa; phylum Chordata; class Mammalia; order Rodentia; family Nesomyidae; genus Cricetomys; species Cricetomys ansorgei. Next base: position 2,641,695 of record JAMJFZ010000818.1, on the reverse strand, counting down.
ATAAATCTAGCCGAGACAATAGGAAGGTTATGAACAATACCGGAAAAGAAAAGGATTGAAATGAAGAAGACAGGGTTACTAGTAGAACCCTTTTGATTGGCGTCAGGTTGACAGCTGAACACCTGAGTGCTTTTAACACAGTTTGAAGAGCAAAGCAGCATACAGCACGAACTCCTGAGAACCTCAACACCATGTCCGCTGTGCGCACGCCTGCCGTCTGCAAACATTTCTCTCACCTTCAGCATTATCTTCAGGAGTAGCAATAATAAAGACACGTAACAGAAGACCTCCCCTCTTAGCTAGTCCTCAAGCGGCTGAGGTTTTGGGTTCCGTGTGCGCAACCTCTTCTTCATTGCCCTTGGCCAGCCTCCGGAACCCACCATCTTACTCTCTGTGGGTTATTTTAGACTCCTCCTATCAGTGGGCCATTCAGCACTCGGTTTCCGTGTTATTTCACTTAGCACATTGTCGTCAGGAATCCCCTCAGCCGATGCAATTGCAACACGGCTGTTCGTTTTCAGACAGTGATTTCCCGCTGCTCCCACCTCCTGTGTTCTATGCATTTATCCATTCCGGAGCGTTAAGCTGCTAGCTTGTATCAAAGAATGCCTCACTAAAAAACACACATACGCGCACAGCCTCCCGGAACTTCCCGAGTCCTTTGGCTGAACTCTCAGAGGCAGAATGGTGGATCCTTTGCTAGAGCCCTATTAGATGTTCTGAAGAATCGACGTAACTGTTTCCCATGGTGACTGCCCCAACTTACCCCCAGCAGCACTGCACAGAGCCAAGCCCTTGCTGCATGCTCAGTGCTCAGTTTCTTTCCTCTAAAATATCCCATTCACACTGGTGGTGGTGGTAGCTCACGACTTTAATCCCAGCACTTCAGAGTCAGAGGCAGGCAGATCTCTGTGAGTTCGAGGCCATCCTGGTCTCCAGAGTGAGTTCCAGGACAGCTAGGGTTGCAACAGAGAAACCCTGTCTTGAAAAACAAAGATAGATAAAATATTCCGTTCACCCAAACAGATGGGAAGAGTTGTCTCCTTGTGGATTATGCCACATTTATCCCAGAACATAGGCAAAGGAGAAGTGCTTCCTCATTAAAGCTAAAAAACAAAACCTAAGGCCAAGTCAGCACAAAAACCAAAGGTAGACACAAAACTTACCCCAAATCACAAAGGCAAGACTTCTTGCATATGTATGTATGTGTGTATGTGTATATATATATGTATATATATATACACATACATATATATCTACATATATAATATATACATCTAATATATACTCATATATATGTATATATTTATATATATTCATACATATGTATATATTTATATATATTCATATATATGTATATAGATGTGTATATGTATATATGTGTGTATAGATGCATATATAGTATCATATATAGTATATCAAACATATATATACACTATATACATAGAAAATAAGTAATAAATCTTTTAATTGCTCATACTCCAAAATAGGAATGTATAGTAAGATATATTAAAGGAGCTTGAAAAAATAATCCACCTCCAGTCACCAAAACTCCTTACACAAAGCTTGAAATAGAATAGCTTTTTAAAGACAGTCTGAGAGTCACCTCAAAACCAGATGCAGAATAATATTTAATGGTGATTTTATTGTGATTAAATTAAGACAAAGCTTTTATCGCTGTTAATGTTTAATGGTTTTCTGCACTTTGTAGGCAATGTGAGGACTTGTCTTTTAAAAAAAAATAATAATAATAAGCAGGGCCAGAGAGATCACACTGCAATTAAGACCATAAACCCTTGCAAAGGACCTGAGTTCAGTTTCCAGTACCCACGTTCCAGCTCAGTGCAGCCTGGATCTCCAGCTCCAGAGGATCTGACGCCCTCCTGTGGCCTCTGAGGTTACCTGAACTCACATGCGTGTGCACACAATTCAAAATAATAAACGTTTAAAAATAAACAGACCCAAGAAAGGAAGGTATTTGCCATTTGCAGACAACGCTGCACGCCCCCTAGGAAATGCAAAGAAGCTGTTGAAAACTTCAAAACAGAACAATCAGGTCAGTCCTGCCAGCTGCCACGTAAAACACCCACAAATCATATCTTTCCCCGACACAACAGCAGCTCTACACCAAAAATAGACTTGGCTTCGGTGGTCACAATTTTCATAAAACGCCTAAGGGGGACAAACCCAGTATAAAATATATAATTCCCACATGCAGAATATTTCCAAGCATTCCTATAGAGCACATAAAAGGCCGGGTGCATGGAAAGGTCCGGCATTGTTAAGATGTCACCTCCCTCCCCCAGCAGTTCAAAAATAATGCAGTCTTAAAATGCCGGGGATTGTTTTTGTGAGGTGTGACATCGGGGGAAGATCAGGCCAAATTGTTGCTGGGGCTTTTGGTCACTAACTGCATGAGATTAGCTGAGAATATCTTGACAGGGCAAATACATTTGCCTCTCTGGATGACTACATAATGAAGCCATCAGAATCAAGTCGCAGGCTCGGGAGGGTCAATGGGGTGCACTCAAAGGAACCGAAGGGTAACCATACACATTAGACTCTTCTGACTTGTTCTGTGTCAAACATGGCGACAGAGGCCCCTTTCAGCCACAAACAGATGTTGGGGCCATTGGGTACCTGGTGGATTTTCATAAACTTCAGGGTCAAGGGCTATCTTTGACCTTCATCTGATCTCACAGAATTCCATTGTTAGTTTTCCAGAGTCTCCAGGCCACCATCTTTGGGCTCTTGCAAGGGGCGGGGAGGAACTCTGAACAGATAATACTCCAGGAGCTGGGGAGATGCTTGGTCAGCAAACATCTTTCCCTGAAAACATGTGGACCTGAATTTTAATCCTCAGAATCCAAATTAAAAAAAAAAAAAAAAAGCTAGATATGGTGGAATGAACCATAATCTCAGGATGGGGAGGTAGAGACAGACTTGCTGGTCAGGCTGCCAGGCCGTCTTGAGGAGTTCCAGGCCAGTGTGAGACCCTGTCTCAAAAAGAAAATGGACCTCACCTGAAGATTGACAGCTGAGACTGTTTTCTAGCCTTCACGTGCACAGATACATGAACATGCATACACACACGTGTAAATGAACACACAGACACACACACACATGTACATGCACACACGCGTGTACACACACACACACACCAGTTTTTCCTGTTGCTGAGATCTTTTTTTTTTATCCTTTTCTCCTTTTTTTTTTTCTTTGTGTTATATGTGCTTTGTTTTGTGTTTTTTAACAGCAGGCACGTATTAATTTTACAATCAGCCAAAAAAAAACAAAAGAAAAGATGTCTCTCTTTCCATTTGGGGAAATTTTCCTTTCAAAGGAACGCATCTGGGGACAGCAGTATTCCCCCCTGCGAAGCCCGAGGGAGGGATGGAGCCAGGGCTCCGGCCTTTGTAGTAAATGTCTCCAGACCACACTAAATCCAATCTTCTCATTTGGGGTTATTTGCTTTCCGGACGGCGGGGCTGTGATGGATCCCAGATTCGGCACTTCTGGCATCTCAATCAGATGTGTTTAGATGCCGCGGTGGCACAAGATTATGACGTTTTGATGGGATTAGGAGATAACTTTGCTTTAATCTATAAAGCCCTGTATGTTTTGGGATCTGATTACCCCAAAATTCCCTTCCCTGGCCCAGCAATTAAGATTAACCAGAGCGTCCCTGTTAACCATCCCCATATTGAGAGCTCAGGAAGTCAGAAATGGGTGGTTTTGTTGGAGTTTGTTCTCTCTCTCTCTCTCTCTCTCTCTCTCTCTCTCTCTCTCTCTTTCTCCTCATTTGCACCCTCTTCTTCTCCCTGCAGAAGCTTCTGGAATCTGTCTGAGGATCTTGTCTTCTGATCACAGTGAGTTTTCTAATGTTCCCTGTTCTCCCCTTTCAGAAGAAACCACCTCTGAGTTGGCTCCCTTCTGCTTTTGTTTGCCTGGGGGAGGCTCTCCTATGTCCTCTCTAGTCAACAGGACTTGGACTTGCTTTTCGTGTCCCTGGTTCCGTTAAGCAGATTTTAACTCCAAAAGGTGAAAGAGGTTGGGCTTAAGGAAACTTTCATGAGCTCCTTTCTGTTTACAGAAGCCTGGCTGGTCCACCATGGCCATATTGGCCTGCCATCAGGTATTCCAGAGAAATCTGTGCCCAGCACACATACCCTGTGCAACAATATAAAGTGTGGGGGAACAGCATATTGTTTGCCTTGTTCAGGATTCTATTTCTGCTGAAACACAGCTGTGTGGCTAAAAAACAAAATCCAGTCACAAAGGAACCTACAAGGTCAGGCCAGTATCACAGTGTGGGATGCAAGGGGCAGTTAACACCCGCTCCTCAGTGGTTCTCAGCCTTCCTAGCATTGGGACCCTTTAACACAGTTCCTCACGCTGTGGTGACCCCCAACCATAGAACTACTTTCTTTGCTACTTCATACCTATAATTTTGCTACTGTTAGAAATCTTGATGTAGATATCTGATATATAGATGGTCTCAGGTGACCCCTGTGAAAGAGTTGTTCGACCCCCAAAGGGGTCAAGACTCACAGATCGAGAGAGCTGTTGTGCTACCTATCCTAGCTGCCCACAGCCCAGCTCCAGCCTCCCCAAACTGCCTGGAACATTTCCTGTTATGCTCAGTGTTAACAGTCACTGGTTGGCCTGGCCAATGGGAGGCCTCAGCAGAAAGTAGAGAAGAAAGGGAGAAGACAGAAGTCACATCGCCTGTGACGCAGTTTTTCTGTCCTATTTGGGTGTCCCAGATCCTAAAGCTGTGGCTTGGTCCTTTCCATGTGTAAATTCTGTAGGCCTAGAGAGGGTCATGCTTTGGGTTCTTCCAAATCCACCCACACAGAGTAAGAAAGTAAATGAATGACGATCCAAGAAAATAATATAGGATATTCCCCAAAACATCACCTGGACATGGCTGAGGGAGGAGTGACCACATCCACTCTCGTTGGTTCAGGCCATACCAGTTGTTATAAGAACTGAACCCTCAGGAGTGGAGAGATTGCTCAGTGGTTAAGATCACTGACGGCTCTTCCAGAGGACCCAGGTTCAATTCCCAGCACCCACATGGCAACTCACAACTGTCTGTATTTCCAGTTCCAGGGGATCTGAAGCCCTCACACAGACATTCATGTAGACAAAACATCAATGCACATAAAATTAAAATAAGTGAGTTTTTTTTTTTTAAAGAAATGGACCCTCACAGCTCATCCTGATGAGCCTATTTCCCAGCTGATCCATGAGCAGGTTTCCTCTGAGAGGGGATTCAGGAGGCAGGCTTTGCTCCCTGTGGCTCCCAGTGTTTACAGTCACACAGGTGTCACTGGACGCTGTGTTTAAGAACCACAGGGTAGGCACCACACCCATTCACACAGCCTTAGCGGTAGTTCCGGAGTGCCCTCACCAAGCCCCTCATGGACACCAGAGTCTGCAGACACTCTGGGACCTTAAATAAAATGGTATGTTTGTGTACAGCCTGGAATTGTGGGCTTCAAGCCATCTTAAAACATGTAACACCTACCTTGCTACAAAGAAGCTGTTAAATTGCACTGGCCAGATCATTACAATGCGAGAAGGTGCTTAGTACAGGTGCAGTTGCTGAAAATGTGTGTTTGTACGGGTGCCTGTGTATTATGGTACACAGGTGGGGGCCAGAAGACAACCTCAGGGCTCGGTCTTTGCCTTCAACCTTGTGGTGTCTTATTGCCCCCTGCTCTTTAAGCCAAGCTAGCTGGCCTGAGAGAGCACCCAGGGACACTCTTGTCTCCCTCCTGCTTTACCATCTGTAAGCTGGGCTTACAGATGTGCTCTGCCACATCCCTCTTTATGTGGGATCTGAACTCTGGTCCTCAGGACTGTGCTCACATCTGTGTTCATACCTAGGCTCACACCTGTGCTCACATCTGTGCTCACACCTGTGCTCACACCTGTGTTCACACCTGTGCTCACATCTGTGCAGCAAGTGCTTTATCATCCAGCCATCTCACTAGCCCCGTATATTTTTTTCCCGGATATTTTAGATGCACGGTCAGTGGCATCCTCAAATGTGGAGCCCGCAGATCCAGAGGCCAACTGTGTTCGTGCTGTATAGGTCAGAACACAGTCACACAATCTCACTCGGCTGCAGAGAGGTACAGTTCAGTGGGTTGAACGGGGCACATCTGCCGCAGGTGGCAAGGCTGTAGGGAGCTGCCTGAGAGTCCTGGGTACCACTCTCAACTCTGTATGCTCCAAAGTTGGCATTCATCAAAGGAGCTCATGATTCCCACTGACAGGGAGTAGGTCAGAAAACACAAGGAGACGTCTGTCCAGGAGGGGCTGCCACAGGTCCCAAGCCCAGAGCCAGGTCTTCCTCTAGACGTTATAGCACCAGAGAATGGCTCTCTATATACCAGGCCATGATTCTGTTTTAGTTACGCTTGGTTCTCACTCATAAAAATCACTGTTGGTCCAACCTCTTTTCCAGTAGATCTCACACACACACACACACACACACACACACACACACACACACACACAATCAGAGGGGAGAAAAGAGGGAAGAGGGAGAAAGAAGTTGAAAAAGGAAGACAGGAGGGACAGAAGGGAGAGGTGGAAGGGGGCAAGCGTGAGGCAGAAGATGAGGAGTTGTGTCTGCTTTGGTTTGTGGCTACATCACACTGTGCAGCCCAGTGAACCTGTGGTCCTTCTGCCTCAGCCTCTCCTGGGCTGAGGTCACAGGTGTGAGGCATCCTCACTTCTAACTCCACACGGGACACGAGTGGAGGTCCTCCTGAGGGAGTCGGCTCTCTTCTTCTACCATGTGGGCTCCCTGGGATCCAACTTGGATTGTAAATCCTTCAGGCAAGCTCCTTTATCTGCTGAGCCATCTCGCCAGCCCACTTAGCCTCGTTTTTTTTAAAAGACACTCGGACTCTGTAGTGTCAGAAGGGTCCGTCTCTCTGCATCTTCTCATTCTGATAATAAGCTGGCTAGGTTCTCAGGGCCTGTGGGTTTTTCTGGCACTTGGGAGTTTTAGTACTAAGACCAGACCAATCTGGATAACATCATCACCATAGCTTCAGCATCTAAGGAGCACGGGTTTCTGGCCTAGCTCCTTCGTGTAGTGGATTTATACCTTCTGCAAGTCATTTCACCTTCATGAGCCTCAGTGTCCTCTTCTCTAATATGGGCACAAGGAAGCAAGCTAGCCTCCGTGGGTCGGTTTGAGGCATGACGACTGAATGACAGGAACCAGGCATGGAAAATTCCTGAACGGATGCCTGGTAATTGATGATCTGTCTTTTGAGTTGAGTGAGACTCTCTTCTTTGATTTTTTTTTTTTTTTGATTTTTTTTGGTTTTAATTAAAGAAAATTTGAGACAGAGTCTCATGTAGCCCTGGATATCCTTTGACTCATTTCATAGCCTAGAATGACCTTGGACTTCTGATCCTCCTGCCTCTACCTCCCCAGTGCTGTGATTATAGGTTGTGTGCACTGCTCCCAGTTTATGGGATGCTGGGGATCAAACCCAGGCCCTCATGTGCGTGTTAAGCACATGGCTGAGCCACGTCCTTTGATGTAAATGTTTAGAAAAGAACCCCAGGCAACAGACAGAACCCTTATGGAGGGCAGTGGGGCCGAAGAACGCCTGCCAAGGCTGGGGTGCCCTCTGCCCTCCGTGGCGGGCACAGGGCAGGCGCCTGTCAGATGCATAGATGCAGGGGATGCACATGGCTCTCAGCTGTTTGTCGACGGGGTGGACGGGGCGAATGGCGCTCAGCTCAGCCCACCCCAGGAGCCTCTGATCCACCCCAAGGGAGGAAAAGCAGGAGGTGAGGAGCCGTGATAAGAAAGCTGTGGAGAGCATCAGTTCCAAGGTTTTCAAAGCTCCCCCCTTCTACAGGAACCAAACTTTAATAATCAGACCCAGGGAGTGAAAGAGAGAGAAACCAGACCGTCAAACCCTCTCCTTTGAGCAGGCCAGCCATCGAGGCTCAAGGGCTGGCTTTGAAACTGTGCGAGTTTAACCGCAGAAGACACACTTGCCCCCCCACCCCCCCACGCCCCTCTCCACCTCAGGGGAAGTCGGGGGGGGGGAGAAAAAAAAACAAGAAGAAAAGACAGAAACTGAAGAGAAAGGAAGAGACTTTGGAGAACAAAGAAACGAACCAAACACCACAAAGGTCAGGGTCCTCCTGAGGCTGCCGATGGTGAGGGTCACAGATGTGTTTCTGATGCACGGTGCTTGGGGTCATCATCCCTATATCCAATTCTAGCTAACCCTCCTGCGAGAACCAAAGGTACACACGAGGATTCTACGGCTCAGAGAGACTGAGTGACTGATCCCAGGATGCACAGCCATAAACGCCACAGCCCTGGCTCTGAACCCAGCCGGATCTCTAACAAACCAGACAACTCACTCTTGCTCTCCCTGGTGTTGGAAAGGCAAAGGAAATGACGGGTGAAGAAATCTGGGAACCACAGTGAAGGCAAGCGCAGTACGCACAGCCTAAAGCAAGCTTCCTCCGCCTGGCCACCATTGACATCTTGGCTGGGCTGAGTGTCTCTGTGCCCCTGGAAGCGTCCCTGTGCATTCTAGGAGAGTCGGAAAGCATGGCTGGTTTCTCTTTGCCAGATGCTGGTACCACTTTCCCATCTCCAGCGTGACATCCAGAGATGTCTGCGGACATTGTCAAATGTCTCCCGGGAGAAAGTCACCCTGCATGTCAACGGCCTGTGGATGCAGAGGAAGGCATAGAAACGGTCGTAACTGAGACTTGAAAATCAGTTAAGTGCCACACAGAAGGCCTCTGACCTCCTTCAGTATCATCTGATACCTCATTTAATAGCCCATGAGAAAACTGAGAGGAGGACATCTTATAGACAGGGTGTGCAAGGATCAGAGAGCTTAAGTAAGCTAGAAATGTTCACACATTTAGCTTGCATCAGACTCGGGGTTTGAACCTGCATCTGTGAACTCCTTTCCCTGGTGCTGCCAAGGGGGAAACAGAAACTGGGTGTGCCAAGAAAAGAAACCCAGCAGCCCAATGCATGATGGGAACTAAGGAGTCTCTGGACACTAGGACCAGACCATCACCGACCCTGGCTAACTCGGAAGGAGCCTGCAGGATGCTACGTCCCAGCCAGCGCCCCAGTTCTTGCCTCTGCCCCCTAACTCCTCTCTGCCTTTGCAAATGGCTCGCACCTGTGTCTACCCTGACTTCCCGTCTCCTCTCACATCTCATAAGGAAACGGGTCTATTTCAAATGCTGCGTGATTTATAGAGGAAAGCCTCTTGCCCCGACCATCCGTCTCTCTTCACAGAGACACACATGCCGAGAGGAGCATGCATCCCAGAAGTGACCTACATTCATTTTCTGCCAGGAGTCCATGCCCTGGGGGAATCCAAGAATCGTCCCTAAATTACAAGGGAGTCTGGGGAGACCTTCCCCCAGAACCGCCCCCCTCCTCCCAGCCTGAGCCCCCCTCTAAATCACATCGTAGCATCCTGGCAGCTGTGCAGGGAGAGGTGAGCCCCCACCCCGCGGGTAGGAGGGAGGCACCAATGGCCAAGAACATGAAGTGAGGCTGTGCTTCGAACTGACCATGACCTCCCTGCTTCCTGCAGCCTTCCCTTGACATTTCCTGGCGGATACCTTGAGAGCAGGAAGCATATTTCTCTCTCTGAATTTCTTTCTTCGGTCCCACAACCCTCTCCCAGCCCTCGCATTTGTTCTTAATCGCTCTGGGGGTAAAGGCTCCCTTTGAAAATCTGATGAAAGCATCGGGCTCCTCCCTTCATTAAATAAATGATTGTTTACCCCTGTTAAAGCCTTCCCAAATGGAACGACCGGTTTATGGTGGATTTTCTAGGAAGATAAAGAGCTTTCTCCTCCTGTCATATAAAAAAAAAATGTTAATGCCTTGACTTTTTTTTCTTCTTTTTAACATTCACTGGTGTGTGTCATGCATATGGAAAAGTACACAAATCATAAGCACCCGACTTAATGAATTTTCCTAAACTGGACAGACCAGTACAACCTGAACACAGATCAAGAGAGAGCGCTGCTATGTCTGGAAGCTTCTATAGGCAAACCCTTCTCTTCTCCGGCTGCTTCACCACCCAATGGATCCAAGAGTCTGCCTTCAACAGCTTGGCTCCCTTCTGCCCGGTTTTGCTCTTGACTTAAGTGGAGTCACATAACACGCTTCTCTGCACAGCTCCTTCCACTGAACGTTTCACTGGGTATTTGCCCCATACCATGGAGTGTGCAGCCTAGAGCGGCCTGTGGAGTCCCACGAACACGCCATTATTTATTTCTATTTTGTGTAAGGCAGAGGGAAGGCATTTGTTTTTACAGAACTGTATTGAGATTTGATTCTTCAGCATTGTGATTGCAATGTTCCCTGTGTGGATGTGTTTTTGAGATAGGGTCTTAATGCAGCCCAGACTTGCTTCCAACTCCCTTGGTAGCCAAAGATGACCTTAAACTCCTGATCATTCTTCCTCTACCTCATAAGTACTGGCATGACAGATGGGCACTGCCACACTCCAGTTAAGGTGTGCTGGGGAATCAAACCCAGGGCTCTGTGCATGATAGGCAAACACTCTACAAACTGAGCTATGTACCCAGCCCAGTGTGTGTGTGTGTGTGTGTGTGTGTGTGTGTGTGTGCGCGTGCGCGCGCGCATGCATGCCTTCATAAATCATGTGGGCATGGGCATGTTTGTGCATGTTCATACATGAGTGTGTGTGTGCGCGCGCATGTCTCTGCATATGTATGTATGCATGCCTTCATGCATGTGTGTGTTACTTGGTGAATCTTTGTTAGAAAACATCCGTCTTTTCAGGGGGAAAATCTCTGGCTTGTTTTTCTTCACCCTCCAATCCAACTCACTCAGCTCTACTGCAACTGCTTGGCTGAGCTCCTTTCCAGACCTTTCTCTGTACCCGGCTACATGTCATGTTCAATAACGCGCCTTTCCATTTTGTTTTTACACAGATGCGATTCTCCCATTTCCCCCCACCTATCAATACGTTCTGCGGATCTTTCCATAGATCACTCCCGCTCCTTTAAGCTGCTGAGCGTCCTTTCATTTCAGAGACGGGCTGTGATTTATTTAGCTCATCTCCTCATGGTGCATGAGCAAGCAGTCTCTGTTTTGCTGCTGCCACAGAGAGGCAACGGAACAAGCCTATTATGGGCCCCTTCCGCGTGAGCCTTTGGAGAGAACAGGGAAGACAGAATTGCTGGCTGCACACATTTGCCTTTAAGTGGTTTTTAGGAGGCAGGTGGATGGTCCAAGCTGTTGCGAGTCCTGGGTAAAACTGGAGACTCATGTGAGTCAAGGCATCTGGCAGTGATGGACGTTCACTCCGGCTTACAGGGATGAGGCGGATGTGTTCAACTGGGCAGGCCGGGATGGTGCTGAGGCATCTTTGGTGACAGTTTACCAGCACCTGGTCCCTTGGGTTGCTGAAACTTTTCAGAGATTCCAGAGAGAGTCGCCTTGTTGTGAGGCCATCTGGGAATGGCAGATCTGAGGCAGGATGGTTATCTTTTCCAAACAACAGGGAAACTCCCGATAAGAGCCCAGTGGGGATTTTCCGAGGCGCTGCATGTGTCTGTATGTGGCTCGCCGAAAGCATTTCTCATCCTTCTCCTGTGGGGAACGTACAGTGTTCATGTACGTGCAGCAGCTCGTGCATTCGCATGTGCGCATGTGTGCATGTGTCTGCTCTTGTGTGTAGAGGTCAAAGGACAACCTCAGATGTTGTTCCTCAGACAGCATCCACCCTTTTCTTATTTCTTAAGGAGCCCCCCGCCCCCTGGCCTGGCACTCCTACGAGGGCAAGGCTGGTTGGCCTGAGAGCCCCAAGTATCCCGTCATCTCAGCCTCGGGAGCACTGTGACTGCACTTGTGCCTGGCTTTTCCTTCTGGGGACCAAATTTGGGTCCTTGTGCTTTGTAAGGCTAGTGCTTTAGCAACTGAGCCATCTCCCCAATCTCAAAGGTTCTGTTTTGAGTCCCTTTTTCCAGTGATGCAAACTGAGGTTTAGAAAGTCATCCTTCCCAGGCCACATACACCCATGAAGCTAATCCTCTGCCAGGGGATTATATCAGGAGCTAGCTTGATGGGGGGAGTGGGGGACGCTGCCTCCGGAAAGCCCACTGTCAATTGGTAGAGACCAGTCCACAAAAGATGACCAGAAGAGAGCAAGGGAGCCTGGGTCAGATGGAGTTGGGTCCTTTTGGACTCTTTCCGTTTCTCCACACATTCCAGGGACAAGTGCATCTGACCTGGATCCTACCAGCACACAGTAGGGGGTCAACTCCACACTAGCCATTTCACACTCCCCACCCCCCGCCCCCTTTCAGTCCTCACAGTGGATCTTTGGGGAAATGGCAGCACAGAGACATCTTACCCAAGAAGCAACCAGAGCTCACAGGGAATGTGGCAAGGGCTCATTTTGGACCCCGGAACCTGCGAGTCATGGTGTTCTCTCCCTGCTCTGAGGGTGAGCTCCTGGGACGCCCCAGGTCATCACCACTCATTTCGAAGAGAAGCAGACTGAGAGCAGTGAAATCTGTGGGCTGGAGCCCTAGCTTAAAATCCCCCGCCCTCCCACTAGGGAGTCCAGCTCAAGCCTAGGATCCCAGCACTCAGAAAGCTGCGGCAGGAGGATCACTGTGAATTCGAGGCCAGCTCGAGCTACAGAGGGAGGTTCTGTCTCATAAAAACAAAACAAACAACGAAAAGAATGGAAGAAAGGGGTGAAAAAAAAGCGTTTTCGATCCCAGCCCCGTCTATACCTTGCCACCAGGATGCATGCCACCTCTTTCCGTTTAGATGAACGCCCAATCACTTTCTGATATAGATCAGTTATTTTTATCTTTAATTATTTTTCTACATTGATTTCCAGGTCCCCTAATCCGGCCGGTGCCATCTCTGCTGCGTCGATTGAATTCGGCAACCCGGAGCAGATTACCCAGATCCAGTTGAGTGCCGTCTGGGAGCCACTGGCAGGGTGGTGGGGGCCCTTTCAGTCCTGCCCTTTGGAGATACTGAATAGTTTGGGCCACATCTTGAAGAAAATTGCTCCCCTCTTTCACCTGTGATGGAGATTCCATCATATTCAGTTGACTCTGGGAGAGCGAGGAGGTCAGCGCGTGCATGCTGGAATCGGGGAGCTGCGGGTCAGAGCCCCAGAAGGACCGATGAGGACAAAATACAGGGAGATGTAAAAGCCAGAGGGGAAGCTGATTGGCTGATTGCTGCTAACCTTTAACATCTGCTGCCAAGTAGGAATATTCACAGATCGTGCAGAAGTCGGGCGTTGGGAGGACTGAGGCACCAGCCCGTCTTAGATGTCAGGGAGGAAGTATCGGGGGAGAGGTCAGGGCTCCAGTCCTTGGAGATGGAGACCTGCAAATGCTTTCAGATGGGACCCCAAGGACATTGGTGAGCGAGCAGCACATGCGAGCCCAGCACTAGGAACCTGCGGGTTTAATTTTCAGTATTGTGGAGACAGGATCTATCTCCGTGTGACTCAGGCTGATAGAGAACTTATCATTCTCCTGCTTCGGCCTCCTGATTACAGGGATGGACCACCCCCCTCGGCAGGGACTCCCATCATTAACAGACCCAGAGCCTTTTCAGCACCCAGTGAATGTTGAAAGAGGCCCCTACTCTCTTAGGTTCCAAGTCTGAGTCTCACACACGGGCTGCACAATCCTATGGCAACAGAAATCAAATACCCTCACTTCGAGCCCTCAGAGCCTAGGAAGAGACCCCTGCAACCTCCGTCTCCTCTCCAGTTCCCAGACATTTCTCCTTTCCCTGTAGGAGTTTTCCAAGGGAACTCTCAGATAGATAGAGCTGACTTCAGCATCAATCAGAAATACCAGACCTCAGGCAGAGCAGCCAGCTTGCCACACATGAAGCCAGAAGACAATGAACTTGGACACGTTCCCACATTGATTGACAGGTAGTTCTTTTCCACGCTAGAGACAGGTGGCCCCTTAGTTGGGCATCAAGGAAAGCTGTGCCCATCAGTCCATTCTCAAACTCAACATAGACATTCCCTCTTTCATTTTGTTGGGAGAAGGTATTACGTAACCCAGGCTGGTCTCCAATCCAGAACTTCTGACCCTCCTACCTCCACCGCCCAAGAGCTGCCATTACAGGCATCCAGAACCACTCATGGCTTATGTGGTGCTAGGTATCAGTTCATGCTAGACAACCAGTCTACCAGTTGAGCTAAGAGCCCAGCCCCTGACTCTCTTTATATTTGCCAATGCATGCTTCCAAGATGGCAGCCTTGACCCCAGGCTCCAAAGGCAAAGAGTGTGAGATAAAGGACCGGCATTCCCCGGAATACCTTTGTCCTTTGGTTACTGCAGAAGCAGCGGGGTCAGAGTCCGGCCCCCACCCTGCCATGCTCCATCCAGGTCTCAATGATCACAACAGGGTCTCATGCCCACCGCCAGCCCACAGGTCAAAACACAAACATAATCTCTTTGCAGGAAGGTGGGTGTGGAATCAGTGGCGGGCTGGCAAGACCGCGGTAAAGACAGTTGCAGTTAAGTCTGAGTTCTGTCCCGGGGAGCCACATGGTGAAAGGAGAGAACTCCTTTCACTCCAGCAGATTGTCCTCTGACCTCCACACGTGCACCTCGACACACGCAATCGCATGCGCGCACGAGTGCATGCGCATGTGGGCGCACACACACACATGTGCATGTGCGTACGCACGCACAAATAAATAAATACATGCAGAAGCCAATGAAGAAAAGGAAAAGTCGTCTCAGAGTAGACTCCCCTCAGTCCCCAGTTCGTGTCTTTGGTGAGTGTTTATGAAACTTCCTTCCCCACATTCTGTCCAAGCCAGCTCCACTTGTGACCAAACCATCCTTTGACCCCCTACACACACACTCTCCTCCACCCCCTCCTTTCTTTCCTGTTGTCTTCGAGCTTTTTTTGCTGCCAAGCTTTCTGATATGATACTGAGCACACAGTAGGTGCTCAATAAGTGCCAGTATTCATTTTGCTCTAACGCCACAGCTCAAAGACCAAATGAGCAGACTAGAAATTTTCCACAGGGGGAAGGAAAGCAAATTTCTAGGCTCTGGTCATTAATTTAAAAGAGACCTGTGGGGACTGGAGAGATGACTCAGCAGTTCAGGGTGCCTGCTGCTTTTCCAGAGCTCTTGAGTTTGGTTCCCAGCACCCACTTCAGGATGTTCACAACCACCAGCGACTCCAGCTCCAGGGAACCCAGTGCCCTCTTGTCCTTGAGGGCACCTGAGCACATGTGCACAAACTCTCTCTCCCTCTCCCTCTCTTCCGCTCTCTCTCTAACACATACACACTAGATAGATGATAGATAGATAGACAGACAGACAGACAGATAGATCTTTAAAAGATACCAGTGTTAGCTGGGCAGTGGTGGTGCTCACCTTTAATCCCAGCACTCAGGAGGCAGAGGCAGGTGGATCTCTGTGAGTTTGAGGCTAGCCTGGTCTACAGTGAGTTCCAGGGCATCCAGAGCTACAACAGAGAAACCCTGTCTTGGGGGGACAAAAAAAAAAGATACCAGTTTTCCAGTGGCCCCCACATCAGAGTCACAGAGGTGGTATTAACCATCACAGTTATGGGCTCCCAAACTTTTAGGGTGCCAAAACACCCTAAACCTCAGCGTTCTCACATGACAGATGAAAATAACTGCCCCCCCCATCGTGCCTGGTGCTGCTGTCAAAGGGCAGAACAGCTGTGTGTTCAAGAGGGAGGTGAGAAGCAGGCTGTGAGCACGCTCACCTCTCAGGTGGTCACATCTATCTTCACAGACCTCCAACCCCCACTACCCACCAGGCCAGACCCACCACACCCCATGCCTGTGCCCCCATACAGTGTATGTCTGTGCCCCACAGCTCAACACTTCGCACACAGAGCACATCAGGTGACCTCTGGCTTTCGTGTGCCAAGCACAGGTCAGCCGCAGCTCCTCACCAGGGGCTCAGGGACTGGTGTCGATTTTTCTTAGTTTAGACAGAAATCAGTCAGGAGAGCTCTCTGGGACTTCCTTTATGTTTCTTTCCCGTCGGATCAAAGGTCCTGTCAGCAACCACTGTTGATGTCTTGATTTCGGTTTTGGTTTTTCTTTTTCTTTTTTCCCCCCCCCCCCCCCCCCCCCCGCATGGTAGCGTTCACTTCAAATAAGAGACTAAGAGTCCCTCTGGGAGACAGAGAGAGAAATGAGAGGAAGGAGAGGGGGAAGAGGAGGAGGAAGAAAAAGAAAGTAAAGGGAGGGAGAGAGGGAGAGAGAGGAAGAGAGAGAGAAAGTCTGAAGTTATTTTTGAGGTTACTAGGGTTCCAACAGCTCACAGGAAGTCCCCAAGAGACTTGATTCATAAAACACTGTCAGGGTCACCTCTTAAGAGGGAGATGTGCCCAGTGCTTAAAGCCACGAGGTCTTTAGTCTTATGTTGGCTTTCCCACTTACTTAGGAAAGTGGGCCACCTCGGGGAAGTGGCCTCGTCCCTCTGTCTCTGTTTCCCCACCTTTAAGCTGGGGACAATGACAATACCTACAGGACTGAAGAGAAGGTTAAATATGTGGATGGATGGCAAGTGCTCTGGAACAAAGGGTCAGCAAATATTAGTACATTAATATCTATTGACAGGCATTGGACGGACAGTCTTGTGCTCAATCTTTATGGCCATCTTTGGCACTGATGTTATCTATGCATAAACCCATTTAGTAAGAGAGGAAATTACAGAAGCTTGTCATCTTGAGCAACTCAGCTCGGCCAGGGTTCATGACCCAGTCTCCTTAGTTACAAGACTGAGCCCTTTGCCCTCTGCCTCACCCTGGAGGTCCAGGTTCATTGGTGAGGTGGCCAGCAGAGAACCACACATGTGCCAAGGACGGCTAGAGCAAGGCTCACACACCTGAGTAACTTCTTCAGGGGTACGGGGTGACCCCAGCCACACAAACGAGCTGCCTTTCTAAAAGCACATAATGGCAAAGAGAAATGAGCCACTCCCGGCCCTTCAACCAGGGTGATGCTCAGGTGAGCTCGGGGCCTGTGTGAACACGAAGTAGGTCAGGCCACCAGCCAAGGCTACAAGGTGGCGCAGGGAGTGACCCGCTGTTTAACCCGTGACTGTTCGGCACGGCTTACCACCCCACAGCAGCTGCTCTTCTCTAGTTAGAGCAAGCATCCGCTGCACACGGCACTGGCGGAATCTGCAGTGGACGCCTAAGACAACATTAAGGCTCCCAGGGGCTTGCAGACGGGGCGTCGTGGTGGGCCTCCATGTCCTGTGATGAAAATGTACCAGCTGCAGAACCTCAAAACTTGTTCCAGAGATTGGACAGATGCATCAGCTGATGAACTGCAGAGGATTGGGGAACAGATCCCCAGAACTCACATAAATGCCAGGTGGATGAGGGTCTCCTGCCTGTTAATTTCAGCCTGGGAAGGCTTAAGATGGGTTCCCAGGGCAAGCAGCTCTGAAGATTACCAAGTCTGGACAAAAAAAAAAAAACCCCAAAAAACAAACTGTACCTCAATTAATAAGGTAGAACACGATGAAAAAGACACTTGACCTCAATCCCAAGACTCCGCATACCTGCACACACACATTAATTAATTAATTAATTAATTAATTAATTATTAAAATTGTTCCAAGCAATCTCTTGCTCTAATCCAGTGGTTCTCAACCTGTGGGTTACAACTCCTTTGGGAATCGGATGACCCTTTCACGGGGGTGGTGTAAAACAATAAGCATATCAGATATTATGTTACGATTCATAACAGTAACAAAATTGCTACTGTCGCCACACTAGCATGGAAAATAATTTTACGGTTGGGAGGGTCACCACAACATGAGGAACTGTGTTAAAAGGTCACAGCATTAGGAAGGTTGGGAACCACTGCTCTAATCAGACACTTTTAAAGATTCCACGGAGCCAATTGTACACGGCTAATGGCCGCTGTGTAGTTAGTCCAAGGCAGATGGAAGAGGCTAAAGCCGGAAATACAGGAGGCTCTGTGGCCCTCGGATGAGCACTAGTTCTTGGGGGTATTGCGGATGTTGCCACGGATGCACCAACACCCCTAAGATGCTTCAGGTCTCCAAGCAATGATGTCCAGAGATCAGATCGAAGGCAAAAAGAAGCAGATGATGCTCCCAGGCAGACCCTCCATGGAGGAGGATGGGGCAAGCGCTGGGGAGACGCCCTGCCTGCACAGGAGCATATGGCACTCTGGAGTCAGCCTCCAGGGCCCTGACTCATCCCCATCCTGCCTCACACCCCCTTTTACCTCTCTGCATTCTCCTAAGGCCCAAACCTGTCCCTTCTGAGTCATGGCGGGGCCAAGGTCTACTCGGAGCTCATCTGCCCGCTCTTCCCTTCCCGAGTCTGGCCTAACCATTCTAGGTCTCTAATCTGGCTTTTGGTCCCCGTAACAACCACAAAAGCAAACAGCTCTAAATATGACAAGCCAGCCCTTCCTCCCTCCCTCCCTCCCTCCCTCCCTCCCTCCCTATTTTATCTTTATAACACTCATTATGTGTAATACACATATTCATATATGCATATATTATGGCAAATCACAAAAAGAATAGGGGAAAATGGAGTTCAAAAAGAAAAGAATAGTCAGTAATCTTGACAACAGAGAGCATCCTAGGGACGGACCGGGGGACTTGGAGCTGTCTGTAATTAGCAGCCACCACATCCTAAAACGACATCAGACTTCCAGAGCGCACAGCTTTGTTGTGCAACAGACCTGAGACCCATCAGGCTGTCTTTCCAAAGTGATTCCTTCCTAGACCATACCCACATCAAAGGGAGCCTCTGGGCTCCTCGGTGGAACAGGCAGCATCCAGGGCCCCATCAGGCCTCCACGGGGTGTGGTGAGGAGAGGGAAGCAGGCGGAGCAGGGACAAGTCAGAAGCCTCCAGAAGGAGACACAGACATGGTGAGGGACAGTCACGTGGGACACAGCAGGAGGGGCAGATGTAGTGGGGTCCTGTCTTAGGGACTTTCTGTCCTGTGGAAGAGCGCACTGCTCATAGAAGGCTGCCACTGGGAACATGTTTTCCTCCTCCTCCTCCTCCTCTTCCTCCTCCTCCTTCTCCATCTCCTCCAACCACTCTTCATCCATCTCCTCCTTCTCTTGCTCCTCCTCCTCCATCTTCTCCTTCTCCTCTTCTTATTTAAACATAATGTCTTCTGTATCCCAAGTTCGCCTTGAACTTGCCACACAGCAGAGGCTAGCCTCTGACTCCCGATCCTCCTGCCTCCACCTCTAAAGTGCTGAGATTACAGGTGTGGATACTATACCAGATTACAGTTACTTTTCTCTTAGTATTGGCTTTTATTTCTTTCCCTTCCACACAATGATGTCTGTAATTTGTAAAGTTTTTTTTTTGTTTGTTTGTTTGTTTGGTTTTTTTTTTTTTTACTGCATTACTTTCTCTAGCAGTCAGGATCTGGGCTGGAGAAAGAAAGCACCAGAAAAATTTATGTGTACGTATATTTAAATTAAATAAAGACTAATTGATCATTGCGGGTGTTTTTGGTTTTGGTTTTAGGTAGTTTGTTTTTTGCTTTTGTTTTTGTTTTGAGATAAAGTCTCTCTATGTAGCTCCAGCTGTCCTGGAACTTACTATGTAGAACAAGCTGGCCTTGAACTCACAGAGATCTGCCTGCTTCCGCCTCTAGAGTGCTTGGGGTAAAGACGTGCACCACCACACCTGGCCCACCAGATATGACTTAAGAGAAAGATGGTAGGCATTAGAGAAGACTGTGCTAAGTTATTCGCATCTTCTCCCACAGAATTACTTCATTAACTACCATCGCCATCATCTGAAGGGTGTGTGTGTGTGTGTGTGTGTGTGTGTGTGTGTGTGTGTGTGTGTGTGTGTGTGTGTGTGTGTGTGAGAGAGAGAGAGAGAGAGAGAATACTTGCATACTTGTGCAACACTCACACACTCGTAAGTGTGATCCTGAATGAGATGGTGGTTCCTCCAGTCTCCACTGTTTTGTGGCTCTCAGTGAACCCTGAACTCATGAGTAGACAGGACCAGCTGATCCACAAACCCCACGGGTCCTCCTCTCGTCTCTGCCTCTGCAGAACCGTTGTTTCAAGCACACATCTTCTTTCTCCGATTTCTTTACTTAGGTGCTGTGTACAGAACCCAGGTCCTGGTGGGTTCTTTTGCTTTTGCTAAATCTTCTCTTTCAGATTGAATGGAGGACGTTACATTGTAAGCAACTAATCTTAGTTCAAGGAAAAGAGAAAGGCAACCAGGTGGTAACTTGAGAAGCAGCTGCCATGTCACTGAACTCTTTGAGAATCTTCAACACAGGTCAGATCTAGCTGGAACCTTCAAGGAAGTCCAACAAATCGGATTCGGATAGAGTGCAAAGCCTTCAGGGTCCCATCACTGAAGGCTATCCGGGCTACCTCATGCCTTTGATATCAACAGCAGCCATCAGGAAGGGGACAGTCCTCTCCTCCCATTCCTGCTGTCTGCTGAGGTCCAATTACTAGTTCAACAATTCAGACATGATGGCAGAGCCCAGCTCTGCATCACAAAGCCAAGAGTAGAAGGATAGAATCAGAGCTGAGAGGCAATAGATGAGCCATGGCCTCACCAGCACGAAAGGGATGTTTTGTAATTCAGCCAGTTACCCATGTTGGACATCTGGGCTGTCTCTAATTCTTTGCTACTACAGATTATGCTTCATCAAGAAACCTGCACCTGTAGCTTTATATACATACTAGACTTGTGGTTCTCGACCCCTTTGGAGGTCAAACGACCCTTTCACAGGGGTCACCTAAGACCGTCTGCATATCAAATGTTTACATTGCAAATCATAACAGTAAAAATAATTGCAGTTCCGTAGCAGTAACGACAGTAATTTTATGGTTGGGGTCGCCACAACATGAGGAGTTGTATTAAAGGGTAGCAGTCTTAGGAAGTTGAGAGCCACTGTTCTAGGCTATTTTTTATGACACTTCCCACAGTAGAATTAATTCGCTGAGTGACATATATGCTTTCAGTTCTTGGTATGTGTGATCAAAAATATTCCTTTAAAACTGACTATTTGAAGGGTTGGAGGGATGGCTCGGTGGTTAAGAGCATTGGCTGCACTTCCAGAGGACCTGGGTTCAATTCCCAGCACCCACATGGCAGCTCACAACTGTCTGTAGCTCTAGTTCCACAGGATCAGATACCCTCACACCAACGCACATAAAATAAATTTAATTTAATTTTTTTTAAAAACCTGGCTATTTGAGTATCAGTAAATATTCAGATTATAAATCAATGACCATAAAGTTGCTGTGTGCATTCGTTGATACTGTTGTCTTGGCTACCGTCTTCTTGGAGCCCCAGAATTTACAACGCTGGTCTTTCTCTGTTTATCATCAGTTCACCCGAATCTTTCCCCTTCTCTAAATTCCCAAGACTCCCTCTCACTCACCTACCAGCCATCGGAGGCTTATTACAGGTAGACATCAAGCACGGCGTAGACTCCTTCAACTCTCTCCTCATTGACTAGCTTTGCACTGGGTTCTAAAGGAGGCACCGGGACAAAGCCGGTGAGCACTGAGAGCATATCACAAAAATCAAACTGCAGCATCAAGCTTGCCCCAAATGTGTTGTACTGAAAAAAAAAATACCTAAAGAAAGAAGAACAGAACACTTCCCAAATCTGGGAAATGGGTACCCAGATTTCTTAACCCCAAAGGCACCCGACGAGATAGAGTCTAAAGACACCTATCCCAAGTCACATGTAATTATTTCATCAAGAGAATTTGGAAACTAGCGGGAGAAAGAGAGGGGTGTTATGCACAAGGGAGCCCTTATAATATGATCAGATCTCTCAACAGAAATGCTTCAGGACACAGGACTGTGATAAAAAGAATTACAGGACTAAGCTAAAAAGAAACAGATCTGTCAGTCAAGGACTCTATACCCAGCAAAGCCGTCCTTTATGAATCACGGAGATTTAGATGTTGCTAAATAAAAAGATGCTGTGTGTGAGCAGTCATTAGTTACTAAAAGGAGTTGTTCAAGTGAAAACAAAAGGCGCTGAGGAAAAATATCCAAGTATAGCATCGCTGTAAATGGACAGGAGACAGAGTAGGGTGTCACAGTCCACAGCATCCACGGCAAAAGACCGAAGTAAGAACTATAGCACACACACACGCACACACACGCACACAAGCTCTCTTAATGGATACATAATAGAAAATGAATTAAATCTTGACATCCATTCCCTGAAATAAGGGCAGGGAGAGTTAGAGTGTAGAGTTCTCGAGAGCAATTATAAGTTGAGTCACGGTCAGGTTGAAACAGTGTCATGACCTACGAAGTCCCACGTAAGCCTCATGGCAACCGCTGTCGTGGATGCAAAACAGAGAAAGGGGAGATGATCCGATTGTGTTACTATGAAGTAAACAAACCACAAAGGAAAAGGATGGAAGAAAGGAAAAATGGCTTCTAAATCAAAGACACAACAATAAGAAAATGCCAGTGAGAAGCCCATACCTATCAATAACATCTCTAGTGTAAGTGGACTGAACTTATCAGTCAAGCGGCGTGGGGTGACTGCGGACATGTTAATAAAGAAGACTCAGTTGTACTGTTTGTAAAGAGGCTCGCTGTAGCTGTAAGGGCACACCTATGCCGAAAGCTAAGGAAACAGGAAAAGATATTCTATGTATATTTTATCCCCAAGAGTATGGGAGTGGCTGTGCTTATATTAAGCGAAAATAGACTTAAGAACCCATCACGAGAGGGAAGCAAGGTCAGTGCATAATGTTAAAGAGAAGCGAATTCAACAGGAAGGTGAACTGATTACACGTTGTGTGCGCTCAACGTAAATCTAAAAAAAAAAACCCAAATATTGATAGACCTGAACGGGGAAATAGACAGCTGTACAATAATAGGAGAATTCAATACCCCATTTTCAATAGTGAATAGATCACTCAGACAGAAAGTCAATAAGAAAACAGCAGACTCAAACAGCACAAGAGACCAAATGGGCTCAGCCGACTACACAGGGCTTTCTCCCCGAGAGCCACCGGAAGACGCGTCCTTCCGAGCACACCGGAAACATTCTCTGCCGGCAAAGTTGAGTTTTCACAGATTTTAGAGGAATGAGGGGCTCTGAGTGTTGTCTTCACCAGGGTGGAGTAAAACCGGGCACTGATACCTAAAAGAGCACAGGAAAGGCCACAAATGGATAAAATGAAACAGTAAACTGCTGAACAAGGGAAATTAAAAAAAAAAAAAAAGACAAATAGAGAAAAATGACAAGTAAAAATTATGAGTTTCATTTAAAAGGTAGTAAGAGTAACGTTTACAGTGATTTATGCCACTATTAAATCAAATAAACAATCTAACATTGCACCTTAAGGAACTAAAAAAAAAAAAAAACAGAATTCAAAATTAGCAAAAGAGAGAAATAATAAAGATTATAACAGAAACAAATGAATTCAAAGCAGAACAACAACAGCAACAGAAATATCGAGGGGAAAAAAGCCAAGCAAAGATGCCAAGGAAATGAATTATTGCAGGTCAAGAAGGACATGTATGCAAAGATCCACCATGAAAAATTAAACCAAATTCAATGGCTCATCACAAGGATCTTACATCAAAATCAAGTGGGATTTATTTCTGTAAGGCAAGGATGGTTCGATGTCTGTAGAGAAACCAGTGTGACAGATCAACATAGTGAAAGACCAAACTCATGTGATTAACTCAACGTGAGCAGGAAACACCTTGGAAAAAGACAGAAACCCCTTACGTTGTAATAATAAAGACTTGTAGCGGGTTCATGACAGGAGGAAAACAACTTCAAATAGAAAAGCCCGATCTGAAAAAGCCACTGCTAACATTAGACTAACGGGGGAAAACTGGCTCCAAGCTGGAGAACGAGGCAGATATGCCCACTTTCTGCTCAGTAAGATACCGAAGTCAAAGCCAGAGCAATTAGATAAGAAAAGCAAATAGACAGTATCCAAGTTGCAAAGAAAAAATGGAAGTATTTACCTGTAATCGGCATGATCTAAAGCCCCTCCCCACATTCACCCACCCACACACACACACACACACACACTCAGATATTCCCTCAACACACACACACACACACACACACACACACACACACACTCAGATATTCCCTCAACATACACACACACACACACTCAGATATTCCCTCAACACACACACACACACTCAGATATTCCCTCAACACACACACACACACACACACACACACACACTCAGATATTCCCTCAACATACACACACACACACACTCAGATATTCCCTCAACACACACACACACACACACACTCAGATATTCCCTCAACACACACACACACACACACACAAACAGCTAATAAATAAAGTTGCAGGATACAAAATCAACATTAAAAATCAGACATATCTCTGCACATTAATATCGATTTATGAAAAAAAAGGATATTAATCTAGTTCCGTTTACTATAGAATCAAACAACTTCTAGATGTGGTGGTACACGCCTGTCATTCCAGCAGTCTGTGGGCAGAGGCAAGAGGATGGCTGAAAGTTCAAGGCCGGCCTCATCTGTACATTGAGAAGTTGTCTCAAATAATTAACTAAATAAACAACATAAATAAATAAATAAACTTACCTAGGTCAAAGAATTATGTAGCAACCAATATAAGGCATAGAAGAAAGAAATTAAGATAGAGAAACAAATTCAAGAACTTAAAGGCTTACTGTTGCTTAAGAGTCCATACTCCCAAAAGCCGCCTATAGATTCAAAGTCAGCCCTATAAAAACGACAACAGACTTTTCTTAGAGAAGTAGAAAAAACAATCCTGAATTTGTAGAGAACCACAAACTTCAGATCGATGTACCATCCTTTCTCATAGAACTTCCTGATCTCAACCATCTGTGAGTTACCAGCACTGGGCTGTTGCAAGATCTTCTGGGGAAGAACAAATATCTATTCTGATCACCATGGTCTTCCTAGCTCAAGGTTGAGCATATAACTCATCGATACCCATCTATTAAACAGAAGGGTGGGTGAATGGGTGAATGGGTGAATGGGTGAATGGGTGAATGGGTGAATGGGTGAATAGGTGAATGGGTGAATGAGGGATGGTTAGGTGTATAAATGAATGAAGTGTGAGGGCTTCACCGTGAGGAGCTGTGAATGAAAATCTAGTCTTTGCTCATGCTTTTGATTCTCAGACTTTATCATTTTCCCAGAGCTGAAGGGAAAAAAAAAATCCATCTAAGCTCAGAACAACCATGGTACTTACCAGCCACCTGTCAAAGTGTAAATACCCCTTGAAAAGGAAGACAGAGTTTATTTTGGCTCACACTTCCAGAAGGCTGAGGGTCCATCACAGTGGGAAGAATGGCATGCATGACAGCAGGAGCAGAAAGCTGAGAAGTCACAACTCAACCATGAAGCACGGAGCAGAGAGAGCAAACTGGAAGTAGGTGAAGCTATAAACACGCAAAGCCCTCCCCCGATGACATACTTCCTCCAGCTAGGCCATACATCCTAAGCCTCCCCAGACAGTACCACCAACCGGGAACCAATTGTTCAAATGCCTGAGCCTGAAAAGCCAGGGGCCCCTAATAGTAATGGCACTAACTTCTCACGGTTTAATGTCAAGTACTCGCTTTCCCATAAACCTCTCTGTTTAATGGCAAGTACTTGCTTTCCCAGAAATCCTTGCTGCCGAGTAACATATAAGGAGCCAATCCAGTGCCTGGGTTCTGACCAATCAGAGGGATCCCCTGCTCCCTTTAAAAACCCTTGCAGGAAGCTGCTTGGTGTCGGCCATCTTGTGTGGTGGTGCCAGACCTCAGTGCAGTTGTTTGCTCTGCAGAATAAAGACTTACTTTTGCATCAGAACTGGTGGTCTCCTGGTGGTACTTGGGGAGGGGGGGGAATTTCGAAAACTGGGCACAACAAGCCTTAGGAGGGCATGCCTCATTTAAACCAACACACCTGCTTTCTCCCAAATCCAAGAGGAAGATGGTGGAGGTGGAGAATAAGAAGAGAGGTGAGGAGGAATGGGAACTGGAAGGAGGAAGGGGCAGTGAGTTCAAGAAAGATGGGTATTCCTGGCACCTCCTGGGGCCTTTCTAGGTGTCGTGAGCCATTTATTTATTCAGCAAACAGTCATGGAGTCAGGACGTCTCTCCTGAAGCACATGGAAACAAACACAGTGAATACATGCTGGCTTTCCGAGAGCTTCTCTTTTAGGAGGAAATGATAGCACGGCGCAACCAAGATCTGAACTCAGAATGCTGGACTTCACATGCAGAGCACCAACATTCACACCTCAGAAAAAAACAACATACAGCTTTCCTAAGTGATCATCAAAGGGTTTACAGATGAACTCTACAAAAAAAAAAGTGGGGGGGGGGAGTATAAGACAATATAAATGTGTAAAGTAGGTTATCTTCTCCCAGAGTTTTGAAGCAGCTTAGAGTCATCTGAGAGGAGAAGCCTGGATTAAGGAATTGCCTAGATTAGATTGGTCTGTGGCCATGTCTATGGGGAACATTACTATAGGATAGATAGTCCAGCCCATTGTGGGTGGCATCATTCCCTAGGCAGGTGGTCCTGGACTGTGTAGGAAAGCTAGCTGAACAAGCCAGCAGGAAGCATCCTTCGTGGTGTTCCTGCTGTATGCCCATGGCTGTGAGTGCCTTCCCTGGTTAGAGATAATGCTGCATGGAATGGCAGGCAAGGAAAGCAGGCAAGCCTTATAGATTCCCACCTTGAGTTCTTGCCCTGACATCCTTCAGTGATGGACTATGACCTGGAAACGTAAGCCAAATAACTCCTGTTCTCTTTCAAGTTGCTTTTAGTCAGAGTTTCATCACAGCCGAAGAAAGGAAATTAGGGCAGAGGAGGAAGTGGATCAAGGCCCAGGCTCCCAAGCAGCAGCAGTCCAGCCCCCTTGGTTGCCTCACCCCCACATATCCACCCTCTTCTTGCAAATAACATCCCTGTGAGATCTACAATTCTGTGACAAGAAACCCCATCCACCCCAAATAAATGCGTATCATGTGTGACTGGGCTTGACTCCCCAGGGAAACAAACAACTTTCCTTTGATCACAGTGCAGTCATAGGGCTGAACATTTTTAGATGAAATAATTAGTATCACCACAATGACGGGAGATTTATCCCAGCCTCTCCACATGCTAATGAAATCTTTACACACTGCATTAATTGTGCTCAGCAAGTAGGCAGACCTTAACAGTGCTGCCCCCGGGGACTTGAAAACAACACCAAACAGAAGCTAAGATCAAAGGCAGATATGCACTTTAGCCATTAAGTGGCCCAGAGTGATCCAGAACCTTCTAATGCCCTCAAAGTACTCAAACCACAGACCTCTTCCTTCATTTCAACAGATGGCCCCATCCCTCTCCGTGTCTACTCTGCCGTCAGAGTCTTTTCATCCTACTGCAAAAATATTTATGGGGTCCAGAGAGATGGCTCAGTGGCTAAAGGCATTCGCCATCAAGACTCACAACCTGAGTTTGGTCCCTGGCACCCATATGTCGCAGGAGAGAACTGACTCCTAGAGTTGTCCTCTGACCCCTACATGCGTACTGTGACATGCCTCCCCATCCATAAATAAGTAAATGAAGTAATCTAAAAGATACACCCATTGAAAGTATCCAATTCTCAGCTAGGGAGGTGGTTCAAATACATATCAGACACGCATGAGGAAAGGTCTGTTTGCCTTTACTTTCTCCACGCAGCCTGGAATCCGTTCTCACTCTCTCTTTGTAACAGTCGGCCGTGCTGCATAAGAAACTATCGAAAGCTTAGCTTACGGGGCTGGAGAGATGGCTCAGCAGTTCAGAAAATTGGCTGCTCTTCCAGAGGACCCAGGTTCAACTCCCAGTACTCACACAGCAGCTCACAGCTGTCTGTAACTCCAGTCCTAGGTGATCCGACACCCTCACACAGACAACACACATAGTGTTCAAACACTGATCGATGCACATAAAATAAAAACAGATAAATCATTTTTAATGCTTAGCTTTTAGAAATGTATTTTTGTTACTTCCCAGTTTCTGTAGAACCGGATCTGACTTCTCTACTTTGGGGTCTCTTCCAAGGCTACACACAGTTGTCAGGGTTTGAAATCTCCTATGAAAGTAGTGAAGGGGTTCACTTTCAAGACCACTGTGCTGCTGGCAGGACTTGGTTCCTCTCGGATTGTTGAACTAAGGGCGTCAGCTCCTTGCTAGTTCTTGATTCAAGACCACTTCCAAGTGCCTGCCCATGTGGTTCTCTGCAACACAGTCACTCCATGTAAGCAGGCAACTCAAGAAGTCAGTAGAATCTGCTTACAGATGCCCTTACCTGCCGAGCCGTCTCTCTGAGGCCAATAAATAATTTTTGCAGTGAGGTGAAGGACCTAAGGGCAGATATACATGGGGAGGAGGAGGAGGGCCATTTGCTGAAATTCAGGGGGAGATTTTCCATGAAAATCCCCAATAAAGTCTCTACCCACCTACGTTCGCAAGCAGCAGCTGTATTTCCTGATCTCACACTGGTGAATCTGTGACACATTTGCTGTTTATTGTCATTGACCTGTGGAGTCCGACGAAAGCACAGCAAACCTGCTTACAGGTGCACAACCCCAGTCTACCTCAGAGGCTAGCTGACTTATAATGGTCAACAAGCGTGCTGACATAATAATGAATAAATGAATGAATGAATGAATGAGTACACACCTCCATCTTTCATCCTTGCCTCAAAGCTCCTGTGGGAGGCTGGGGCTGGACTGTAGGGGAGCACTCTTCCTTGAAGATTCAGTTAGTAACCAAATACTGAGGAGGAGCATGAGGGAGGCAGTTAAGTCATTCTGCAACATCAGAGAAGGCTTGCTGGAGGTTGTGGTGCTCATAGTGCGTTGAGCAAGACAGGGGCCAAAGAAGGGAATGAACACATCGTATTTGGTCTAGCCCTACTCATCCAGCTGCTGCTCATCTGCCTTGCCTTTATCAGGTAGTAAAACTCTATCGTGATACTTACTGCAGACTACTCCAAATTCAGAGGCTGTCCTCATCTCATTTCTGTGATGAAAAAAAGCAACTTTGGGCTGCAGAAGAGGTTAATCCAACTTATAATTCTGTCTCTCAGTCTGTCACTGAGGGGAAATTAAGGCAGGAGCTCAAGCAGATCACATCAAACTCGGGAGTAGAGAGAAAGAAACACACCCTTGCTTGCTCTTAGTTCATTTTCTCAACTCTTACACAGTTCAGGGCCCCTGCCTAGGGAATGGTGCCACCCACAATGGACTGGGCCTTCCTACATCAATAAATAATCATGACAATTCCCCAATACTCATACTCTCAA
The DNA here is from genome assembly GCA_026225945.1 of Cricetomys ansorgei. NCBI lineage: Eukaryota > Metazoa > Chordata > Mammalia > Rodentia > Nesomyidae > Cricetomys > Cricetomys ansorgei. The sequence continues at coordinate 2,612,281 of JAMJFZ010000818.1, read as the reverse complement.
GTTTATCTGATCTAGAGGATTTCCCATTGAGATGTTCTTCCCAGGTGATACTAAGTTGTGTCAAGTTGCAAACTGTCTAGCATACCCACCACTGTGGATATAGGGGCCTTGGTTTATTTCAGCTCTGAAAGCTAAAAATGTGGTGAGCATTAGAGGAGATAATGCAGTCAAAACCCCCACACAGCTGGCAGAGCATGTCCGAGCTGTCAGCTGCCCTTCGGCATCTGGCTACCTCATTGGAATCTAGGCATCTTGAAGAGTTTATATGTTCCCACACCAGGCTTCCCAGCAGTTTTCATGGAATGTGCCATCTGATTGGTCAGATGATATCCTGTGTTGATTGTTAGCAGGGTATTGTTGACAAGGATGCATGCTTGGGCTGGTGGTGCCGCCCAGCCACAGAGTGCTTGCTTAACACACTCAACACTGTGGAGGATTGAAAATCTGAGGCTAGCCTGAGTGACAGTGAGGCCTTGTCTTAAATATTAGTGCAACTACTAATTGCTGTTATTGAATGAACGTAGATTATGGTAGACCTGAGAAGAAGCCTGCAGGCTTCTCTCAACATCGTGACATGATGTATAATCCTGTCTGAGGTGACACTGGTGAGCAGAGTTTAGTCAATCGTTTAACAGCTGGTTAAGAATGGACGGTTGAAGGACATAGTTCAACGTGTCAAGCGCTTCCTGCTCAGGCACGAGGACGTGAGTTTGGGTACCCAGAAACTTCCTAAAAGCCAGGCGCATCCACACTTCTGAACCCCAGCACTGGGGAAGAAGACAGGCGGATCCCTGAAACTCACTGGCTGGTTACATTCACCAAAACTGAAGCTCCAGGTTCAGTGGGATCCTGCCTCTGAAATTAAGGTGGAGATTGGTTAAGAAAGACACCCGACATGGACCTCTGGGGTCACATACTTGCTCACTAAAAGCAAGACGTGTCATGTAGTTTTTTGCAGGAGGCGAGACCCATGTCTGGTGCTTGGCAAGCAAGCGCCGTGAATCTCAGCTACATCTTCAGTCCAGGGAAAGGTAATTTTAACACCACTCTATAAGCAGAGACCGTTTATATGAAAGTATAGAGCTCAACAATTAGGTACAGCACCTACTATATTTGACCATGAAGATGAACAACTTCTTTTGGTTCCGTGTTCACCACCCGTGTTTGTTTTCATTGTGATTTGGGCATAGCTGTTCCCATTAAAACAAAGTGTTTTCTACAGAGCCACAGGGAGCGACTGACCTCTAGGCCCAAGTTTGTGTCCATGCGCAGTAAGATTCAGTGTGGACATGGTGGCCAAATGGCCTGATTAGACTTTTCTTAGAACACGCTCCCATCATTGAGTGAGGGAAAGCTACATTTCGCCCTGGGTTCTGGGTGTCAAAGGCTTCACTCTGGTGAATCAGCACAAGAAATATAAGATTCCCTCCCAGACTCTTGCTGCTGGAATATTCTCATACTCCTTTACAGGGGCTGGGGATAGGTGACCCTCAGTAAAGGATAGCACCTACCCTGAAAGTATATGGTCCTCGGTACCCACTTAAAAGCTGGGCACAGGGAAATAAATCTGAGCTAAAGAGGCAGAGACAGGTGAATCCCTACGGCTTACAGGTGGCTAGCCTAGCCAATTGGTGAGCTCCAGGCTCAATGGGGAGACGGGAATGGAGAGTAACTGAGAACGATGCATGAAGCCCACCCCTCTGGTCTCCACATGCAGAGAGATTAGGGGAAAGGGAGGCTGGGTCTGTACTCCAAGAAGGTTCCCGTGAAGCTTTAAAAGACTGGCCTGGCCTGGAAGTCTGGATGCTGCTTCCTGTCTCTCATCTATAACCTCTCATCTCTTTCTCTGACCCAAGTGCATCTTGGGTAGCCATGTGTGTGCCTTCCTGGGTGTGTGCAGACATAGAAATGTGACATCAGGATGGCTTTACTTAGAGACATTTTAAATGGAAACAGCCCCATGCCATGACTTTAGAACAAAACAAACCCAAATAGAAGCTTCTGGAAGCCTTCAGCATTGGAGAGAAACTCAATGATGAGCATTTTGCAGGAAACGTGAGCGCCTACAGTCCGTGTCCCTTTGAGGGAGCCCAGCTTCCCGGTTGGATGAGACCTCTGGCCCCTTTCCTAGGACAGTGTGAACTTTATACATTGGTGGGAGAAGCACATGGGTATCTGTTTTCTTCTTAGCCTGGAAGCAGCAGCAAGTGAAAATGATCAGCTGCATGTCTGTCACGAATTAGACACCCAGTGCCAGGGGCTGAGAGAAATTGTCCCGCTCGTGTTTATGCCTACTTCTTGGCTATTCTGAAAAGAGAAGCGGTGTTTCTCAGGTTCACTCTGAGGATTTCTAGAATGATGGATGGGTATGGTGAAACCCTAGAACATTCCAACTGAATATGCATGAGAGTTTCCTGAGAACCTTATCAAAAACGACATGCCAGCCGGGCAGTGGCGGCACACGCCTTTAATCCCAGCACTCGGGAGGCAGAGGCAGGCGGATCTCTGTGAGTTCGAGGCCAGCCTGGTCTACAGAGTGAATTCCAAGACAGCCAGAGTTACAACAGAGAAACCCTGTCTTGGAAAACAAAACAAAACAAAACAAAAACAAACCAACATGCCAATGCCTGGAACCTGCCAGACATTGTGATGGTTGATCTTGGTTGATGGTCAACTTGATAGGATCTGGGGTTACCAAGGAGACCGGCCTCAAAGTGTGCCTATGAGGAATGATCTAGATTAGGCTAACTGAAGTGGGAAGACCCGCCCTGAATGTGGTCATCCCATGGGCTGGGGTCTGGACTGAATAAAAAGGAGACGGTGAGCTGAGAGTCAGAGTCTATCTGCCTCTGCTTCCTTTCTCTGGGTGCCACGAGACCACGGGCTTCGACGTGCTGCCACCATGATGTACTGTGCTCGCTTTCTGAGCCACACTGAGCCCTTCTTCCTTTAAGTTCCTTTTGTTGGGCATTGGGTCATAGCCATGAGAAAAGTCGCTAATAGAGAACCAGGTTTCTGGGAGGTTTTGTTGTTGTTTTTCTGGCTGTGGGCTGCTCTAGCTATCACCTGCAGACACCCCACCACCAAGCAGCACCCCAGCTCTGAGAACACAAGGCAAGGCCCTAAGCATGCCAGACACGGAGCTCTAAAGACAGCAGTGGGTCCCTTGTGAATGCTTTCTTTAGAAACATAAACTCTAGGCCAGGCCTGGAGGCACACGCTTCTGCACTCCCACCACTCAGAAGGATCAGACATTCAAGATCATCCTCGGCCACATAGTGAGCTGGAGGGTAGCCTGGGCTACATGAGACATGATCGGATACTTCACAAAAACATCTCCAAAGGACTAGCAAGCATGTAAAAGGTGATCAGCTTTGACGGTCCCCTCAGAAACCCTAACAAACACTTGAGATCCTATCACCCCGTTACCAGAAAAGCTACAGTTCAAAGGACAGAGGGTACCACGGTTGACGTGCGTGAGAACAATTCAAGCACATAAACTCTTGCCCTTGATGTGAGGTCATAAATCGATCCAGACACTGCTCTAAAGAACAGTCGTGATCCCTGTGGATACACACATATCCTTTCCCAGAAGCTCCATTCCTGGGAAGGTGTCCAGCCGACATGAACACACCAAGGGACGTAGAGAAACAACATTTCCTGGTCACTGGTTCACAGAAATTCCAAACTGGTAACGATCCAAATGCCCACCAACAGTAGAACTGGCCGGTACAATGAGGTGGATTCACAGGGTGGGGTGACCGCTCAGCAAGAACCAAACAGCTTCATACAGAACAGAAACAAAGCTCTCCGACACCCTGACAGTGGATTCACGCATGCCATTTGAGCGTATGAAGGAAAGTTCCAGAAACAAACCATACCTTACACTGAGCCTTCTGCAAGGATGATTAACTGATTAGAACTTCAGTGATTGTGAGGAGGTTGGAATACTGCTGGTCCAGACCTTGAACACAATTTATTTGGGGCTGTCATTAGCCTCGTTAATGGCCATCCCTTGACTACCGCTGTGTCTGACTTAACATCCTTGACTATCAGGTGAAACCTCTTGGAATGTACTGATTTCACAGAGCGTTATCTTTCGCCGACCAAAGGCTAAGAGTGGGTCATTTAGCATCAGAGGCCGACAGCAGAGATTTCCCTACTTGCCTGACAGCGCCACCAATACATCAGAATAGTGTTTTCTTGTTGTTGCCGTTCCATCGCTATGAAGCATGGAACTGGGGGACAACCCGAGCCCGTGACCACATCACTTGTGTTCGGCTCCAGAATAAATTCTCCTGTCCTCTTTGAGTTGAGAATTGTGTCTTTGGGTTGACAAGTAAAACCCAGTTACAAGGGAAGACACTGAATATGTCGACAAAATTAATCCTTAGCGGTGTAAGTCGTGAGAGGGATGTCTTTGGGGGCTGGGGAGATAGATGAGGGTTGGCGGGGATGGGTACAAGTTAGGAAGTGGGAGACGGATGCCAGTTAGGAGGGCAAGATGGGCGCGTTCTATGGGACAGACAATGTTCTATTTTTCAGAGCCGGATACTCACTTGGGGAGTCCACTGAGGCAATCACTACGCTCTGCGTGTGTGTTCCTCTAAGTCCACGCTCACTCATAAGAAAGATTAAAAACAATCAGGAGGTCCCATTGTAGCTGCCGCCCCTAACTCGATGCTCTTCAAAACCTCGAGGGCTGTTTGCCTTTGGATGGGGAGGATGTGTGTTCCTAGGCCCTGCCATCAGACCTCCCTGCTCGGCCCATCAGCCCGGATGCCTCCGTCTGGCCGCGAGCCAGCTTCCTCCACTCCTGAGGTCTTTTGTGCAACTCAGGTGGGAGTGTTTTCCCAGCGTGCTCCAGGCCCCTTCAGTGGGAGGCCTGGGCTTTGTGGAAGAGAGAGAAAGGAGACAGCATTAAACTGTGACAGGCAGATGCTGAACCACATGCAGCTGGGTAAACAGAGTTGGGGGATGGTTTTAACCCACGGTTTACATTCATCGCAGACGTACACTGAAAGCGTAGGGCGAATGGGTCTCCCCATCTCCTGCATCGACCACATCCTTCAGCACCCATAGTTTTTTTGGGGGGGACTTCTCATTGTTTTAGGGAGTTGTGTACTCTGGGTCGTCCCTTTCGGTTTCCTTTCTCTGTGATTTCTCTAGAAAGCTGGCTTTGCACCCCACCTTCGGAACAACGACAATTATAGCATCTATTATGAAAAGCCCACTGGGTTTTCACACAGGGTGTAGAAAGGGGGTTGATCATTAGTCTTGAAGAATGGAGGATGGAAAGAGTTATGATCGAACATCACAGTTAACGACCTTGACGTCGCCAGATACCAAAGCTATGAGGGTTTGAGTGATCAAAGTTCAAGTTCAGGCTGGCCAACTTGTAAGGTACAAGTTGCGGGAAATGACTCTGAAAGAAAACAAAAGTAAGACCGGGGATGGATGTAGCTCAGTTGGTAGAGTGTGTGCCTAGCATGCCCGAAACACTGGGTTCAAACCCCAGCACCGCAGAAACCGGATGGGGTGGCCTGTGTCTGTCACTCCGGCACTTGGGAGGTGGAGACAGGAGTCCAAGAAGTTCAAAGTTATCCTCGGCTACCTAGGCAGTTCTAGGCCAGCCTGGACTTCCTAAGACTGTCTCAAAATAGATTAAGTAATTAATTGAATCAAATCTGCATAAAATAACCCCCGCCACCCAGTCCTGCTCCAAGGGGCCTGTGGACACCTTGTAAAGTGCTTAGTGGGGTGTGAGGTGTGGCGGGCCTTTAATGTGTGTTGTTCCCGTCAACTGTAGAATGTTTTCTCGGATATAATAGTTGACTGTTAAAGGATAAGAAGAATAGTTCAAGGCAGCCGACTTTTATCCCGTCTTATTCGCTTTCACACTCGGAAGCATAAAGCCAGTCTGCGTGCATTTCTGTTTTGTCCACACTCACATATTCTGTGAGTCCCTGATCACAGCCCAGAGAAAGGTGGCCGAAGTCTGTTCTGCCAGAGTCAGGCGGGCCGCTGCGTACGCCAGGGATAGAGAAGGCACCTCTGCGCTCCTGTACCTGGCCGGGATGGTCGGAACCTGGTTCAGCAGGTCCCATTGGCAGCCAAGATGAGCAGGGGCCTTGCCAAGATGGAGGCCTGCCAGTAGCTGGACTTCTCCCTGGGAGCCCGGTGTGGCAAATGCTGTTTTTGTCTTTTATGACCTAGTCCTGAAACCGCATATTATCATTTTCCCACCACTCAGCCGTAGTGTCTAATGTCTACACAGATTCATGTGGAAGATTTGTAAATTCCTTTTCCCTGAAAAACAACTACTAAAACTTACTGGTGTGTGTGTGTCTGTGTGAGTGTGTGTGTGTGCGTGTATGTGTTTGTGTATGTGTGTGTATATATGTATGTGTTTGTGTGTCTGTGTGTGTATGTACATGTGTGTGTCTGTGTGTGTATGTATGTGTGTGTGTGTGTGTCTGTGTATATGTATATGTTTGTGTGTCTGTGTGTGTCTGTGTGTGTATGTATATGTGTGTGTCTGTGTGTGTATGTATGTGTGTGTGTGTGTGTCTGTGTATATGTATATGTTTGTGTGTCTGTGTGTGTCTGTGTGTGTATGTATATGTGTGTGTCTGTGTGTGTATGTGTGTGTGTGTGTGTTTGTGTATGTGTATTCAAAAGACACTGTGTGGTATTTTAAAGCTCCTTCCAGCTGTGCCCAGAGGTTTGAGGATTCTATCCAATTCTGGAAGTTTCCATGTTTCTTGGGGGTTGAGGCCTATTCCAGGGACCCAGAGCTGAGCTCCAGGAGCATTCCCATTCTTGCTCTCCTCCTGAGGCTGTTCCAGGTGATGCCCATCACTGGCCAGCTGCACAGCTATGGTCAGCTTGGAGGCATTGGTGCCTTGTAGAACTTCCTCCTGGGGGTGAGGGCACACCCTCACACACGTGTTGATGTGGAGACCATGGCCCAGGTGCCAGTGTTCCTTCCCAGTGGTTACCCAGCTGCCACCTCCTCAGGCTGGGTTTGATCATGGCCCTTGTGGGCGGGTTCCTGGTAAAGAAACCTGAGCTCAATTAATTCTTTGGGGTTTGTTGTCGCTGTTTGCATTTTGCTTTGTTTTGGTTTTGTTTGTGGAACTAGGGACTGAACCATGGTCCACTTAAGGCAAGCACTCTATCACTTGCATACATCCCCTAGGGTCTTACTCTGTAGCTCCCACTAGCCTTGAACTTCAGATCTTCCTGCTTGGGCCTTTCTAGTAGCGGGGATTATGGGCTCCTGTCACCAGGCCCAGCTTATAAATTACACACAATCACATTTGATCTTTACAACGACCTGAGCAGTCAGAACTACGCTTTCCTGTTGTAATGCGATTGTAAGGGAACTCAGTGCTAGTAAGGGAGTTGCCTGAGGCCAGCAGCTAGTCACATGACCCACTTGTGTCTGAAGCAAGTGGTCCGGGGTTCAGAGTCAGCGTTTTCATTAACCACATAACACAGGGCACCCATGGCCCTTAAATGAACAGATAGGTCGAGGGATGAAGAGATGAAACGTGGTGAAAGAAGGAGTAAGAGAGATGGAGAAGGAGGGAGGGAGAGAATCAGGAAGGAATAGTAGACAATAAGAGGTAAATTGATAGACAATAGATAGATGACAGACAGACAGATAGAAAAAATAGAAGCCAACCCTGGGTTGGATGAAATTGAGAGCAGGATCCTCGGAGCAGGCCTCTGTTCTGTCTCTCTGAGAAGAGACTCCTTAAGAGTTATGAGAACACAGATGACCCAAGATCTCACTGTAGAAGACCAGCCTAGATCTCACTGTAGAAGACCAGCCTAGGGTAGACAAGCTGCCGAACACCTGACTGTTTCCAAATATTTGCACAGTGGACTACCATACTTTGGCTAGCTTCCCTTTCATTTGTTTGATAAACACAGCTGGCCTGTAAAGGAGAGACAAGGTCTTCATATGCAGAGGGTCCTCAGAGACTTCTTTTCTCATCCAAAGTCCACTTTACATAATACAGATAAATATGTACACAGGCTGAAGGACCAGACAGAATTCCCTCAGAGTGACTTTGACAGCTTTGTTTCCATTTGACTGGAGTTGACTCTCAGGGAGATGGATCTTAGGACTCAAAACATCCACACAGGGAAGATTTGCACCAGTCTTGGTGTGCTGGAGCGACGCTGGGGGTAGCCATCCTTAGGGGATGCCACGCCAAGTGCCCCGGAGTGCATGCCGTGTCATAAGCTGGGAACAAATAACCAGAGTATAGATGAATGTGTATGAGCACATCCATTACCACTGCAGGGAGAGGTTTCAAGTCCTTGGGTGAAAACATGAGCAGAATGGAATTTATACATCGGCAACTGTCATCTAAATTAACTACACACACACACACACACACACACACACACACACACACACACACTGCTTTAGAGGAGAAAGGCTTACCGGTATATTCCAGGTCTATATATGAAAGTGAATATTTTCATATGAGTATGGGAGAGAGGTCAGAGTAGGGATGAGGAAGAGGGTAACACGTCTATACACACCTGCAATACGCATGACACATACAGTGCATTGCATGCAATGTAATGTACAAAGTACCCACAGTAGGATACACGCAACACCTTCCACATAATACGCAACATAATACATGCAATATGATAATAAAATAGAATCTATGCAATACTACACAAACAATACACCATGCTGCAGAAGTCTATTTTTAGTTATGTATAAAATAATTGTTTTGTGCACTGTTGGGTGAGGGGCTGCCTAGGTCTTGGCGTTTTGTGTTGTCTGCAGCTGTTGGGTTTCTGTGGGGAGGGATGTTTGATTGCGCATGATCTGCACATGCTCTCAGTAGAACACCCGAGGAGTCCTGAGTCAATAAAACACCTGAGCTCAGATGCTCGGAGTTCCACTGTCCAGAATAGCACTTGCCATGCTGGGGGTTCCCTCTGCTGAGAGAGGGTTTGCAATTGTGAAATATGCCTCCTGTCTCTTCCTTGGTGAGCCACCCTAGCAGCAGCACACAACTGCAAAACAATATTCATAACATGCACCTCTCCCGTGTATACAACACACACAGTAGAGACACTGTCTGCAGCACACATAGGACATGCTACAGAATCCATCACACGTACAACATGCAGCGCAACACACTCAACACACAGGATCCTGTGTCTCCATGCAGAGACATGACCTTGGATAGGTGCCCGCCTACATATACGAATGTGGTCATCTGTCATCCCATGATGAGCATGGTCACCTCTGGCCTGCGTCTGAGCTAAAAGGAAACCTACCTGTGTCTCAGCACGGTGACAACATGGGAAAGACCGGGGGCTGATGGCAGTGTGCCGCTCTCTAGCTTCTGGTCTGAGATTTGGCTGAGGGTAAACGAGCCCTGTCCTTCAAAGGTACCATTTTCGTCATCACTAATTGGGCTGAGCCACGTGTGACAAGCCTATGGTTTCACCTTTCAGGCCTGGGGAGCCTCGTTTCCTCCCTTCAATCCTGGGGATTCGCTTCCCAGCATGTGCCCATCCTGTGGTCAGAGAGAGAGATCACTTTTCGGATATGATTTGGAAATGATGGGTGGATTTCCATCTTCCCAGAGGAGAGGTCTTTTCCCAGTCACCAGCCACACTTTCTAGATGGCACCATCTGCCATCCTTACTGTGTGAAAAGAAGCCCCCGCCACATCTAGAGTGGTCCATGCTCATCTCGTTGTGGATGGCTAAGGAATTATTACCCATGAAATTAACAGTAAATAAATACTAAGAATATTCTATGGAATACCCACAGTCGCGTGCACACGCGCACACACACACACACACAAACACACACACACCTTTTGAACCCAGACCTAAGTGTTTCTAGAATATCCTTCTTACCATTTCTACCATTGCAAAAAAACACAAAACAAAACAAAAAACCCAGCAACCACAACAACAACAATCTAACCATTTCATCAAGTTGGGGCCTAGTTGTGCACAAAGCCCTGGGTCCAGTCCCCATCAGTGTGATGGTAATCAATGATAAGAATAACGTCGTAGGGTTGATTTGCTGCCTTATCAAGTATTTCACAGAGAGCTGACCCTTGATGTCAGTGTCCAATCCTGTCCTGTCTGTTTCACAGGCAATGAAGCTGAGGCGTGGAGACCATTAACGTGTGACAGAGCCAGTATAACAACCACAGAGACGGCGTCTTGCTCTGTAATTGTTAGGCATTCTACTTAGGTCCCTAAAACAAAGCTAATGTGTCATGTGCTACATAGAAAGATAGAAAACATATAGAGGGAAAAAGATAGATAGATAGATAGATAGATAGATAGATAGATAGATAGATAGATAGATAGACAGATGATAGATAGATGATAGATGATAGATAGATAGATAGCTGATAGATGATAGATAGATGATAGATAGATAGATAGTAGATAGATAGATGATAGATAGATAGATGATAGATAGATAGATAGATGATAGATAGATAGATAGATGATAGATACATAAATGAGAGACAAAAGCTAAGTAGATGAAAGATAGATACATAGATGATACTTATATAGGCATATGGATAGATTATAGCTAACTCGCTTGATCACTGATGCGCAGATGGATAGATGCACGGATCATGGCTAGGTAACAGATTTCAATGACGGCTCCCACCCCACCTTGCTGAAGTTTTTACCTTTTTTTTTTTTTTGCAATAATAGAATTGCAAATTGCACTCACACATCCACAACTGCCCACTGAGCCCTGTTGTGTGCCAGACACTGTGTAGCGTTGTACGTGCAGACACACGTTAGCATGCCCTGCAAAACATGGCCCGTGACAAAGAATAAACACTCTTCGGAATTCTAGACTTAGCATCAAATTTAAACTTGGGTTCGCCAGAACCCAAGAATGATACCCAAGCTTAGATGTCATTACTTTGTAGGTGCGAGCGACACAGCAGGAGAGCAGGGAGGGAGACTGAGGCAGCACAGAAATGTGTTGCCACTGGTGGGCCTCCGGAGAGTGCAGAGCTGTGTAAAGCCACCGAGAACTGAATCTGAGGATAGGCAAGTGACGCCTGAGGCTCACACTTCTCATCCAAGAGACTCCTGCAGACAGCATTTTCCCTGTTGACCTGTGTGCTGCAGAGGAAGAGTCTTTTGTCTGATGTGCCTCATCCTTTGATATCAAAAAGAAGACTTGGGCCCAGAAGAAAGACGTTCACTGAGTGGGCCTGGCGGGAGGAGCCCCGTGTGGTTCATCTCCATGAGCTTCGATCAGACCCTACCTAGATCCAGATTCTACCGGCTGGCTTGAATCAAAGGCAGTTGATCCCGGGATATGGGAAACAAGGCCGGGTGTCTCTGGACCGCGCTAGTCACCTGTTGAGTTCAGTACCCAAACACCCCTAGGAATGACTGTATACTTGCCACAGATACATAGGGTGGGAATGAACCGTAGGAGACCATTTCCCACACGTAGACAGACTGACTGCTCTTCACCATGACCCTAGCAACCAAGCAGTGCTGGGGAGCCTGCCTCCATGCACAGGGGAGAATCAAGGCAGTGAGTCTGAAGCTGGTTGCTAGGGTTACCCAGACAGAGCATGATGGATGATCTGAGCCTCAAATGCAGACCTCTAACTCCAGGGCCCTCTCCGTGGTATCCGAAAGTTCTGAATTCTTACCCTATCCTGTTTCAGGGAGAGACAGCTGGGTAGGGAGAGAACAGCTGCCCTGAGCCTCATAAAAGATGAGGTTCTCACCCCCCGCTGCTACGAAAGGAAGGGAACGAATCCTTTGGTTCTAACTGGAAATAAAGAAAATTTACCTAAAATATTGTACGGCGAGGGTGACACATTTCCCCAACGCCATTCCGGAAGGGATTAAACCCATTCTGCTATTTATTTCCAGTTACTGTGTCTGTGACAGTGAGGGATGTATTTCTCTGTGCCTCTGTTTCCTGATTTGCATAATGGAAACAATCATGGCACCTGACTCAAAGGACAACTGTGTTTATTTTATTTTATTTTATTTTTGCAATTAAACACTGTAGGTGACTACAATTGAGACTCACAATTGTTGCCAGTCTAAACTACTTTTACCAGCTGTCACTGGTTGGTTGGGGTCTCTCTAGGCCGACTATCTAATCTCATCACTGGTTGGTTGGGGTCTCTCTAGGCCGACTATCTAATCTCATCACTGGTTGGTTGGGGTCTCTCTAGGCTGGCATCTATCTCATCACTGGTTGGTTGGGGTCTCTCTAGGCAAGCTATCTCATTGGCTCACATTCTTGTTCCTTCTCAGAAACCCTACCCCCAGGGTTACACTCAGGGCTGTACAAAACAGGTCTCCCTCATCCTTCATCCTTTTCTTCCTCAATGATGCTTTACTCCATCTCTGAGATAGGTCCATCACCCAGCCAGTCAAGGACATCTACCAGTTAAAGTAGGTTGGTCCTTTCAAGCTCATCCCACGATGGTGATGATGGTGCTGGCAGCGATGGCAGTGGTGATGGCGAGCGTGGGTGATGGAGGTGAATCTTTGGGGAAGGGGGTTGGAATGTTGGGGCTATAAGTTTGGAGCATCGTTGACCTTGGGCAAGCTAGGCAAGTGCTCCGCCATTAGTTCAATCCCCAGCCCCATGGTTCAGATCTCAAATGTCCCATAAAGACCACATGGCATGAGGCTCAGTCCCCAGCGTGGTGACGTTGAGAAGTGCTGGTGGCTTTAAATGTACAATCTCATGGAAGGTCTGAAGGTCATTAGGTCAATGAAGAGGACAATGAGACATCGGCCCCTTCTTCCTTGTTTGCTTCTCAGCTATGAAGTAACCGGATTCCTTACAGAATACTCCCCCAGGCTCAGAAGGAATGGAGCTAATCACACAAAATGGAAAGTTCTAAGACTGCTGACAAGTATAAATCATTTCTCTTCATAAGTTGATAGCCTCATGAATTTTTATCACAGGGACAGAAAGCTAGATAACTTACCCATGTGATGCCTCCATGGAAATCAGAGGACCACCCCCTTCCCTCCCAGATGACCATCCTCTATCCCTCTGTGTGTCATATGAATTGATACCACCCCCCTCCCCAAACCCCTCTTCACTGCTTTACCTTGCTTTACCTTCACGGCTTCTGCAACATTCATACACTGCCTACACTGTCAGTCCTCACAGCGCTCTCAATAACGCATACCATCAATACACTTACGTAAGGGCTGTGGCAAGCCTTGCATTGTCTCGGTAACCAGAGTTCCAGCATCCTTTAGTCTGAATAGAAATAAATCAATAAAAAAATGTGATTGGTAAATTCTAGTTGACAACTGTCACCAGAGGTAGGGTCTGATGCTTCTCTCTCTTTGTGATTAAGAGAAGTAAGTGTCGAAAGGTTAAGTGGGGGAAGGAAAAGATGGGTAAAGAGCTACCACCATTGGCGGGGTATGGTGGTAGACTTGGGAGGGGTGGTGGGAGAATTAGTTCAGGGCCAGCCTCTGCTACAGAGTGAGTTCGAAACCAGCCTGAGCTACATGAGATTCTGTCTCAAAAATATATAGGTGAATAAATAGATAGATAGATGATGATAGATAGATGATAGATAGATAGATGATAGATAGGTAGATAGATAGATAGATGACATATAGATAACCCGTTGATGATAAATGAGAGCTGGGGATAGACAGATGATTGATAACAGATGATAAGTCAACAGAGACCTGTATTAGCATCGCGCTAAAGTCAGTACCCAGAAAAGTCAGTTGGAACGGCAAAGAGACACAATTCAGCTGTGATCTAATGTCACGGCCATCTACTCTTCTCCTGCCCCCACACCTGCTCCCACATTCAGAAACTTTGCCCTGGAGCATCACTGAGGCAAGACGTGCAGGTTCCTAACACATTCTTGGAATCGATGGCGTCTGGAGGGTGGCAGGCCATGGCTGTTGTCCAGATACCATGGAGCTTGGCCACCTGTGTGCTATGTGTCTTTGAGGGAATCTATCCCACCCCGTTGTATCCGTGTCTCTGTAGTAGGGGAAATGAAAGTATTTACCTGGTCAGACCACGAACAGGATCAAACCAGCTAACCCGTGCAAAGTATCTGGTTTAGGGCAATGGGTAGAAGCTAGTAATAAGCATAGGAGAATGGGACCCATGTTGGGTTATTTTCCCATGACTCGGTCTCTCTACCTGTCCGTGGGCACTTATGGCACATCCACGACACAGCCATGAGGTTGCCTCTTTTCAAGCAGGAACCAGTCCTGGATAGGAAGTGACAGCCACCACTGCCAGGATCCTGAGGCAGGAGGTGACCTGGGAGGTGATAGGGCTCCTCCTACCGGGCTTTAGATGCTTCCAAGGTGACAAAGTACAGAGATCCAAACAAGGCGAGGCTGCTTTGCAAAGCCACCGCAACAACAGGGTCTTCCCAGGGCCTCAGAATCCAGTATAGCTCAGCAGGCAAGGGGAGACGGGTACAGGGGTGGAGGCAGCTACACTGGCAAGCAGGAAAGGCCTGGAGTTCATGAGTGCCACTCAAAAAAATTACAGGAAGACAACTAGGGCCCCAAGGCCCCAGGCATGAACAAACACAATCATTGTGACGGCTTTGGTTGAGCAACCAGAGAAAGCTCTGTGTGTGCCTGTCTCCTCCCTTCTGTCCCACTCATGAAAGAGAATGAGGAGGGAAATTTGCCTGGAGAGTCATGAGACTCCAAGAAGACTTGAAACTCCAGAGGGCATCTCCTGCATTTGTCTGCACAAGGCAGAGTCCTCAGGTGCGGATCCTTCCAGCAGCCAGCGGCCAGGTACTAGCAGTGAACCGAACCTCTGTAACCCTGGAGATGAACGAGTTCAGGTTGGCTCTTGAGACCTGGAGGAGTCAGAGCTAAAGAGAGACAGGGTAGGGTGAGAAGTGGCTGAGGACAGGAGAGTAGGGACCAATGAGGACAAGCAGTAGAAGCCCTGATATTGAGAGCTTGAGTTCTCATTTCCCATTTGATAGCCACCTGCTCTGTGACCTTGGGCAATTCTGTTGCTCTCTCTGGACATTTGAAAAAATGAGAGGGAAGTCCCAGACTCTGCCGAGCGCCCTCTTTCAGGCTTATCATTCTGTGCTGAGAAAGTTTGGGGTAATTTCCAAAGCACCCCCTGGTCTATGACATTGAACTGACCTTTGGAGAATTAATGTGAACCTTCCGCAGGGATGGTTATTTGTATTCATGTATGACAGCACCGGCGTGTTTGAACAGACTACCTCTCGTGAGACACAGAGTGGATTGTTCCGTCGTAGTCTTTCCTCATACACAGGTGTAGAGAAGAGAGCAAAACCTCTGTGGTAAAGATGGAGGTCCAGTCAGCCTGGAAGAAGCATGGGCAGATGGGGTGTAAGAGCCGGAGCATTGGGGGGGGGGGGGCTGTGAGACGATGTCTTCTGGACATGCAGAGGTATCGCACAAACTGACATTCACAAAATAAACGAGTAAAATAAACACAACGGATTTTAAAAAGGGAGGTTTCAGAAGCCCCAAGGGACAGCTATATGTCCCATGATTTGGAAGATGCAGGGTATTACAGGTCATGGCCATTTCTCTTTTAAAGGGATGGGACAACTAACACCCTGTGGGGGGTAAAATATTGGTTCATTCAAAGATACACATAGCCATCCTCGGCCCCTGTGACTAGGTCGAATTGCCGTACCCAAAGCATGGACTTTGTGATGCAGTTAAGACCCTCCTCATGGGGGAGACCATTCTAGACCAGCTAAGTGGACCCAATCGCAGCACAGATCCTCGAAAGAGGAAAGGACAGAATCCTGTGTGATGGCACACGCCTTTAATCTCAGCACTGGGGAGCCAGAGACAGGCAGATCTGTGAGTTCAAGGATAGCCTGGTCTACAAAGTAAGTTCCAGGACAGCCAGGGCTATCTAGAGTAAGACTGTCTAGAAAGGGGTGGGGGTAGGGGTAGGGGCAGAGCCAGAGGAGCAGAGTGGTCCGGGAGCCAGGGGCCAAGGAGTATAGGCAGCTTCTAGGAAATAGATACTACCCCCCTTCACACCCCTGGATCCTCCAGATGGGAAGGTTAAAGTGTCACCTGTGGCCTCAGTTCTCTGGGTGCAAATCCCAGCTTGGCCACTTGGGGAAAAGACCCATCTCCCAGGGTCCCCAGGATGGAAGGGGCCGCTATATTATACTGAGGACTTGGAGCCGGGCCTGCCACGGAACACAATCCCTGCCAGGGTTTCCTATCTTAATGCGGGCTAACAGCACCCCCAAGAAATGCAGAGCATACTACAGGAGTGATTCCAAGGGCAGCCAGACACCGTGCATTAGTCTCGACCTTGTTAAGGCCACTTACACAAGCTTTTGTGCTGCCATGAATAGCTGCAGGTGTCATGGCCTTGGAGCCTCCTGCTCCGTGCCTTTCCATCTCTCATGTGAGCATTCAGGAGACACAGCAGGCAGGTCTCGTTCTACAGTTGAAAGACTTCAGCAACCACCCCCAGCCCCACCAAAGTGTGCGCATGCGCAGGCACACACCCATGCACATAGGCACACACACCAGGATCCTGCCATTGTGTGTCGCAGCCTGAACTTACTGCCGTTCATATTGGAGTCAGCCCAGCAACCCTGAGCGATTGCTTCCCAAGTCCTATTTATGGAGGTTTTGTTCGGACAGAGTCGGATATGGTTGTTTTTCAGAGAGTCTATTTAAAAAACAGAACGCCATGCAGGGTCAGGCTAGGAACAATGAAGATAAACTGGTGTTCTTAACGACGCTTTTCCCCGTATCAGAAAAGGACAATGAACGCTATTATGGGGAATCTGCTTTTTCCATCCCTTTATTTATTAAAAAACACAAAGCAATCTTGTAAGCCATCCTAAGTATTTGAATCCTGTCCCCAGCAACTTCTCCATGGGCTCCCGCAGCTATCTCCAGCAGAGCTTGTAAAAATCGGGCCTGACTCAGTGTTCCATTGTGCCTGCACCCTGGCTTCCTTGAGCCCGGAAGGATGTTTGTGCCTCTTGCGTCAGGACAGGCAGAGAGGAACCAGCTCGGAACCAGCGGTTTGGTCTCCTGTGCCTCAGAGTCTGTCACAAAGGCAGTAATACCAGCTTTCACTTATTTCCTCCTTCGCTCGTTCAAAAAGTTTGGAGGGCTAGCTTTGGGAGCAGGCAAAGTTCCAGGCATCGAAGACAGTGGCATCCACAAGTAACCATCTCGGCAACTGGGAGACTGAGGCAGGAGAATGGAAAGCTTCCAGCCAACCTGGGTTGCGTCCTGAGACTTCGTTTCAAAATACGTGGATTAAAGGAAATTTTAAATAGAAGAGGAGGCAGAGAAAGAAGAGTTCGAAAGGAAAATCTTGGCAGATTCTTCCCCGGCCCCACCCCAAGCGTTCCCAGTCACCTCTGTGAAGTGACTGAACTCTGCTCAGCATCCCCCTAACACACACAGCACAGAGGATCCTAAGCCAGGAGAGCCGCTTGTGCCAAAGCTGAGATACCTCAGCCCTGGGTCCAGGGTGCCCCACCCCCACCACCATTGTTCTCGGCTGGGCAGGGTGATCCCTGGAGTGTGGGCTGAGCTGATAGCAGAAGATTGAATGGAAGGTGGGATCCGTTTGCCCCTCCACCCATTCAGAGCGGGGGAGAGGGGAAGGAGTCCTGGTACTGCTCAAGGATGTTTCCCCTCCCCGGGATCTTGGGTGAAGGTTTTCATGGGGACTAGGGGGAAGGGTGGGGTTGGAGCTTTGCTTTCCAAAATAAAGTCAAAGATAAGAGATTAAGACTCCTCTCCCTGGAGTGCAGAGCTCCCCTGGGGTGGGGGTGGGGACTGGCAGGCTGGAGAACATATCCTGGTTCAAAGGACAAATCTAGTCTCCCTCGGGGAGAAACCACAGGACACACTTCCATCCAGACTAGTCACTGCCCCTCATTCTGATCAGAACACAGTGGTCAGCCAGCTGGGAAGGGAAGGTTTGGAGTGGGAAGGAGGGTCACTGACATAGCCACTGGGAGACCCAAGGGGACAAAGAACTTGTTTCTGGGTTTCAGTGTACCCTGACAGTCATGCATTATTCACTCAACAAACGCTTTTTAAAATGTGCATGCATGCGTGCATGTAGGCAGCTGCACATTGGCTCCCATATACACAGTGTGCCTGTAGAGGTCGTAGGATAACTGGGGGGGTTCCCACTTTCCGCCTTGTCAAGAGAGAATCTGTCTTGTCTCTGTTGGTACTTCAGGCTAGGGGACCTTCTGGACCCTGTGAATACTGACAGAGGCTGCAGAGGGCCCAGCCGGGAGCATGCAGGAACAGGGGAATGCAGTTACAGAGCCTGGAGTGTTCAGGGAGACCTTCCTGAAGGAGGAAAGCGACACACCAATTCCTCAGCTTTGATTCCATTGGCTTTTTGGATCTCACCAGTCCATTGCTGAAGTGGAAGAAGCTAAGCATTGTAGGGTTACTAAGCAACGTCCACGTGACCTCTGCCCATCGTGTCAGCAAGAGTGCTCACCTACCATCAGAGCCCCTGTGTTAGGGGACCTCTGTTTTTGTTCTCTTTCCCCTCTAGCTTGCGAACCCCATCTCTTGCCCAAGGTCAGAGACCATGGCATATCCAGTCATGTCTCCAAGATGTAGCTTAGACCCGGACACATGAAGTGGGAGGTTGGACCCACTTGCTCATCCAGCCACTCGGAGCAGGACTGCTCAGGGCTGCATCTCCTCCCTGGGATCTTGGGTGAAGGTTTTCATGGCTCAGGGAAAAGTATATCACATCTGTGCCAGAGGAGAGCCTTGGCTGCCATTCTGCAGTGCCAGTGCCTAGTCTTTTGAAATGGAGCTTCCCACTATCCTGAAGCTCACCAAGCAGCAAGGCTGGCTGGCCAGTGAGCTCCAGGTATCTGCCTGTCTCTGCCTCTTAAGATCTGGGCTTCCAAGCACCACCATGCCCTGAGTTCAGACTCAAGTGCAGATTCTGGAGTTCAGACTCAAACCCTCATGCTTGCAGGGCAAATGTTTTACTGACCGGGCCATCTCCCAACCCCCAAATTAGAGTGGTTTATAAATGAGAAGGCTAGGGTCTACCCAAGGTCCATCCCTGTGTAGAGCCAGTCAGTTTTCAAGGATGTGGTACTATTGCCTCTTCTGCCAGAGGTGCATTCAGCTCCTCTCCCCAACCTGTGCCCACAGGCAGAGACCTTCAAGTCACAAGCATGGAAAGTCAGCTCAGGGCTGTTTGGACTTCCTGTGCAGTTAGCGAACTCAGTGGAGTATGAAAAACCGAGAGCGTCAAGGAGCATAAATCTGCCCAATGAGTGCAGATTAAAGACCTCTCAGCACCCCATCCCCGCACCTGTAATTATAGCCCAGTGAAGATGAGCCTGGCTGACAGAGGATAAGGGTGAATCCCACCTGTCACCATGTGGCCCCTGCTTTGTCATTATGGTTTACAGCCCCGCCTTGGGCCTCACAAGCAACGCCCCGCCTCAGAGGATCACTGTCAACCGGGTACGGAAAGGCTTCCTGTCTATCTGAAGACACCAAACCAGACCCAGATACCTGGCCAGAGTTTGTCGAAGGATTAAGGAGAGATGCCCTCCCTACCTCAGACACAGATGAGGGTACAGTGGTTTCCACCTTCCTAATGCTGCCTTTTATGCATTATGCCTAAATGCGACCCTTTAATACAATTCCTCAGGCTGTGGGGACCCCCAACCATAAAATTATTTTCGTTGCTACTTCATGACTGTCATTTTGCTACTGTTCTGAATCATAATGTAAATATCTAGCATGCAGAGGGTCTTAGGCAACCCCTGAGAAAGGGTCGTTCCACCTCCAAAAGGGTCCAGACCCACAGGTTGAGAACCACTGGTGTAGAAGGAGACGGGAAGTTCACAGGGCACTAAACATATGCGCCACCTCTCTGAAGGCTATCTGTTCCCCCACAGGCCCAGAAAAGCTGACCCAGTAAAATGGGAGGAAATTCTTCGTTGCTCTAGAACCCAGGGCGGAGCGGCTCTCACCTTCAATCCTACAGTCTCCCTAGAAAACTAAACCATCTGGGGCACCGGGCGCCATTGGCAGCAAAGCACACACACTCTTTCTGGAAATGACCAGATAGCAGATACGTCTGACTCTTTGGAGCAGAAAGTCATTGTTTCAATATCCTCTCCCTGCCTTCGTGGCCCCCTCAAGCACCTAGAGGTGGCACCCGAACAGATGAGCATGTGACCGTGGGGCAGAGTCAGCCTCTGCTCTTACTCCGCCAACCGCTGCTCTCCAGAGCCACTAAGAGGCTCAGGTCCCCATGTTTCCCGGAATTTTGCTTTTTGCTCAAACTAGAGAGAAAGTCTTTGTGGAGGGAAGTGTTCTGAAGAGGGGCTGGGTGTGGTTGCAAATTCTCCCTGTGACCTAATGTCCCTGGAAGGGCTGAAAACACTGGGTGCCTTACCCAGAAACTTCTGGAATTGGATGGAATTGAGAGACCTTCTTTCTGGTGCTACATCTCGAACATTTAGGAAATGCCAGGGGCACAGTCTGTACTTTATAACAATCTACTGACTCTCTGCCTGCTTATCTACTTATATCTATCTATCTATCTATCTATCTATCTATCTATTGTCTGTCTATCTACCTTTTTTTTTAATGTGTATTGATGTTAAGGTGTCGGATCTCCTGGAACCGAAGTAACAGACAGTTGTGAGCTACCATATGGGTGCTGGGGATTGAACCTTGATCCTCTAGGAGAACAGCTAGAGCTCTTAACCACTGAGCCATCTCTCCAGCCCTATCTTGAGACAGGGTCTCAAGTAGTTCAGGCTGTCCTTTAATTCACTATGTAGCTGAGGGTGGTCTTGAACATCTATTTATCAGAGCTAGGATTGATTTACAAGGGTGTACCACCATGCCAGGTTTTATGCAATGCCAGGGATGGACCCCAGGGTCCCCTGTATGCTAGTGAACAACTCCACCATCCCAGCCATTTCCTGAGTCTGCTGGCTTCTGGTACTAACCCCAGATGTTCTGGATGTCCAGCTGTGGCTCTGCTTGTCTGTCCTAAGAGTCCAGGGACTCTGAACACAGTCCACCTGAAGTTTTCACGTGTTGTCTCTGTGACAGCTAGGAATGTCCTGTTCTCTAGTCCCCTTAACCACCCTACAGAGTCATCACTAGTCAGAGATGCACACTGGGAAGGAGAGGGCACTTCCATGGACATCTGCACACGACTCATTCTGAAAGGTTTCGTCTCTACGTCTTGATTCAGAGCTGGCTAGATATTCCTAGTTACAGGGGACACGTGCAACTTGCCATTCTTCTTTTCCTTTCTGTTTTTCCACATCATTTTTTTTTATCATGTATACTATGATCTTTATTTTTCACAGTCATGAAAAATTTGTTTCTAAAATACTTGACCAAGTTCTCAAAATTCAGAATCAGGGACTGGTGAGATGGCTCACCAGGGTAAAGGTTCTTGCGGCTAAGCCTGATGATCTGAGTTCAATTCCCTATACCTATACAATAGAAGATGGGAACTGACTCCTATACGTTGTCCTCTGACTGCCACACATGCACTGTGATACATGCACACCCATCACACAGAGGAGGAGGAGGAGGAGGAGGAGGACGACGGGGGGAGGGGGAGGGGGAGGGGGAGGGGAAGGGGGAAGAGGAGGAGACGACACAGGCGTCCAGGTCCAGCCCCCAGCAGCTCTCTAGGCTCTAACAGGTCTGGTGCACGTGAGACTCTTGTTTCGAGGACACACACCCCCACACACACCCCCCTGTGAGTCTCACTCAGGTGAAACTAGACAAGGCTTGGATGAAATCTGTCCTGGTCACATGACCTCTGCTCTCTGCGATGCCCTGGGTTTTGTAAGAAAAGCCGGGTGCAGTGGGGCACGCCCACAATCCCACAATCCCAGTCTAGGGAGGAGGAGTGTGTGTTAGAGGTTAAGCCTAGGGCTCCATGAAGAGTTGCAGGCCAGGAGACCTTGTCTTCAAATAGAAAGGAGAGAGAGAGAGAGAGAGAGAGGAAGAGAGATAAAAGAATGAATGAAAGAATGAAGAGGGAATAGAGAGAAGAGGAGAGGGGAGGAGCAGGGGAGAGGCATGGAGGAGAGAGGGAGGGAGAGGAGGGGAGGGAAGGGGAGGGGAGGGAAGGGGAGAGGAGGGGAGGGGAGGGGAGGGAAAGGGAGGGAAGCAGGGAACTCAACACCCTGTAGGCCTTGACTTCCTACAAAATGTCTCTCTCTGTGTGGCATTGTCACGTACCTCTGGCTAGCCTTAAACTTGTAGCCAAGGATGCCCTAACACTTTTGATACAGCCATGGCTACATTTTCATCCTCTGGCCTAGACGGAGTTCCTCTCAGTAGTCCTGAGTCGGTCTCCTTGAAGGCCTCTTCCCCACTTCCCCAGGCTTCCTGCATTTTATCTGTTCCAGGCTGCCTCCAACTCCAGCAACCTGGGCGGCTTAATTACACTAATTGCCACCCCAGGCTGTGAGTTTTGAGTTAATGCTCTCCGAGGTGATTCATGTGGTAAACGACACAGCTGGGATGTCACCAGGATTCGCCTTCTAATCCTAAACTCACTTAAGATACCAACCGTGTCCACGCCCCCAGAGCTGGCGGCTGAAAGAGAGGATGGAGGGCCCCGGGGACCCCCCACGGTGTCTCCTCATCCCTGTCTCCACCTCTGGCTTTCTCCTTGTCATCCCTCCTTGAGCAATCTTGACACACCCTTCCTTAGAGCAGGCAGGGCTGTACTTGTTGATGAAAGTCATCGCGTCCTACGATTATGGTTACAAGGCACTCGGGAGGAAGAAAAGAGTGGAGGGGTTCATGCCCCCCTCCCGTGACAGGTGTTTTTATTTGCATCTCTGGCAGAAACTCCTGACTCAGTTGTCCCTGTGCTCCTTGTATCCCATCGCTCCACAGCGCAGTCACCTTCCACCGGCTCCACTGCCTATGGCTGACAAAACTCTATACCCATTAAGTCCGTTTGATTCGCTGCGTCCTGCTCAGATTATCCGTTGCAGCACATAAAAGCCCCAAGTTCCGTGAAGCCCCATCGCGTATATTCTCAACCCGTGACCTTATGATCCAGCCTTGGAAATCACAAAGCTTCGCCTCACACCCATTTCACCCCGTTACCTCCGTGAGAAACGCCCTCCAGCATCACTTGTGTGACCAGATCCTCCTGGCTCCAAAAGCCTGACTCATCCAGGACAGTCTCTAAAGCTCAGCCTCTTCCTTCCTTGCTGGGATTGCTGTTTGAGCCCTGCAGTGAGCCATCTTGCTAGTTGGTTTACAGCATTTAGGATTTGATTTCTCTGGTGCTGATACGTCATCTCTCTAGGTCCTAGGTAAAGCATACCCAACGTCTACAGGGCTCTCAGTATGTATCAGTCTCAGTACTGGGTTCTTGTGCAACCATAACTCACTTATTTCTGGATAAGAAGCTGGAAGGATGGAGTTTCACCAGCTCATTCTGCTGGTGTGGTAGCACAGGCTTGTAATCCTAGCACTCAGGAGGCAGAGGCAGGAAGATCTTGAGTTCAAGACCTGCCTGGGCTATACAATTAGACTGTGCTGGTTAGCTCTCATTGCCAACTTGATGTAACCTAGAATCACCTGGTAGGAGAGTCTCTAGCTCTATGAGGGACCACCTACTTTGGGTTGGCCTTTGGGGATATCTTTGGAAGGATCATCTTCATTGATGTGAGTGGAAAGACCTAGCCCACTGTGGGCAGCACTACCCCCTAGGCAAGGAGTTCCAGACTGTGTAAGAGTGGAGAAATGAAAGTGAGCACAAGCAAGCGAACTACTGAGCATGCATTCATTTCTCTCTCCTTGACTGTGGATGAGATGTGACTGGCTATTTGAAATTCTTGCATTGACTTCCTCTCAATGATAACTGTAGCCTGGAAATGTGAGCTGAAGTAACTCCTTTCTCCCCTAAGTTTCTTTTTGCAACAGAAAAGAACAAAGATCCTGTCTCAAAACAAAACAAAAACACCAAGGAACTAACGGGCCACTTTGCATGACCAAGTTCACAGAGGCTTAATGCCCTTACCTACTTGTCACTAGCCCTCTTTCCTAAGGCCAGTCCGTCCTCTCTGCCAACCCAACTGTTCCTTTAGATGCATTTCCTTTATCTCGCATAGAATGCTCAAAGAGTACTATTAATCTGATTTTTATCTGTCAACCTTAACTGGCTTTTACTGCCTCTATTTGGGGCGTTAGTTTAAGACATCAGAGTCTCACGAAGAAAAATCTTAGGAAGATCTAAACATGTTCCCGGTTTAACAGTTTGATTTGATAGAGAAAATGGGAGTCTAGTCCCAGGTAAGTTTCAAGTGCCTGGGAAGGAAGTAGTGACCTACTGATTCTGTTGGTTGTTTCTGTTGGCGGTGGTGACGGTGGTGACGGTGGTGGTCGTCATGACAGTGGTGGTGACGATGGTGGTGCTAGAGGCGATGATGATGACCGTAGAGGTGATAGCAGTGATGATGAGGGTGATGGTGAGGGTGAAGACTGTGATGAAGATGATGATGGCAATGACATTGGTTGCGGTTGCGGTGGCGGTGGTGGTGGTAGCAGTATTTTGGGTTTTCTAAGACATGGTTAGAAAACTGGCTTCCAACTCACTATATATTAAAAGCTGAGAACGGCCTTGAACTCCTGATCCTAAGGTCAAGATCTCCCAAATTCCAGAATTATGGGCGTGTGGTACTATATGTAGCTTTCGTGATGCCTCCATTTTCTTCCTAGTCTGGTCCAAAGACTACAGCCACGATGGCTCAGGGTACCCCATAAACAAATATCTCATTTTACACGTTCTTTAAGCATCTGCTTGCCAAAAAGTCTTGGGCTCTACTTATCTCCCTCCACCTTCTCCTCCAAGACTGCATCCGTGCCCTTGTTGTGTCCCAAGCTAGAAAGACTGGATCTCCCAACCCCTCTACCCATGAATGTGACTTCATTTGGAATTTTTCTTTGCTGATGATCAAGGCAAGAAGGGGGAATCCAGCAGTCCTTGATCTAGCATGAGGGCATCCTTACCAGAAGATGAAATGAGACTTATATTGAGAAAGCCTGGTGACTACTGAGGCGGACCTTGAATTGGTACAGCGGCAGGGTGTTCAGGGACGCACAGAGGAAAAGGATTCAACCCTTGAACCTTTATATGCAGCCTGGGCCTGATGACACCTTGGTTTTGACCTTCTGGACTCCAGAGCCATGAGGGAATGAATAAGTATACTGTAACTCGCTCGGGTTATAGGACTTTGCTAAGCCAGCACTGGAAAGTGAACACACACCATCTTTTTACAGCAGGTGCTATGCCAACAGTCACATGATCTGGGCATTTAATGGCCACTCGCCAAGAAAAGCGTCAACCCCACAGTGCTCTGTGGCCCCATTTTGTCTACTGTCACACATACGGGGTGGGGCACACAGTGGCCCCCCAAAAAACTAGCTTTTGCTTGTATGCATGTGTGGAAGTTCCCCTCTCCATTTAGCTGAGTGTCAGTAAGGTCTCCAACCCCTTAGGGAGGTCCCAAGACCACACAGTCATGACTTGGGTTCATTTTTGATGGATTCTCACTCGTACTGGGACACCTGGCAAGGATCCTGTGGATTTAGAAGGTCCTTAATCCCTGTGCTGGTAGGGTACCCCTGAGGATCATCAGGGACCTACCCCTGGGCAATTAACTAATGGGTGATTGAGAGCAATCAAAGCTTCCATCAGAGTACAGAGGCCAACCTTCCTTCGGATATCTGAAAACAAAGCTTATCATCAATGCATAGGCCTCAAAACCAAGGAAATAAGCCTAAAAGCTCCAAGAATTGAATCAAACTCCTAGCATCAAATTGCAGCCTGCATGGTCTCTCCCTGCGGCCTCCTGGCATCCTCAGGGTAAGACCACACTTAGCTACTAACCTTTCTCCTAAATTGCTCATCTAAGAGAGACCATTATTCTAATGAAATACCTCAGCTTGCACGTTCTTGGTTTCAGCTAAAAGGTTTTCTTCCTGAAGGCTCTGCTCCCAGCAACGCCTTAATTTGGGGCACGGTGGCAGGTGTGGGGGGGGGCTTCCTCCTGGCTGTCTGGAGAGGGTTTTGACAGTTTCTTTCTATTTGGCTTATTTGGCTTATTTCCTAGTGTGGGTAAACATGCCCTGGATTAATGACGATGACAACTTGAAAAGATGGGACTGCCCCCACGAAAGGATCAGAAGGGCCAAGCTACAGCGGGGAGGAGGTGGAGGAGGCTCAGCCTACTTCCGCCCCTGGGAAGGAAAAGCTCGGACCTGGAGGGTGGCAACCGCGCATTGTAAGGGTCTTTTTGCACAGGATGCCCTCTAGGGAGGAGCTGGCTTTAGGAGAAGCGTTCTATGCTCCTGAGAGCGCCCGTTCCAGAGAGGCTGAGTGGTAAGAAGCCCAGGGAATGTCTGAGGGATCCAGTACTATCGTGTCAGCCATCCTCTTGAGCTTCCTGCTTTACAAGATGTCTGCCTTCCTTCTCCGCCAACATCTGGGCTCCATTCACTGGGGTCTCCAAATGACCTTTGCAGGGCTCAGTCTGGCCCGAGGAGGAGCTTGTTTCAATCTGCCCAGTGTGTGGTGGTTTTATTTTGTTTTATTTTTTTCTGCATGTCTTTCTACTGAGTAGTAGTTTTTCTGCTGACAAATAAATGGGAAGTTTTAGCTGAAACTGCCCGATGTGTCTTAGAACATCAGACAATCCGTCCCTGCGGGTCCCTGTATTGTCTCTTGGCTGTGGCAAAATAACTGACTAAAGCAGTTAAGGACAGAAAGGTTTGTTGTGGCTCACAGTTTGAAGGAGCAGTCCTTCGTAGCAGAGGAGGCATTGAGGCGGGAGCTGGAGATAGTGGTCACGGAAGCAGAGAGAGAGAAGATGCTCAGCTGCCTGGTTCCCTTTTTATGCAGTCCAGGACCCCACCTAGTTCATTTCCAGGCGATGCCCACAGTGAGGGCAAGTCATCCCACCGTAATTAGTCTTCTGGAAAATTCCACAGACATGCACAGATATTTGTTGCCATGGTGATTCTAGGTCCTGTCAAGCTGACAGTGTCAATAATCAGTGTCCCCTTTCCACATGGTGGCTATTGCAGGCACATGGGGAAACAACCTTGTCCCCCTCACTGACCTCTCTGAGCACCTGTCTCTGGTGAGCAGTACCATTTGAAGGCACAACACACATGTGTGAGTGTAAACACACACACACTTGAACACACTCACACACACACATACTTGTACACACACACACCATGTAACAGGCCGCACAGCCCTCCAATTTATTTTTCAAGAGCAGATCGAAGGTCACCATCTCCATAAGATCTCTAGGTTCCTCTTAGAACAATTCCCCGCTGTCCTTCCTGCAGGTGTGTGTCCCATTTGCTTAACTCATTTGGGTACAACGACTCTGTCTGTTACCTGACAAATTTCATTTAATCCCCTGCTCCAGGAAGCCTTACCCGATTGCTCCCCACTCCTGCCTCTGCCCTTTGCAGCTTGCTTTCCCCAGCGGGAAAGGGTTTCATGAATGGAAAAGGCTTTCATGGCCTCTCCTGTTGGACCGTCAGCCCTTGGGAAGCAGGGTCTGATGCTTCTTAGCCCCAGAGAGGAGGGGTCTCCTGGGATGTGTTCCCAGAATGCAAAGAGGAGACAAGCAGGTGCTGCTAGGAAGGACTGGCAGAAGGGAAGAGAGACAGACCAGGAGGTGGGATGGAGCTCAGGCAGCTGGGGCTTCTAGGGCTGGGTGATGTCGAGTATTCAGAGGAAGCTTGTCTGAGAACAAGGAGTCTCAAGGCCCAGGAAGGCAAGAACAACTGTGTTGGTACAGCTTCTGTCTTTGCTGGGGAACCTCGAGGTGTATCACCCCAGGGGATGGTTGCAGTGGAAGCTGGCTTGGTTCTTGGAGGCTGGAAACAGTCATCTTCTGTTCTTCTGCAGGGAGGCCTGAGTGACCCAGCACCCAGTGTATTCTCCCAGAAGTCACAGTGATGGCTGGGGAATCCCAGAGATGCCAAGTGAGGTGACTGAGCCCAAGGTCTCAATAGTCATAAAGATGACCTTCACCTCCTGTGAGGCCGGCCGCCTGGCTTGTCAGTGACCCTGGGATCAAGGAGAGGAATGATGGCGGAGCTTTGCGTTACTCAGGAAGAAGAGGGGACTGGACCCAGGAGATGACTTAGCCACCAAGAAGTGAGGCCAGCAGACCTACCCAAGCTTCCTGGCTGTTCTAGTACCCAGAGGAAGGGGACTCCCAGGCACCTCCTGCTAGGTTCAGCATTAGCCCTCCTGTCTACTCTCCCTGCCTTTCCCCAGTCAGGACTGTATCACCAGCAGGTCCCTAAGCGACAGCCTTGGATCTGTGGATACATCTCCCCTCCCTTCCTCTCTCTCTTCCTCCTAGCAGCAAGCTCCCTTAGGCTCCCATTTCACAGCGCATTTGGGGGCACCAGGATATGTTCCCCCTCCCAAGGCCACAGAATGGAAGTAGCAGAGCACAAAGTCACCATGCTTCATCTTGAGGAAATGTGGCAGTTCCCATTGACCTATGTAAAGATGATATACAGTCTGTGAGTCTGGGTACTTGGTGTCAGATGCCACAGTCCGGGGGTCGCCCACTCTGCCTACAGGTATCTTGTGCAAGTTTGGAGCAGGGCCACTTCCTCGTCCTCCTCCTCCCTCCAGCCCTTCCTCCTCTCCCTCCTCACCCCTCCCCCGCTGCTTCGTGAGAAGAGCTGGCCACACCCTCAGCCTGATGCCGTGCCTGCCGCCGCCACCCTCCCGGCCTCCCGGCCAGGCCACCACGCGGCCCGGCAGACTCGGCGGCGCCAGAGCACCTGCAATAAGGCGGCGGGCCACGGCTGCGCTGATAAGAGGTGTATGTTGTGGGGGGGGGGTGCGCAGGATGCTTCTCCCCCTCTCCCTCCAGCGCCACTAATGGACTTTCGAATGTCGCCTCCTGCCTGCCTGGGTTTCTGGTCCCTCCTGGCTTTCTCTCTTCCATTCTCCACCTCTGATTCTACCCCCTCTCCCTCCACACACACTCCTCTTGTCTTGTCTGAACCCCCCCCACTCCGTCCCTTCCTCTCTTTCTTCCCATACTTATTTTCTCTCCTTCCTCTCTCCCCATCTTCTCCCTCATCTGATTTGCCTTCACCTATGTCTCTGTCACACTCCATTCTCTCCCTGTCCCCCCACCCCACCCCACGACCCTGCCTGCTCCCCTGAGCCTGGTCTCTGGACCCTGGAACACTCCCTCCACCACCACTGGAGCTGAGCAGCTGGACCCCTGGGGCGGGCTCAGCGGGTGTCCTGACGTCAGTGGGCGGGGCTTATCTACCTGGGGACTTTCATCTGAAGCTGCGGGTGCCCTTCACAAACAGTGATTAAGGCCCACCCGCCTGGAGGCAGGTCAGGGGATATGGCCGCCTGGCCAGTTATTTTCTTTATTAATATGCAACCCTTCCTTTAAATGAATTTAGTGCAGGGAGCGGATCCTGAACAAAGCCCTGGAGATTAAAGGTCTCTGCGGTTGCAAAGGCCGAAGGTAGCTCACTCTGATAGATCAGGAATGTGTGTGTGAGTGTGTGTGTGTGTGTGTGTGTGTGTGTGTGTGTGTGTGAGAGAGAGAGAGAGAGAGAGAGAGAGAGAGAGAGAGAGAGAGAGAGAGAGAGAGATATTTTGGATGCTTCTTTTTTCTTCAGGGCAGCCTCAGCCGGGGGCTTAGGAACTAAACCTCTTCATCCTGCTCTCCACACAGGGGTCCAGACCGGAATGGGGTCTCAGCATGGGCCCTGTCAGAGAAACAGCGGTGTCTATGGGAACAGGGCCCCTCTTAGACATTGGATTCTGGTGTGTGGCACCTCTGCCGGGCCTTGACTTGAGCCACTTGGCAGCCTGCCTCAAGGGCTGGACTCAGGGCAAAACAGTCACTGTTTTGTGCTACAGCTCATGTCCAGGTTTTGGGGGACTTGCTTCTGCAGGAAGTTCAGGTGGTCCAAAGGCCCATGAACTTCCGAAGGAGACATCTTCCCCCAGATGCTCCGACAGAAATATTTCTCGCACCTGCTCTGGTGTAAGCAGTCATAGATTTCCCCTGGAAGCAAAGGCAGAGTGTGTGTGTCAAAGCCTTCCAGCAGTACTGGTCCCATTGGGGCCACCTAGACAGCTCCACGGGTAAAGGAGCTTGCCACCAAGCCTGATGTGTTGAGTTCCATCCCTGGGATGGACATGGTAGAAGGAGAGAATCCTGCCAAGTTGTCCTCTGACGCTGGCAGGAGTGTGCATATGTGCGTTCGCACACACACATGCCAAAGTTATATATACAATATACATAGAGGGCTTTTCCCACCAACTCTGCCTCTAGTGTAAAGAATTACCGAGCTTACAGCATCCCTGCAAGGTTCCTGCTGTGCAACCTCAGGCAAGTTCATTTGCTTTCTCTGGGCTTCAGCTGGAAACAAGAGTCTAAGGATTTCACGGATTCCTTTTAAAGATGGGGTTTTGCATTGTAGCTCAGGCTAGCTCAAATTCATAATTCTCTTGCCTCGGTCTCCAGAGTTCTGGGATCACAGGCTTGAGCCACCGCCTGCCTCCGGGCCTCAGGATCTCTCTGAGCTTTTCGGGACTCTGATGGTACTCTTGACCTCACAGTTCATCACAGGAGGGACCTGAGATATCCTTACACCAGATTTCACACCATCATCCCTGAACCACAGCACCTTGATTTTTCTTATTAGGGAGGAAGTGAACTTTAAAACATGTACATGCACCCACATATATGCACACATTGCACACATGCATACAGAGAATACACCATGCACACACACATATACACAGGCATACATACATACACATATATGTAGGGGGACGTTTTGCCTTCCATTAAGAAAACGTTTACACACACACATTATATAGACATAGATATATAGATATATACACATAAAACACACATTTTCACACAGACAGAGACCTAATTATATTAAGACAGAGTGACCTGTTAGCCAGAAGCTGAGGATTTGAGGAGTTTTCTTTAAACGAAAAGAAATTTTTAAAAAGGGAAGAAAGAAAAAAAAACCCACAATTTTTTAAAAAAAGCTTTCTCGCCATTTGGCGGATATTTGAAAAGACTCTTTTTTTGTCAGCTCAGCTTCCTCTATCACTGCAGACCTTCCTCCGCCTGTTTAATGGTGGCGAGCCAATAAAACAAACTGGCTCTGGTTGAATCCCAGTCCCAGGAATGCAAATATTCACCGTGGAGTCAGGTTTTCTGTTCATGCGCTGCATTTATTTATTTATTATTTATTTATTTAATTCGCACGTTTGTTCACGTGACACACGTGTGTGGAGGTCAGAGGACACCTGGCAATAGCAGGTTCTCTGCTTCCCCCGTGCGGGTCCCAAGACCACATTCAGGTCGGTGGCCAGGCTTCGCAGCCTTTACCAGCTGAGGCATCTCGCCGGCCCTGTGTGAACTTTTGTATAATTGACGCCAGGGACCAAATCATAGAAAGTCCGGGAGATCTAAAGAGAATATTGAGTCTATAAATCAAATTTCTTGTCATCAAAGATCAAGATCTTGCTAATAGCTGAATTGCGGGAGGAGTCCGCGCTGTCTTTGAGGAAGAAGGAACGCCGCCGAGTTGGCTGTCCCTGCCAAGAGCGATAGCCGAGGGGAGCCTGTGGCAGAGAAATCTAGAATGTGATTACACACAGGCCATGGCGCACACTCTGATCTTGGATAAGTGGGTTAACCACGTGGTGTCCTGTTCTCCCATCTGTGAGATGGAGAGATAAGGCCGGGCCCCTGGGTCCAGCGTGCAGATAACTTCCGGAAAGCCCTTTGAGCTTCTTGGAAATCGCCGCTGAGATATGAAGAGGCGCCAGTGTGGTGGCGAGTGGCACCATCTGGGTTCAGGCTGGGTAGCTCTGGTCACTGGGCTGGAACAGGCACCCCTCCTGGCCTCGGGGTCTCCTCTCCTTCTCCAATTGCCTTTCCCTGCAATCTTCCCTGCTCCACTCCCAAAGGGGCACCAAAGCATCTTCCTGTCTCTGGATTGTGCCTCCTGTCATTCAGTCCTTGATTTTGTTCACATCAACTCGGGCCCCTACCCCAGTACACCTTCAAAACCTGCCCTTTCCCCACTGTAATCCTGTCGGTAAGAGCCAGCCTGTCATAGGAGACCATTCCCTGGGATAAGCGTTTCAAAAGCAGAGCCTCCCTTGTCTCTGCAAAGATTCATAGGATCGAAGCCCTTACTACCCTCTTCTGACATATTTAAGACTTTCTCTGATATATTCCATTAAGATACAACTCTCCCAACACTCAGAGGCCGAGGCAAAAAGGTCACAAGTTCAAGGCAGCCAGAACTGCGTATCAAGAAACTGTCTCAAAACAAAACAACAAAAGCAACCCACAAAATGTCTTGCTTTATAGGTACATATCACATCTTAGTCCTTTTGCCAAAGATGGGACAGACAGAATTCCCTGGTCCTGGATTTTCAGAAAATCACTCTGGGAGACCCTCAGAGTCTTTGCAGAGGGGGTGAACATCCCTTGAAACTGAGTACGTGTCTTAATTTCCCTGGTGTCTCCAGGATTTTCAGACACCTGCTGGGCATGTATCAAATACTCTGGCTGCTGGGACCAATGAAAAGGTCAAGCCTCCACAATTCCTCATCTAAGTTTGCCTCTGCCCAGGACAAAGTGCAACTCCAGCCTGCAGAAGGCTACTCCCAGATCATCAGGAGCCAGGGTTCCTCTGTGGGAGCTGAACCCTCTTTACTGTCCTTGGAGACTTCATCTGACAGGTGGATGATTAACAAGGGTGATGGGTGGTGTGGAAGACTTCAAAAGACCCCACCTAGAATAGGGATCGTCACTGATTACCACTGTGTCGTGACTTGTCTTGTCTTGACAGTTACAAGTCTCATCTACTTCCTGGAGACACTGGAACAAATGATGTTAGCCTATTCCCAGGTGGAAAAAGAAACAAATTTTGATGGAAACAGAACAGTACCAAGAATACCAAGGTTAGGATTGGCATTGTAGCACACGCTTTTAATTTCAGCACTTAGGAGGCAGAGGCAGGTGGATCTCTGTGAGTTAGAGGCCAGTCTGGTCTACCCAATGGTGAGTTCCAGGCCAGCCAGGACTACACAGAAAAAAAAAATTGGTTTGGGCATATTAGCACACCCCCTATAACCTCAGTCCCACAGAGGTTGAGGCAGGAGGATTGCTGTAAGTTGGAGGCAGGCCTAGACTACACAAGAGACCCTGTCTCAAAACAACAACAGTACCAACAACAACAAGCAGACAGTACAATAACACAAGGATAGAACAGAGAGCCATTCCTCAGCAGTGACTCCAAAGTTAGCTAGCAGGAGGCTGAACATCCCAAGTCTAGCTCCACGTCTCTCCCTGTCACAAGCCCACTTGGGGATCCAGCCACCTACATAAGAGTAGGAATGAGACTCTCATCCTTGGAAGTCTTGACTCTTTATGAATGGAACTTCTGCTGGACAGCAACAGGACATCAGACTACTTGCAAGTTCAAAACTCACCAATGCCTCCCGAGAACAGGTCTCCTCTTCTTGGCAACTCGTGCCTGTGCCCTCTGGATGTGACTTCGCTCACCCAGCTCGGCTCACCTTCCTGTCACCAGCTCTGTGTGGATGCCTGGACGTGCGAGACTCGTTTTGGTCCCCAGCATCTGCAGCATTGGGGATGGGGGTCCAAGGGGGAGGAGGACTAGGCCAGGAGCTGCACAGGGGGTCTTTCCATGAATCCTGGGCTCCTTTACACAATGCTGTGTTTGGACTTGTATTCTCTCTCAGCAGTTGTCAGTGTTTGCATGTGCGGCATCCCCCTTAGGCCCACGTGCTTGAGCTCAAGGTCTCCAAGTGGTGGTGCTGTTTGGGGATCCCCAGAACAAATTGGCATGTGTATACATATGTATACACACAAACAAAAACAGAAAACAAGAACCCTATTGACTGTTGGGTGAGGCATTAGGAGGGGGCTCTGTTGGGGGTGGTGTGACAAAACACTCTGAAATAATAAATGGACAAGAAGCCCCCAAAAGCCCCTCCAACAGGCTGGATATTTCCCAGACTGGCACTTGCTTCTCCTGAACACGAAAAAGACTCCCTGCTCCTCAGCACCAGTCCTCATTTCCTTCCTCTCTCAGAGCCTCTGACTGTGTCGCTCTGCTATGTCTTCCAATTTAATTATACAAACTCATGGGAGAAAAAAAAAAACAAACCTCAAGCTGAGCCCAGGGCTTCACAACTGTAACCCCAGCACTAAAGAAGCAGAGGCAGGTGGATCTCTGTGAGTGGAAGACTCACCTGGTCTACAGAGTGAGTCCCAGACCAGTCAGGGCTACACAGGGAGACCCTGTTTCTCTCACACCCACAAAGAAAGAGTGGCAATGTGGGAGTCCACCCATAGCCCAAAGGTTTTCTGTCCACGTCACTGTGTCAAGAACTGCCAATAAATGGCACAAGTTACTGGGAAATCATGCTTTGGTTTCCTGACACTCTTCAGCCCGCAGTGTAAGGAAACTTATCTCCATGTGGCTCACAGACCCCTTAGGGCTATGAATGAGCAAAGGAATACATAAAAGAGTGAACAAAGACCTGCTGGGTATCAACAACCAATCAAAAGTCTAGAATGAACCAACAACTGGATGAATGAATGCATCATCGACCAATCAGAAGCCTGCAATTCAGGATGCTATTAGGGACAATAACCAATCAAGAGTCTAGCTACCAAGAAGCCTGTTATTACAAAGATGACTATGAGGAAACCGTGTGCTTATGACACATGCCACACCCACGATGTGTACCCTTATCCTGGGCATCCCACGCCCTCTTCCCTCATTCTCCCGTTATCTACTCGCCACAGGGCTAAAACGAATTGCACTCACGAGGTAAAACCGATGTTATAAAAGCACCACCTTCCCTGGCGTCAGCCTTCCCCTTCCATTCAAGGCAGGGTTTGTTGAGTGCCTTCAAGATCTCAGGCCCTCTTACCCCTTCTGGGGGTGTCAAAGTTTAAGAAGGGAAGCTATGGTTTGAATGGGAAATATCCCCCACAGCTGCTGTGTTCAGTGCTGGGCCCTCCGTGGCCAGCATTACTGTCGGAAGGTGCTGCAAGCTTTAGGAGGTGGGACTTCCCTGAAGCATGCACTTCACTGACAGTCACCTTTGAGAGTTATACTTAGTGCCTAATCCCTGCCTCTCTCTGACCCCCTCCCCCATAAGCTCTACACGGATCCGAAAGCAATGGGTGATGAACTGAACTCTCGGAAACCATGAGCCAAAATCCATCTTCCCTCTGTTGAATTGTTCGCGTCAGGTATTTTGTCTATGCGATGTGAAATTTACCAAAACGATACCCAGTCCAAACCAATCGATTTCAACTCACCCAGCAGGCCCTGCCATTGGGAAGTCAGCACAGCTCAAACCCCCTTCTGAGACCCTGTCATCCCGCTGAATGCTCTTTTTTTCTCTGACCCACAGACATGACAGGTCTTGGGTGTGGTGAGAAGACACTGGGACTATAACGCCCCTGGTGAGGAACGCTTCAGCTCCATACCTGCTCAGATATCCAAGCAGCGCCGTAGCTTCAGATGCCATGTCTGCCAACCTCAGCTCTGCCCTCCACAAGCATCAAACCAAAGAGAACAAAAGTTAGGACTGGCTGGGTGAGGAAGTAGTCTAGGGTCATCTTCAGACACCAGTCTCTGTACCACAGGAACGATTCAACCACCTGCTCTCTGAGTCTCTCCGTAAATTTCCCCAGATCGGATAACGTTAGCAGCAGGCTCGGCCATATTTGAGATTGAGAATATTTTTTGTCTAAGAAACACGTTAGGGAGTCCTGTGGCTCTCCCACATGTTAGAGGCATTTTGGATAAAGGAGACTAGAACTACATAGAACTGGGGAGCCTGCTGTCCGCTGTGGGAGGTAAGAGGTGGCACTTAATATTCCAAAGTCCTTTCCTTGCGAGCATAAGGACCTGAGCTAGAGCCTAAGAATCCACATAAAATCCACATAAATGGCTCAGGCATGGTGGCGTGCCTGAGCCATTCCAGCAATGGGGAGGCAGAGACAGGCGAATCCCTGGGCTCCATCCCTAAGTTCCAGGTCACTGAGAGACCCTGCCTCAGAAACCAAGGTGAAGCGGAGCAACGGTGGGGTGCACCTTTAATCCCAGCACTCGGGAAGCAGAGGCAGGCAAGCGGGTCTCCGTGAGTTCGAGGCCAGCTTGGTCTCCGGAGTGAGTTCCAGGACAGCCAGGGCTACAACAGAGAAACCCCGTCTCGGAAAACAAATAAACAAACAGGAAACAACAGCAGCCTCAACAACAAAAAAGCGAAGGTGAATGCCAGCTGAGCAACGACACCCAAGGTTGACCCCTGGCCTGGCTTAATCACTTGAACTACCTTGAAGATGGAGAAACTCTGGTTAAACAGGCAGTGGTGAAAGGTATTACAGGGGAAAGCCACCCACACCTTGAGTCAAGACTCAAGACAACACACTCAGAAAACAGTGGGAAAGGGGGAAAGTTCTAGAATTTTAGGGCGCAGGGTGATCCCAGCCTCCCATCAAGACACACACTACCCGTCCTCGCTATTGCATGGCAGGAGTGCCTAGCTTTGGGGGGATTTCCTGATCTGCTGAGCCCCAGTTTTTCTGCCATTTCCCAGAGTGGAGAGCGGGCCCTGTGCTTATTTACAGACATCAGGAGATTCTGACCAGGAACAAGCCATGGTTTCTGGATCTGCCTTAGTTTCATTGTCTATAAGATCTCGGAGACTCCAGGACTGGGAGGCAGCTCGCAGGCAGACGGCTCGCCAGCATGTGCAAGGCTTTAGGAGAAATAAAAGATTTTGAAATAGAATAAAGTAGAATGTTTTCCAGACCTAGCGGCTCAGATCTGGTACCCTGGCTCTTGGGAGGCGGAGGGAGGAGAATCAAGAGTTGAAATCCAACTTTGACTCCGTTGTGAGTTCAAGGCCAGCACAAGATCCTGTCTCGAAAAGGTGATGAACCGATGCGCAAATAAACGAACGAAATGGAGGTTCTCAAAAGAAACCGCTGTATAAAATATTCCTGTTGCATTGAGAAATAAATGCCCACCGAGAGTCTCCACCGGGGAGAATGTGTCTTAGCGGAAGCTACTAATATGCCATTCGAGAAAAGAGTTACTTAACGTTCGGGCCTGTCCGCCTCTTGCTAACAAATCCACATTTTTGTTGTTCTTATTTTGGGACAGTGTCCTTCTGATAGACCAGGCTGCCTCAGATTTACAATCCCCCTGTCTCAGCCACTGGGATGCCAGGCACGTACCACTTTGCCCAGCCTGATCAGCAACATGGTGGTACAGAGAATTACCTGGTCTCCCTTCAACAGGCTGTGGGAAATGCCCTGTGGGGTCAGGCGTGGACTCCAGCCAGGCAGTGGCTTCCAAGATCCAGGACCTTGGGCGAGTTACAGAACCTCTTGTACTTCCATTCTCTTATCTTAAACAGGGGATTACATTGTACCAGGCTTGTTAGTAGCCTTGCAGTGAGGCATAATTGGCTTAATTACACCTAGCATATCGGCAAGCCATTGTAAAGGGTCGTGCTAGCTGACATCCTTCCACCATTTCTTCATCTACAGATGATATGTGACCGAAATGCTCCTCCCCACATGCTGCCTCTTGCCAGACGCTGATGGCTTCCGGAGAAGGTGCGGAGTCTGTGAAGTAGGCATCCTGAGACAGTACCCCCCCACCACCCCCACCCTCACTGTTGAGGTACTGTTGTAGACGTTTAATTTTAGTTATGTTCGAAATGGTTTTGTACACTGTTGGGTGAGGGGCTGCTTAGGTCTTCCAGTTTTGTATTGTCTGCAGGTGTTGGATCTACGTGGGGGACGTTTGATTGCACATGATCTGCGCGTGCTATCAGTAGAGCACCTGAGGCGTTCTGAATCAATAGAAACACCTGAGCTCAGATGCTCGGGGTTCCACTGGCAGTATGGCACTGGCCAAGACGGTCTGGTAGGGTTTGCAATTATAAAATATGCCTCCTTATCATCCTTGGTGAGCCACTACAGCAGCGTAACAACTACAAGGTACCTCCTATCTCTCCTGAAATCACCCAACCCAGATAAGAGCCACCTATTTCCAAATTTGTTGGAGAGGCTTCCTCACCAACTCGTCTTCATGTTTTCTTGTTAGATGTCTTCTATGCATTCGGTCTTTCAGTCAAGGATTTTCCAAGGCCCACACACTGTCCTAGTATATGGGCTTCTCCTTATCATAGTGTACATATTACATGCACGTATGTTTATGCCCACCGTATATTTTATACATATATACACACATGTGCTCAGTATCTGCTGATCCGTAACTTTACTTCTCATGAATTCGGTCACATGTAGTCTATCGTGATTCCAAAACATCAGATGTGAAACTCCAGGTATTAATTCATCGTGGTATTTGTCTGTGCCACTCTACGTAACATGGAGCAATTTTATATATCCTGGGCCAAGCCTCCTTGAATCTCCCATTTGTACAGAGTATCCTCTCTGTATACATTACCATCCCGTGAGTACCATCTCGGTTATTGCAACAGCTTTCTCAACCCTGCAGTTTCCTACTCCCCACAGCTTCAGACATCCACCGGGGTCCTTGGACCACACACCCCTCATAAAAAGGGTGCTGCTGTATGTGTAATGAGCTCAAATCCAACAGGAGATTGGCACATTAAAAATAGCTCTTACTCTGACGGCAGACAAGGGGGACAACCAGTCAGATCAGCCTCTGCAAAAATATTTTTATGATGTGTGAAGAGAATATAGATTTTTTTTTCATTTTGATACAACTTAACAATTTTTGTTTTCTTGCATTTGTTTGTTGGTTTTGTGGGTGCTGTGTATGTGTGTTTCCAGGTGACAGTATATACGTGGAAGTCAGAGGGTAACTTCGCGGGAATCAACTCTCTCCTTCCACCACATTGGTTCCAGCGAATCAAACTCAGGTTGCCAGATCGGCAGCAAGCTCTTTTACCTGTTGAGCCATCCCACCAGCCCCCGGTTCACACATACTAACTCAACTCCTACTAAGTTTCCAGCCTCCGGCTGAGTCCTCTGTGTTGCTGAGATGTGCCCTCCGGAAGCCAAACAGGCGTGCAGGATTTGTGAGACGAAGACATTCCTCCCCCTAAGTGTTCTTAGCTCATCAGAGGAGGGAGCAGTATTGTGTATCGCGTGCAGCGCACAGCATCGGGGGGTCCACTCTCAGGTCACCTGCATGCAAACCATCCACACCAGGCTAGCCCGGTCCTGGTCCATTGACCTGAGCCTCCCCAGCCTCAGTTTACACCGTCCCCACCTTTTTGAGATCACTATGCAAGCTCAAGGATGTGCTACAGCTTGAAGAGTTGAGCAACGAGCCTGGTACACTGGAACACGGAGTGGGTGCGGACGCTACGCTTACTACAATTATGGCAGGAGACTGGAAGAGTATTATTTCAAAACACTATTGCGAGTGGAGAGATGATTCTATAGTTCAGGCGCCTGGCTGCTCTTCTAGAGGACCTGGGTTCGGTTCCCGGCACTGACAGGAAGGCTCACAACTGTCTGCAACTCTGGTTCCAGGGGATTCAACATCCGCTTCTGGTCTCTGTGGGTGCTGCATACATGAGGTGAACATACACACAGGCAGACACCTACATGTGACATAAAAATAAAGAAATACTACAGGCACTATTGTTGAAGTAGCAAATGGCTCGGTTTGATGAAGAAGACTTTGCAGAGGCTATTTTATTTGTTTTTTCCAATGAAGATTTGAGGTTTTTCCTGATAAAATTGACTTGCTCTCTTCTCTTGTATTTTTATGATGGAAAAAAAAAAGTTCATTTTTGAAAGCTGCGAAGTCCAACTCTTCAATATCTACCTGTATTCTCTAAAAGATGGATTAAATGAGACCATCCACCCTGGGTCACCAGGTCCTGAAGGGTTTCCCGGGGCTGAGACATGGTGCCTAAGCTGGGAGTTCTTGCCAAAATGGAATGACCTCTGGGCTTTCACGTGTACACATGTGATGTGCCCATGTGCCCATGTGTAAGCCTCCAAAAGCAGCCAGTACCTGGGTAACAACACATAGCTGCTTCCTGCTCAGAGAGGACAAAGCATGAGACCAGTTGACTTCCTCCCCGGGAAGGGCCTAAGCCACCCTGGCACACAGACTTTTGGCAACTCAGCAACTGTGGTTTCCAATTCCTCAGGGAAGCTCGGGCTCCCAGCAGTAAATGTGACCCTTGGATCCTTCATAGTATTGGAGACTTGGATGGGAGAAGAAATTAACAAGCTCTGTAGGTGGGCAATGTGATACCCATAGCCTCTGTTGGTGGTTCATGATGCATGTGAATGTTGGACCTGCTACTTTATAGCAGTGTCACTTGGGAAAATCTGTCTCCTGTGCCGAGCCTCAGTTTCCCTTTAGAGGACTATGAGGGCTAGCCTATGGGCAATAGCACTTCTTCATAAATGGCAGCCAGGTTGACAGTGGTCATTTCTGCTGGGTTGACATTTTCATGAGCGGTGTCAGGATCGCGAACTGGGATGTAGGTGTCCCTCGTTCCTCCATGGTATTCGCCATCCCAAATGGCGGTGGAACCTTAAACCCACCCACGCAAGAGCAAAAGCAACAGTACAGAAGCAGCATGAGTTTGTTTACAAGCTGGAAATCGTGTTCAGGTGGGGTGCAACAGAAACACACACTGCTTTATTCTATACGTCCCTCCCCGAGGCTCGGAAATGACAAACCTTCCAGATCCCCCTGCTGTAAGTCAACCTACCCTACAGTATGTTCAGAGAGAGCACACGTTGTTCTGTGAAATGAAAATGTGAAGAGAGAGAGGCAGGCGAGATGGCCCAGTGAATACAGGAGCTTGTTGCCAAGACTGAGGTCTTGAGTTCAATTCCCCAGAACCCACACGGCGAGAAGAAAGAACCGCTGCAAGCTGTCCTCTGACCTCCGCCCCCTACCACATACTAAATAGATAAATAAATAAATTATAATTAAAAACTTAAAACTCTTATCACAAATAAATCTTGCTTGGGCTCCCCAGACCTAATGTATAAAGAGTGGCTGCAATTGATGAATGGACCTGGGAAATGCTGAGCAGAAAGTAAAAGGTTTCTTTGCCACTGGACCATCTAGAAGTCTCTGCCCAGTGTTGGGTTCCGAGGCTCTCTGAGAGAGGAGAACGCTGTAGCCGTGCCCCCTCATTTACATGGGCCTGTTAGGTTTTGTTCCTAGAACCTGAACCACCCCACCGGATTGGGTGGGATGGATTCAGAAAACCCCAGCCTGGATGTCGCTGTCACAGTCCTGGGTTCCACACCATCTCCATCCCCACCCTAAGGTCTGGCTTTCTTGGAACTGTCCTTTAGCTTCTTGGTCTCTCAGAACCTTCACTTAACCCACCGACTTCTCTGATCTGTTTCTAAGCTTGTTCTTTACTCCCGGGTGAGTCTAGGTTTCCACCACGACATCTCAGGAAGCAGAATATGAGATTTCAGACAAGCAGGAGACGCTTTCTCCATGCTTCAACCCTCCTTTCTGGGAAGACCACTCTTGTTCTGTAGTAGACATCCCATTTCTCTGAGGAGAGTTGCTAGTGAATGGAGATGCTGATGATGGTGGTGATGGAGATGCTGATGATGTGGTGATGATGCTAGCAATGGAGATGCTGGTGATGCTGGTGATGGAGATGCTGATGATGCTGGTGATGGTGATAATGGAATGCTGATGATGCTAGTGATGGAGATGCTGGTGATGCTGGTGATGGAGATGCTGATGATGGTGGTGATGGAGATGCTGATGATGCTGGTGATGATGCTAGTGATGGAGATGCTGGTGATGCTGGTGATGATGCTAGTGATGGAGATGCTGGTGATGCTGGTGATGGAGATGCTGATGATGGTGGTGATGGAGATGCTGATGATGCTGGTGATGATGCTAGCAATGGAGATGCTGGTGATGCTGGTGATGGAGATGCTGATGATGCTGGTGATGGTGATAATGGAGATGCTGATGATGCTAGTGATGGAGATGCTGGTGATGCTGGTGATGGAGATGCTGATGATGGTGGTGATGGAGATGCTGATGATGCTGGTGATGATGCTAGTGATGGAGATGCTGGTGATGCTGGTGATGATGCTAGTGATGGAGATGCTGGTGATGCTGGTGATGGAGATGCTGATGATGGTGGTGATGGAGATGCTGATGATGCTGGTGATGATGCTAGTGATGGAGATGCTGATGATGCTAGTGATGGAAATGCTGGTGATGCTGGTGATGGAGATGCTGATGATGCTGGTGATGACAGTGCTGAGGGAAATGCTGCTGCTACTACTAATGATGGTGGTGGTGATGATGAAATAATAAATAGCTTATCTTGATGAAGCATGTACCACATGTCAGACACTGCTTCACTCCTGCAAAGGAGGTAAAATGGAAATGAGAAAACTGAGTTGAGTGGAGTCTGTGATTTTTCCAAAGAGCACTCAGCTTTAGAAATGGTCTTTACGTGAAAGATCCCAGTCAAGTCTGCTTCATGTCTCAAGCTATGTGATGATGACTCTGCAAAAGAAACACAAGTAACGGCATCTCTTGGGACCGGGGAGATGACTGTCAGTCGAATGCCTGCCAGCACACATTAGGATCCCAGCACAACCTCCAGAACAATGTTTAAAAAGTCAGATGTAATGGTACACACTTGTAATCCCAGCCTTGGGGAGGTGGAGACAGGAGGATGCCTGGGGGCAAGCCAGCCTAGCTTAGCTAATCCGTGCACTCCAGGTCAGTGAGATGGCTCAGGGGGTAAAGGTTCTTGCTGCCAAGTCTGAGGACCTGGGTTCAATTCCCAGACCCACAATACAGAGAGAACAAACTTCAGTTGTGTGTACAGAGAGAGAGAGAGAAGAGAGAGAGTAATATAAAGATTATTATTGTCCGGAGCTCTCCAAACCCTAGCCCAGGATTTCTTAAACTATCAGATGTAGACAAGTCCCCTCAAACATGGCCTTAGCAACCACCTGCACTTTCTAATTTTCCCTAGCAGGAGAGACATGTTGGTGTGACTGACACATGTGTGAACCTTCTGCCATCTTTGCCACTGGGGTTACCTTATTCCATCCGCCCCTCTGTTTCTTTTCATCTCTATAATGAGGGAGCTGCCACCACACCCCACGGCCCAAGCCTGCTTCCTGGAGCATGCGTCTCTGTGGTTGAACCTTTTGACTTATTAATAAACCTAGCATGGCCTCCGCCCCCACCAGAGGTGATAACAAACCGCCCCACTTCCCACACTGAACTGTCCCCATGTCACATCAGTGGCGCCATCGGGGTGACTGGCGCCACTATGACCGCGCTCCTCCCAGGTGGGGCCATGAGGGTGAAGCGATGCGTGTGTCCACACAGGGACCAATTGTCCCGAATACTTGGAGGCTTGTAAAAGGTGCTATATAAATCAATTATTAATACTAATCAGGGCGTGATAGGACCGCAGACTGGAAGAGAGAGGCCCAGGCAGGCAGACACCGCACCCTCTTTGACAGCCCTCAAGAGCCAGGAAGCTCGCTGCTGATCACTCGGAGAGGTGAGAAGAGAGGATCCTAGAGAGATAAGAGCAACTCTGGACTCAACGCATCCCACCTGGCCCTGCACAAACTCCATCCAACAGCACCACCTTCACAAAGAAAACACCAGCACCTCAGAAACGGCAGGCACTGAGAGCTACTTCGCAGCCCTGTACCTAGTTGTGGGCTCTTTGCTGAAATGAGGGCTACAGTTCCCCCTCGCTGGACTCCCGAGGAAATGATGTCCACCCGGACATCGTGAGTCACATCGTGTCATGAGTGTTGGTCCCTTTTCAGTATGGGAGGCTCAGAGCTTGGCTGATATTTTGAAGCCACTCCCCATCCCTCATCGGGGGATCTGCTTTGTGAGCTTGGGACGAAAGAAGTCATTTTCTCCTGCGATGGAATGATTCGGATGGCTTGACTTCATGTTTATCCTGGAGCATTCCGTGACCTCGGTCTGGTTCGGTGATCCCTTTGGGCGTACGCAAATATCTCTGTGGGTGGTAGGAGAATCATACAAACAAAACACAGAGGGGACGACAGACACGATGCATCTGTGGCATATGCTACCATATTCAAAATGGAGTGACATTTGCTGTCCTGATAGGGGAAAAAAAAGATAATTTTAAAAATTGTGTGTTTTGACCAGCATAAGTTTCCTGAGAGTTTAAGGTTTTGAGAATGGTTACCTAGGATGGAAGAAGGAATCTTGGGGAAGTGTGGAGAGACAGAGGAAAGGCCTTGGCTGGAGGAAGTGGGTCCATACGCAGGCCATGATACTGGCGCACCCCCACCCCCACACACACTAAATAAATAAATATCTTTTGTTCTGTTTTATTTCTCAAACAAAATGTAGTTGGGGGCCGAGAGGTGGCTCA
Organism: Cricetomys ansorgei; assembly: GCA_026225945.1. NCBI lineage: Eukaryota > Metazoa > Chordata > Mammalia > Rodentia > Nesomyidae > Cricetomys > Cricetomys ansorgei. The sequence goes on along the minus strand of JAMJFZ010000818.1, from coordinate 2,567,691 downwards.
GCAGTTTAAGAGCACTGACTGCTCTTCCAGAGGTCCTGAGTTCAATTCCCAGCAACCGCATAGTGGTTCACAACCATCTATAATGGGATCAGATGCCCCCTTCTGGTATGCAGGTGTACATGCAGATAGAGAACACAGATAAATAAAATAAATTAAAAAACAAAACAAAAACAAAAAACAAAGTTGGGTGGGAATTTGCACTTCTTAAGTACGCACTCTGCACCAGGCAGAATCTGGTTGCTTCCTTGTCAAAGTATCCTCTTGGGAGCCCTAAGACAGAAAAGATGGTGGTTTAAGTCTCAGCAGGTTGACATTTACAGAGAGAAAGGCACCTGCTTAAGATGCCGTTACTATGGATGAATGAGGATCCAGGGGCTTCTCCCCACACTAGCTCTTCCTTGCCAGCTCTATGATGGGCACCCTTCACTGAACCCTGGTATTTCCCACTTAGAGAGGCAGTCAGTTTCCTTTGATCCACTGGGCTGGGCCTTAGCCTCCTCTGAGCTTCTCATATTTATTAACTGTGAATTTATCTCCCCAGGGAGTTAGGGCTGTGGGTGCAGGGCCCCTGACCACACCTGCGCAGATCTTACCTGCTCCAAGCAGGTCAGCAGGCAAGTAGGAGCCTTTTAATCTTCTTCTTCCGCCCCTGCCCCCTCCCTCAAGTTCAAACCTGTACCGTAAACAACAGCGTCAGGACCAAAGGTAAAGGAGGTGAAGCATGGGGGCATTAACCCATCACATCCCTTGATAAGGCCTGCACTTCACAGCACCATAAATAAATTCCTATCCAGAGATAAAGAGCAGTAAGCAGTCAATAGAGACAACTGTGGCACAGGGAGAGCCAACTGATGCTATCTGCATACACAGCAAGAACTCCACCCAAGTGTGTCCTACTGGGTGAAGGGTTCCAGCCACATCATCACGCCTTCCCTCATTTACCCTCCACTGTATTCTTTTGAGTCAGGGTCTCTCACTGAGCCTGAAGCTCACTGATTCCCCTCTGCCAACTGCCCACTGCATTCCTAGGATCCTCTGTTGCCCCCCCACACCTCCTCCACCCAGAGCTGAGGTTACAGATGAGAACCACTGTGATGGTTCACCAAAGAAGACACAGAAGCATTTTTATATCTTCAAAGTCCACCAGACCTAAGCAGAGGGAAACACCATCCTGGCCAGCACCATACTTCATCAACAGTAGAACCCTGAGAGTCTGACCTCAGGTGTTTTTATTCTTCCAGAACTCCTCAGGTGTTCTACTGATAACACATGCAGACCATTAGCAGTCAAACCTCCCCCACAGACATCCAACACCTGCAGACAATACGAACTGCCAAGGCCTATGCACCCCTTTTTCCAGCAGTGCACAGAAGCAATTATTTTAAACACAACTAAAAGTAAACTTCCACAACAAACCACCATGTCCAGCTTTTACGTGGGAGCTGGAGATTTGAACCCAGGTCCTCATGCTTGCACATCCAACGTTTTCTTTCTCCACTGGTCCTTCTTTGCTCCTTTCTAAGGGAATCGTCTGCCTGTCTATCATGTGCAGCTATTGGGTCATGAGCCCTGGGAAGGCAACAGACAAGAGCAGGCTCCTCCGATGCGTGTTATGTTGGGGTGTCCACAGGAAATCCTACTGCTTGATGCCATGACAAACCATGTGGGGGAGGCTGCAGGTCGCCTTCATTTTGCTTGCTTTGGTTTTGACTTTTTGTGTTTTGAGACAAGGTCTCTCCATGTAGCCCAGGCTGGCCTGGAACTTGATGCAACCCTCCTGTCTCATCCTTCTGAGTTCTGTAATTCCAGAATGTGCCACCACGCCCGGTTCAGGTGGATTGTTTCTTAAATAATTTATTTGTAAGTTAACATACGAGGTATGAGATAGCGTGTCATTTTTGAACAAAGTCTGCTCGGGTACAGTTTTAAATAAATCCCACAGGGACTTCCTTTTTCCATGCAGTCAGTGGCTCTCTGATCATTCATTATGAAGTTAGAAGATAGTCAAAAAATGCCAATGGTTTTTCTTATTGGGGGAATTCACCCTGTACAGTGAGCTTGCTATACCAATTCCTGTAGGACATTCCAGAGTCAGCCCTCACATAGGTCAGCATCGGACACTCCCTGGGACCTTCCTTCTCCCAGGTCTCTACACCGAAATGTAGTATAGACTTCAGTAGACGAAATGGCCAATAAATAATCTTTGAACTTGGTAGTTGGCTGAAATTAGCGTCTCACAGGCTGGGGTGCACACCTGTAGTAGAGAGCTCACTGGCTCGGCAATTGACATCCTCTCCTACTTTTTCATAGAAACACCTAGATGCCGTGAGAGAATCTGAGTCTACATTTGCTTTAGGAATAGAAAGTCAGGCTTTTGGTTTGTCAGGACTATGAAGTGTTCTCAAAAGTGGACAGGGGGATTGTCACTGCTCCCTAGAAATGAATTTATGAGCCAATAGCTAAGTCCTATAAAAAGTAACATTAAAATATCAATTTGTAGACAGGCGGTGGTGGTACATGCCTTTAATCCCAGCACTCAGGAGGCAGAGGCAGGAAGATCTCTGTGAGTTTAAGGCTGCTCTGTCCTACAGAGTGAGTTCTAGGACAGCCAGTTACAATAGAGAAACCCTGTCTCTAAATATATATATATATATATATATATATATATATATATATATATATATATATATATGCCTAGAATTTTCTGTAAGTCGACATCCTTTATGCCACTCAAATGGCAGGAACAGGAAGTGATCCTTTGATACAAAGAGAAGCTTAGAGGAGGAGGTCTGAGGACCCCTCTGTCCCCATTCCCAAGGCAGCAGTGGCACTCCCAGTGGCCAAGTAGAAGCTAAAGACACAGCCGCAGGTTTGGGTGGGAAGCTTTGCATTGTAAGATTCTCATGGGAGCTCATGACTCCCCAAAGTTCCAGAAACCTATCATGGATCAGGGGGGACGCCATCGACCAGTCACCGAAGTATGGGGTTACCTTGCTTCAGCTGGCCCAGCACAGGACTGTTTGTGTGAATGTGGTGGTCACAGTTTGTATGATCGAATGAATGAATGAATGAATGAAGAGTCTGACAATGAATGAATCAATGAAACGTAATACCCAAACTCCCCCATTAAATGTCAGTTACGTAAGAAGGTCACTTTCTCCAATCTTGCTCCTCCTTCCCCAAGCTCGCCAAGTTCTGTGGTGAGGTTTGAGTTTTCCCTTCTGGGAAGCCATAGAGACGGGAGTCCTGACTGAGGACGGGAATTTGTTCAATGTCAGAGGCGAGGAAGGACTGAGAGGCTGGCTCATGCAGAGTAAATATTTAAGCATGGGAAGTTCGATAGCTGTTAGATGTGTTCAGTCACGGGCTCATCTTTAAAAATCATTATTCTCCCTGATAGCAACACACAGGCTTCAGAAGGGGAACAGACTAACTAACTGGTGACTCGGGAGGCAGCTGGAGCCAGTGTGTCAGACAGGTGCTCCTAAATTGGTTTTTAAAACATTTTTAAAGAAACGAAAAGCAAACATAGTAATGGAGTCTCTTGCAATGTCTCTCCAGGAAGCCGAGGCTTTGAGGATTGCTGAGCTGAGGGGGAGCACACTCTTGTTCTAGACAGGACTTGGGGCAAAGATGGGCAGAGACAGGTAAGGAGCGGAACAAAGAAAGGCCACTCCGTGGTCACGCAAATAAGCAAGGCGTCTGTATTTGGAGCAGATGCAGGTAGCCGGTGCCCAGCAAGGAAGCGCATCACCCTGGCAGAAGCCGAAGTGGGCCCCACACCCATCTGTCTACAGACATTGCATTTGAGTGCCAGCGGTCAGATCTGTAGCTCTCGGCACTTCAGCTCCGAAGTCTGAAGACTTTGCCCTCAGCTAGGACACACAGAGGTGGCGCGCCCAGACCTCCTCCCTGGCTGGTGAGAGGTGGTCTCATTGCTAGAGTATGCTCTGCACTGCCTTACAGTGCCCTTCGGTGGGACTGAGCCCCCAGGACAAGACGTGCCCACCCTCTCCCGGAGCTAGAAGATCGCCCCCAAATAAGCCCTTCCACTTAAAATCCTGCCTAGGATCAAGGTGCCTGCCACTCCTAGGCCTCCCCACCAAGACTCAAAGTGTTTTTCTAAGATGGTGTTGACTGGCACGTAGCCTGCCTCTCTCTCTCTCTCTCTCTCTCTGTCAGCCACCACATGCTATTTGTAGACACATCCACATTGCAGGATGATCAACTTGGAATGTTTAGGTGTGTGTGTGTGTGAGAGAGAGAGACAGAGACAGAGACAGAGGGAGAGGGAGAAGAAGAGGGAGAGAGAGAGAGGGAGAACACTCAGATCCTCTTTACATCTCACCTGACACCATTAACCATAACCCACTCTGGTTCCTGACTGTGCTTCTGTAGCTGCTGGCTGGTGATTCCCATCCTCAATCCTCATGGGGGCAACAACAGTACCTGCCTCGGAGGCATCATGTCTGAATCACATGACGGATGCCTGGAGCCAACGACATACTCGGCCGGTGTCGCTGGACCCAGGAGGCACCTGGCTGCAGACAGAAGCTCTGCCTGCTACGGACTGCGAGGAAATCACCTCACTGCTCTCGGCCTCAGCTTCCTCACGTATGCCGTGGAGGAGAGAGATGCTGCGTCTGGGGCATCCTGATGAGGTCATACGTGCGAAGTGTCCATCTCAGGGCTTGCACAGAGGAAGAGAGGCTTAATGAGACGTTCTTGTGATAAGGGAGATTCACAAATGTTAGACACTGATAAGTTGATTGATAGATGGTTGGTAGATAAGCGATGGATGGATAAATAGCACAGATGGATGATTGGTGGATAGAGGTATGGTGGATATGTAATAGACAGGCAGGTAGATAAAGAATACATTAATAAATATTTTAGATGGGTGGTGGGTGATGGAAGCAGTTAGATAAATGATAGATTAATAAATATCATAATAGATAGAGTTAACCACAAATAGATATACAGGTAGATAGTTAGCTAGCTAGATGATAGGTAGATAGATGATAGATAGATGGAGTTAGCCATAGATAGGTTGAGAGATAGGTAGGTAGGTAGATAGATAGATGATAGATAGATAGATAGATGATAGATGATAGATAGATAAATAGATGATAGATAGATGATATGATGATAGATAGATGATAGATAGATAGATAGATAGATAGATTTTTCTGGGTCAGAATTAAAATTTGTTAAATAACCATCTTCCTACTAAAAATCGAGAAAGTTAGGAGTCGTGGAGGCAGATCAACTGCGCAAGTGTGACGACCAGAGTCCGGGTCCCCGGAGCCCGCATAAATGCCAAGCAGACACAGAGACTGACCTGTCATGCAGACTCAGAGGTGAATGTAGGGTTCGCACCCTCTCGCCCAGACAGCTGGCTACCTAAACCAGCCATACCGCTGAGCCTCTTTTGATCAAGAGACCCTTTCTGGATGAGTAAGGTACAAGAGCAATGGTGGGTGGCTCCTGACGTAATTCTCAGCCTTTTACACTCATGTGGGTGCATGTGCATGTCCACACCCATACCACATGAGTCCACACACATGCACACGCACATGCATGCACATGCACACGCACACACATACACACACACGTAATTAGGCAACTGAACTTCCAGAGAGTTGATTTTAAAAGTCACTCACTGTCCCGTCCTAGAAAAGACAAGTGGATCCAAAGCAGCGGGTGCAGCCCAGCGACAGACTGGAGACGGACGTGCTCAGGAGACCTTGTGAAGGAAGTCCACACAGCAGGTGTGAAGCAGGAACACTGGCTTAGGGCCAGTGAGATGACTCAGTGGGTGCAGGTGCCAGCTACCATGTCTGACGACCTGAGTTCAATCCCCAGGATCCATATGGGAGAATACAACTGACTCCAGTTAGCTTTCTTCAGACTTCCACATGAGCTCTGAGGCACACACACACACACACACACACACACACACACACACACACACCACATACCACATATACATGTACACACCACACATGCATGCACCCTCATATACATACCACATACATAGGTACACACACACACCCCACAAACATACACCACTTATACATACACACACACACACCACATATACATGTACACACACACATATGCATGCACCTACATATACACACCACATACACACACACCACATATACATGTACACACACACATATGCATGCACCTACATATACACACACACACACACCACATACCACATATACATGTACACACACATATGCATGCACCTACATATACACACCACATACACACACACACACACACACACACACCACATACCACATATACATGTACACACACATATGCATGAACCCGCATATACACACCACATACACACATACACACACACACACACCCCACAAACACACACCAGATATACATGTACACACACATATGTGTGCACCACACAGGCACACATACACACACACAAAAAAAAATAATTAAAAATAAATAAAACATAGAAACACCGGCTTAATCACAGCATTGGGAAGCAGCAAGAGAAACTGAGAGAGAATTTGATCAGGCAATTTGACCTGATTTAAAAAAAAAACCTGAGAGAGGAGAATCGGTCCCAAGCTGCACACAGCGCTTGGTAGAAAGATAACTTCAGACAACAGGATGGAGAACATGGTGGCCACACCCACTGGCCATTGCCTTTGATCTAATGGGCATCCATGAATCCATCCTACTTTTTCCAGCATTCACACAGTGCTGGGGTTCACAAAGTCTGAACCCCAAACAGAATAAGGACACAGCAGCCAAGGTACCAGGCCATTCACCATTTAGCCCTCAACGTTTTAATCACTGACGTACTGCATTCTCAAAGCACACACGGAGGAGGCAGATGCTAGTGTTCCCACTAGGCGGCTGAGGAAACCGAGGCACAGAGAGTTAGGTCAGTGATGAGCCCGTGACCCCCCCCCAGCAAAGGAACGGAAAATGTGTGATCTCCGAGCCCAACCCCTTAGCTACCGCGTTCTAGGTCTCTAGGAACCTGCCGTTGGTCACGTACAGCCTTCGCTCCGTCATAAGGTCATTGCCAGATGTGGATGTTGCTGACTGAATGTTTGTCTTCTCTCGGCCATTCTTAGATGCATCCTCCGAAACCTTCTTAACGCAGTGCTCACATGGCCATTATCAGTCTACTGGAATCAGCATAGGTGGTAAAGCCGCTTAAACCAGTCAGAACTGTTGCTACAAGCAACAGAAACCAAAGGAGTTCCGACTGATGGGATTGGAGGGCGCTCAGGGGATTGAGGGAGCACTCAGGAACCAGGAACTGCCTGGAGAACGAGAACAGGTGTCTACTAGGCTGGAAGGTTTGGAGGCACCCCCACTGGAAGTAATGTCTTCCGAACCCGATTTCTCCTTATTTCTGAATCTTTCAGCTCAATATATTAATTTCCAAGGACACGTTCATCAGCTTGATGCAGAGCCTTCGCCCAGTATAACAACACAAAGCCGCACGATTGCCAGGGGGTGGGGGTGGTTGTATGATAGGGAGGAAAATTCCAGGCAGCCCCAAACACCGCCACCACCACTGCTACCAGCTCTACACCATGCCAGACCCGATGCACTTAACCAGCCCCCTGAACTCCGGTGGGGGAATGAACTGCCCTAGTGGGTTGTTTGCCTGGGCTACAGGCAACCAGTGAACCAGTCCTGCTGGTGATTATGAACACAGCCTGGGCGTTTCACCTGGGAGCTAACTCATCAGGCCAAGAAGGTGCTTTTGAAAGCCTCTGATGAAATCGGCCCGTTGATTAACGCAATTAGCGCCATTAAGACAGGAAGTTGTTAACCCAAATCAATTACCCACAGACATCTGTCACGCTAAGTGTTCCTCTTCGTCTTGGACAATATTGCTCTGTTTGGCATTTCACGGTGATGACCATTAAAAATAAATGATTACTGCTGATTTTCTCTCGATACAGCTATTAGTGCACCAGTGCCTGTGTGTATAGGCCGCTTACGTGTAGTGTACAGAAAATAGATGGAACAACAACAGGAAGCAGGTATTGACTCCCATCGCTCACGCTGGGAGGTAAATATTGACCAATGGAAAGAGGCTGTCTGCTGAGGATGAGCTAAGACCAGAGTGTTCACATCGGCTCCATTTCTCTTTAATTACCTGTATCATTTATAATCACTGATGCACAGGCCCGGAGGCAAAAATACATTTCTCTTTGCTCTGGTGTCTGATTTGGCTTCCACAGTCACGCCATGATGTCAAAGGACTTTCTGCAAGTCGGCTCTCCATCTGTCTCAAACCTTTGCTTCGTGACTCTTCTCAGAACTGCTAGCACACTGACCCGCAAACTTAGTCCGTTCTTATCAACCTTCCATGCTAACCAAGGCGCATTTTCTAAATTCAATCCCTAAGGCCCAGGACGGCTATCCAGAGTAAAAAAAAACATGCTTAGTGTATACCATGCTCTTTCCTTCCTTCCGGTTTTCTACAAAGACTTCAGAAGATTTGCTCTGTCTTCAAGAAGCCTAAAAAGGCCATGATGATAGATAGCTGTTATGTATGGGTCAGAAATTCCCTCAAGTATGGTCATTGTCTGAGCTAATTCAAACCCCCAACAAGTTCTGAAGGTCGTGTGACGTATGGCCTTGTTACTGTGGAGGAAAGGAGTCGGAGCCCTCCTGCACAGGCTGACAGTACCATAATCCCTTAATTCTGTTTCTTTCCCTGCCCTGTTCAGCACCTATCCAGTCCAAATGTTTTACTTAAAGTTTGTTAGTAAGGGGTCAAGTTTCATAAATATATTTTGGGGCAGAATTCTTTCCACGTATGTGTGGGCATTTGCACATGAGGGTGTGTGTGTGTGTGTGTGTGTGTGTGTGTGTGTGTGTGTGCACATGTGTACATGAGGCTATCTCTGTGTGTGTGTGTGTGTGTGTGTGTGTGTGTGTGTGTGTCTTTGCCCCTCCCACAGAAGACAATACTGGGATGCAGCAAATTCAAGTCATTTACACAGTCTGTAAGTAGAGGAAAGAGACGCCCCAAGCTAGTCTTCACCCCTAGACTTTCTTCTTTAGGACAAGATGGAATTTTAGAAGGAACACTGGGTTTCTTTACCTCACCTGGGCTTGGAATGACTGCTGTAGGCACAGAGACCTGCCATAATGTCTCTGCCTCTTCAAGCACCTGGGATCCGATTGCCACATCCAGAAATACCTGTCGGATCAACTGGAGTGACTGAAATTAACAGAGCAAGCGGGCCTCAGCTGGGCAAAGAAGGAGAGCTGCCCAGGGCAACTCAGAGTGACTGAGAAGGATCACCACAGGAAAGAAAAGGATGAATTGTTCCCAGGGTGGCTGCCTGGAGAGTCAGATTCACAGTATCCTTAAAAGGAATGTTAAATAGACAGACCAGAAGGCCAAGCCAGGCTTCCCCTGGGACCTGGAACTAAGATGGAAGTCTTTAGCTGGTTCGTGAAAACTGGGTATCGGCTGTGTTTTAAACCCACAGGGAGTGTTGGGGGCTGCTTCAGGGCTCTGAGAAAACAGTTCAGGGTTGCAGGTTTCCATAGTGGGATAATTGCTTCAGAATCCGAACACTTGCAGGTGGAAGAAGCAAGAAGGGAGGGTGGAGACAGCAGAAAAAGTCCAGCAGGAGTCCCCACAGGAGGCCATGGGGATGTGAATACAGGGTGATCCATCCCTTCAGTTTATTTAGCTGTACAGATCAATTCCTCAAGACAGAATGAACTCCCAAAACCAAATTCAATCCCCACTTTAAGACATTTATCATTATCCCTCCCCTCTCACTCTGTGGCGTATAGATGGGTGTGGTATTCATGCAGAAGTTAGAGGACACATGGGATGGGAATCCCTCTCTTTATGTAGAACACATACAGTAAGCACTCACTTAAAACGATGTTGCTTTAATACTGGGGACCCAGCAGCGACAAAACACAAAAGACTGCAGTCCCCATGCTGCTGATATGGGTACCACAGTATACAGATGACCAAACAGGGCTCAGTGACCTCACCAGGTAGCTCTGGGTCCAAGAATCTACCTGGGGGTATTGGTCAAAGGATCTACTTGAGGATACAGGCCAGAGAGTCTACCTGGAGGTATGGGTCAGAGGGCCTACCTGGGGGTACGGGTCAGAGAGTCACCTGGGGGTATAGGTCAAATGGTATACTTGGGGGTACAGGCCAGAGGGCCTACCTGGAGGTACGGGTCAGAGGGCCTACCTGGAGGTACGGGTCAGATGCTATACTTGGGGGTACAGGCCAGAGGATGCACTTGAAGATATAGATCAAAGGGTACGCTTGGTGTCCCTGGGTCAGTGGGTTCACCAGGCAGCCCTGAGTCATGCTACCAGCACATAGGAAAGGCAAATCCTGCAGGGCCAGATTTTGATGTCTACGAGGTCTCAGGTGGAAAGACAGGAAATACTGTGCTGTTGTGCCTGCCCCGAGTCTCTCCCACCCCTCTCGATGATCCCCGCCTCCCTCCCTCTCTCTTTTTCTTCCCTGTCTTCTTCTTTCTTTCTAAATATTTTATTACATTCATTTATTTGTGGGTGCACACGCCATGACTCATGAATGGAGGTTAGGAGACGACTTGAGGGAGTCAGTTTTTTGTTTCTGTTTTTTTTTTTCTTTCCGCCATGTGGCTTGGTGGCAAACACCTTTACCTGAAAAACAGCCCCATGCCTCTCTCTGGACCCGCATCTCACTGCTGTGAGTGGGGTGTCTTGGGAACGGAGTACAGCTGGAAGAGTGGGGCCTGCCAGACAAAGCCAGTGCGCCCCAGCTTTCCCCCTCCTCACCGGTTCCACCTGGGCCACACTACCTCTAGGACGATGTCACCAGGGGCCGGCACCTGTGAGGCTCCACGGTTCCACATTCACCCTCTAGCCCCTCCCCCCCTTCTCCCCACAATAAGCCCACCAGGCAAGGACTGTGACTGTCCCTGTGTGGCGAAGCACTGCGAGGACCAAGAACCAGAAGACATTGGCTAGAACCTTCCAGGGAGCATTGACGCTGGATCTCCTGTGCCAAATCTTGGGATCAGCATGGACCTAAAATCATCAGTGGCTCCCCTCAGCCCGAAGATAAAGCAAATCACTTTAGTGTGACCTCCCAAGTCCCTGTGGTCAGGACTGTGATCCCCTCTACTCCCACGCTCTCTTCGCTATTTAATAGTGAGCCTCACTTATTAAATAGCCCGTGAATGCAATCAGATGGTCATTTAAAGCTCTGGAAACTGGTGGTGTGTGTGTGTTTGCGTACTTATATGCAGGTGTATATGTGTGCATGTTTATCTCTAAATCTTTCCTCCAGGTTATCTAAGTTAAAATTCCACCAATCATGAAATCTGAAGCTAGTTTAGGGTTCTGTACCCTGTAAACAAAATGTTTGGGGCCAGAGTGTCCCTATTTCAGATTTGGAAATATTTGCGTCTATACCATTCTGGGACAGGACCCAGAAACTAAGCATGAATGGTACACAGACTGGAAGTAATTTTATGGAATAGTTCGTATCAACCTGCATGGATCTGTCTCACAGTCTGGAATATTGTTTTGTTTGTGGCATCAGGTCAGCCCTCAGAAAGTTCTGGATTTGGTGAGAGTTCAGATTTTAAAGTTGCTAAGTTGCCTGTAGGCATGCCCACTGTACCAAATGCGGCCTAGAGAACCCCAGTCCACTCCCAGCCCTGGGAAACTGAGGGTCCAAGGAAGCAGAACCTCATGGCTGGCTCAACGCCATGTAGCTAGAGAGTGGCAGAGCTTGCATTTGAACTTGCACATGCAGCTCTCACCTCCCACACTCTCCTGTGGCTGCAGACCCGGCCACAGGCACATGGGGAAGATGTGGGGAGGATGTTTGGGTCTTTTGTTTGCTTGTTTGTTTTTTGTTTGTTTGTTTAGATAAGCAACATTTCCCTGAATCTCTGCCTCACTACAAGAATCTAGTGGTCTCCACTTAGCTTCACTCCCCGGAGGCCTTCAGAAGCTCCTTGGCTCTCTGAAAGTCCCCAGCTGGAGCCTTCCTTCCTGTTTTAAGTAGTGAAAGCTTGGTGACACCAGCCCAGGCCCAATATAGTTTCAGATCTATATTTAACAACAATGACCTGGCTCCAGCCTGACCCTGCGGAGAAGAAAGGGGATAGGGGAAGGAGAAAAAAAACAAGTGACAACTAATTCTTCACAAATTAAGACAATCATAAAGGTTCCTTTCAACTGTCAGGGCATATTCTTAGCAAGAGCGTAACACTTAAATCAATTCCAGGCTGTAAAAAACGGTATAATAACAGGAAGCAAGGCTACAGGCCTGACTTCCTCCTGGGAGACGGGATTTGCAGGGGTGTCAGTAGGCTGGCCCTGCAGGGACAGCGATGGAGCCAGGCAGCTCCTGACTCACCAGCAGGCTCTTATCTCAGTCTGACGGCCTCTGAGTTCCATCTGGGGCTGCCCACGCAGCCCCTGGGTGGGGCTCTGCAGCCAGAACCTTCTATAGCCTCTTGCCCACTTTCCTCACCTGCCCCAGTGCCATGCGTGTGGAAAATATAAAACAGAAAGGGCTCTGTGCATTCACACCTGTGAGTGGGGGAGATACTGGGGAGTCCAGGGGACCAAGAGAGGGGGCGCTGGGGCTTTCCCACCACACCTTTGTTGTACCTGTGGCCTGGTCTGTTGTCACGGTAGAGTGTGGGTTTTGAGAGCTATGTTGGTGGGTTCAAATCCCAGCTCTGACATTCCCTGGCTATGTAGCTTTGAGTAGGCAACGAGGCCCTTGCTTCCTCGAGGGTCTCAGTTTTGAATCTTTGAAATGAAGATGCTATTGCCTGTCTGTCAGGGCTGGGGCTGATTGAGGTCCTGTAGGTGGCATTTGGTGCAGTGGCTGAAGAGATCCATGTTTGAACGCCTTGGCAAGCTGTGTGCACTTACAGAAACCTAACCCCAGCCAGCAGGGTACCGAGGCAGGACATTTTCAGAAAAACACTCCATTCTTTGGACAGATCAAGGACCTCCCAGTGGCTTGGCTGAGTGCTCCTTGCCCTTCACAGTGGCCTGAGACCCCTCTCCTTCCCTAGGAAGGGACAGGCATGCCAGCCACACAGATCTATGGCCTCCTCCAGGCTCCTCCCCCATTTTCCGTTACTTGGACACCTGCCCCCAACAAACTCCTCCATATCTAATATCTAATTCCCTCTTGTATTGGGGTCTTCATAAACACCCTGGCCAGATCTCTTCTCATAGTCCTTCTTGGAGCTTTTTGTTCCTGCTGAGAGAAAATGCTAGTTCCTTACAGGGGCCCCCAAGACCCATGCCCCCAGCCCCTCCAACCTCAATCTCTACCCATGTGCCCTGGTTCAATGTTCCTCTTGCTGTCCCTTAAACCTCTCAAGCTGTTTCTGCCTCAGGACCTTTGCACCCACCTATCTTCTGTCAGAGCTAGTCCTCTCTGGGTCTTAAGGCTCTCCTAATCACCCTCCAGGTCTTAGCTAAACCCTCAGAGTTAGAGAGAGGCCTTCTAAATCCACTGTATAGAAACAGGCTTCCTGCCTCTGCTTGCCAATCAATATCTGATCCCTGAGGTAGTTATGGGTACCCTTGCTGCTTAGTGCATCCGTCCGAGAACCCATCCCAAAGACGATCATTTCAACAACAACTGGATGTGCTTGCAGAGGGGGCTGAGGAAGAGTCTGGAAGCCTTGTAAGGACTCCCCATATTTAACTCCTTAAACCCTTACAGAGTGTGGGGACACTGTGGTTACTATAGACAAGAAACTGGGCATGGGGACATATGAACTCCCCGAGGGTATGGGGAGGGGGTATCGCTACAGGACAGTAGAAGGTTCTAGAGCCTGCCTCTTCCATCAGGATATTCTTTTAGCTCTGGTGAAGAAATAATGCCATTGTATATCCACAAGTGCCCCAGGGTCCTCTCCCGTCCCCAGCACTGAGTAGGTCCTCAGCACAGAAATGGATCTGTAAGTGCCTTCGGTGGATCGGAGTGGCACACTGGATCCCCAGTCTCTCTGCCTGCATTCTCCCCTGTCCTCCCTGTGACCTCAGAAGCTTCACCCCTGCAAGCAGTGTCTCTGGAATTGGCAGCTCTAGTTCAAACTTTCTAATGGCAACGAAAGCAAAGAGACTCCACAATAACATTGGCGTGCCTCCCTGAGTTCAGATATGTGCTCCTGGAAGTCTAAGTCTCTCCCTGCCAGGAGCTTCAGAAAACCTCATCATTTAAGACTCGCCCCTGCATGCAAACCCCAGACCACTGACAGATTCTGAGTGCTGGAGGGGCCCTGTTCATTTTCATCACCCCTCCTCTCCCTTCTCTGATCAAAATTCTCAACATTTGGAGCATTGGGCTGCTTTTATCTTCAGCAGGGAACCCCCCCCCAGCTTATCCCATTTCACAGATGAGCAAAACCAGGTTGACAGAGTCAGACTTGGGCTTCCTAAGAGCACATGGCTTAGCTAAACAGCAGGGCCCGGGTGTGGCTGTCTCCAAGTCACCGGCTCTGTCCTGCTGTCTTCTGCTCCTTGCCGAAGACCTGCTGAAGAACAAAGGCTGTGGAATCTCACAGACCTTAATTCAAAACTCACAGCCCAACTCCATCGCCGTTCAACTGATGACTTCCATCCGACACCCCTTCCTCTCATCTAAACGCCAGGGATCGGGGACAGCCATGAGTGTGACACTCAGAAGCCGCTAGTTAATAGATGATAATTTGCTGCCACTGCTGTTATTATTACCATTGCTTTTGCTATTGATGCCTCTCAGCTCGTCCACGCCATTCCGAGACTCTCATTCCCTGAAAGTAATGAGAGAAACTTCGGAAGCAAGATGAGTTACCATGCCCAAGTTCCTCACAGGCCCCCTGCTCAGCAAGCAGGTCTGTAACCCCAGCTAACCTAACTGGGTCAAAGTTGCACCTGGCCCTCCTTTCCTGGCTCCCCCTCCCCGCTCTGGGACAGGAATTATCCCGGCGCCCAGCGCCTCTGAGGGCCATCCCCGCTGTGAGGCTTTGATAGGGAAAGTATGAAGAACAAAGGCTATTGTTCCAGAGGCGGCTGGTGCCTCTCAGGCCGCAGGCCAGCTTCCCGGGGGTGAGGCCTGGCTCCTAAGACACAAAGCCTAAAGTCATTAGGACCAGGGACAAACAATGACGGCACCACTTCTATTTACCTGCCTCTGAGCTGGCTGCCAAGTGGGGAGACAATGAGGTGGGGGTGCTGACTAGCTGGCTCCCCCAGGCCTTGTGCTCCAGAGAATGAGCTATGGAATCCAACCCCCTTGGCTGCACATCCCGTGTCTGCTTCCGTGACCCACGATGTAGCTTGGGTAACTCCATCCAGTGGTAAACTTCCATTACTCCGTTTGTAAGATGGCCACACCCAGAGTTACCACCTTGTCTTATAAAGTACAAATCCATGGCCCAGGGAAGACTTCTTGAAGAGGGGTGCTAGGGATAGATTCTAAAGAGACATTTGTGTCCCTATAGCTATCAGATGATGGAAAGAAAAAATGTACCCGGAGGGATTGTAAGATCCCCCCAGGAATCGTCTGGTGGGAGGAGAAAAAAAAAAAAACTTGAAGAAATGGGGGCAGCTGGAGGAGGGGGTGTGTCCTCTAGAAAAGATTGCCAGCTGGTCAGATGCCCTTGTGGGAGCGGCTAGAAACTCAAAGACTGGTGGATGCGGAACCATACCTTCAGGCTCTGCGCTTTCTATTTAAACCCTGCCCTCATGTAGGGACCCAGAAGATGGACTTGGTGGGGTGATGGCCATTGCTGGACTTCTTGCCACTCCCTGCCCTTGTGGTCACCTCGGATCCATCTCTCTTTTCCACTCTTCACTATTAATTTGGTTCCCTCAACTGCACTATGGAGGGTGGGTGTCGGGATGCAGGCTGTGGCCCCTAAGTCCTGCAACAGTGGCATCATCCTCACTGGCACTGTAGGGCAGTGAGGACCCTGGATGACGTCTCTGCACCCCGGGCAACCTCGGTTTCTATGCCTGCCAAATGGAAACAAGTCCTCAGGGCTGGGAGTCAGAGCCTGAACAAAGTAAACACCTTCAGAGATGGCAATTCTGCCAGTCTGGGAACGTGAGAGCTCATGAAGAAGCTGGGCTTAGATCATCTCTGTGGGGTAGCCCATTTGGACTGGAAGTGCATCCAGCCTTGGCCAGTATCCCCACAGGCAAGACAGGAGACAACATAGAATTCAAGGCGCCACACGGGAAGCCCTCAGCGCAAGGCTTAGTGTGAACTGAACACTCCTCTCGTTAGCTACGATTGCACTGCTAGGAGACTGAAGCCAGGCATGGTGGCAGACACCTATAGTCCCAGCTCTGAGATAGAAAGATGACTGTGAAATTGAAGCTAGCCAGAGCTACACAGTGCATTCAAGGTCAGCCTGGGCTACGGAGTAAGGCACAGTCTCAAAATCAACAGCACTGATGTTACATTCAGGTGACTAACAGGTAAGTTCAGGTTACACTCAGACGTCACTGAGGGATTTCAACAGCTCTCGCGGCTAGACTTATCCTGCGGAGAGTTACCCACTTTAAGAAAGAAAAGATGGAGATCTAGGAGGGAAAATGACAGGTGAGGGGTCAAACGTGGGAAAGACACCTTCTAAGGTCCTGCGGCGTCTGGCGAGTCTCATTCGGGTCACGTGGACCAGGGTCCTCGCCAGCAAGGAGAAATAGCAATGGCTCTTGCTTCTCCCCGGCACCCGTCCCTCCCCCACCGTTTTCTCTCCCTTCCCCACGAGAGATGGCGTGAGCATAATCCACTGGGTTGCCCAGAATCTGCTCTCAGCGGGGCTTCTCACATGTGTGGCTGGGACAAGGAACAGACAAGGGGAGGTTTCCGGAGCCCGGAGCCCAGTTAGAGTGGAGACCACGCCAGTTCAGCGGTGACAGGCAGAGACACTACTGGGCTGTCCAGCGCCCCTGGTGATGGGGCACTGACCTCGCCTTGCTGTGTCAAGTCAAATACTCGCTTTCCCAGAAACCCCTGTTTCCTCTTAACATTTAACGAGCCAATCCAGTATTCAGGTTCTGACCAATCAGAGATCCCCTGTTTTCTTTAAAAACCCTCGTGGCCAGCTTTCCGGGTCAGCCATCTTGTATGTCGCCTGACCCCTGCACGCACAAATGTGTCACGTGATAAAGTGCCTTTGCTTGTTGCATACGTGGTCTCAGTGGTCTCTGTGTGGCAAATTTCGGACCTTAAAACTACCAGGAACATGGTCCTGCTGATGTGGGTGAGGGAGCATGCACCTAGAAGATGTTGGCAGAGATTGGCTAAAAGCAGTCCCTCTGCCTGCCCCAGCACGCTGGCCCTGATATCTACAGGCCCGTCCCTCAAGGTATGCGTTCAGCTCCTGGCGGCTCACCTGTCTCCTTCCTATTAGAATTCCAGGAATCTCGATTCCATTGTGTATAAGGCTGGGAGCGAAGGCGACAGCCAATACTCGGACTGTCTTTGGGCCACATGACCATGGCCACTGTTAGGTCTCCAGCAATGATATGTGTGCTGAGACACTAAATCCAAAACCTTCCCTTACCAGTTAAAGACCAGAAGTGGAGAGAGGGAGGAGATCTCTAGAGAAATCGGGATACTTTGTCACTTTGCCACAGGAGGGAGAGGATCCCCTTGCTGACTATTCTGTAGTTACTTGGGTCTCATACGTTTGAAACGAAGAGATCCACCCAGCTTCACACATCACCGTCTCTGTGGGATGGATCTCGGTAGCTGTGTGTTGTAGTATTTCACTTTTCAGGGCTGTATAGAATTCCCTTAGGGGAATACAATGGCCTGGCCTGTCACACATTTGCTTGTTGCTGGGTGGTATTTAAATTCCATTTGCTTGCTGCTGAGAGAGAAGAGAATTGAATGCTCTGTATTTCCTGGTGACCTTTATACCCATCTCCATATTGACAGACAAGTATACACCTAGGCTCATGTATGCCTTTCCCAAACATCTCAGAACTCAGTAGCCCAGACACGCCCCTTGGGCTCCAGCCACCTTCTGCCTCTGTTTCCACATTGCTGGGGTCTGGACACCATCAGGCCTCCTGCCCCAGGTCTCACCAGTCTGAACGCCTTTGTTTCCCTGCACAAGGCCCCTTCAGTGATTTTGTTTTGCATGGAAAAGCCAGGGTCAGTTTATTACATTGTGTTCCTCGGAGATCCCTGTCAGTTATCCGCACATCAAAGTCCGAGCCACCGCCAGGCTCCGCCCCCTCGGTGCCAGGAAATGGGGAATTTCCTTCATTTTTTTTTTTTCCACCCATTTCAGAGCCTCTGCCACATGGCTTGTCTTAGTGTTTAAGTTGTAGCTAGCGCCCCCACCCCCACCCCAGTTGCCACCGTGGCCGAGGACAGTCTTGGCCTCTCTCTGATCTTTATCACACACTTGCCCAGCACATTAGAATGACAGTATTTTTTATTTATACAACACCTTTTTTGTGAGGGTGGAGGGACTGGACTCAAAGGGAATGGGAGCCAGATGAAGTCTTTTATAGACCTCGGTTTGTTTACCCTGCGGAGACTGAAGGTCTTTAATGGACATTTAGAGAGAGAAGGAATGTGCCCAGACTGGAAGCTAGGCCTTGCTCTTCTGTCTTTAGTCCTTACAGATTATATTTATCTGATTCTCAAGGCCTCAGGGGACCTGACACCTACCTAAGAGCTAGGTTGCTGTTACCCACCTTTGGGATGAGCTGTCTGCTGTTCCCGCACAAGCATCCAGCCTGGACCCACCTCCGGACCTCCCGTGTTCTACCACCAACCTTTCTCCGCCTCTGCTCATACCTAAAATGTCCTTTTCCTAGTGTTTGGACCTTGGGCCTTGATCCTTCTCGTCTTTTCTCGGCCATTCCAGGCTCTCTTGATTTCCTGCATTTCAGAGTCTGAAAGTCCAGTCCAGATCCAGATGAACCCCAGCTGGGAATGGGATGTCAGGACAGACGAAACTACAGTGACACACGCCTAAATTCTCTGCAGCAGGACACAGTGCAGACGCCTACCTCACTGGTACCGAGGTGCAGCGTAAATCAGCACTCCAGAAACTTCTCCCAAGTGTGACTGCTGTTTATCCCTCGGGACTCACGATTCGAGGTGGTATTTCCTGACCCTAGAGACCAAGGTGTGGTTCACAATGTACTGTTCTTTTTTGGAGCGAGTAGCCTTGTATATCTGGTCCTCTGTCATAGCCACACCCTCAAGGGAGGATTCCAGATCAGGCTGCCTCACTGATGGATTTCCATGGGTCACAATGGAGTCCACCATCGTAATCAGTCAGGGGTCGATCCTGGAAACAAAACCACCCTAGCTGTTTGAAGCCGGAGATTAATTACAGGGACTCCGTTGCCCACGGCATGGATGATGGTGAAGGAAACCAGTAGGTCCTGCCACCTCGAAACCGGAGAACAGAAAGGACCAAAGCCAGCAGTCAGTCCCATACTGAGAGCAGGACCCCACGGGTCCCATGCAGGAGGCTGAACACAATACAGACATGGTGTCTTTGCTGCGAGTGTCTCCTGAGAGAATGGGAGAAGAGTGCAACCTCTCGCTCTCTCCTGCTTCTCAGAAGTCCCCAGTGCCCCCACAGGGAACCAACTGAGGGACAGGAAAGCTGGGAGGCAGAGCACGCAGGCGTGAGAGGCATTCCTCTGAGACGGAGAGCAGGGAAAGGGAAGGTGATGGCGTATCACAGGGCTCATTGGTCCAGTTCCAGCACTAGTCAGGGTGAGCAGTAGCAAAAATCCCCCCAGTAAATGACCTCAGCTGACAGAGTGCTTGCCTAGCTTGCCTGGAGCCCTGGTTCCATTCCCAGCACCATGTAAACTAGGTACGGTGGTGGTGCGTGTCCGCAATCCTGGCTCTTCGGAGGTACGGATGGGAGGATCAAGAATTCATACAAGATCACTCATGGCTATAGAGAGAGTCTGAGGCGAGCCTGGGCTGAGATGTCGGAAAGAGTGAAAAGGAGGGAGGAAGGGAGGGAGGGAAGGACAGACAGACAGAGGGATGGAGGAAAAGAACCTGACTTAGTGACCCGAAGTAGCTACAACCTCCACACATGGTCTTAACCAAAAAGTTCAAGATGCAATATAAATATAATTTCTTCCTGTTCATCTGCCATAGAAGTGGGGTTGCTCTTCCACTGCCCCACACTGAAGGAGGCCCTGTTGAGAAAGAAATGGGTGTCCATGACAGAGCTGAGCGTAGGCTCCCGCTTGGAGGTGCTCTCTCGCACTTCCTCTCAGATCCACAGTCCGAGCGAGTCTCGTGAGAAAATGACATTCCATCCCACGCTCCAAAGGACACAAACTGGAAGCGCGGGTGAGAAGCGACCCTCTCTCCTGTCTCTCCCCCTCATCCCACCCCTTCCGTTCCCCCTCTCCCTCCTTCCTCACCCTCACCCTCACCCCACCCCGCACCCTCCCTTCACCTGACTCCCAACAGACAGCATAGCCAGCGCGCCAGTTCCTGTAACAGCCGGACCCCTTCACAAGACGCACGGTGTGTATTTCCACCCACTCCCCCAGGGAACCATTAGAAGCCAGGCCATGCTTATTTACAGTCAGTGATGAGCCTAATATGTGGACCCCGAGAACAGCAAGTCACAGGAACTCAGGGTTCCTGTGTCTCAGGGGATGTCAGTGACCTGACAGCAGATGACTTAGCTGGCGCTGAAGTCACTTACCTTATGAGAGAGATGGAGAGTCAGCTCTGAGGTGGACTGGCTGGCCAGCGGGAAAATGTGTTCCGGTGACTTTGTCCTTTTTCTTCTGTTTCTTCCTTTTCTTACTTTCGGTTAGCTGGGCAAGTTGGCACACACCTGGGATCCCAGAACTCGGGAGGTTCCTTGCAAGTTTGAAGCCAGCTTGGTCTGTAGAGAATATTCTGGGCCAGCCAGGGCTATCCTCTGAGACTTTGCCTCAGAAAACCAAAGAGAGAAGACCGTGTGCTGTCTATTCTCTGTTTCTCTAATGGCTGCGAGCCCCAGCATGGCCTCAGTGTCCCCTGCCTCCCAAACCGTGGGCACTATTACCTCATATTTCCATTCTGTGTCTCAGTTAATCTGGGTGACTATTAGATACACTTTTTCATCGTTGTGACAGATCATTCGACAACAGCAACTTGAGGGGGGGAGGAAAGAGATGTTCTGGCTCACTGTCTGAGGCTGCACTCCATCACTGTGGGGAAGGCATGCGGCAGGAATGTGAGCGGCTGGCAGCATGGCACCCACAGCCAGGAAGCAGAGAGAGATGGATGCTGGTACTCAGCTCTCTTTCTCCTTCTTATTCATCCTGGACCCCAGCCCATGGGATAGAAAAGCCCATATTTAGGCTACGTCTTTTCTTTCCGGTTTAGAAACTCCCTCACACGTGTACAGGTTTGTTCCCATGGTGACTCTGAATACCACCGAGTTGTCAATCAAGATCAGCAGCATATTGGCCAACACGTGACTAGAGTCCTAGAGAGAGAGTGTAAAGCCACCTGGGAACACTCACTGAAGCTTCTGCTTCCTTCCTCTTCGGGTGCTTTCTCTAAGGGAGCCAGCAGCCTGTGCAAACAGGTCCTACTCTTGGGAGACCAAAGTCCCCTACAAAAACCCTGCACCAAGGAGCAGCCATGCAGGGCTCCATCTTGGAAACAGATGCCCCAGCCCTGGGCAGGCCATCAGATGAGACTGTGGCCCCAGGATGCTTTGGTATCTCTTCAGGAGGCCCCAAGCCACAGGTACACACAAATTGGTCAAATAACCAACTCACAGAGTGTAGGGAAAGTGGAGTCTATTGTTTAACTGGAAAGTTTAGGGCCATTTATAAACTTCTATAGTATATTAGTGTGAATGAATATGTATGTACATATGTGTGGATATAGGTATATCGTGTATCTGATATGTAATCATATGTATTGTGTCTGAATATATATGTGTATATATATTATATATCTTATATATAATATATAACATATTTCTATAATATATATATACTATATATAGTGTATGTATATATACACACACATATACATATATATATATATGCATATATATATACACACACACACACACATATTTGTTTGTTTCTAAGACAGAGTTTCACTCTATAGCCCAGGTCAGCTTAGAATTCATTATGTAGCCCAAGCATGAACTCATAGCAATCCTCCTGCTTCACCCTTCTGAGTTCTGAGACTATCTGTGTGACCCACCAGGTCCAGATGCTGTCTTGTCCTGCAGAGAGCTGACTTCATCTTTGTCCTGACGCTCTACAAGGAACACATGACTGCTCGGAACACAAGAGACGCTGAGAAGGAGAACGGAGGAGACGGAGAGATAAGAGCAGAGCTTGGGGGATGGGGCTCTTTATGAGGCTCTTGAAGCAAGCTGGGCGGGCATAGTCACCAAGGCGGCTTGCCAGTGTCCGTTCTGGGCTCCCTACACAGTGATCTGGGATCTGAGACCTGTCTCAGGAAGTTGAGAGTTGGGAAGAGGGGGTGGGGGAATGTGGGAGCAGGGCTTTTGGTGAACCCCTAGGTTTCTGAGCTGGCAAGATATGTCAGCAAAAAGCCCTGGCCTGTCTAGACAAACGTTTGATTTTGAATCAAAAGGGGGGACTCTTGCAAGTGGGAAAGCAGCTTAAGCAGTTTTTCTCCTTTGAAGAGAGACACAGAGACGGCAGGGTGACACCAGGGATTTCAATATTGCCTGCTGACCGGGATGGATCTGGAGATGGGGCCATTTCTGAGATTGGACATTGACTCTGAAGGCTGAAGAGAGAGGTTTAACAAGGCCCCTGGGCATCGGGTAGAAGAGACAGGCTTCCACGGCAGCCGTCCAAGACTGGGAATCCGTTATTCGGGCGGCCTGAGAAAATGATCAATTGGGCTGTTGACAGGGAACTCTCTGAGCCAGGCTTGGCTGACCTTGAAGGAGAAGTCCATGCTGGGGTGCCTGATTCATGGTAGGAGATCCGGTGGCTGCTGGGAGACCCCAGAGCATTCCTTCCTCCGTTCACCTGACTTTATTCTAGGGCAGATTTGGGGTGCAAAGGCCAAGCCAGGTTCACAGGTCAGAGATTATGAGTGAGAGACACCTGATGGGGTCTACCAGGCAGGATCTACTAGAAAAGGGCTGGGGGGTTGTCCTACATACCCTAAGGCTGGGAGGCAGCTGAACTTGAAGAAAGATACAAATAATAAGTAAGGTCCTGGGGACCAGGCAGGTCCCCGTTTCTCAGGCCAT
Organism: Cricetomys ansorgei; assembly: GCA_026225945.1. Taxonomy (NCBI): domain Eukaryota; kingdom Metazoa; phylum Chordata; class Mammalia; order Rodentia; family Nesomyidae; genus Cricetomys; species Cricetomys ansorgei. The sequence continues at coordinate 2,544,415 of JAMJFZ010000818.1, read as the reverse complement.
GCCTCTGCATGGAGCTCCAGGCAGCCAACCTGCAGAGAAGACCAACCACACCACCAGTCTGATATGGTGCTGGTTGGAATCACTGGAAATGAATCTGTGCATAGGTGACTGCATGCACGTGTGTGTGTGTGTGTGTGTGTGTGTGTGTGTGTATGTGTGTGTGTCCATGTGTGTGTCTCTATGTGTGTGTGTCCATGTGTGTGTGTCCATGTGTGTATGTCCGTGTGTGTCCATGTGTGTATGTCTGTGTGTGTGTCCATGTGTGTGTGTCTGTGTGTGTGTCCATGTGTGTATGTCCATGTGTGTATGTCCATGTGTGTGTGTATGTGTGTGTGTATGTGTGTGTGTCCATGTGTGTGTCTCTATGTGTGTGTCCATGTGTGTATGTCCGTGTGTGTGTCCATGTGTGTATGTCCATGTGTGTGTGTCTGTGTGTGTATGTCTGTGTGTGTGTCTGTGTGTATGTGTGTCCGTCCATGTGTGTGTGTATCTGTGTGTACGTGTGTGTGTGTACCCACACGCATGCCTGCAGGAGCACAGAAACCAGAGGATGACCTTGGGTGTCATTCCTCAGGCAGGCACCCTCCCCCCTTTCATTTTGAGCCAGGACCTCTCACTAGCTTGGAGCTCACGAGCCAGTACCTCTATCCATAGCTTTAAATTTTTACTTACTTATTTTTATTTTTATCTGTACGGGTGCTTCACCTGCATGTATGCATACGCACCACGTACCACATGTGCCTGGTGCCTGGGGTGGCCAGAGGATGGTGTTCAACCTCCTGGAACTGGAGTTACAAGCAGTTGTGAGCCACTTCGTTGGTGTTGGGAATTGAACCTGGGTCCTCTACAAGAGCAGCCAGTGCTCTTATATGCCGAGTCACCTCTCCAGCCCTGCTTTAAAAAAAAAAAAATATAAATATATATAATATATATATATATATATATATTTTTTTTTACCCAAGATAGGGATCCCATAACAGTTCAAAGGACAAATACCACCAAAGTCCAACTTGATGTACCAGTGAGTTTATTGGAGTCAGGCTACTGGAAGCACCCAGCAACCCTCACCTAGACAGGAAGAAGGAAGCCTTTTGTTTGCTGTAGCCGGCTCATCTCCCCTTCCTGTTCCTCAAAGGCCTGTCAAGTGTTTCTGGCAAAACCAAACTGTAGCTACAGAATTCCCAGACTCGGTGCTCCAGGGCAGCAGAGAGAGGGGTGCTTAGAGATCAGGAAACAGCATGTGGTACAATGACTGAATCTATGAGAGAGAGAGAGAGAGAGAGAGAGAGGGAGGGAGAGAGAGAGGGAAACATACATATGCACAAGCATATAGAAGTACAAAGATAGATGATAAATTAGTTAGATAAATGGATAATAGATTATAGATAGGTAGATAGATCGATCGATAGATAGACAATAGGGGATAAATAATATATAATGACAGGAGATAGACAGATGGTAAATAATAGATAAAAGATTGATAGACAATAGGTTGACACATGATAGATTGACTGATGATGGACAGAGGATAGATGGATGAGCAACAGTTGATTGATAGATGAGGGAGAGGTAATAAACAGATATATTGACAGATGAGCAATGCCTGAGAGATGATGAGCAGACAGATGGGTGGGTGAGACGCGGAAGATATTCCCTGTCGCCACTGCAGGCTGTTTGCCACAGGGAGCAGGAGGAGGTCATGTTCTTAAAGTCAAGGCACCAGCTACAAACACGAAGTCTAAAACACTTGAAAACGAGTCTTAATTTTCTTACCAGACTGCGGAGGGTCTGCAATTAGGTCTGACTGGCACACGTGGCTACATACCTCTAATAAGCCATGCAAATTCAGGCAACTATGCAGCCTCCCAGGGCCTCAGTGTCCCAGTCCGCTGGTGTTCACCATCTCACATGTTTCTCTTAGCCATAAACAATTTTGTAGCCGTTGGAATCTTCACCCTCGGCTTCTCTAACCTGAGAGAACCACACGCATCCGTGGAACTCCTAGTGGTGGAGCTATTTCAGGGGCCAACGAATGAGCTGTTGGCTCCGTACGTGTGCTAATAATAATAGAAAAGTAACTGGACACACACAAAGGAAATGAGATTCCCAAGAACACCCCCGCTTATATGAAAGAGCAGCAGCAGGGAGACTTTTCATGCCGCTGAGGTTTAAACACTGAGGGACATTCCCCAGGCATCGGATATCTCGGGAAACAAGGGGGCCGAGGTCCCACTAGGCTGACACATATGGAAAATGTTAAGTGGGGAGGGAAGGGAAGTAAGAGTATACACGGGCTCAGGAGACACCTCGATTTGTTTCTGGGGAAGGAGGAAATTGATGTTCATGTGAACAAGCCACGAGGGTGAATGAAGCTAAATCCCAACAGGGGGACTCAGGGCATGGAGTCTCCCACCCCCTCATGTGTGTGTGTGTGTGTACATGCCTATGTATGCACTGCCATCATTCTCTTCTGTGTCGCTACAGGTATATTTGTGTGCTCCTGGGCACGTGTGTGGAGGCCAAAAGTCAATCTCAGATCTCCTTCTCCCAGAGCTGTCCACCTCATTTTAGAAGCCTGGTCTCTCACTTGGCCTGGGTCCTACTTTACTTTCTACTGCTGTGATAAGAGGCCACAGACAAAACAAGTCCATGGCCAAGAGAGATCAGGGGAGGAGCTGGAGGCAGGGACTGAGGCTAAGGCTGTGGAGGAATGCTGCTTATTGGCCTGTTGCTCATGGATTGCTCATCCTGTGTTCTTACACACCGCAGGACCAGCTTCCCACGGGTGACACCGCCCACAGTGGACTGGGTCCTCCCACATCATTCATTAATCAAGAAAACGCTCTACAGACTTATCTGTTGGCCAGGGTGACGGAAGTGTCTTCTCAGTTGAGATGCCTCTCAACTCCAGCTTGGGTCGAGTTAACAAAATACTACCCAGGAGGCTAGGCTAACTGGGCAGGGATTCACCCATCCCTGTCTCCCCAGAACTGAGATTACAAGCATGAGACATCACATCCATCTTTTTTTTAAAAAATGTGGGTTCTGGGAACCAAACTTGGGTCCCTCCTGTGTGTGTGACAAGTACTTTCCTGACAGAACCATGTCCCTAGCAGACATTTTTCATTTATCTCTCGGGATCCTACTTGTAAAATTCTCCGCTGAGGTTACTGACCAACATCTGTAGTGAATGAGGTGTCCTGAATTCAAATTTTACCAGTGTGACTAGTTTATCTGGGGGGACATAAGCAAAACTGTCAACTTTGACGAGCCTCAGTTTCCCTTAATAGTAACTGCTGGCAACTTGGCTTATATATACCAGATTGGGTGTAAGATACAGGTGAAAAAAAATTCTGATAGGTGAAAATTGCACCAAGTCACATTTGAGAATATAAAGAGAAGCCCATGCAACCCTCATTCCCACAGCTAGTTTTTAGAATGTCTGAAAATCATAGTCCATGCTAACTTGTTGGAGAGGGCCCGAATCGTACAGATTTCTATCTACATATCCTAAAGTTACTTAGAAATCTCTGACTGAAATAGCCCTTCTCCACTTCTCTGGGTTGATTAAAAAAAAAAAAAAAGGATATTAGTTATTTTATCTGTATGAGTGTTTACTTGCATGTGTGTATGTGCAACACATATGTGCAGTGTCTACAGAGGCCAGAAGAGGGCATCAGGTCCCCTAGAGCTGGAGTTACAGATGGATACTAGGAATCAACCCAGGTGTTCTGGAAGAGCAGCAAGCGCTCTTAACTGCTGACCTGTCTTTCCGGCCCACAACTTCTACCTTCTTAGTGATAATTAGTAACAGCTTTCTTAGTTTTTGGTTTTTTTTTCTTTTTAGTTTTTTGTTTGTTTGTTTCAATTTTGTGTTGCTGTAGTTTCAGAGTGGATTAAACACCAGGCCTTTGCAGGTCTAGGCAAACACCTAACCCTGAGCAACATCCCAGCCCCCCCCCTTTTACATTTACTTACCTATTTTTATCACATGTATTTACTTATTTAGTGTGTATGTGGGGGGTTTGAGCATGTGTGTGTATGTGTATGTGTGTGCACGTGTTGAGGTCAGAGAGCGACAAGCAGGCATTTGTTCTCCCCTTCGCCACGTGGGTCCTGGAGATTAAACTCAGGTTGTCATTCTTAGCTGGAAGTGCAAGTGTTTTTATCATTTCGATGGACCTAACTTTTCAGGGTTTGAGGCAGGATCTCACTAAGTTGTCTCTGAAGTCCAGCGTCCTTTTACTTGTCATCCTCCTGCCTCAAATCTCGGGAGCCAGTACAACAGCTTCTGTGGCACCGTATTCATCCTATTTTTCCTTTATTTTTAGAAGCTGATTTCTTTTTCCTGATCCAAGTTCTCAGTCTGTAGCTGTGAGTTCCTACCTCAACATGGGTGCAAACAGGCCCAAGAGCCTGCAGACTTCACTCATCACCTGCTTCTACCAGATGGGAGGAAGACAGGACAGACAGACAGACAGACAGACGTCATTGGGAATGAGCTACAGACAGAATCTCAGGGATCGGTGTGCTGCAGTGGCTTTGCCACAGAGCTTTATTCAGCCATCCTGCGGCTTTTCCCTGGAAGGAGAGAGGGGAAATCATTCCTCACAAAAAATTGCAAGCAATGAGCTGAGCCGCCGGGCTGGCCAGATGTAACAGTCTCGGGCACTTGACCTGTGGCTCATAATAGTTAACACGGGCTCCCTAGAAAAGCTTGAACTTAATAACATCCCCTTCTCCTGTCCCTAGGGAGCCTCTGCTTCCTCCACTCAGATTTCCAAAGCCCCACTGTGAGCTGAGCTCAAAACACCAAGAATATGGAGGGCAAATACCCACAGGAACACATGACTATCTGGCATCCATGCTCGGTGGGGTCGGGGGGCAGAAAGCATGTGTAGACATGATCTTCAGCAGTGCAATTTGGAACAGAAAAGATAACAGATCTCTTGGAAGACTCAACACTTATGAGAAAGAGAGACAGAGGAGAGACAACCATTTAAATTCAGGCAATACCCCAGTAGAGTCCTCATGCTCCCAGTCTAGTCCCGAACACTTGGCCTCACAAGTTCTGGGACCTTGGGTGAACCCTTACTCTCTCCAAACCGCTTCCTTGGTCTGTGGTGAGAACCGAACCAGAGAATTCAAGGCAAGCCATTAGTGCTTGGTGCAGGCTAAGCACTCACCAGCCAGAGCCGGGTTCTTTCTTATGTTACTGTGGCTGTGGCATTAAGCGCCTGCGCAAGGAAGCCCCAGAACTACATCAAGCCAGTAGCACACCGAGTCTCTGATTGCCAACGTCATCTGCAAAGCGGGGATGGGAAAGCCCGCTTTGTCAGCTTGCTGCTGAGACAGTAAAGCATGGGTTAAAACGAAAACATCTGAGTACTTTCTCTCTCTCACAGAGCATTGTGATTTGCTGTCTCTCTGCTCTTTCTAACCCTAGACCTCTTTTGCTTCTCTTATCCGAGTTCCACCCCAACCGTCACCCCATGCCCAGGAATCTGCAGCCATCTTTTCTACCCTTCCCTGCCCACCGCCCAAAGACAACTTTGTTCTGCCCTGGGCTTGTTCAGCATAGCTCCCCGTCCCGGTGCTGACAGGGATCCCGAACTGCAGGGCGATTGCAATGGAAGCCAGATTGCTCTCTTTCCAGAGCTCCAGGGTTTCAAGCTACTACTGTTGGGTAAAGTGTGGCCAGCCTGAAGAGTATTCTTCAGGACCGGAAGGGGCATGTTCAAAGGCGAAGCCACGATGTCCCACCAGGGTGACACAGGAATGACTAGGTGGGATTCTCAGGATTCACAGGAACTGTGTTCTTCTCCAAGACAGGAATTTTTAGGCATCTAAATGAAGAAGCCACCCAATGGGTAGATGGGAGATCACTTTTCTTATGTGAATCTCATCAGAGGCAGCCTCAGAGTGGCCTTATGGTGATAAAGTCAGTCTTCAAGGTCAGCTTGGGCTGCGTGTGATCTTGTCTCAAAAAAAAAAAAATTAAAAAAAAAAGACAAAAATCAAGGATTTTGTCATTAACGCCATCTGGCATTAGAAGACATTCCTCTGACGTCTACCCCGTAGACCTGCTTATATAGACCCTGCTCCAACAGAGTGTAGAGCCAGGACCTGAGGTGTGGTGCCAAGGGCCATGCCTTCCTTCTACAAGACCGTGGAGGAGAGAACGCCTGCAGATTTTTCTGGAACAGTGTGAGCCTCTGGAGCCCCACTTCCCATAACGCCCAGAGAAGGATGCCCAGTGGCTGTCCACCACACTCAGCTGAGTTCAAGGAACACTCCCTCAAACGAAATGAAACAACGTGGAAATTCTGAGGACTCCCCAAACCTAATTGATCACAACACTCTTTTTGCTTCCAGCAGCTCATGACTCTAACACAATGGGAAAAACTTGTGTGTGTGTGTGCCTGTGTGTGCGTGTGCATGGATGTGTGTGTGTGTGTGTGTGTATGTGTGTGTGTGTGTGACAGGGAGGAGAGATTTACTGGTCCATCCTGAGTTTGGGAATCATCTTAGTTGTCTAGATCTTGTGTGTTAGCCATACTCCTGAGGGACCTGGAAGAATCGGATCTGATATATATATATATACACATATATATCTATATCTATCTATATATATATACACACACACACACACACAGACACACACACGTACATACATATTAAACTATATTTATATATATTTAATATGTATAAATATAGTTCAATATTTATACATATTAAATATAAATACATTAACATTCATATATTTTATGTTATATAAATATGTATTAATATTTATATGTGCAATATATAAATATATATTAATATTTATATATAATATATAATATTTATACATAATATATGAATATATGTTAATATTTATATGTGTAATATATAAATATATATCAATATTTTATATACTATATAAATATATATTAACATTTATATATGTAATACATAAATATATATTAATATATTTATAAATATATATATAAATGCTTATTTGTTTTTAATTTTTAATTACTTTTTGTTATTTAATTTTTATTATTTAATCATATTATATATAATATATTATTATTTAATTAATATTTATTATTATTATATTTTTCATAAAATATGTTTTGGTCATGCTTTTTCCTTTTCCCTCTTCCCCAATTCCTCCAATACTTTTCCTTCTTACCTACCTAACTTTATGGTCTCTCTGTCATAAAAAAAACAAAAACAAAAGCAAAAACCCTAAGCCAAAATAAAAGGCGCACGCACGCGCGCGCGCACACACACAGACACACACACACACACACACAGACACACACAGACACACACACACAGACACACACATACACAGACACACACAGACACACACACACACAGACACACACACACACAGACACACACACAGACACATACACACACACACAGACACACACATACACACACACAGACACAGACACACACACACACACACACACACACAGACACACACACACACAGACACACACACACACAGACACACACACACACACACAGACACACACACACACACAGACACAGACACACACACACACACACAGACACACACACACAGACACACACACACACAGACACACACACACAGACACACACAGACACAGACACACACACACACAGACACACACACACAGACACACACACACACACAGACACACACACACACAGACACACACACACACACAGACACACACACACACAGACACACACACAGACACACACACACACACAGACACACACACACAGACACACACACACACACAGACACACACACACAGACACACACACACACAGACACACACAGACACACACACACACAGACACACACATACACACACACACAGACACACACACACACACAGACACACACACACAGACACACACACACACACACACAGACACAGACCACACACACACACAGACACACACACACACAGACACACACAGACACACACACACACACAGACACACACACACACAGACACACACACACACACAGACACACACACACACAGACACACAGACACACACACACACACACAGACACACACACACAGACACACACACACACACAGACACACACACAGACACAGACACACACATACACACACACAGACACACACACACACACAGACACACACACACAGACACACACACACACACACACACACACACAGACACAGACACACACACACACACACACACACACACACACACACCACTGATCTTGTTTTCTTTTCCCCAACTACTCCTGGACATGGAGCCTACCCCACAGTACGCTTGATCTACCCAGGGACGCTCAGTTCGGAGAAAACTAGTTTTTTCTTTGCTAGTAGGTATCCATTGCAAATAGCTTCTTGTTTAAGGGTGGAGCCTGTGTGTATTTCCCCTCTTCAGTGCTGGAAGCCCATCTGGCTTGAGCCCGTGCAGGCCTGGTACATGCAGCCACAGTCTCTGTGAGTTCATACGTGCATCTGCCCTGCAGTGTCTGGAAGACACTGCTGTCTTGGACCCATCCATGCCCTTTGGCTCTTAAGCTCTTTCCTCCTCTGCATAGATCCCTGAGCCCCGAGGGGAGGGGTTTAATAAAGACATCTCATTTATTGTTGAGTTTGGTTCTGCTCTTAAGAACAAGACCACATCATAGTTTCAGATGTAGAGTGGCAAACCAAGCCTATTTCCCTCAGTTTGCTCATCTGAAAAAATGGGGCCAGTGCTAGTTCCTTCCACATAAGGCTAATACCAGAATAAGGGAATCATGAGACCTGAGAGGCTTGTAGCCAGTGCTCCGAAAGTAATGCACCAGCCGTACCCGTCACTCACTTGGTCATTGTGAATGTTGCCTTCCTCCAGCAGCAGTTCTGTGAAATGGGCTTGCTCGCCAGGCTAAGTGGAACCAAAATGAATATTTTCAACAGAAATGTGAACTTAGATCGAGACCATTTCCTGGATGAACCATCATGGGTCAGGAAACCGGCAGAGTTCGTGTCTGAGACGCAGTTGCAGGTGGCGGCTGGACAATTCTCTCGGGGTCCCCACACGTGGGAAACCCTGCGGAGGAACACAGAGAGGCCAGGGCTCAAGCCACACGCGGTGACGTTCCCCAGAATCCTTTCAAAGTGTCAGAGGATATTGGAACCATGCGAAGGAAAAAGGTGGTGTTTGAAACATCCTGAGAGTGGGCCAATTGGAAACAATAGCCTTCCACTCTGCGTATTAAATCACTTCCCCGTTTTATGAGGTAGATAGAAAAAATAATAAGAAATTATTTTCCCCTAAGGTACCGGGAGAATTTGTACGGCAGTATTGGGTTAGGGCCTCTTGTACCAGTTAATAGCTATTCGGGGCTGTTTTTATTTTAATACACAAATAGAGAGACTTAGCGAAAGGTGAGATGGGTAGTACTAGTTCCTGGATCAGTGAGGGTTTAGCATCCGGGCTCTTCCCGCCTAATTCCTTAAGGGAAATTCTGTTTCAGTTAGAAGCGGCTCGCAGGAGCCGGGGTACCAGGTGAGTCAATTACTCGGGGGATGTGAGCTAGGTGTTTGGGGAAGTTCGATCACTGTGTCAGGGGTCACTTGAGTGAATTACAGTCCCAGGGACCTGTGAGCGGGGAGTAAATCCTATTTATGGCCAAACTCATGCTTTAGTCTGTTCATCAAAACAGGAGCAGTAGAGAGAACCCACAGAACCTGGGTGACCCTCAAGTTAACTCTGAGTCACTAAGAAAAATGTATCTCGTGGACGTCTCTACCCAGATTTGTGGGAACAAGTGCAAAGGGAGAATGAGACAAGACAGAAGTGTGGGGTAGGAGCAACCTTGTAAAGCACCTACTATGTGTCCCCTAGAGATGCCCTCATAAGCAAGTGCCCTACTAGAGTCTGCAGGCAAGACAAGGGGTCATCGGATAGACTTCTAAGATAACATTGGGTTTGCAGATAGCGAGCTGAGACGCTAGTCTGACTCACTGTCAGCTAGTCCTCTCCAAGTTTAGGACAACCTAAAAAGGCTGCGAAATTTCTACCTTTCTCTACCTCTATGAAGGCCAAATGCAAAAGCGGTGCAAATCTCTTTCTATCCTTCCTTTCTCTTTCCCTAAATCGAGGGTAAAGGTTGCAGTTCACTACAGCATTGCAATACATAACATTTTACAAAATTAAAAAGTCCCACAATCATTACAAATTCAAATGCTTTAAAAATTCAACCTCTTGCCGGGTGGTGGTGGCGCACGCCTATGACGGCAGCACTCTGGAGGCAGAGACAGGAGGATCTCTGTGAGTTCAAGGCCAGCCTGCTCTACAGAGTGAGCTCCAGAACAGCCAGAGAGTTACAATAGAGAAATCTTGTCTTGAAAAACCAACCAAGCAAACAAACAAACAAAAATAAGCCCCTTAAAAAACCCAAAGTCTCATTTAAAACCCAGAATCTCTTTTAAAAGTTAAAATCTCTCAATTATGGATCCTGTAAAATAAAATTTTTTAAAAAGTCAAATAATTTTTTACTTCAAGAGGAAAGAACCAGGCACAGTCATAATCAGAACCAAGCAAAACCACACACCAACAGTGTAAATAACTCAGTACCGGATGTCTGAGAGCCACTCACCTTCTTCTGGGCTTCTCCAAAGGGCTTGAGTCACTTCTCTGGCTCTGCCGTCTGCAGCACACACAGCTTGTCCTCCAGGCTCTGGCTGGCTCCACTCCACAGCTGCTGCTCTTCCCTGTGACCAGCCCACGGTACTGGTATCTCCAAAATCCCGGGGTCCGTGGCTGCAACCGGGCTGCACCTTCACCAGTAGCCTCTCCTGGGCTCTCTTCCGGCACTCCAGCACAGTGCCGAGCCTCAGCTGCTCTCCATGATCCCTCCATGCCTTTAAAACCAGCAGCACCTGGCTCACTCTCACACTATCAAGCTCAGCTGCCAGCACGAGGTACAACTTTGGCCGCCTCTGGAACACGGCTTCGGTGTGCTGACCCCGAGGAAACACTCCTGGGAAGACTTCACCCGAGTGATGCGGGGCCTCTTCTTAATCGCCACTGAGTCTTTAGCCCCAGTAGATCAGCATTCATTGTCCCAGCCAGGCAGAGATTTTACTTTAATGGTTCTTGTCTCTCGTGAATCACGCACGGCTGATTCGTCAGCCCCAGCTGACCCAAACCACGGATTCTTAACCCAAAATATGCAACGACCCCAATAGAGTTTTTAAGTGACTCTCAAATTTCCCTCTGGGACTTCACGAGCCAGGCCTCCATCGCCCACATTTCTATCAACATTCTTCTCCTCCAAGCTCCCCAGTCCCAAGGTAGGATGCGCAAAGGGTCCAAGGCATAGATTCATCTGGGGGCATCTTAACATCCCCCCCCTTGTCGCCTCTCCACTTCCTCAGGTTGCTTTCCCTGGTGTTACTGAAAGCTCGGGCACTAGGCACCACGCTGAGTTTACCACGTTTTATCTTCACATCCATCTTAGGAGCTAAGTGACGTTTTACCCTCCTCTGCTGATGAGGACAAAGTGGACTGTCCTACGGTGACAGGGTTCCAAGGGGTAGAGTCAGACACTTGGACGCAGACAGGCTCTCTAGGGCTGTGTGTGCAAGATTGTGGGCAGCAGCCACCTGGATGACTATGCAGTTTAAGGTGCTTAAGCCGTCATCTCCGGTCCCTCCCTCCGTGGTTGCAGCCACGAGCTAGAGTAATGGCTGGAGAGAAGAGAGTTGTTGCTGTTCTTCCAGAGGACCTGGGTTCAGTTCCCAGCACCCTCATGGGGTGTCTCACAACCACTCCTGACTCCAGGGGATTAGATGCCTTCTTCTGGCCTCCTAAAGTACCCATACACATCACACACACACACACACACACACACATGTAAAAAATAAAAATAGATCTATAAAAGAAAATTTTACCACACAGCACTGTCTTGGTTCCCAAATCATTTTAAGTTTCGTTTTCTTCCCACATTTATTTATTTATTGGGTGTGTTTGGGGTAGGGGTGAACCATACGCCACAGCACACATGTGTGGTTGTCAAAGGACAACTGTGGGAGTCAGTTCTTGCCTCCTGCCATGTGGGTTCCCGAGATCGAACCTAGGTGGTCGGACTTGGCCACAAGCACCTTCACCCGCTGAGCCATCTTACTTGGCCCCAGAACCTTTATTCTTAACATTTCCTCCAGTGTGACTCCGTGGCACCTACTGATGACCTACGTGGGGATTTTGAGAGCAATGCCTTCACAGACAGGATTAGTCCTACCCCGTTCCACCCTGCTTCCAAGAAAAAGCTTCTTAATTCTCTTCTGTGGCGACGTTCAATAACCCAGCTATCTGGGGCAAGAGGTACCCAAGAGACACAGGAGACACACCTGAGGCCTTGAGAGTGACTCAGAGGGGGAAGAAACCCCACAGTGACAGGACAGTGGTGTCCTTTGAACTTGGAGACACTCAAAGGCAACTCTGTGGTTACCCTGTCCCCCACGCCCTGATTTGGCAAACCCGGTGCCAAAACCACATTCCCAAGTTCCTCTCCGTCCTCACCTTAACTGCCAACCCACAGCAAGCCTGTTTCCCAATCCGTGACAAGAAGATATTGTGTCAAAACCAGGTGACACTGTGGCATGAGATCCAACACCCCGTGAACACCCCCCAAATACTCCCACTGTTCTGCCGTCGGGGAGAAAAAAAAATCCATCGACGGCGAGGGGCAGTGAATCAGTTTGTGGTCTGGTTAATCCGACTCTCAGACGTGAGGAATTAGGGGATTGAGCAATGACCTTGGCCAAGGGTGGGGTCACAGGTAAGGTGATTTTCAGCACAGCCTAGGAGTCAGCCTGTATTAATTTTGTTTCTCCCCAAGACCGCCAGGGTGAAGCTGCCCACACAATGGGTCTTTACATCCCAACGCTGCCACTTAGCAGTCCTCCAGGAAGAGGAAGACCATATTTAGACTCCAGCCCTATAGACAGACTGTCTACCAACGAGACGAGGCTACAGTGAGGGTTGGGGGAAGATGATGATGAAAAGACTTCGGCTCACAGTAGGTCTTCAGATCAATGGTATTCCCCACTTCGTGCTAAATTCTTACATCAAAGTTTTAGCACAACTGGGTGTGTGTTTCTAGAGCATTCTGGACAAGGGACCCAGAAATCCCATGTTCCAACAGTTCCTCCGAGGGGGGATGTCAACAAAGGAAAGAGGTCAGACGGAGAGAAAACAAAATAGCATTGTGAAATTGTGGCTTTGGTGCCAGAGCGCAAGGCAGGGCTGCAGTCACCTGGGCTGGGTCACAGGGCATGGGTGCCTGCTCTTCTAAGTTTGGTGTCTAAATAGCCTGGGGCCAAAGCCAACCTTAACTCCTGCTCTCCATTTCCAGGCCTTTGCTGAGAGCAGACACTGAACATATAGGACCTGGGAGAAGCTTCTAAGAGGCCAGGTAGCACATTTGTCAGAAAGATATAAGAAAAAGAGACAGGTTCTCCAAATCCACTGATGGGGTCTGAGCTACTCCTGGATATATAGCAAATGTGCATTCTTGCCTTTGATTCTAACTAAGAACATGGTGGCAGGGAAGAGTCTCCAAATACAAGATTAATTCTCCCATATAAAGAGACTTTAGAATTCATGCTATGATTCTGAGCCAGCTTTACCAAGACCCTGGGGAGCTGGGTGGTTGGATGGTGATGTCAAGTGTCAGGAAGCATGTCTGGGAGATGCCTGGGACCCCAAATCTTCCAGTGGGTGGCTGAAGAAGGGAGCAGAAGGCTTGTATGGCCAGTGCTTTGTTCTTCCAGGGTATCAGCCAATGATCTGTCTGACTCTCTGGTGGCTCTTTGTTGCTCTATCTAAAAGGAACTTAAGGCAGGAAGGGGTTAATTTTGGCTCACGGTTTTGGAGGGTTCTCTCTTTCGCTTCTTGGTCCCCACAAACTTGGGTAGAGCGTAACGGAGGGGAGCATATGAAATGAGTATCCTCATTTGGAGGAGGAGCAGTGACATGATACCCTCCAAGGACATGCCCCAGGAGATCTGCATCCTCCGGCTCTAAGGCCTTGTTTCCACAACCCTGCTACAGAGTACCACTCGCTGGGGCCAAGCACTCGACACCCCAGAATGTTTCTTATCCCAACCATAACATCCAGTGTGTATGTTTCCTCCCTGGGCAGTGGTATAGATCAGATCCTTTGGAACTCTTGTTTCTTGTCTCAGTCCAAGCCCCATCCACCTTCCCTTCGAGAAGCCTTTCTCTCTAGCCAATTGACCACTGTGTTGTTAAGACTGAGTTTTATTGGGTAACGTATTATCCTGATGGCTTCAAGTTCTTGATGGTGATCATCAAGAAAATCTTGTGTTATAGGCAACTCGCATCCATCTGACCATATGGCTCATTGGAAAGTTCTGGCAAGAATCGGTCAGAAAACATGTGCATCCTACAAGCTCAAACGGAAGCTCAGGGATCAAAGAATCACAATCCAAATGCTTGAACTTGCACACACGTGTGTATGCAAGAGGAAGGGCATCAAAACACGGAATAATCCAGTGACACACATGAGACCCATATGAAGCGTGGAAAAGCCAACACACACATTGACCCACATTCTCCTGGGCAGCTTCACACACAGTGCACGGGAAAGGGCCATTTGACGCTGTGCTGTGCGAGCTACCCACACCACGCATCTCACTCCTATCGCTCTCCTATTTAGCTGCCTGCCTTCCCACCTGCCTGTTATCTTCCTTTTTTTCCCTCTCTTTCCTCCTCCCTTCCTCCTCTGCTTCTTGAGATAGGCTCTCATTCACAAGAGAGTAGAGTAGCTCAGGCTACTCCCAACGTTTTCATCCTCCTGCCTCAGCCATCGGAGGGCTGGGATCACAGACATGTCCCACCCGGCCCAAGTGTTCACACCTCACCTTGGTCCTTCAGCCCACCCCCGACTCCTCACCACGGATGTCATTTTTAATCCCCATCTCTGTCCACAACCCCTCCAGTCCCCATGTGCCAGCATCTTTAATCCTTCTGCAGAAAAAAAAAGTGTGTGCATGTGCGTGTGTGTGTGCATGTGTGTAATAAATCCTCACACTCAACACACTCAAGGAATAGCAACAGAGGCAAAGTATTCCAGATCAATCTTAGCCTCTCCCTCCAACACATCTCCCTGGCCGTATCAGAGCTAGGACAGGTGGTGCTCAGTCCACGGTAGAAGAAAGAGGCACAAGGGCTTGATTTAAATTAGAAAGTAGTCTTTGCGGCAGGAAGGGGCAAATCGTGCCCACATGTGCACAGCACATGTGCCAGCTCCTCGCTGGCACACAGCTTCGTGCCAGGAAGGCGAGGAGGCGGAAGGGCCCTGTGTGTGGTCATCTGCTGTGGACATATGGCTGTTGCTTGTCCAAAGGGACGTGAAGACATCGCCTCTCCAGTCAACCTGTACCGAGGTGAGTTTCTGTGCAGGGCTCAGAGAGGATTACATATGGCTGCAGTGGTACCCCCTTTGATTTCCAGAGCCATGAAATACTGCAAGTGAAAAGTGGAGGTAACTCCCCAGATGTGTCCCAGGGCACACTGGCCTCGCTGAATGCAAACTAGTGTAAGACTGGGGAACTGGTAGGCGGAAGTTTGACCTTCAGTAACACAAGGTACGGGAGATGGATCAGTCATTCAAGTGCTTCCCACATAGCAGGTACAGCTCGAGGGAAGGGGACACAGGGGGATCCCTCGCTGGGGATGCTGGCCAGCCAGTATCACTGAAGAGGTGAGCTTGAGGTTCCGCAAAGGTGGAGAGCAAGAGAGGAAGATTCCTGACATCAACCTCTGGCCTCCAAAGACATGCGTGTGTGCATTCACACATACACACGCACGCACGCTCACAAGTAAAATTAACAAGTATGCTCACAGAGCATGTCAGTACTTGTGCCGTCTAAGACACATTCATTGCTCCTTTCCAAAGGCAGCCAGGGAGGGCAGTGACACTTTCCAAGATGACCTGGGCGTAGAATGTCTCAGAACCACTGGCCTGAGAAACATTTGGAGAAAAAAGTAATTCTGTTCTCATAGGTGGGGAAAAAAATGAAGACCCATGAACAAAGAGAAGAGCCCTTAGTAGCACACCAGTTAACAGACACCCAGGGGTCCTGACCAGCTGGGATGGCATCTTAAATCTGTCTGCAGGTGTCTTTCAAGACCCGAGATCATCCATGAGTGAAGTAGGTTGTTCAGTCACTCAACACACCCTTCTGTGGTACCTTCTGGTTTAGACGCCGGAAACCTAAAGCCCACGCGAGGCAGATCTCCCTGCCTTCAAGGAGATGGTAATTTACTGGAACAAAGTAAGCCTCAATTAACCACAGAAAGTGGATGGTTAGTTCCAGTGTGCACAGTTCCATATGTAGGACTCAAGAGAACACAGATTCCATTCACTGGGCATCTGTAATAGCAACAGTCCCCAATGACATGGTTCTGATCTCAGTGACCACAGCCTATTAATTGCATGTAATTGTACAAAGGACAATTACTGCTGCTCCAGCCGCTGCAGAAATAACACGTGTGACTCAGGAGCTGTGGCCCATCTCCTTTCAGAGTCTGAAGGTGGCCTGCTTCCGTGGGGATGTGGTTCAGTTCACATGTCTGCAAAGTGGATGCGTGTCACCCTCTGTCCCTTGGGGGATGAAGCCATGTGACAGTTTACAAAACAGGACCATCAGCAGCTGATGGTGGAGGCACTGGAAACACCACTCTGTATGAGAGACTTGAGACAGACAACAAGAGGGACTCGGAGGAGGTGGAGGATTGACCTCATCAAGAAAGGTGATGACGTACATGCCCTAGAAAAAAGTGGCTCCGGTAATAAAACAAAACAAAAACAAAACAAAAAAATTAAAGAGAAGTACAAACACCAAACTACCAGAGCTGACTGGATGGTAGAAAAGGCAGACACACACACACACACACCCTCCAGGCATACACTGACAAGATCCGAAAGATACATGAAGGCAAGACCTGCGCAAAGCACCCTGGATCTGACTAGAATACCGAAATGACACGTGGCAGTTTTCCATGTCTCTTGCGCTGTAAAGAAGTACCAAATGATGTTTTAGTGGGTGGGGTTGTCCCTGCAGCTCTGTATATGAGGATATCCTAAAGCAAAAAGAATCATCATGTTCTAATATAGAACTTTAGAGGGGCTTAAGTCTTAGAGGTTCCCCACCTCCAAAACTCATACAGAAGTGCTCAGGGCTGAGGTCTCTAGGAGCTCACGGGGTTATGAGGGCTCATGTCACCAATAAGCGCGTTCGCTGATGGAGCCGCTGCCTAACGGGCTAGTGAGAGAGATGTGGTGGGAGCCTTTGGCGGTGGGACTAGTGGTTTATGTATCTTCTGCAGGGCATTCTTGTCTCCCATTGCTTCCCTGCTCTGTTGCCTTCCAGACACCAGTCTCCCCTCCCCTGTTGCTCTGCCTCACCCCAGCCTGGAAACAATGAAGATGAGCAAGTGGAACCCTCTGAAACCACGGGCCAAAGTAAACATTTCCTTCTGCAAACTGATTTTTTTCATGCATTTTGTCACAGTGACAGAAAGCTGACTGACACAGGGAACGATTGTAATTTCCCCCACTGATTAAAATGACTTTGTCACGTTTCTGTTCATTGGGGTGGTCTTAGGGGCCTTCGCTGCTCCACAGAGACACGGTACCTAAAACTAAACACTCTAGGCCTTGGCTTCTGGGGGAGTCCATCGGACCCCCAACAGAAAAAGCAGAGGTTCACAGAAATTAGGAGCACCCATGAAGGATCTGGTTTCAAAAACACAGTTGCGCCCCAGTCTCTGAGCGGCTTGCTCCCAGAAAGCTCTGTAGATACAGAAACCCAAAGATGCTCATGTCCCTTATATAAAATGGCAGAAGGTCATGTCTGCATCGGACTCCTGCACATCCATGCAGACTGTAAGTGACCCCTGTTTCCCTACCACACCTAATCAGGCCAGCGCCATGGAAACCACTGTTTCCCACAGTGTCTAGATCAGCAGTTCTCAACCTGTGGATCGTGGCCCCTTTGGGGGTCAAACAACCCTTTCACAGGGGCCGCCTAAGACCATCTGCACATCAGATATTCACATTACGGTTCATAACAGTGGCAAAATTACAGTTATGAAGTAGCAACGAAAATCATTTCACAGTTGGGGGTCAGCACAGCGTGAGGAACTGTATTAAAGGTCACGCAGCATTAGGAAGGTTGAGGACCACGGCTTTAGAGCCTCTCTCAAAAGATCAGCCCTAAGGAGCCTCAGCAGACAGTCGGCACATGGCACATGTGTGCTTATCTGTCCCTCAGTCTGCTCTGAGATTCACTGTTAATATTTAAGCCCTAGAGGCGGTTCACATAGAATCCAGGACCGTAGTACCACCCAGGGCTGTGTTGTCAGATGGTGAATGTTGACCATCATTTAGGAAAGCTTTCTCCTCCGTGGCAGGGGGATGGTCTCCATGATCCTGGCCTTTATCACTTCCGATTGCCTCAGTGTCCTCTCTATACAGAGTAGTCATAGTGTCTTTCTGGCTTCTGTAGACACAAAGTACAGACTCCTAAGATAGCTGCCATTTTCTTAAAATTCTCTTTGGTAAAATGAAGAATCAGTCAAATAACATTGAGAAATTAGAATTTTGTTCTTTTTTCTTCTCACAAGGACATGGTCCCAGGAACCCATAGCTTCTTTGCCCCGCCCCTAATCCCCCCATGGTGACACCTCTACAGTCCTCCTACACCTGTAGAATGTTCTCTCAGGAGTTCAATCTCCATATAGCGGGAGTTCTAAGTGGCTTAAAATGGCCACTACAACCCGGTATTCATTTCCTGGTCCGTTGATTTGGCCCTCACAGCTTCCCTGGGCCAAGGTGGAAATTTCCCAAATCTAATGTTCTCAGGCAAGACTTGGATAGCTCTTTTCATCTACTCTAATTGGGCCAAGCCTTGCTGTCCATAGCTGCCTGCTGGCCACCCTAGGCGGCAAGGCAGCTGAAGCTCCACCCTAGTTACAAGGGAAGGGAGGGTTTATACGGCCCCAAATACTTCACCTAGGGCACGAGGGACTCTAGAGACATAGTTTCAAGAGTAGGCAGACCATAGGCGACCTGTGACATGTGTCCCACCCCAGCCTGAGACACCACAGCCTCAAACACAGCTGTTAGTCTTAAGCAATTTGCTTGAATTCTCCCAAGAGGTGTGGCTTGGCCAGGACCTGGCTTTCAGAGGACAGAATCCTGTACGGAGGAACTCTGCTCAGGGCCACAGAGCCCTTGGCCACAGGAGTGGATGGAAGCAGTTAGCTCGTGTAATGAATTTGTAATGCTTGGCCACTGGCTTCCTCTGGGTACTGGCTGGCCTTTCAAAACAGTGGGACACCATTGGTTAACAGTATACATTCTGCCTCGCAGCCACTCTGGGGGGGGGGGTCACGCTGCTGCACCCCACCCACCCAGACGCACCTCCTCTGAGGTGGCCGTGACTAAATGGCCTTTATTGGGCTGAATTTGGGAACTTCATGTCATTTGCCTCTGTCATGGAACAACATTTCTCTGTTTCCTCTGGCTCCTCCCACCTCGGAGACGGTGGAGGGCACTGCGAGAGTCCCAGGCTGGGTAGAAACAAGGAAATTCAGACAGGGTGGGAGGCAGAGGCCCCTATGGTTGTGCTGTGTGGCCTTAGGCAAGTCGTTCAACCTCCCTGTGCTTCACTGTTTCTACTCGTTCAGCAGCGACAACAATGTAGCACTGGTTTGTTGTGAGAGCAAGCTGAGAAATACAGGGAACAGGGAATGCAGCTGATGTACGGGGATCCATAACCACGGCACACTCTCTCTCCTTCCAAATGCCTTCTAATTAGAACAGTGAGGCCCTCAGCAGGCGGCTGTAGAGACTTTAGTGTGTTACACACCCTGAGTGGGGTGCTATGGGGGTGCAGAGCGGAAGTAGCTGAGCACGCCTGCCGGCTCCCCCTTGATGTCTGCATGGAGTGACTTAATGTCTCTGAATTTCCCTTCGTACCTCCTGAAACGGGCCACTGGCCATCACGCCTACTTAACGGGATGGTCATGAGTCTATTAGTGACTTTCTCCTTCCTGGAAGAAAATACCTGATATGAGCAAATTAAAGGGAGCGAGGTCTCGTTTTGACTGAGGGTTTGAGAGGGAATAGGCCATCATGGCAGAGGGAAGGCATGACAGAGAGAGGAACCGGGACAGGGCCCACTGGGCTCATCTGCCAAAGATTCCACCACCTCCCAGAACAGCGCCACCTGCTGGAGAACATGCCTTGACTCTGTGCGGGGGACTTCATATCGGAAATGTAATGGTGGCCTTGCCTTTGTTTACCCTTCTGCATTCCCCATCCCTGGTCAGCACTTGGGACGCCGTGATTGACTGACACTGGGGGAGGCTCTGGAGGAGTGAACGGGAGCGTTTGAGACAGAGAACTGGGGCGCGGTGTGCCTAGTGTAGAGCGGGCTGGAGGAAGAGCGATGAGGGCAGCAGGAGCATGCCTGCCAGTGTGAAGAAATGCCTGCAGTCCTCCAGGGGACCAGTCCAGCATCCTTAGGCAGGGGAGACTTAGAAACAGCTCTTTCTAGACTGGAGTCTTCTGGGAAGCAAGCTCTCAACAACAGGCGAAGAAAAGGCTATACAAACACGTCCTTGTGACACTTTTAAAGCTAAAAGAAAAACAAAATAATCAAGAAACAAAACGAAACAGAAACCACATGGACTCTCCGAATTACCTCTATTTTGAAGAGAGACATCCATACTACGTCTGTGTTTTCCTTCATTGTGTCCTCAACGAACTTCTGCGTTTTTAGATCACCTCTGATGAGATGTGGTGCATGTGTGTGTGTGTGTGTGTGTGTGCGCGCGCGCGCGTGTGTGTGTGTGTGTGTGTGTGTAGGTTCCTGTGTGTTCCTGTGTGTGACGATTCCCATGGGGGTATCTTGATGACAATCTTGAGAAGAAAACATATCACAGATCCAAGTCAAAGGTGATCACAGCTCGGGCTGCAAAACAAAAGAGCGCAAAAGGCCCGTCACATTTTCCTGTCCTGCGGGCCCTTTTCTCCTATCCCGTGCCAATGTCAGAGCTGACCTTCAGAGCCTCACAAACTACCGAGAACCACGCCGAAACAAAGGCACTGTAGGCAGTGGAATAGATTTCAAATACGGCCCATGAACAAGTGATACATTCAATATCACAGCAAGACATCTGGTTAGTGTCCCCCACATCTGTAAAAGTTAGGACACTCAAGTAATTTCTCACTGGGAAAATACATGGACACACCGGTAAGTCAGAGATGGATTCCTCTGCCTGCATTTCGGAGTCCATGCAGGGTTGGGCACACTCCAGAGAAGAAAGGAGTGAGTGAATGAGAGAATAAATGAATCAGGGAATGAGTGAATGGGTAACTGAATGAATTTAGTGAATGCGTGAAGCAGCGAGAGAATAAATCAGTGAATGACTGAATGAGCCAATAAGCAAATGACTCAGCGAGTGAAGGCATGAATGAGCAGGAAACAGTGAATGAGCAGATGAGGAGATGATACACAAATACATGAATGAACGAATTCTGAGTTAAGGAACAAATGCATTGGTGAATGAATGAACCTCTAACAATCCCCAGCAGGCACACGCCACCTATGAGAATCAAATACTGGCCAGGAAAGGCAATCCACCTCTACTTGGCCAGAAACAGGGATTAACTTGATCTTTGCCTGCTGGTCTTGCCCTTCCCGAATTTAGCACCTTAATCCCTTCCACAAACAGTCAGGAGAAAGGCAGAGGGCCCCTTGGATCTCTGTGCCTGACCTTTGCCCTTCCCCAGGGTGGGGACAGGCAGGTGGTTGGGAAGGGACCCTTTAATCCTTTTTTCTTCTTGGTAAGGCAGATACGGCCCCAGACTCTGACATTGGTCTTCCTGACTTTACACATCAGGGGAGGGACAAGGGAGGTCTTCCTTGGGAAGGCAGTTGGTGACGGTCCAAGCCACCACTACTGACTGTCCAGAGCTCTGACTGCTCCCTCTTGCCAGGGCTATCAGTCCATCTGGTGGCAAATCCAAGCTGTAAGACAAGTTCAAGTTCACAGAGGGAAGGCATCCATGAGGTTACTCTTCCCAGACAGGGCTTCTGACAACAGCTTTACATAGCCCCTGCACTTGGCAGCTAGCTGGGATCAGACACTGTCCTTTAATGTTTGAACACTGCTAGCTCTATGGTTTACCCCATTCTACAGATGAGAAATCTGAGACACAGGGAAGTCATTAGCTTAGCCGATCAGCTACACAGGGGCAGAAGGAGGAGGAGCTGGGTGACCTCCTCACGGGCAGGTTGGCATCTTTGGCCATTGTGGTTCTCAAAGGAGACAGCTCCTCCCTATCTGGAGTGACTGTCAGGGCAAGAGCTGTGAAGACAGATAAGACCCAAGTTGAACCTTTGCTTTGAAAGAGCTCTAGGCCCCCAAATCTCTCTTTTCTCTCTGTCTGTTTCTGTCTCTCTCTCTCTGTCTCTGTCTCTGTTGTCTGTCTCTGTCTCTCTCTATGTCTCTGTCATCTGTCTCTCTCTCTGTCTCTGTCTCTCTCTCTCTCTTTCTGTGAAGTACTGATAGTAAGGTGGACTTACTCCATCCAGAGACTATCCGTTCAACCCAGGACAAGCCACAGCAGTGGCTGGATCGGTGGTGTGACAGAGTTGACTACAGACTGCAGAAAGGCTATGCTGGCATGACAGGATCTAGAGCCATCTAGGAGAGAGGCTATGCTGGCATGACAGGATCTAGAACCATCTAGGAGAGAGGCTATACTGACTAATGGATTGTCAATATGACAGGATCTAGAACCATCTAGGAGACTGGCCTCTGGGCATGACTGTGAGGGACTTTCCAGATTAGGTTAGCTGAGGCTGTTCCACCCTAACCACAGGAGGCCCCATCCCCTGGACTTGCGTCTTGGACTAAATAAAACTGAGATGTGAACCCCAGCGATCATCCCTCTCTGCTTCCTGGCTGCAGATACAATACAGGCAAACGTGCAAGCTCCTGCCTCCGTTCCCTCCCTTCCAGTATGGGCTGTGTCCTCGAACTGTGGGCCGAATCAAACCTTCAGGGAATGAGAGAAAGGGCTGCGAGATGGCTCTGTGGGTAAAGGCACTGCCCTGTAAACCTGACACCTTGGGTTTGATCCCTGGGACCCATGGTAGAAAGAAGGAACTGACTCCAGAAATTGTCATGTGACTTTGACATGTACACTGTGGCAAGCAGAGAAGAAAGAAGAAGGAAAAGGCTGAAGTTCTGCTCCTTACACTGCTGAGGGGCCACAGCCTTCCTTGTTCTCCCCCACCCCACCCCTGTGCCTTTTTATGGCTGCTGCTCCTCTCCAGTGGCTTCCTCCAGGGTGGCGTCTGTTGTCTCAGGGCTTCCTGGCCCCAGCCAGTCTGGGCACTTCTCCCCAGTGGCATCCTGGCTCATCATCTCAGCGGCCCTGGTGAGGCCCGCATTGCCATCCAGAGCCTGGAGCCTGGCTCACCTTGCCCCGTGTTGTGTTTGCATTATCGCAACTAGAGGGAACACACCTGAACCTGTGAGTCAAGGCAGAAGATAACCGTGGTTAGGGCTGGACGCTTGTTTACACACAGACACACATACATCAGCTCAGTAAATCTTCTTTACAGCCACAGTAAAAAAAAAAAAAAAAAAAGAAAAGAAAAGAAAAGAAAATTCAGATCAGTTTCGGGGACAGAAACCTCTCAGCCATAAATGAATTCTCATCACCATACAACTGTGTGCTCAGAGCACGCAGGGACCCCAAAGCCTCGGACAATGTAGAATTAGCCGGCTTTCCTCGACTATAAGAGAATAGCCAATAACATTACCTAATGGAAGAGGGGATGTCGCCGTGGGGAGGGCAAGGCTGTGGCCTGGAAAGGGAGGAAGAGGGAGGGAGGGACGGAGAAAGAGGTGGGCAGGGGTGCTAACTTTCTCCCTTTCTCTGTTGTTCCAGCCTATGGGGACGGTGTTGCCCACATTCAGGGCAGGCCTCTCCCTTAGTTAATCCTTTCTGGAAACCACCTTCCCAGACACACCTACAGGTGTGCCATGAGCAGCCTCCAAGGTGTCTCTCACCCAGGTTAGATTGACAAGTAGGATTAACCATTCCCAGCTACAACCACATAACCAATACACACACACACACACACACACACACACACACACACACACACACGAGCACGCGTGTGCGCATCGGAGAACCCAGAAGGGTGGAATCTCACTACTGGGTGGAGTGTAAATTGGTTCAAATGAAGGGGGAGGGCTGTAACTTGGCAGACTGATCCTCACAAATTTGATTGGATTCATAGCTGGGAAGAGTCATCCAGCAGAGCAGTGATTAGACGCCTCAACAATGTCCAGACTCGCGGATCCAGCCATCTCGCCTGCAGCCAGCTCACCTAGGAAGATAATGAAAGAAGAGGATATTCATGAGTGTCCACTGTAGCATGAAGTCCAAGAGTTAAGAATTAGGAATAAGAGAATCAATGGCTCCGGGGTTAGGAGATTTGCTGCTCTTACAGAGGACCTATGTTTAGTTCCCACTGCACATATGGGACGGCTCACGGCTGCCTGTAAATCCAGCTCCTGTTGGGGAAGTTTATTTCTAGTTATGTCTATGTGACTTTAAAATCATTATTTTGTACGTTGTTGGGGGAGGGGTTGCCTAAACCTTGGTGGTTTGTATTATCTGCAGGAGTTGGCTTGATGGAAAAGATGGTTGCTTCCTCATGATCTGCACCTGCTCACTGCTCTTTGGCAGAGCCATTGTGGGAAAGCAAAGTTGCAATACCTAGGGAACACTTCCCTTAGGCCTTGAGTTTCCCCACCGTAAAGGTGACATGGGTTGGCCGGCCATTAAAAGGTTATGGGATCCTTTTGGGCCTTGAGCTCTCCACTGTAAAGGGGACATAGTTCAGCTGTTAAA
This sequence comes from Cricetomys ansorgei, assembly GCA_026225945.1. Lineage (NCBI taxonomy): Eukaryota > Metazoa > Chordata > Mammalia > Rodentia > Nesomyidae > Cricetomys > Cricetomys ansorgei. Next base: position 2,519,409 of record JAMJFZ010000818.1, on the reverse strand, counting down.
GGATTGTGGGATGAGAGTAAGCTACAGATTTCGTTCATTGTGCAAATAGACCTTTGGATGAGGGGGCAGAGTTTTTATATCAGTAGAACACCTGAGGAGCTTCTGTATCAGTAAAAACACCTGAGACCAGAGGATCAGGGTTCCACTATTCAGAATGGTGCTTGCCAGGAGAGGTGATTCCCTCTGCTGAGTCTGGAAGATTTGCATCTATGAAAGTGTCTCCTTGTCTTCTTTGCCAACCAGCACATTATCTAGCTGCTACAAGCTGCAAGAGATCCAACACCCTCTTCTGGCCTTCCTGGACAGACACACCCACGTGCACATACTCACACAGATATACACATGTAGACACAAATTAAAATAGATCACCCAGGTGTGGTACACACCCATAATCCCAGCACTGAGGTGGTGTGTGGAGGTCCAGGATTAGAAGATCACACTCATCTTTAGCTACACAGAGAGTTCAAGGCCAGCCTGGGATAATGAGACTCTGTCAGAGAGGGGAGAGGGGAGGGAGGAAAGGAGAGAGGAGAGGAAAAAAAGGGGAGAGAGAGAAGGGGGGGAGTGTGAATCACCCAGCAAGCTGGCACACATCTAATATCCAAGCACTTGGGAATCTGATGCAGAAGGATCAGTGTTCAAGTCAGCCTTTCAGCTATGTAGTAAGTTTGAGGCCAGCCTGGGCTACATGAGAACATCTCAGCAACAACAAAATCCTTTTCAAAAGTGAATCACTCCCACCAGGAGTTTGCTGAACTGTCATTCTGGCCATCCCTTGCATGTAAGAAACAGCCCCAAACTTGGTGACTTAAAACAACCCAAATTCGAGACTTTGCTTATGACTCTGGCATGAGCACACAGAGTGCAGCGCAGATTACTCTGGGTTTACAACGAGCTGGTGCTCCGATGATGGGATGCCCACAAAGTCAATGGCGAGGTCAGCTTAGAGCCGAGTCTCGTGGCGTGGCAATCTCATTATGGGTGCCTCAGGACATCGCTTTATCTGGTGGAGACTCAAGACCCCGGGATTCCTGGAGAGAGACAGCACAGCATGACTCCTGCCCACCTTGATCGATTGGATTCACAGATCAATACTGATGGGGCTAACGCATGGGATGACAGATCCCACCCCTTAGTGGGCACAGTCATATGCAATTGTCTACAGTTCTGTTGTCTCTTAGGACTGGATGTCATGTTAATATTTAATAACTGTGTTGACAGAGACGCCATGCGCATGCTAGATTGAGGTAAACAAACAGAAGCTGGAGACACAGAACAGTGGGGAGAAGACTGTACTGCTCTTGCACGAGGCCCGGTTTCCGATCCTGGTACCCCATCGTGGCTCACATCGGCCTGTAACTCCAGCCATAGGAGAATCTGACATCCTCTTCTGGCCTCTATGGCACTGCATATATTTAGTGCATACACACACACACACACACACACATACATATATACGTATATATATATATACATATACACATATATACACACACACATATGTATATAGGCACACATATACACATTAAATAAATAAAAGTTTTGAAAATAGGGGGCTGGAGAGATGAATCAATGGTTAAGAGCATTGGCTACCTTTCCAGAGGAGCTGGGTTCAATCCCTAGCACCCGTACAGCAGCTCACAACTGTCTGTAACTCCAGGGAACCTGAAACCCTCATACAGACATCAATAAAAATAAATAAATCATTAAAAACCTAGAACAAACAATACTATAGACGGTCTGACCCAAATACCCAAACTCTTTTTTGCTGCTATGGAGATGAGTTGTCTTCTTCTGTATATTTTCTGTGTTTTCTAAGGTGTTTCAGGGGTCATGTCCAGATGTATGGATCCCAGTGATGTTTAAGCTTAAGGAAGTTCCCACTGAAGACACCCTGTTCAGTATCTCTGAAGATTTCTGGGTACCTCAGTGCCATTTGTCCGGAAGAAAACTGAAACCCGTCCCTTCTCAGAGGAGCATGCTCCCTTGTTTAGGATGCAAGCTGACCACCCCCTGCACTTATGCGCCCTGCCTGCCCCCTATGGACACTTGAGCTTGTACTCCTCAGCCCCTATGCATGTGCCAAGCAACTCTGACAGTCCCACAGGACAGAGCCAAGGCAGAGCACAGCCAGCTGGTGGGGAAAAGGGCATCTAAAACATACAGCATCCTGGAATCTTCCCCATCTCAACCTCCCTCCCCAGGGTACCCATGAGTAAGACATAATGGACGACAGAAACATCAAGGGTCACCAGCCATGCAGACGAGCCCAGAAGAAGGAGCAGAAGAAGCCAAAGGATGCGGGAAGAGCCAAGAGCGGGAATGAAAGAGGTAGAGGTGGCCATGTCAGTGGCTGCCTGGGACTGAGGACAGGCAGAGATGTCAGTGAAGAGAAAGCGTGGGAAATGGCCATTTCACGCCTTTTAGGTCCCCGAGGTGGAGGGCAGCGAACCCTGACCTCCGTGGCCACACCCACCACTGCTCAATCACCAGCAAAAATGTGCTACCAGCAGCGGAAGGAAGCCACAGCCTCTGGTATTCTATAGACACAAGCAAGTTGCTTATGACCAACTTCTTGGACAGCCCAGCGTGTGAAGCAGCCCAAGCTCTGCGACTTCCTCAGCACCCACAGCTGTGTGTGTGTGCGTGTATATGTGTGTGGTGTGTGTGTGTGTGTGTGTGGTGTGTGTGTGTGTGTATGTGGTGTGTGTGTGTGTGTGTGTGTATGTGTGTGGTGTGTGTGTGTGTGTATGTGTGTGGTGTGTGTGTGTGTGTGTGTGTGTGCGGTGTGTGTGTGTGTGCGGTGTGTGTGTGTGTGGTGTGTGTGCGGTGTGTGTGTGTGTGTGTGTGGTGTGTGTGTGTGTGGTGTGTGTGTATGTGTGTGGTGTGTGTGTGGTGTGTGTGTGTGTGGTGTGTGTGTGTGTATGTGTGTGGTGTGTGTGTGTGTGTGTGTGTGTGGTGTGTGTGTGTGTGGTGTGTGTGTATGTGTGTGGTGTGTGTGTGTGTGTGTGTGTGTGTGGTGTGTGTGTGTGTATGTGTGTGGTGTGTGTGTGTGTGGTGTGTGTGTGTGTGTGTGTGTGTGTGTGTGTGTGTGTGTATGAGTGCTTGTCACAGTGCATGTGTAGAGACCACAGGACGAATTACCAGAGCTGGTTCTCTCCTTTTTCCATGTGACTGATGTAATGTCGTCAGGCTGGCTGGTAAAGTGCCTTTACCTGCTGAACCATCTCAACAGCTCTTAAATTGAACATATATTTTTCAACTGAGTTTTGTTGTTGTGGTTTTCTATATGGTACCCTCTGAGACATCATGAAATTTGTGAGTAATTTGCCATACCGGTGAATGGGCACATACTCAGACACACATCCATATATCACACAGAGATGTGTTAGGCCTGGCCTAGTTGGAGAGAACTTTGCTAGTTGACTGTTGAATACAGCTCTTGTTTAAATGTGTGTGTGTGTGTGTGTGTGTGTGTGTGTGTGGCTGATCTCTGTGAGTTTAAGGCCAGCCTGGTCCATACCGAGGTTCTAGGCCAGCCAGAACTACATAGTGAGAACTAATTCTCTATCTCTCTCTGTCTCTGTCTCTGTCTCTGTCTCTCTCTCTCTCTCTCTCATGTGTGTGTGTGTGTGTGTGTGTGCGCGTATGAAGCTATGGAGCCCAGGATAAGGATTCATACCTAGAATCCCAGTACTTTGAAGGTGGAGGTAGAACACTTGAGAGTTCAAGGCCAGCCCGAAACACCTAGCAAGACTCCATTTAAAAATAAATTAAAGTTACATAGATTAGCTAATTATTTTTAAAGAGGAAGTAAGGACTGGGAATGCAGCCCAGCAGGCAGAGTGCTTTCCTAGCATGCGTGAAGCCACGGGGATTTGATCCCAGCACCACATAAAGCCAGGCACGGTGACACACGATTTGCCAGCCCAGCACTTGGGAAGTAGAGGCAGAAGAATCAGGAGCTCACACCACCCTCAGCTGTAGTGAGTTTGAGGTTAGCCTGAGCTACGTGAGACCCTCATCTCAGAAAAAAAGAAAAACAACACCCAAAGTTTGTAGTACTTCAGAGCTCCCGCTCTTGTGATTTTACCATGTTACCCTCACCCCCTGCTTTGCGGTTCCTCCCACTCATTGTCTGTATCACGGAACATTCTAGAATGGCATGCTCTCACATACCCCTCACCACGATATTTGCTGATATCCTGTTGGCATCTCATTCAACCATGGTGGAATGATTTATACCATACAACTCAGTGCGTCCCAAAGCTCTTTTGACTCTTTGGTCCCGAAGTGCAGGTGACTAACCATTCACATCTTCGTGGCTTTATAAGAAATATATGATGTGTGTAGGATAACATGTCACGCCTCCCCAACACACATTGCAACAAGCCTAGCTACAAATGGAATGAGGGGGCTTATGCACACACACACACACACACGCACACCTGCACCACACTCTCCCCTAAAATCCTTTAAATGGCCTTAGGTATCCCAAGAGGAGCATACATATTTCTCCAACCTCACAAGCCCAACTGCTCTGAGTCCAGGGCCTCCCTCTGAGCATACCGACCAGAAACAGCCAGATCCAGAGAAGCATCTTGAGGGGAGGAGGGAGGGAGAGGAAGCTGAGGCAGGGGCATTAGAAACTCACCCGATTAATTAGCCAATGCCTAGGACCCAGCCATCTGGATAACCCATTGATGAGGATGGCAGGGGGCCTAGTCCCCGAGCCCCTTGTGGGTTACCGCAGGCTGAGGCAGATCACCCTCCTCCCCCCCCCCCCCCCCACCCCAAAGCCACTTAAATATTTGATGTAAAATCAAAGCCCTGTTCCAACTTTTATGAGCCGGTGCCAGGCGCCCACCCCTGCCACCATCTCCCCAGGAGCCCCCACCCCCGTGCTGTGCAGCCCTCGTCCTCCATCAAGCCCAGTGCATTAGGACAATTAGCGCTAACCCACTGGCGCCAATTAGCAGCCAATAGTGTCTATATTATGAAGAGCGGGCGGCAGGGCGCCTCTGTCTCCAGCCGGCCTTCACACTCAATTACATTAAGTGGAGGCTCGGAGCCGAGGCCCGGTGGACAGTTGCTGGGGTAATTGTGTCTTCTCCCTGGCTGCAGGCGATCTGCAGGCTCCCTGGTCCCCAGACGGACTCCCCTCCCTGTCCATTTTCATCAATACAAACTCCTCCCAAAGGGAGGGGGGAGCACCTAGGAAGGAGTCTGCGGCTGGGAAGCAGGGAGAGAGTCCTAGGGCGATGTCCCAACATGCACCCTCCCTCTCTCCCTCCTTCTCTCCCTCCCTCTTTCCCCTCCTTCCTTCCTTCACTCACTCATTCACAGTGTTCACACCGCACACCCGGCACGACGCTTCTGTGGACAGGACCTGGTCCTGAGCAAACTGAAAACAGGAGACTCCTTCCTCAAAACATGTCTGAGTCCCTGACGCCGGGGAGGCTGCTGTGTACTGCCCTGAGTTCGAATCCCCTGCACCTGTGTAAAAGCTGGGTTTCTATCTATGCTTCCTTGTGTTAGTCAGAGACCCAGTCAGTCAAACACGGTCTTTGGGACAACTCTGGTCAATGTCATTGTTTTGTATGGTGATACACAAGTCTGCAGAGGTCAATATCAATATATGTCACTCTTCATCTTTTTTTTTTTTTTTTTTTTGTGACAGGGTCTCTCACTTGAACCCGAAGCTCATTACCTCTGGGCTGTCTGGCTGTCTGGTTCTAGGGATCTTCCTGCCTCTGCCTCCTCAGGCCTGACACTGGCTGCTACAGCGAGTGTTTTTCTGAGAGCCAGAGATCAAATTCAGATTCTCACACTTTTGATACAAGCCTTACTTTATCCAATGAGCCACCTCCCTGGCCCCATTCCCCGGGGTCACTTACAGTTTGTGTGGTATGCTGTATCTTTAAGGGTTTCCAGCCATTTGCGATGCTCATCCAGGGTAGAAGTTTAAGTCTTCATTATGCTGAAGCCTGCATCTGAAGAGCTGCGAGTGGTGGAGCAGGGACTACTGCTCACCCCCAGCAGGCTCTCTCCCCTGCATCCTCTGAACTGTACCACTTGGTATCTGCCCACTGACCCCAACTGATGGGTCATGCACCCCGAGTACACCTGGCCAGGTGAAGAGATGGCCAAATACCACCACAGTAGGGCTGTAGAAATTTATTTTCAGTTACGTATAAAATGTTTTATGCACTGTTGGGTGAGGGGCTCCCTAGGTCTTGGAGTTTTGTATTGTTTGTAGGTGTCGGATTTATATGGGGGATGTTTGATTGCTTGTGATCTGCACGAGCTATCAGTAGAACACCTAAGGAGTTCTGCATCAATAAAAACACCTGAGCTCAGACGTTTGGGGTTCCACTGTCCAGTCTGGCGCTAGCCAGGATGGTGGTTCCCTCTGCTGAGGTCTGGCAAGGCTTGCACCTAGGAATATCCCTCCATGTCTTCCTTGATGAGCCGTCACTGTAGCCCTGCCATGTTGGAAGATGCAGTGTGCCTGGAGAACACGTGACTAATACAGAAGGTGAAGCCACCTTCTACAAGCTGCTCATTGGTGATGCAATACAAAAGGTCACCCCTGGTCATTTGGCACGTGACATCCCCTGGGTGGACAGATGCAAGGTTACCACAGGCCTGGAATTTTCCACCTGGAGAAGCTCTTATAGGTCCACAGATCCTGCAGTGTCCTCAGAGAGGGGACTTGGGGTGGTATGAAAAGGGGTCTTTCTTTGTCATCCCTTTGGTTGAGCACCACTGGTGTACCCAGTGCTGTCACAGGGAGTTGGCAGTCAACAGGGATGTGTCTGATCTTGGGAAAGCCAATGGAAGACAGTAATGAAATCATGTCCCTTCCCTGGGAAATGGCAGAAGCCACAAACGGAGGTCAGCCTATGCAGAGTTGTCCTGGGCTTTATTGTACTCTCCAGGTACCTTTTGTGGGTGGGAGGCAGAGCAGCCAACAGGACAGGGTAGGGTGGTGGATAGTCTGCAAGAATAGCTGGACAATACCATCCAGTCCATGTTGAAGAGTTATCCCATTCTCCTCGGTGCCCAGGGCTGAATCTTTAACTCCACAGGGCTCCGTGTATCACCTGTAAAATGAGATGGGAACAACATGTGTCATGGAACATGCTTGGAATGACAGCATTGTTCACAGTAACCAAGATATGGAACCAGCCTCAGGGCCTAGCAACAGGTGACTGGATAAACAAACTGTGGTACATATACATAATGGAGTCGTATATAGCCATGAAGAGGAACGAAAGCTCACCCTATGCAGGGAAAGAGACAGAACTGGAGTTTGGCACATTAAACAAAACAATGGAGTCAGGGAGAAACAAATATGATACATTTCTTCTCATATATGCAACCCGGGAGGAAAATGTTCATGAAAGAGAAGGGACGGAGTTGGGAAAAAGGGAGAGGGGTCAGCAGAGAGTGATGAGTGGCTTTGATCAATGTATGCCGTATGCTTGCGTGCAAATTTCCTATGGAATCCAGTATTTTCTACAACTGATGTATGCTCATTAAAAAATGGTTACCTTTGGGGACGGAGAGGCAGCTCAGCGGTTAAGAGTGTGCACTGTTCTTGCACCAACATGGGTGGCTTCCAGCCACCTATAAATCCAGCTCTAGGTGATCAGACACCCTCTTCTGGCCTCCACAGGTACTACACTCAGACACACACACACACACACACACACACACACACACACACACACACACACACTCCTAATGATTACTGCTCCCTGTTTAGAAGTGAGGCTACCAAAGGTCAAATAGAACAGACCCAAGGTCTATAAATAAAGCTTTTCTGGTGACTAGACAGATTCACCCCATTCGTTTGTTTATGGCCTCTGTTAGGATGGAGTTGAATAGCAGGGGCTAAGGCAGCGAAGCTCAAAAATGGAACACACATGCTCCCCTGGATGTGGTCAGCTGACTCTATGTCCGACCCCAGAGTTCTCTCAAAGACTGTGTGCTGTGCCCTAGTCGATTGCCTGGCAAGCACTGGGAAAATTTCCGTTGTGAATACATTTTAAGAGAGGTGGCAGACAAGGTGGGGACAAGGAATTGTTCTAAGCCAGCTCTCTCTTTTTTTTTTTTTGTGATGAGGAGCCCAGATATCTCAAGGTCAAAGAGCAAGGTCGGCTGTCTGCTGAGTGTACATGAACATGCAGCCTGGCTTACTTCTTGGGTCTAAGCCATCGAGTTTGAACTCACCTGTAATTCCTACTTAGTTCATCTGAGAACTCACACAGTGTTTATGCATGTTCACCCACTCTCTTGTCTGGGTCTGGAAGCTACCTACAAGCACCCCTCTGGCAGTAGGAACTCGAGCTGTGTTACACACCTGCAGACTTGACTCCTGGACATGTGGTCTGCAGGCCACTCTGTTGTAGACAGTTGTCCCGTCCCCAGACACCTGCCGTCATGTACACACAAGATGTTTCCCACCACCTTCTCTTAAGAAGCACACAGGGTGAGGCAGCCTGGACCTCAGTGTCCACAGGCTCTGCCCATGCAAAGTGGCTTCGGTTGGAATGGGAAGGGTAGGGGCAGGGGCTAGCCAGGCCATCTTACTGCTGGGGTCCTCTCAGGGGCCCTCCATCTCCCCACCCACAAAACATCTGGATCACCAAGTCCTATTTTCGCATAAGAGAATTCGGCTAAATCTTAACTTCTTATCCACACCGGTATCACTAGAAAACCAACAAACTGTAGCAAAAAAAATTTTGAAAGTTATTAAAACTAAAAGCAGGAAATCAAAGTCATGAAAAAGACAGTCCCTAGAATGAGAGAGAATGTCTCTGCACTGTGTATTTGATAAGGTACTCGAACCTCAAACATACAAAGAACTCTTGAGACGCGCACCATTGGCGTGGGAGAGAACGGTATCTAAATAATAAGGAAGAGATCCCACTTACACATCCAGAAGTTTCCCGCCTCATATTATCATGATAATGAGGTGGAGGAAAGAGAGCAGGGGGGAGGAGAGGAGGAGGGAGAAAAAGGAAGGGGGAGGAAGAAGAAGAGGAGAAGGGGGGGAGGAGAAGGAAGAAGCAGGGTGGAGGAGGAAGGGGAGGAGAGGGTGGTGGAAGAGGCAGAGGAATGTTATCTCGCCTCCCCATCTAGAGACTTTCTACACCCCATCTCGTTTGAATTTCAGAGCAAGGCAGTACAGAGGGGGAAACCAAGGCTCTAAGAAATTCACAAACTTGGCCAAGGTCACGCTCCACTGTTCCCACTTCTGGACAAGCGGCCGGGCACTTCTTCTCCAGGGCATCTGAGAAAAGGCTATTGGATCAAGATGCCCCAGTGGGACAAGATCTTGGCAGAGCATCCTCCCGCAGGGGTCTAGGCTATGCAGCTGGTGGGCAGAGATGTCCCAATTCAATCCAACTGAACTTCCATCCTCCTTTGCAGGGACTCTGGGCTCAAGGGCAAAACACTGGTGAACTCGGGGAGCTGGACAAGGACAAAGAGCTAATTAAGACTGAAAGCAAGAGGCCTCCAGCTCTGCCTCCCTGTACTGCAGACACCCGGGGCCTGCATTCCTCTGCACACAGCCCAAGTGACTTCTAAGCAGGGCTACCCACTCCGAAGAGGGCCCTGCCCCAAGAGAGAGCCTGCTGTGAAAAACCAGATACCACAGGGGTTGAGAACTGATCCACTTATTGGGGCCACCCAGTGGCTTTCAGTGCTCTTGGGTCCATATTACTGGGTGGGGACAGGGTTGAACATGGAAGGGACATTATCTGTTTTGAGCACGGAGACCTCAGGTTCAAGCAGTGGCCAAGCGGCTCCCCAGAAATCACATAAAATCCTGTCCTTCATTTGTTTTTTAAAGACTACACATCACTCTGCAGCCCAGCCTGACTTGAACTCAAGTTCCTCCTTCCTGCCTCAACTTCCCAAATTCCAAGATTACAGGTGTGTGCCTCAAACCCAAACTTCATCAGTTTCAAGACCTATCATTAATCCACTCTTTCACGGACTGTGCGTGCAAAATGTGTGTGTGTGTGGGGGGGGGGAGACTGGGTGTGTGTGTGTGTGTGTGTGTGTGTGTGTGTGTGTGTGCTTTCATTTCCCAGCCTTCCCTGAAGCAGTGTCAGCTTTGTGGCCTCAATCTGGGAAAGGACAGATAAGTACTTTCGAGAGAAGGTTCTGGAAAACATTTCCTCCCTTCATCAAAGCAGGAAGAGATGCAGCCAGCTGAAGTCTGTTTGTGTCTTGCCTCCTCGTCTCACCTAGAAAGTAGATGTAATACCTAGAAGCAGAGCGGCTATATCAAACCTGCGAGGCATTACGCACGACACGAATCCAGCCGGGATCATCACGGGGTTACTGTGAGGTGCTCAGCCCCGTGTCTCCTGCGGTCCCAAGGCTTGAACACACACGCCAATCAAAGAATTTCTGGATTCTACCAATCTTCGTTTGGTTAACATATCTGACATATTATTCACTAGAAATATTTCTATTTATAATAAATATAAATTTATAATAAATATGCCTATTTATTATTATTATTATTATTATTAATATTATTGTTAACTTTTTCTTATTATTGTATTATTATGTCTTATTATCTTATTATCTTCCCCACCTAAGTAACGTCAGATCCATTTGTCACGTCTCTAGCCTGCACCCTGGGCAACACTTCAGTTTGAAGATACAATGCCTTTCGTTGCATTTTGAACATTTGAACACTATATAATGATTATATATTTCATGTAATAATTATACATGTTTATATAATTATACCAGCTCTGCAGCTGATGATGTTGCTTTGGGGAGTGGATGGAGTAAATGGGTCACAAGGGGACAGCTCCTGATGGGTATGTCTTCACCTAGCCCGCGTGCTGGTCCCCAGTGGAATGAACAGTCCTCGTCATTCAGCTCCTCGACTACTCCCTTCTCCGTGGCTTTCCTGACACGATGGGTTCGTAGCTCTGAACCCGATAGTCAAATCATGCAGAATCCCTCCCTCCCCCCCCCAGAGGTGGCATGGGTGGTCTCACTGCGCAGCCCTAGGTAGTCTGGAACTTGCTATGTAACACAGTCTGGCCTTGAATTCAGGCCTTGAACGTCTGCCTCCTGAGTAGTGGAATTAGGTGGGCACCACCACGCTTGGCTCTCTCTAATGTTTTAAGCCACCTCGTTTGGAGTCATTTATTACAACAGTTGTGGGAAGCACTCGGATAATCTGAAAACAATTGCGTGCCTCTGCAGCCAAATGTCGGATCCACCCTGGGACCCCAGGAGCAAAGGTGCAGGCCGCACTGTGTAATGAGGGCCCAGTGCACTAGCACCTGGCATCCACAGGTCCCTCCTCTGGAAAGTCCAAAGCCAGGAAAAGTCTGACTTCCTGGCTTCACCTCTCCTCCACTCCCCACAAGAGGCCCCAAGGCCGAAGTAGGCCTCTACTTCCACTCACATCCTGTTTGAGCCAGGGATTTCCCTCCCAATTACAAGCCTCCCCCGTCAGTCAGCTGTCCCTGCTTCCCCACACCTGCCGAGGAAGCACATGTTGGTCATTAGCCTCCATCCTTGCCTCTGTCTCCTCATTGTTCCTGCGTTGGCGGTGGTGTTTGGGAACACTGCGGGGAGACCAGGCCACCGGGCCACACAGGAAAAATGACGGATCACCAGAGCTACCTTTGCTCCAGCGCCTGATCTGGGAGTGTGTGAGGATGTACGCTCCCTGCCCGAGATGGGCAGAAGTAGCAGCAGACACTTGCGGCTAAGAAAGATGGCTACTGCTTCTGCAATCCAGACCTGCCCGTCAGAGACCACGTTAACCGGTTTGTAAGAGAGCGAGAAGGAAGTTTCTAGAAATAGCAGTGGAAGTAAGGCTGGAGACAGACTGCCCTGCTTGGCTTTAATGCTCAAGGCAATGGGGGTTCTGACCTGCTGTGACCCACACCGCTGATGGCCCTGCTCTTGTTATCTCTCCAATATCAGAAACTCCCAGAGACCCTCTAACTAGAACACCCCCAGAGTCATCTGGAAGCCCTTGGAGCCACTGTGGCCTTCCAAATCCCAGCATCCACTTCCCATGTTTCCAACCATAGTCCCTGGATCAGGGTGGATTCATCCCTAGCCTTTGGGTTTCAGGGTGTGGAGGACCCTAGAATTCTCCTAGAAGGCCTTTTGACTTCGAAGCGAAATGGAAGAACTGATCCTAGGGCTGAGGCCACACCCATCACCGTGTTCATCCAGGAGGATGGAAGACCACATCCCCATGGGGTGACTCCCAGTCGGCAACTAAAAATGGCAGAGACACTGAAGCATGAGACTTCACTGATGGGTCAGCTCGAGACCTCCCACCTCCTCCCATGGCCTTGCTGAACTACTTGTGTCTACGTGATGGTCTAGGGTACTTCTATCCAACACCCCTCACCACCACCGCCGCCACCACCATCACCACCACCACCACCACCACCATCCACCACCACCATCACCACTACAGCCACCACCACCACCACCACTACCACCCACCACCACCACCACCACCACCACCACCACTGCACCACCATCACCACTACCACCACCACCACCACCACCACCACCACCACCACCACCACTACAGCCACCACCACTGCCACCACCACCACCACCACCACCACCCACCACCACCACCACCACCACCATCACCACCACCACCATCACCACCACCACCACCACCACCATCACCACCACAGCACACCACCACCACCACCACCCACCACCACCACCACCACCACCACCACCACCACCACCACCACCACCATCACCACTACAGCCACCACCACTGCCACCACTACCACCACCACCACCACCACCACCACCACCACCCACCACCACCACCACCACCACCATCACCACACCACCACCACCACACCACTACCACCCACCACCACCACCACCACCACCACCATCACCACCACCACCACCACCACCACCACCACCACCACCATCACCACTACAGCCACCACCACTACTGCCACCACCACCACCACCACCACCACCACTACCACCGCTACCACTGCCGCCTTGCCTCCAGAGGGGACTCTAAAGCCATCTAAAGCAAGCTTTAGAGTCTTCCCCTCTGGTACTCCCAGCTCCTTTGAATTTATCTTAATTCCCCTGCCTTGGCAGTAGCTTCCCAGAGGACTAAACTTAAAGCAGAACAAGCCAGTCCTACATTTAAGGGGCTCTCCCCATCCCTAAAGTCCAAACTCAAATATCCACCAAAGGAGCGGAACACGCATGCAACGGAATATTACTCAGCAATTAAAAGAGCAAAAACACTAGTGTGGTGGGTCTCAAAAGCATTCTGCAAACTGAAGGGAGCAGAGAGCACAGGGCTACGGTGCAGAGCGAGCCCCGTGAGAGGACAGTCCAGAAAAAGATGAAACCTGGGGACAGAAACCAGGTAGGAGGTTGCCAGAGGGTGGGAGAGAAGAGGCAAGGTCATTTTCGGTGTGGTTAACATGTTTGTGGTGAATTTGAAAGTGGCTATGTGACCATATTTCTCAAAACTCAGAGTTCTGGGGGCTGGAGAGATGGCTCAGAGGTTAAGAGCATTGGCTGCTCTTGCAGAGCACCCACCCAGCCCTTATGCTAGGTGACTCACAACTGCCTGTAACTGCAGCTCCTGGAGATCCGACGCCCTCTTCTGGCCTCGGAGGGCACTGCGCACACACACACACACACACAAAATAAATAAATCTTAAAAACCTCATTGTTCTAGAAACTGGATGGACCTGTAATCCCAGCACTTAGGAGGCTGAGGCAGGAGGATGTTAAATTGTTTTGTCTTGTTTTGTTTTGTCTTGTTTGAGACAGGGTTTCCCTGTTGTAACTCTGGCTGTCCTGCAACTCACTCTGTAGACCAGGCTGGCCTCCAACTCACAGAGATCTGATTCTGCCTCCCAAGTGCTGGATTAAAGGAATACACTACCACCACCCGGCTGAGAAGAATGTTAAATTTGAGACTAGCCTGCTTATAGAATGAGATCTTGTTTCAAAAAAAAAAAAAATAAATAAAACAACAACAAAACTCCTCAATGTTCCATCCAGTGGAAAAGAGAACATTTCACTGGCTATAAATTACATTAAAAATATATAAATAAATGTGAACATATGTATACACACAGTACATCCTGTGTTTTATTTTATTAACAATATCTTGTGTGTGTGTGTGTGTGTGTGTGTACACGTATGTGTGCACACATCTGCAAAGATATATGCCATATGTACGCAGGTGCTAGCAGAGGCTAGAAAGGGTGTTAGATCCCCAGGGAACTGCAGTCACAGACAGCTGTGAGCTACCCGACATGGGTGCTGGGAACTGAACTCAGGTCCTCAGCAAGAGGAGCAAGCCCTCTTCACCTCTGAGCCATTCTCCAGCCCCTCTACAGTGCAGTTTAAACGCTTTCCCTGAGTTAACTCTCAGAAACTTCATGAAGCCCTACGAAGTCTGTGTTCCTACTATTCCCATTTTACAGAGGAGAAAACAGAGGCAGAGGGGTCACATGTAGAAAGTCACCCAGCTCACAGTCGGCCATCCTGAGACTCAATTTCAAAACCTGTGAGTAAGAGGCCACATTGGGAGCCCTTGAGCCTTACTTTGAGAATTGGGGGGTAGGGGGGTGCATGAGCATCCCATCATCAGCACTAACATCAGAGAGGGCAGCTTGGAAGGGAGTGAGACTGAAGGAAAAGCTTGCTCCAGAGGCAGAAGTGCTGTGTCGCCGGCCATTGCTGCACTAGTTCCTCATGCTAATTCTTCAACACCAGAAACTCTCCCAGGAACCCTAAGTACAACAGCAGCGAGAGTGTGCGCCAGGGAAGGTGGCTGCTTCCTCAGAAGCACTCCTGGGTCCCCCACATGTCTTGTCAGTACTCAGGATGCCCCTGATGGCTTGTCCTGAAATATTTTCCAGGTGAGCTCCCCGGCTGCACGCGACCTTGCCTCTCAATCCTCACCCCTACAAGGCTGGGAGCGCCTGCGGACAATGCTGCTCTCACTCTCCGGGTCCCACATTGACCTCTCCCCACTTTGGCAGGTCAAGAGTAGAGGAAGGTGCCCAGGAGGAGGGTCATGGGGGGGCATTAAGAGCCCATTTCTCCCCCTCTTAGCAATGCAAGGCGGAAGGTGGTAACCAGTGGGGGCACACTCACAGGCGATGTTCTTGCTTGGGCAGGCGTTTCTGGGTGGTGGGTCTGGGACTCATGATCTCCCCACAGCACACCACTTGTTCCATTTGGGCAGGACACAGACACAACAAACTCTGGGGGAGGTTTGCAGAGGATTGAAATTGTCTGTCTTAAAAAAACGAGGCCTCCCAATTCAGCTGGAGAGACTACACATAAAAACTCCCCCAGGAAGCAGCTAGAATTCAGCTCCAGGGTCACTTGAAATTGGCAGGAGCAGGAACAGTTGCTGAACCAGAGAAAGCACTCAATAACTCGACAAACAAGGTGGAAGGCTAGGCTTGATATGGAAGTTGTCTCCTGATCCCCGCATGCATCCCTTGGCATGTGTATACTCCCAACATTCACATGACTTCAGTCTCTGCCTTCAATTGCCTTCTCTGTTCACCTTTGCTCTGTGTAACCCTCATAGAGACACATGTCCTTTACAACCTGTGCTGGCATTCTAGAATATGCTCACCCTTAGGTCCTTCAGCTTCTGAGGCTCAGGATGTAGCTACGCGTGGAGGGATGGAGGCCACAGCTCAGCCCCCTGCAGGAGGATACAGAGCCATGCTCTCACCAGGCTCAGCACCAGCACGTTCTAAGGGACAGACATATCCATCTCTTTTTGCATTGCTGTGACAAAATGTCTGAGGGGAGCATCTTAAGAAAGAAAAAGAGGTATTTTGGCTCATGGTTTCAGAGGGTCTCGGCGTATTGTGATGGGAAGGTGTCATGGAGCCCTGGATTCATGGTGGCAAGATCACATGGCTGATGAGCAAGTGTAGAAGAACCCGGGGAACTCCCTTCAAAGTCCCACCTCTGAAAGATCTACTTCCTCCAGGTGTAGGCCTGGCTTCCAATGGATCCAATGGCTTCTCCAGCGTTAGAGATAGCGCCCCCAGCTTGGGAATAATATTACTACATGAACCTGTGGTGTGAACATTTCACATTCAAAGGGTGACAGATGTGAACCGTATTCTCCCCTGAGCCTTTAGAGAGAACATGGTCCTTGGACCCTTGGTTTCAGACACCCAGCTTCCTCACGGGAGTAAACTGCCACTCAGGACCCTTAGCCTGTGTTTCCTGCAGCCCTGGGGAATGAGCACAAGCAATCTCTGAAGCCATTTGTGGTTCATGCTGCTCCTGGGAGCCCCAAGGAGAGAAGATGAAAACAGGTGTCCCCTTCCAAAATTTCCCATGCAACTCACCCAGGAACACCTGCCACAATTGTTCACGCCCTCCATACAACCCTGTTCCTGAAACAGCTGTGCCCCTAGCTACCCCAAGAGTGATGTCCTGACCCAGTCTGGCACCCCTATGAAACACTGATGTCACCACAAGCTCATCCACACTCCTTCAGCTCCCAACACTATGAGAGCGGGCTACACACGGACCCTCCTAGGCCACTGTCAGAAGTACTCAGGCCTCTAGACTATCAAGCTGGTAACCATCATCAAAGGCCGGCTCCTCCTTGCAGTGGGGAGGGGGGCATGGAGCCCTGCCCCCCCACCCCCCACCCCCACCCCCATTTCTGTTCTGATCTTGATCCTCTTCTCTTTTCTTGCGGTTTGGTTCCCTAGAGACTGCATTCACATCACTCCTAGATTCCAGCCTCGAATGCTTCATCCCTGATGTAGGTGAGAAATTCCTGAGGATGCTAAGCAGCCAATGAGGGCCACTCTATTCCCTCGTTAAAAAAGCAGGGAGCCGGAATAGGAACCCCTCACTGGAGATTACTTGGTGTGCTTTTCACACCTCTTCTCATGGTGCTGGGTGGACCCAAGACAGCTGATACATCACTCTAATCTCCCCGTAGAAACACATGGAAATCCTGGTACATGAAACCAGAGGGAAGAGTGGAGGAATGCAAAGAAAAGGGGGGTGAGGAGGGGTGAGAAACCCCAAGAACCCACGGGGCCCCATGTTTAGCTGCCGGTTCCGACTCTGCAAAGAACTTCGAAGGAAAAGTTCTGAGAAGAACTGTGCAGCACTGCTGTTTTGTCCTCTTGCTGTTTGATTTCACAGACCTACTGCCCATCACAGCAGAAACAAGAACTAAGGACACCCCTTTATGATCCCATCTCCATTTTGGTGATTCGTGACGATGCAATCGAGGGCTAGCAAAATCCATTCATAATCCCCAGGGTTCCACACCCAGAGAAGCAAGAAACCAGAGTCATTTATACAGAGCATCGACTGAACATAGAGACTGCACGGGTCATATGGTTGCTATGTGCAAAAAGCAGAATAGAGAATTATTTAACCCTCCTCTTGGCTGGTGGCCAGCTGATTTTTAGTAAGGATGTCTACAAGATACAGGGTATCTGTCCTAGCTACGTACTTATGAATGCTACTGCCACATGCAAGTAGCACTTGAATGAAGGGTGTTGCCATGTGCCAATAAAACTTTATTAGCACCAACAGGGGCTGTGGATCTTGGTCATTATTCATACAACTAAGAAGTACAGAGGCACGATTTTGTGCTGGGCACTAGGGGAGTGGAAGTAAGCTCTGCCCATTGAGCTTTCAATGTAGAGGGGAGATGGTGCCTTGTAAGAGATGCACACACGGATGGTGGCTTGGTATTGTGGGAAGATGGAGAAGGAAGTTGAAGCTGGCGGGACTGTGGGCGTGGGAGTGTCTAGACAGAGCGGGAGGTGTGGAGAGTTGAGAGCGTTTTCTGCCCTCCAAAACGACCTGAGTTCTGTTCCCAGCACACACCTTGGGCTTACAACCACATGTGACACCAGCGCCAATGGATTTGACAGGCATTCTCTCTCTTTCTTTCTCTCTCTCTCTCTCTCTCTGTCTCTCTCACACACACACACACACACACCACACACGTAAAATAAAAACAATTAAAAATGAATCCTTCTATAAGAGTGTAAGGCGTGGGAAGATTTCCAAGGGACTTCCTACAAGAGTTTAAGTTTGAAGACTGAGGACCCTCCATGTGCCTGTAGGGTGGGTCCAGGAATTTTGGACCAAGATAACAGAAAGCTACCAGCTGGTGATTGGGTAAGGCCCGACCAAAGGCCATACCACTTTAGTCTCATATGGGGGCTTGTGTGTCGGTGTAGTTTATTTTAAGCCTGGGTCATTTAATGGGTCTGGTTTTCCCAACACTTGGGAGACACCAAACAACTGAGGTCTGATACCCAGTGTCTTTGTCATCCTACCTGACAACAACAGCAACAATGTATCCAGAACTGACCAAATCGGCCATCAGCCCTCTCCAGCTCCAACACAGCCCTCACAGCTCTACCCCTTCCTCATCAATACTCTGTGCCTCAGTTTCCACAGCTGTACAATGGGGGAAAGAATATTTCCTTTGTGAAACTGCTGTGGGAAGAACCTAAAGCTGTATTTACGCCATGCTCTAACACTGGCTGAGGATGAAGCTGCTGCCTGTGGTCTGAGACTAGCCCACCGCCTCAACGGGCTTCCTCCTTGCTAGTAAGGTCAGCTAACTCTTCTCTCTCTTCAAGGCCTCCTTGGAAACTTCATCCTCAAACACTGCAGAATCAGAGGTGCCCCCCTGAACCCAGCTCAGGGGAACAGCAGCACCACAGGAGCTGGCCGACCTTGCTGATCTTGGGTGGGGTGCATCTGGTTGTCTATGCTCACAGGCGATGAGACCGAAGGCCACCAGCTCTGGAGACAGGCGGCTGCCCCATCCCCACCCCCAAGTCAATCGCCCACCCACAAAAGTCTCTTTTCATCCGATGCAGTGCAGCGAAGAGGACTGGCTTCCTCCTGCCCAGGTTTATGGAAGGCGACAGCAGAGGCGAGAAAACAGGCGGCGGAGAAGCCATTACAATCAATTTGCGCAAGTCGCGCGCGCAGACAGACTCTGTGTGGACTGGATTCTGTTACCGGGGCTGGGGGGCCGGCCCGGCGGGGGGCAGGAGGGGCCTTCAGGGAGGCTGGAGCCTTCTGCCTTCCGCGGATGGGCCCCATTAGGGCTGCAGGCTGGCGCCACTGCTGCGGGGGCTCCCACCCCGCGCAAGTCGCATCCCAGAGCAAGCTGGGGGGCGCCCGTGTTAGCTTAACTCCTGCGGCTCCCAGACTAATTGCTCACGGTGCAAACACGCCTCAAAGTGCTGCGGCCTCGTCAATAACAGGGTATTAGACGCTTCCATTCCGCAAGCATTGATCTGTTTCCCTCCCTGCCTCTTCCTGGCTCCGCTCCCTGCATCCCTCTCCCAGCCAGGGCCGCCTGGCTCCAGCTTTGATGACCAACCCCCCCCCCCGCCCCCGCCCCCAAACACACACTTTAAAGTGTTTTCTAAGCGTGTGTTTAGCGTGAGTGGTGTCTAAGTGCTAATTGTTACACCACAGGTTGATTGGCGACGAGATGGCTTGCCAAGTCCCTCCAGTCTCCTGGGGGGGGGGGAGGTGGGGGCCGAAAAGAGCTGGGAGAGAAGGAAATCCTTGATGATTCTGAGTTTCCGGTCCTCTTTGCCTTTTCTGGCTCCGTTGTTGCAGAGGTGGGGAGGGAGGGTAACCCCTGCTATTATTTTATTGTTGTATTTTATTTATTATTTCTGGGACTAATAAAAGAAAGAAAAGATTTCTCCGCAGGTGCTGAAACTAAACTAAAGCCCAGAATGGTTTGAGGCTGATAAGGTATAGCTGGGAGGAAAGGGGTGTGTGTGTGGGGGGGGGGGGAAATCACCTTGGCATTATAGACATGGGCAGGGTTTTTCCCTTGAAATATTTCAGTAACCCACCACCAATCCAGCCTAAGCTAGGGACACCTAGTATGTGTGCAGCCCCTGCACGTTCTAATGCTCAGACTCCACTCGTTTGACAGAGGGCTTGCATGCATGTACAAAGCCCCGGGTTGGAGCCCTAGGTCTGAACAAATCTAGATGTGGTAGTCCCCGGAGGGACACCTGGAGTCCAAGGACATTCTCAGCTGCATGACAAGTTTGAAACCAGCCTGGGCTGTATGAGACCCTGTCTCAAAAACATAACAAAGCAAAACAGAAATTGCTGGACGAGGAGAGCATGGATGGCCTCAGAGGCTAACGTTGGGCCTGTGAGGTTGCCTGAGATCCCTTTGTCCATCCAGAGATGGATCTCCATATTCAGAGGACAATGTGAGCCTGTAAAGGGTCTGGCAGGGATGAAGATGTCTCAAAGGATGTACTCCTGTCCCTCAGTCATCTATCAGACTGCTGAAACAATGGACCGGTAGAAACTGAAATCATCCCCCCTGGAGCCAGAGCTTCATGCTGGGGGAGGAAGAGGCTGAAGCCTGGTGCGAGCCAGGGACCAGCAGGGGTGGGGGTTTCACCCTCTTGCTGGGAAGACTGGAGCTGAGACAGGTCAATGCGGGACAGACCACACCCTGACCAGGACTGCCCAGATGTGTGCATCACTTGCTCTCCCTCTATTTAAACTTTTATCTCACCTCAGGTCCTGGGCTAGAAGGGATCATTTCGGTTCTGTGTCCCTCTTTCTAGAGTGGCCTCACTGAGTAAATCTCTATCTTCTGATTTTTACTATTTATCTGTTTTAATTGGGTTCTGGGGAAAAGGTGACCAAATTTGGCTTCTTGGAGTACAGGCTGTGACCCCAAGATTGGTAACAGCTGAGCGTGTTAAGATTCTGTCAAGCCACAGATGACAAGTAAGTCTACCCTTGAGCCCCCTATGTAGACCGGGTTGTCCTGAAACTTAAAATCCTCCTGCCTCAGCCTCTCACAGTGATAGCTCTACAGGTGTATGTTGTGGAAGTTTATTTTTAGTTACGTTTAAAATAATTGTTTTTGTGCACTGTTGGAAAAAGGGATGTTTAGGCCTTGGTGTTTTGTATTGTCTGCGGATGTTGGATTTCCGTAGGGGAGGTTTGATTACTCATGATCCGCACCTGAGGAGTTCTGAATCAATAAAAACACCTGAGCTCTGATGCACAGGGTTCCACTGTCCAGGATGGCACTGGCCATGATGGTGGTTCCCTCTGCTGAGCTCTGGCAGGGTTTGCACTGATGAATATGCCTCCGTGTCTTCCTTAGTGAGCTGCCCCAGCAGCAGTGTACCACTACAGGGGTGTGCACCTCCATGCCCAGCCTACAGGCACTTTCTGGTAGAGAACAGCCTGCCCATGGCCCCATCATTTCTGGGAGTGTGCCTGCTTAAAGTGTTAACGTGCAGAGGTGTCCATTCCCCATCTTCCAGGTGGGAAGCTTCAAGAAAAAGGAGGAAGAGATTTATGTGGCCCAGTTAAGAGAGCCAGCTTTTATCACTTTGCTGACATTGGACAAGACACTGGACCACAGGATGCCTGCATTTCCTGAGCTACACAACAACAGTAACACCAATGTCTACCCATTGCAGGGTTGTGGGGGAAATATGAAAGGACAGCTGGTGAGCAATGTATATGCCACACGCAGGTACTATAGCCCTTCTGCTTGGCCCTCTTGCTTTGTTCTAGAATATTCCACGATGTATATTTTTGAAACTGGAAGTAGGCTTCATGAAACTGTGGCCTCAGCCTCAGGTGGATCTTCTCAGGTGCTCAGAACCTCGGACCTTATCATGAGCCTTCTTGGGAATCTACATGGCCACTCGAACCGTTGACATCTCTGTCCCTCCTAGGTTCAGATGCTCAAGTCCCAGATGCCCCAGCCCCTCCTGGCACAACACCTTCGCAGGTTGCATTTGGAATTCCCAGGACAAGCATGATATTTCCCAGCTGCCCCAGAACCAGGACAGCCTATTTAACTTAATTACAGTGGATACAACAGTGAGTCTCTCATCTAACCAAGAGCCCTGGGCAGCTAGAAGACCTGGCTTCGGGGCAAGCATCTTTGAGACTGTGTTTTCTGGGAAATGGCTGTTTTTATGACCCTTCTCTGTGAATACACATTAAGGCCCTGCTTAACAACCTTCAGTAGATGATGGAGAGTCCAAGGAGCCCATAAAATAGAAGAGACAACACATGAGACATAGAACCTCCATCTCTGTCCGTCTCATGCTCACTCCAGGGCCTTTGTATGTACAATTCCTTCGGACTACGATATTTTAGCCTCTAGTGACCTTCCATTATTCAACTCTGACCAAGTACCACCTGCCTAGAGACACCATCCTCCATCACCTTAAGCAAGCACCACCCCATTAGCTCATTGCTCTATCCCTCCTTCGGCAAGCTAGTGCCAGAAATGATCTCACTCACTCACGGGTTCCTGGTCTGCCTTCACCAGTCCATCAAATACAGCTTAACTCATTGATGACAGTGGTTATGTCCTTGTCACGACAGAGCCGCAGTGCGGGGAGCAGCAGACTGGCATATCATAGGCGGTTCAAAGGTAATGGTCGGCAAACAGCAGCACGCTCCTCCTGCAAAACAGAGGATGAACCTGATTGAGTAAGAGTCTTAGTTTGAGCACTGACTTTGGTTCCTGCTCAACAAACCGGTGGTCACATCAATCAACAGTTGGGAGGGGGGATAATTTGCTACAGAAAGCAAACCCGGGTCCTTTGCACAGATCCCCCTAATACTGCAAGTAGCTCAGTAGATCATAAACCACACGCTCCAAGGCAAACCACAGAGTGAAGTCAGGTCCGTCCTTCTCAACCTAGTTAGGAAATTTGTTCCTGTGCTTGTTCGGGGACCCAAGTTGGAAGACACAGGATGCAAATTCCAAAGCCTAGTGCTAAGCAAAGAGAAGGTCTCTGAGCAGGCTACTGTACCTGGATGGGCCTCCCTGTGAAGTCTGGGTTAATCACATATTTTTCACAAAACTGTGGTGAAGATGGTGGTGGTGCGTGTGCTGACAGATAGCGTGGGGTAGAGACGTGCTTCGGGAAATGTGACCTTTCTAAGTTAATTCTCTGCAGCCCTGGGAGACAGAGCTCCATCCTTGGGAATAATTGTCTTTATTTCCGGGCAAGGGAACAGGCTCAGAGAGGCTTGAGAATTTATCCAGATTTCGAACTCAAGAATATACACACTGTCCCTCATCACAGAAGTAAGGGGAAACATCGCACAGAGTTTTTTCCTTCTTAAAACAACAACAACTAAACTTCCTTCTTGTGAAGGGAAAATGTACACTTCGTGATCAGGAAAACCTTACGAGAAAACACAGCAAGTCTCGAATCCAGATCCAGCCTTCAGCTCTGAAACGCTCCCGGTCTACTGTAACGGCATCACGGAACCTCAGAGGGGATGCTAGAAGTCATTTAGCATCTATGAACACACAGTGGAAAAATACAGTCCTTATCAAGGGAAGACTGCCCATCACATTCTGCCTTCATTCCATGCTCAAGGATCAGACACCGATTAGCCTAGGCCTTTGATTTACAGAACATGGCTTCTTTAGCTGTAGTGTTATTTGAACTCATAGACTCTGACATAGAGCCATAGGTGATGATGATTCTGTTGATATTGTTGATGATGATGATGGTGACGATGAAGGATATAACGATGATGATGGTGACGATGGTAGCGATGACGATGGTGATGGTGGTGGTGCTTGTGACAGTGAGGATGGAAGTAATACTTCTGGGTGATCACTAAACATCTGTAGATCACACTGTAGATGCATTTTCCCATTTTACTTCCAGACATACAACATTATTTTTATTTCCCTTTTAAAGATGAGAAAGCTGAGATTCCGGGAGGGAAAGTCACTTCCATTTCCAAGGGTCACCCAGTTCGTATCTTGTAAGGCTTGGGCATGAAGTCAGATGTACTTAACGTCCACACTAAGCTGGTGAACCTCTAATCATGCTCACTGGAGACCTATGAAGAATTCCAAGGACCCCTTTGGGCTTCGGGGGACCAGTTTGAAAACCACAAGCCACAATCCTTCCCAAATAAATCCATAACTTTAGATTGTTGGAAATTTGAGTCTCTGGGTCTCCTCTAGTGCTCATTATAAAACATAAAAAGATAAATTGAAGGAACACCTATGAAAAAGACAAGAGCACAGCCTTACTGCTCTTTCCTCTCCAGTGTCCCACTGGGCATCATCCATCAGATAAGTAGCGTCTGTTACCGGCGAGTACATTTTGTCATCATTCTTGGGTTCAAATTCCAACTTTCAGCGCACTTGCTATGTGGCTCTGAGTAACTGTATTGATGTCTCTTAGTCCCAGCTTCCTTTAGTCTGCAGCTGTGTGGGGATTTAAAGAGAGCATCCACTTTAAAATGAGCACTTTGCCTGGCGCATAACAAGCACTGGATACACTTTCACCTCTTTATTCTATGACTAACAACACAGGTGGCAGCTCTTTCTCCATTTTTCTTTAGTACATAGGTTACCAATACTTTAAAAAACTGGGTTAGCAGATGCTCATGCGCTCTTGGAGTAAGAGATGTAGGTGCATGAGCCTCTGTCTGATACCACTGGGCTGTGACGTAAGAGGACTTAGTTCTCCCAATCTTTCAAATAGAGCTGTTTCACTAATAAAAGAAAATTGCACAGCAAGTGAACACTCCCTTACCCAAGCGAAAGCTTAAGCAGAGATTAATATAAAATCAAGTAAGTTGGGTAGCTACACTGTAAGAAGTAGCCCTATTATCTCCTACCTCCCCTAGAACAACCACTGAAGCTCTAGATTCTGTTAAAGCCAGTTTAAAAACTACCAAGGCACGCATTTGCATATGTTCTGTCTCCAAGGTCATCCCACCCTAGACAGAAGCTGGATGGAAGGATCTATGTCTCCAAAATTGTGCTGTTTTTATTTCTGTAGTTCTGGAACAATCAAATAGGATTTTATGAGACATTATCACTTAGACCAATCACATTTATTATACAATGAGTCTGAATAAATAAATGGGTAGATGACAGAAAGATGAATGAATGGGTAGATGAACGGACAAATGATCTGCTGGATGGCTAGAATCTGAATGGACAGATGGATGGAATGATGAACAGAGGGATGAATGGGTAAACAAATGGCCTATGAATGGATGGATAGTAGCTATGTTGGTTGGTTAACTGATTAGTTGTAAATGGATGAACAATGGGTGGATTGGTGGGTGAATGGATGAATGGATAGATGGATAGATGAGTGGATGAATAAATAGATCAACAATTGCATGGATAGATGGGTAGATACAGTATACATGGGTGGATAGATAGATGGATGATTGATGGAAGTAGGCAGATAGATAAGACAGCGAATGCTGGATGTATGGTCAATGGATGGATAAACGGCAAGATGGAGGTTGGATGAATAGATGGATGTAGAATGAACGGATAAATAAATAGATTGATAACTTTGTGGATGGATGGATGGATGGATGGATGGATGGATGGATGGAAGGATGGATGGATGGATAAACAGACAGAGGACACTGTATGGCTAGCCAATGGATGGGTAGATGGGAGCTAAATAGATGAATAAATAGTTGGAGAGATGTGGGTTGGATAGATGGGTGATAGCCGGATAGAGAGAGGATGGATGGATAGATAGATCGGTTGATAGATAGACGGACAGACTGATAGATGCTGATTGGATGGAAGAAGGCAAATGGATGCACAGAGGGCCAAGCAGAGGGTTAGTGGTGATGTGCTGACAGCACACACATTACAAGCACTGCCAGTGGCAGTGGTGACAAGGTCTGTCCGAGAGGTACTGAGTGACTGGATGGAGGTAAAGTAGCAGCCACACAGCTTCTACCTATTACCACCTGCCATCGAGCTTCGTCTTCATGTGGCCCCAGAGGGAAGCAGTCCCAAGGCTGTAGTGCTGAGGAAGGGAGTCAGGAGCAAGGAGTTTGGAGGCTCCGCCTACATCTGCACAGCTCCTGAGTGGTGGGCTGGGTTTTTTCTCTTTTTTCAAAGATTGATTTTATTTTTTAATTCTCTTTCTATCCCTCCCCCTCTGTGTGTGTGTGTGTGTGTGTGTGTGTGTGTGTGTGTGCACAGAAGAGGCACTCCATCCCCTGAAGCTGGAGTTACAGGCAGTTTTGAGCCACCTGGCATGGGTCCTGGAACCCATGCTGTGGCCCTTCGCATGAACAGTGCCCTCTTGCCCGCTGCACCAACTCTCTGGCCCCGATGAGGTTCTTCTTATAAGGTGCACACGCTTTCTTCAAGGAGGCTTTTCAACCTGCAGAGAGTCTTCCAGAAATGGACTGGAGTCACTACAAGAGCTTAGGCAAACAAAGAAGAGAAACAGAATAGAGGAAAAGCCCAGGATGTGGTATTTATTTGGCACTGAATGTATACCAGAATGTGTGTGTGTGTGTGTATGTGTGTATGTGTGTATGTATGTGTGTGTGTGTGTGTTTGTATGTGTGTGTGTTTGTATGTGTGTGAGTGTGTGTATGCATGTGTATGTGTGTGTGTGTGCACTTGCACACACTTCCTGATCAACTCTTGACGCTGAACTTACAGGACTGGGCTCTGTAAAAAAGAAACTGAGTCTCTGAGAGAGTAAAGAACCCTCCCTCAGTCTCTTCTGAACTCTGTCTGGATGCAGAGCTGGAATTTAACCCTTGCTCAATCTTCCTTCACGATCTGTTCTGTTGCTACCAGTTTCACAAGGTGAAAATTAACCAAATTAAAAAAAAGGAAAAAGGAAAAAAATCTACTTCTGCCCAAATAAAGGAGATTTAAAAAAAAAGGAAAAGGAGGAAGAGATTAAAAGTAGGAAATGAGGGGAGATGCTATACAACGGGAATAAAACCGAGAGAAAGCAGAAGGACAGAAGGCCCTTTCCCATCTGCTCCTGTCCAGAGAAACCACAGTGCAAATTGCAGTGGACCGTTCTCCTCGCACAAAGTGCCTTTTAGAGTGCGCGCCGGCCTCTGAGGGCCGGGCAGGGAAAGACGGCTGGCGTCGGCTGCGAGGAGTCTGAGGGCCCTGGCAAGAAAACCTCAAGGAAAGCTTGGTGTCTGGGGTCATCGGATTAAAGGAGGCAGTGGGGCTGGAAATGGAGGAGACAGCATGAAGGGGGGCTGTGGAGCGGGGGACCGCTGACCCCTATGACCTCCTGCCTGCTCTAACCTGATGTAACATATAATCCTGGTAAACAAAATAGAATTAACCCTTGGGGCCAGGTCAACCCCTCCCACATCTGCCTGTGACTGTCAGACCGCACGTCCCAGAGGCTTAACTCTTTCTTGGGGTCCTCCGATGGCTGTCTCGCAGCCCTGCTGTCCAGTGCATCGAATTCAGAGTAGTAGAAGCCCAGGGAGATGAGGGGGGTCTTGGCATAAGCAATCAGACACACAGAGAGAGTGGTCTCCTGGCCATTAAAACTAGACAGGAATGTCTTAAAGGAGAAACACACTCTCTGCTCCCCATCTCATCTGATGTTGTGTTTGTGCACGGTCTTGATTCTGTTAAAACAGGCTGTTGTATCTCTCCCCATCTGGGGTGGAAATGGGATGGTCTCCTCGGGACCAGGCCCCCTCACTCCTTCCCAGGGTTCTGACTGGGGCTGCTGCCGCTCACAGCTCATGTGTGGTGACACAAGCCCGACTTGTCAGAGGCCTTCCCTGAGATTTTGTATGTTGTGCGTCCAAATAGGCTGAGACGTGTCCAGTCCACAACAAACCTCCTCTTACAGTTCATGGACAGACAGAACATCCATCCTAATGGAGCTGGCAAAGCCCAGGCTACACAGACACACACACACACACACACACACACACACACACACACACATACACACTCAGTAGAGGATGGGACAGGTATCAGTTTTGCAGTCCCTATACTTTCTGAGGTCATTTCATCTCTGGATCCCATTGGGGATCAGGCCAATATGAGGTGTCTTTTATACGTGGAAGGATCCAGAGTTAGCCATCAGCTCATTCATTCTGTGACCTTGAAACTCAGGTATCTCTTTCCCGCTACTTCAAGCTCTGCCGTTTTCTTCCTTGCTCTGAACCACAGTCTTTGTTCAGAAAGCATGTTGGAGCAGGGATCACCCTCCAGGTTCCAGGTTCTGGGGCAGTCTTTGTGTCAACGTCTCCTCCACGTGGAGATGTTCCTGGACTCCCGACCTCCAGGTGACCCAAGAGCTACCATTCACAGTGTTCACGACACCAGTGACATGTCCCTAAAAGCTACAGGATTCCTGAGAGTGTGGCTGTGTCTATCCTGGTCACCATTGGATCCCCAGTGAGCAGCACAGCCTGGAGAAGCGCTCAGCACACTCAGAATTTGGATGCTGGCGTCTTTGAGACCAAGGAACCGAGAGAGAATAATAAAGTGGAAGCTACAGGAACTTTTATGAATGGCCCAGGGCCAGTTGTGACTAGTGTCGTATCTGTAATATCCTGTGAGTGACCAGCTCATCCCTAGTCTGCATGGAAGGGATCTATACAAGCTATGGCTGCCAGAAGATGGGTTCACTGAAGGCCATGTTAGAGGGTGCCTGTCATAGTGAGTGAATGCTGAGACAGAGAAAAAAGTCCCCGAGATTATTGTCAACTGGGCCATGATGTCATCTTAACGCTCTAAAGAACGAAGTCCACAGGAAATAAACAAGGAGTTTAAGGTCCTCGTTGAGAAATGTTAAAAGCAAAGACATGAACTTGACCTCAACTCCTACCCCAACAGGCTTCCCCCATCTTTCCTACCATGAGGTGGCCTGGATCCCAGAACAGAGCAAGGCACTGAGATTTCAGCTTGGCAGGATCCGGCGCCCAAGGTTTGGCCAATCTCCAGCATCCTCACCCCTCCTGCCCTCTCTGCGGATCATTTATTCCAAGACCTGCTATAAATATCTACTCAGTGAAATGCCTCGCTCCTCGGGTACCCACTCCCCACCCCTGGCCGCCTGTACCCTACTCAAACAGTGCCAGCTTGCAATCAGCCTGCAATCTGAACCCACTTTGCTCACCCAGCACTGAAGGACTGCCCGAGCTAGTCTGCTGGGGCATGCTGGCATGCCCCCAAGATCGCTTTTGCAAGTTAATGGTGCAGTAGTCAGTTGTTAAAAACACTGATTGACGTTAAATAGGTGATGTTATCTGACAATGCACAGACGACTTCTGGTCTATGCTTTCTTCTTCACTTCCTTTCCTTCTTCTTCATTATTTTTTCATGCCTGGGAGTCCCAGCCGAGGTCAGGAGTCACCTAGGGCCAGAGGAGACGGACATACAGACGCTCCCATCAGCAGTAAGAGAAGCCTGAGCTGACTTAGCCATCATTACATGGCACATCTCCTGACCCTCTTGCTGGACCATCGGACCACGGTCTGTCCTGAGATTGGGGCCTTCAACCCGAATCACTGTGCATGCTAGGCAAAGGCTTCACCACTCAGCCCTGCCTTCTCCCTTTGAGTTAAGAAAATCCCCAGACTGAGGAGATGGCTCAGTTGGTAAAGGGCATGCCTTGTAAGCACAGATGGTGAACATTTACTGGCTGTCACATCACTTAGAAATGCCTGACCTTTTACAGGTGTTATTTCGGCTATCGGTGACCCCAAAACCATGCTTCTCCAATCCTCCTCCACTGTGGGGAGTGAATGGAAGCTCCGAGAAATGAAGATTGTATTCAAGGGCATGTAGTAAGCAGGAAACAGTCAAGGCCAGTGTGTGTCCAAGGATAGAGCTAAATCACAGACCCCCGGTGTCTGCACTCTGACCCCCGTGACCTGTGAGCATGTCAGGTGATGGAGCAGAGGACTGTGACATGGGGAGATGACCGTGAATTCTCCTAATAGAGTCACAAGGTCACTAAGAGGATTCCAGAATCAAGTTGGGTGTGCAGATGGGAGCTGAGCAGAAAGAACCGAGAAGCTTTCATGAGGCCAGGAAAGCAGAGGAGGGAGCCACAAGGTGAGGGCTGCTGGTGGCCCAGGAAGCTGTAAAAGACAAGCTCTCCCTAGAGTACCCCCAGAAGGAAGCAGTCTCCCCCCCAACTTGTTGATTTTGATATGGTGACAGTTATGTTGGACCTCTGGCTCCCAGAACTGTAAGGTGACCGGTGTGTCCTGTTTTAAGTCACCAAGCTCCTTGTCAACAGCAGCCAAATGCTAATGTGCCTGGTCACACTGAACAAACACAAGCCGGATGCCATTGGGGGACACCTCAGTTTCCTAGGGTTCTCTCTTTCCGCTGTATGGGTTTTAGGGATTGAACTTGGGTCTTCAGGCTTGGAGGCAGGCACCTTTATCCATGGAGTCATCTCCTTGGCCCCGCTGGGTGACTTTTGAGCCTGGAATACCAAATACATAACTCATTCACCTCCCTCCCTCCCTCCCTTCCTTCTTTCCTTCCTTCCTTCTTTCCTTCCTTCCTTCTTTCCTTCTTCCTCTCCCTTCTGTTCCTTTTCCCCTTCTGTCTTGCTTCTTCGTTCTCCATCTTTTTCTTCCTCCTCCTCTGCCCCTTCCTTTTCCTTCCCATCTTCCTCTATCTCTCTCTCTCTTCTTGTTTTAGCATCTTGAAAAAGACACTCACAGACACCAGGCCTAAAACTCAATATGTATCCAAGGAGGACCTTGGCCTCCTCATCCTCTTGCCTATCACGGGATTAGAGGCACATGCCACCACATCCGCCTAGAACACATCCTGTCTTTGCAGAGTGGAGATGCTGAGAGGCATCCAGGATGCCAGTCACCTACAGAGAAGCCATTAGATGCCTTGAGACGTGCAGACATTTGGGACAATCAGAGGTGCAAAGCCACAGCTAGGGATGGCTCCCCCTCCCTGGGTAGCTTCCAAGGGTAGATGGAGGGGAGGGCTCGGCAGTGTCAGAGCTCAGTGGGGTCGCTGAGGTCACCTTGGGCCTGTACCCACCTCAGCTGAGGCTGCAGGCTGACAGGCGCCCTGCCATCTGGGTCCCCCATGATGGGATCTTGGCGTCAGGCCTTAATGGCGTGGTGAGTCTGGGGCGTGGGAAGTTCTGGGTTAGGCTTCTTAAGAGAACAGTGCTGGCACCATGAGGACTTGGGGACCACAGCTGGAGACAGAGAAATGGGTCTCTGGGGGCCTGCTGGTGCCTCTGTGGGCCCCAAGGGGGGTGAGAGACTGGGCTGCCACTGGCTCCATGCCTCTTAAAGGCCATTACGTGCCGCTGTGGGCAAGAAGCTGGGCGCAGAGCATTTGATCAGCGCAGATTGGACCCAGCGGATCAATGGCTGGGTGGACAGCTTCTGCTCCCCTCCTGAGCCCACCCCTCCTTAACCAGTGCGGGCGCCAGACCCACAACAGGTCCTCAGCAGCTGACAATCAAGACCATAAAATATTCATCCCAGTTAATCTCCTTCAGGGACATACCCAGTGACTGGACAGTGCTTCCACGCTTGTAAAGAATATGGAGGAGAGAGAGAGAGAGGAAGGTACCAGGGGCACAGGATTGGCAGGCGACAGCTTGACACCTTGCTCCAAGATACCCCTCAGCCAACATTTCTGTGGCATCCATTTGCACCCTGAGCTGGGGAAGATATTTGCATCCATTGCTTGGGTCTTCCCAAGCCTCGGCTGGTCACAGACCATCTGCCATTATTGCCACAAAAGCCACAAATAACAAAGACCCCCACACACGCCAAAACACACACCCTCCTGTAGCCCAGGCTAGCTTAGAAATCGATATGTAGTTGAGGATGGCTTTGAACTTCTGATCCTGCCTTCACCTCCCAAGTTCTGGGGTGAGGAAATATTTATAAGCTCACCTTGATCACTCAGTGTGGGGTGGGACCCCAGCTTTGTGTGTGCTAGGCAAGAGCTCTCAATTGGTTACATCTCTATGGCCAAGGGAAACTATCATAGAAGACTTTTCTTACCTAGACTTTATGTAACAACATGTAAAGTTATTGTAGTGGTTACAGAACATATCACATACCATAAACAATATAGATAATGTATGTGCTATGTTGCATAATAAATTATATATATGTATGCGTATACATGTATAATAATGTATAAGATGTGTGTGTGTGTGTGTGTGTGTGTGTGTCTTTTAACTATCTATTCTGGGGTAATTTTTTTTTCTCTTACACAACTGGGAACCTGTCCCCATGGCCCAGGTCCTTGTTTGTGCTTAGAGAATGTTCTGCCACTGATACAATCCCAGCCCTTCCTGAGGTGATACTTTAGTTATCTCCAAGAGGAAGATGCTGTTGCCTCTAGTTACAGAGAGGCAGCCGTGGCTCCGAGGGGTGTGGTGCCTTGCCGAGAACCATCCTGTAAACGCTGTCTCCAATCCTGACCTCAGTTTAAGTATTTGGGCCGCAATCACCAGCAGCCTTTAAAAAGTCAGTAGTTTGTAAGTCATTTAGTAATAGGCACCGAGGACTTTGCATCTGCGCCTTGACCTCTAGTGGGTCAATTTCCTCCCTGGTTAAAAGATGTTGTTGGGTTTCCATACATCCTGAGTGTTGGTCTGAATTCTCCAAACACTGCAAGACAGGGTGAAACACCCAGGGTTAGACCAGAAGGAGGAGTAGGAGTTGGTAGGAGTATGTGCAGGCTGGCGGGGTGTGTGTGTGTGTCATCAGACCAGAGTGAAAGGAGAGAGGTCAGACAGCAAGGCATGAGTGTTCTAAATACAAGAGCAAGGCAGATGCCTTGGTACCCGAATCAGTCATCCTGAGATGCTTGGAGCTTCCAGGAATGGGCCCCACATGCCCTTCTATGTACACACATGGGCACACACTCACACTGACACACACACACACATAAGCACACACACACACACACACACACACACACACACACACACACATACACATACACACACATAGACACACCAGACCTCTCTCACATACACAGCACACACACACATAGACACATAGGAACACGCATACATATACACACAGACACAGACAGACACACATACACACATCAGAGCACACACACACACACACAACACATAGACACATAGGAACACACATACATATTCACACAGACACAGACCTTCTAGAAAAGATGGCGATTGCCCAGCGCTGCCTCTAAGCTGTGCATTTGAGCATGGTACATTTTAGGCCATATACATTTTAACACAACTTGAAGGGGAAACCCGGGTTTCTTGGAGTCAGTCCAGATAGCTCAGATCCCAACCTCATCTTGCCCAGGTACGCACACAGGCAGGTGACTGTGTCTCCCCTCATCAAGTCGGAAGAGAAAAGCTGTGCACTGAGCGAGCACCCCGTCCAAGCCATCAGTGTGTTCCATGATGCTGCACAGGAGCGAGGCGTACAACCCTGCGTGCTCCAAGTGGCCAGGGGCCTCTAAGCACCTCTGTGGACTGAAGATGTCACCTAGGCCACCCCCACCTAATACAAGGTAGCCACCACAATAGGCACCCTTCCCTCCTGCTACACTGGCAATAGGAGGAGATTCTCCAACTGCTGGGACAACCCATTGCTCACCCTTGAAATCCCACCTGCGCACAAATTCTGGGTAGTGATGCCTGGTCCGCACGTGGCCTGTTCAGCCCCAGGCTGGCCTGAGAGGTCAACCTGACCTCTTATGATTGCTCCCGGATGGACACTTCCTCCCTGCTGCCCAGCTCCGCCCCCCCTCCACCCACTAACCCTTTGCAGAGCTCTGGAATAAGGGGGGCTGTGTTAGTCTGGGGCTTTCCGATGCCACCACCCCAGCTGCTGAGGCCACCAGCCCTCCAGGCAGGTGGGCCCGAGTGCCGGAAAATGCCAGCACTTCCTCCAACGCTGATGGGGTCAGAGATGATGGCTAATTGGAGGATGCTGGGCTGATGTCTGTCTCCGGCTTCCTGTCACCTTGCCTAGGGAGGTCACTCACTGTGGGCGACAGCCCTCCACCACCCACCACCAGCTGCAGCAATGCAGGCAGGTCTCCAAGACACGGCTTCTTGCCTGATCTTTGCTGCTGTATCCCTCTCAGTATATCCCCCAAACTCACATGCTGGCCCTTCAGAAAGGGTCTGGAAGGGTCTGGGGAGACTGCTGAGGAGGTAAAGTGCAGAACAAGTCTGAAGATCTGAATTCTACTCCCAAAACCAACATCAAAACGTAGGGCATGGTGGCTTACTGCTGTAACCTCCATGCTAGGGAAGCTAAGAGTCAGATCATCAGTCAGCTGGCCTAGGTGAATCAGTGAGCTCTAGGTCAGAGATCTTGTCTCAAAAAGAAGTGGAAGACCAGCAAGGTAGCTCAGGAGGTAAAGTACTTGCTGCCAAATAGGAGGACCTGAGTTAGGTCACTAGGGTGGGACCCAAATGGCGACAGGAGAGAACTGACTGCTGCAAGCTGTCCCCCAGTCTCCCCCAAATATAAATAAGTATATTGTTAGGACATTTAAAATTAGGGTGGTGGCATATGCTTTTAATCCCGGCACTCAGAGGCCAGAGGCAAGTGGGTCTCTGTGAGTGGGAGGCCAGCCTGGTCTACATAGAAAGGCCAACCAAGGCTATATAATAAAAAGACCCTGTCTCAAAAAGAATAATAATATACTTAGTGTGTTATTATCTACTAAGGAATATACTTAGTATACTATGGGAATGTTATACTTAGGATATACTTAGGAATGTACAATATACTTAGGAATGATACCTGAGGTTGACCTATGGCCACCATACAGGTGCACACACAAGTACACACACACACACACAAACACACAAACACACACATACACACACAAGTACACACATACACACACAAACACACACACACAAACACACACACACACACAAGTACACACACACACACAAACACACACATACACACACAAGTACACACCCATGCAAGTACACACACAAGTATACCACAAGCACACACACACACTCACAGAAAGGAGGAAGAACTGCCACGTCTGTGGTGCATTCCAGACTCTCCATAATACTTTCTAGTTAGTGCAGGCAAGGAACAAGCATCCCCCCCAAAATTCAGTGGTTCAGCTGTGCGTGAAGAAGGGTGTACTGTGCTACCCCAGAAACCCAGGCTTCCTCCCTCTGCTATCTTTTAGGGAAGTGCTAACTAGAACAAACACCAAAGCCCCTGGGAGACTTATTAAAGCCCAGCTGCTGAGCTCTGCCAGGCCCTGTGGATGGACTCACTCTGGTCCAGGGACCGCAGTGACGTCATAGGCTTGAGAACGCCTGAATTCTGCATCTAGCTGATGGGTGAGGCAAGAAAAGACAAGGAGGCACCCTAAAGAGGCAATACGTAACCTATTGGCCAAAAGCCCATCAGGTGACCCTCATCAAACCACAGGGGATTCTGGGAAATGTCAACTCCACGTTTTTTTCTAGGAAATGCAGGAATCGGTGCTGGTAGCGAGTTCGGGAGTCTCTTCGAGGACCATCCCCTCCAACAACCCAGGCGTGGCCCTCCCTACATGAAGTGACATTGTTCCTGATATTTCTCAGGGTAAGGAAAACAAGCTCAGAGGCTATGTCACTTCCCCAAGGCAGAAAACACCAGCAGAGAACAGAGCTGAGGTTCAGACTCAGATCTGTCTGACTCTGAGGTTTAATGAGATAGTCCTGGAGTCAGACACCAGTCATTGTTACGTAGCTGGGTGACACCAGTCCCCCTTCTCCCATCTCTTCCCAGTTTTAATACCAACGCCGTCTAGACAGTGTTATCCCAGGGACCTGGACAGCAGGTGACAAGAGTCGAGGCACTCCACTGGTCCACAGGAGGGTGGATATCATGATGGAGGAACCTGAAGCCTTTAAGATGTCAATTCAGAAACGCAAAAGTGACTCCCACCTGTGCCTGTAAGCTACGCCCCAAAAGGTCCTTCAGCGGGATGAAGAGCTGGAGAACCCTTGGAAGGGGGCAGGCAGGCGGGGGTGGGGGAGACTCTGGGGAAGGTGATAGATTTCAGGAGATGAGGCAAAGTAGACACTTATGTCGTGACCATCCTTGTCTTGTGGATGGGGAAACTGAGGCCTAAAGCAGCAAGTATTTAAGTGAGTCCAAACAAATGGCAGCATCGTGATTGACTTCAGCCCCACCTCAGGTGCGTGACTCACCCCTGCCCGAGTGGACAAGCGCCTCCCACTGGCCGCACCCCTCAGGGACGATGTCACTGATGGCATCGTGCCAACGATGGCAAGCAGATTGGGCCCACCTACTGCCCTTTCGACTCCTCTCCCTGCAGATGCCGACGCGTGACTCTAATCTCTCCGAGCCTAGGTCCCTTATCTGTACAACATGCTGAGTACGTGTGCCTACCTCCGAGGACAAATGAGAAGGCTAATGAGCAGAGATAACACGCAATTCATTTAATAGCTGTCAGCCAAACACCTCGGATGCATGCTGTTCTAGGCTATGTGGGAAAACCAACCCCCACCCTCTTTGTGCTCACAGAACAAACACCGAAAAGGATACAGGATAAGGAGTCAGGTTCAGGGAATGAGGTCGAGGGCACCTGACCTTGGTGGAGGTTAGGGGTGGAGATTCTTTTGTACAAGCATATGGAGAAGGAGAAATAGATGTTGAGACCAGAAAACCAAGGAATGGTTAAAGAGCCAATGGTTAAAGGGACAGAGACGAGATTAGGGTGTCTATCTGAGTGATTGGCAGGGACATTAAAGAGAGGAAACCGATGAGGCATGGGGCTGTTGTATAAGTCGGGGATTTCCAGAGAAATGGGACTTCAATCCCCAGCACCCAGGAGGCAGAGGTTACAGAGGTTTCTGTGAGTCTGAGGCCAGCCTGGTCTAAAAGGTAAGTTCTAGGCTAGCCAGGGATACGTAGTGAGATCCCGTCTAAGGAACCGACTTCTGATTGTGGGTGTTGGCGTAGTCCCAAAGCCCCAGGGCAACCAGCCAACTGGAACTCAAGCAGGAGCTGAGGCCACTGAGGTGACAATAGGTTCTAGAAACCTCCGTTTGGGCTCTTGAGGTATTCAACTGATAAGACTGGGCCCAGGGAGACCCTGTCGTGTGCAGGATGTCGTCCACCCCCCCCCAGCCACTCCCAAACAGGCTTGTGCTTGATGGTTGATCACGTGGACACAGCAAGCTCACCAATGAAATGCATTCCTAGCCCAGTGTGAGGGCAGAGAAAGAAGTACGATCGGCAGGGGGATTGGGCTATCTCTGGGCATGTGTAAGGATAGACTGGAAACAGGGAGGGTGTAAGCCAGAAGCCTCGATGGCTGGTACTAGAAACAATACCAACGCAGTTGGGGAGTGAGGGAGGGGGAGGGGAGATGGGAGGGTGGAGAGGAGACTCTCGGACCTTCTGGGGTCAGGAAGTGTCGGAGGTGGGATTGCAGAGCACATATACGAAGAAGAGTATGGTGAAAAGTTGGGAGTGCTGGCTTGTGCTTGCGTCCCGAGCTAGGGACGTAGAGACAGATGGGTCTCTGGGCTCTTTGGTCAAACTAGCTTACTCAGAGAACCCCAAGTTCAGTGAGAGACTCTGTCTAAAAAAAATGGTAAAGTATATGGAGAGCCATAGTTAAGAACCCCTTCTGGCTTACATACACAGGCACTCCCCCCCACACATACACACACATGTCCTCCACACCTCGATGCAGGTGTGGTTAGTGATGGGTCTCAAACACAGTGGCTGCTCGATAATGTCACTTTAATTGGCCCCAGCCACGATCCCTAAGCAGCAAGTGAAGTATACTAGGTGGAGATACACACACACACACACACACACACACACACACACATATATATGCTGGACTTGGACTGGTTCCAAAACCTCTCTTGCCACTCACCTCGCTGTGTGACATTAGGCTAACAATCCCTCCTCTCTGAGACTCAATCCCTATATCTACAGAGTGTGACTCATTGACCCATGCACTTCTGGAACTTCTGGAAGATTCTCACAGCCTGGTAGGCTCCTAACAGGTCCTTCTAGACTGGTCTTCCCTGCCTCCACCCATCACAGGCTC
Organism: Cricetomys ansorgei; assembly: GCA_026225945.1. Lineage (NCBI taxonomy): Eukaryota > Metazoa > Chordata > Mammalia > Rodentia > Nesomyidae > Cricetomys > Cricetomys ansorgei. The sequence goes on along the minus strand of JAMJFZ010000818.1, from coordinate 2,481,455 downwards.
CCGATCCTGAGAGGTCATCTATCATGAGCGCTTTGTGTAGCTTGCTCTCCTGTGCCACCCCACACAAGCTGCCTTTCCTCTCTGACCCTCATTTTCTCCCTTCTGTAGAAGGGGAGGCTGGGAAAGCCTGCATGTATTCAAGTTGTCCACACAGTCTGGGTATGTACAGATCATAGAGAGCCATACTCCCCAGTGTGGGGACCACCGTCTCGGGGCTCTGAAGTGTGTGGAATGGACTGTAGTAAATTGGGAAATGTAAGGTAAAATATGCGTCAGATTTTAAACACTTCACATACATACATGCACACTCACACACACAAATACAATGTCTCCTTAATCTTGAAACTGATTACATATTGAAACAATAGTTTCGGCCTGAGTGGCGCAGTTAATGATCTCTAGGACCCAACGACATTCTGACACTTGGGACTCTGTTGGCCAAATAGAGCAGTAACATTCTACCTTTCCTGCGAGAACGTGGCGATATAGCTTACAGAAATGTATGTTTCCCAGATACAGCCTGGTGGCCGGTGAGAGAGGGGATCTTTGCATTACTAACCGGTAGTTAAATGGTCCCTGGCCTGGGTAGATGAGCCAGGTTCTGAGCCCTACGTACATGCCACTCCTTAAGTCCCTGGTGGTTAGATTCCGAATTCTTGTGCTACACAGAGGGAGAAACTGAGGCTCAAAGGTTACACAGGGCTTGACCTCACACCCAGCCCCAGAGATGAGTGACCGTCCTCTTTGTCGCTGCCCACAGGAATGTGCCCACCCGTCCCCTGCTGACGCCAGGGCCTTTGTGCTGGGAGGGAATGCCTTCCTGTGTTTCTCTGGCTGTGTTTTCCCCGGATCCTGTGGGCTGAGCCACATCCCTGGGGGCTGCCTCGCCCAAGGCTGTGTGTAGCGTCCCAGGAGGGGGGAGGCAAGGGCAGTGAGGCTCCAGGCCTAGCTGTGATTTCATAAGCAGACACTTAAGGTCCTGATGCCCGGCGCAGCCCGTGCAGGACAGGCCCCTCCGCTAATTGTCCATTGCCTGCTGCGTCTGGCCAGCCGGCGTCTCCGAGCTCATTAAGAAGGGGAAGAGGGGGGTCTGGGAAGAGGCTCCTCCAGCTCCCAGGGCCTCTTTAGAGATGTTATCACAGCAGACAGCTCAGCTGCACCCACTCCTCCCCAGGAGGATCAAAACAAGGCCAGGTCCATACTGAGCATCTTGCTTGAAGCGTTGCTTACAAAAGGCGTGAGCTTGGAGTTCAAATCCAGACGCAGGCTGTGTAACTATGAGCAAGATGTTCAAAGGGGCTGGATTTCATCCTTCTTATCTGAGAAATACTGCTAACATGCGATGTGTGTCACCGCGGAGACAAGTAGCAGCTAGGGAGCCAGGCAGCTTGGATTCAAACCTCAGCTCCTCTACAGATGATGAGCGAGCTGTGTGACTTGAGCATGGGAAAGAGTCCCTCTGCCTCCGTTCCCATATCTGTAACCTTCAGACATGCTCTTCTCCTGCTGTGGCCTGGTAGACCAGCGTAAGTCAGAATACGTCAAAGTGCTCCATGAGGGGCTGGAGGAGAGATGACTCAGCGGGTAAGAGCAGCGGCTGCTCTTTCAGAAGACCCCGATTCAATTCCCAGAACCCACACGGCTGCTCACAGCTGTCTGTAACTCCAGTCACAGGGGGATCTGATGCCCTCACGCAGACATAAGTGCAGGCAAAACACCAAAGCACATGCAATAAAAATAATTTTTTTTCAAAAAGTGGCAAAAGCACCATGGAAGGAAGGGTTTGTTCTGGGTTGCGGAGTGAAGGAACAGCTCATCTGTGGCAAGAAAGGCACAGCGGTATGAGGGGGAGGCAGCTGGTCACATTGTGTCTGCAGCCAGGAAGGAGAGTGAGATGGGTGCTGGTGCTTAGTCTGGAGAAGAAGATGGGTGCTGGTGCTTAGTCTGTGGCCACCTTTTTCTTTGGTCTAGGTTCCCCGTGGGATACTGCTGCTCATATGCACAGTGGGTCTTCCCACCCAGTTAACCCAGAGTGTGCCCCCTCACCATGGCCAGAGGTATTGTCTCTCCAGGGACTAGACTCAGCAGCGCCCACAAGCAATATCTACCATCGAGGGTGCTCGGTGAAGACTGTATGTTGCTAATGGTCACCTCTTTGAAGCTGATGACGATATACAGCTGAAGCTGCACCGCCGCCCCTCCTCGTGAACACCCAAAGAGATCACACTCCCCAGCCTTCCTGGCATAGACGCCGAACCACGTGGTTAGATTGTGGAGATGATGCGTGGACCTGTGTGTCCGGCCTGCACCCCTCTCCCATTCTGAAGTTCTAAGAAGAGGATGTGATTCAATAGAGTGAAGCAGAGTCAAGCACACAGGAACTCAGGCCCTGTGAGGATTAGTTTATCCTGACACCAGCTCCAGTCATCTGGGAAGAGGGAACCTCATAGGAGAAAATACCTCTGTCAGATTGGCCGCTGAGCGTGTCTGAGGGACATTTTCTTGAATAATGATCGATGGGGGAGGGTCCAGCCCACTGTGGGCAGTGTCATCCCTTAGCAGGTGTTCCTGGGGGCTGTAAGAAAGCGGGCTGAGCAAGCCATAACGAGCAGCCCATAAACAGCATTCCTCCATGGTTCCTGCCTCCAGTTTCCTGCCTTGAGTTCCTGTCATGATTTCCCTTGATGATGCAAACTGTAAACCAAATAAACTCTCCTCTCCAATTTGCTTTTGGCCATGGTTGTGATGATAGCAACAGAAAGCAAGGTAGGGCAGGCTCCAAACCATGGTGTCACGCAGGGCCGTCCTACCCTCCCACCCTGGCCCCTTCTGCACCAAAATGAGCATAAGGCAAACTTGCTTTGAAAAAGGTATAGACATTTTGTTGCCTTACCAGCTCACCAGCCCCGTACAAGAGAGAGGTCAGAGCGGCTTATGTGGGAGAGCTACCGTTTAGTTTAGTTTCAATGGACGTCTCTTGGCATACACTCGGGAAATCATCCAACCACAGGGAGGGAAGGACAGGTGCCTCTCAGACTGTGGTCCTCTGCCTCCATGACCTCAGTCCCGTAGGGTGTGGCGCAGGCATTTCCTCCCAGAGGGGATAGGCAGACCTAAGAGCTACCTGAGCTGTAGGCTCAAGGCTAATCCCGAGTGTGAAGCAGAGGGCAGCACACAGCACTACTTCATATCTGTCATCAGGCCCTTTGCCTCCCAGCAGCCCTTTCTCCTCAAGCACAGCCTCAATGCTCAGCATGGCTTGCTGGGCAGTCAATCCCTGGACTCTCTTCAGCATCAAAGGGGTCCTTGGGATTGGTGAAGGGCCAGGTGACAGGGTATGGAACGGAGACAAAGCTTTCACGTCTTGCTTTCTTCTGGGGATCCTGATCCACGGCTGAACTGGTCGGGGCACTGACGTTGCTTTTAATAAAAGACGTGGTTCCTTCTTGGTCCTACCACAACACCGAGTCCTGGGGTCCTTGCATCAGTGTAAGTCCCTGGGCCTCTAGAGGGCCCTCCTGGACCGCCCCTCCTCCCAGGCTCACCAGTGAGTGTCTTTTGCAGGGAGGGCTTTTTCCCTTTATGGTCACAACCTTCGGCCACCCATTTGTTCATGTATTTGCTTGATATCTGGCACATCACGTCTCTGGACCACAATGCGTGAGAGGGGGGCAGGGACATTTAAATAACCTGTTTTTGCCCTTCCTTCCTTCCTTCCTTCTTTCCTTCCTTTCTTCCTTCCTTCCTTCCTCTGTCTCCCTCCCTTCCCTATCCCTTTCTTTCCTTGACAGTCTCATGTATCCCGTGATAATCTCAAACTCTCTATGTAGCCAAGGATGGCCTTGGACATCTAAACTTCCTGTCTCTACCCCCAGACGCCTAAGATTACAGGGTTGTACCTCTATACTCAGTCTCAAAACCTATTTTCTCAGCGTGTTTCATGAACGTGTGCGTGTGTGTGTGTGTGTGTATATGTGTGTGGTGTATATGTGTGTGTGGTGTATGTGTGTGTGTGTGGTGTGTGTGGTGTGTGTGTGTGCAGTGTGGTGTATGTGTATCTGTACTGCATGCCTATGATCACATGCTCAGAGGTCAGAGGACACCCAGCACCCTGCTCTATCACCCTCTGCTTTTATTCCCTTGAGACAGGGTCTCTCACTACATTTAGAGCTAGGCTGGCAGCCAACAAGCTCCAGGGATCCTCCTGCCTCCGTCTCCTGCAGTGAGTCTACACCTGGCTTTTTACATGAATGCTTGGAATTTGAACTAGGTCCACATGTTTGAGCAATGGCTTACCCATTGAGATATCTCCCAGCCCCAGCTGGGGCTACTGGCTGGGACTGATGGCTGGATGGCTTAAACCATCATTTCTGCTGCTTTCCTGGCAGTCATTTATAACACACTTACAACACAAAATACAATCGTTGTGGAAATAGGAAGTTTGTTACAAAAGTGGTGTTTTCCAGGGCTTGACACATAGCTGGGAATCCATGCCTGGTGGTTTCTACTGCTTCTGTCACTGAAGGTACCTGTCCAGAGTTAGGGTTCCCAAAGCAGGCCCCAAAGTAAGGCAGCTTATCTGGGACCAGACCCCGACGAGCACCAGCATTTAAGGAGTATGAAGAAGCCCCTGAGCTTAGGCTGGACTTAGCCACTTACCTCTAATGAGCACAATTAAGCAAGAGTCCTGACACCTGCCGTTAATCCCAGTCTGAGGCCAGCCTGGTCTACATAGTGAGTTTCCAGACAGCCAGACTTACACAGTCAGCTCCTGTTGCAAAAACAAACACCCTTCAACTTCTGTCTCATACTTGGGGTTTCTGAGATGGCTCACTCTGAGAATTCCACAATCGTGTCAGAACTTCAAATACCACTGTGTGCTGAGCAACAGAGACCTCCACATAGCAGCCATGAAAGCAAACTTGGAAGTGGGTAGCCCACCCCCCATGAACTGCACAGCCTCCACCTCCTGAGAGAAGCCGACTCACCCGTCTAAATTGAATCAGAATTCACCCCCCCCCCCCCAGTGAAAGAATAAATACTTGTGTTCTTTCCCCCGGTGGCTACATTTTGGGATAATTTGTTACCCAGCAATTAAGAGTTGACAAACTCTGCTATAAGATGGAGCTCTATACAGAGGACAACTGAGGGGGGAAAAAAAATCTGCTGGGAAATCCTGGAGACCATTCTGAGAGGGCCTAACTGGGGTACTGTTTCCCCAAAGCTTCTATGCATTTGTACAGGGGTACTCCTGCCTTGCCCCTCCCTGAGGCCACGAGGAAGACTGCCGGTGAAGGGTCCCAGCTGGCACCACGGGTCACCCTTGAACAGTAAGCGTGAAGAAGGGCAGCAGCATAAAGATGGCAGGTATGGTGGCAAATGCCCAACTCCCCAGATGGCTCCAAACCCTTGCATTTCTTCCTTTTCCATACAAACAAGCCAAACAAGTTAAACGTGTTTAACTACGGCAAAGGGGCTGGCTCAATGAGTGAAGCTTTTGCCTTGCAAGTCTAAGACTTGAGTTCAATCTGCAGAATCCATGGGGTTGGGGAGGTGGGGGGATGCGGGCAAGGCATGCTAATAATTCCAGATCTGGGGAGGCAGAGACAGGGGCATGGCTCCTGAGGAACAACACTCCAGGTTGTCTTCTGGCTTCTGTATACATGCACTCATGTGCATATGCACTTAAATACACACACACACACTGCGCAAGCTCAGAGTGTATGACCAAGGCAACTTCCTTTGCGTGCCTCTTGAACGTGTTTCTTTAAAAATAAGCCCACAAATCAGAAGATTTCATGGCTGGGGAAAGTAAAAGGCTTTCCCCCCTCCCTTTTCTTTACTAAATTTACTGGTTAGTGGATCAAGAGCAGCACACAGAATGGAGCCGCTGGAGGAGGGTTGGGGGGAAGCTCAGTAGCAGAAAGTTTGCCTGCAAAATAGCAGTGAGTTCTGACGCTGAATGCACCATGGCGTAATTAAGCAGCAGGGTCCCACAGAACGTCATTTTTTTATATTGCCTCATAAAATACCTAATATCGAACTTTATAAATTACATCGATGCCTTTGAACAAACAGCGCGTTCTTTTTAATAAATAAAACGCTGGGAATTATTTCCTGGAAGTGCGTTTTGGACGTTAATAACTGGCTTCAAATGAAATTCGGCTTCGGAGCGATAAGCAAATGTAATTGCTGTAAACTAAACCAGCCTGCGAGGCTTTACCTGCTCCAGCAAGAAAGCCAAATTTGGAGCTTGTGCAGCCGTCAAGATATATAACCTGAGACTCTGAATAAACCCAATTCCATCTCAAAACACAGAGAGCTCAGAAACTCAGGCCCAAGGACATAAATAGAAGGTATTTCCTGGAATTAGTTTCATATGCTTTTATACACTGCAGTTATCAATTGATCTGACGTGGTATCTTAGCCACTTTAAAAATTACATACCTCGAGCCTGAAAAACACAAGTTTTCATGGTGTCTGGTGTTCTGAGGTACAAAAGGCATATACTTACTCATTTTAAAGTTAAAAAAAAAGTCAATATTTCCACATCATTAAGAATAATAATTGCAATAATATAAATCTTCCCCAATTCCTTAGACACGAGTCAGCCAACTTCGGCATGAAGGGGTCACAGCCAGCCCACCAGTTACTTTCTTATGCCCACAAACCCAGAATGGTTTAACATCTTTATTTGTGTGTGTGTCTGGGGGGTGGTGCGATGTGGGTACATGTTCATACATGTATGTGTGTGTCATTACAGAGGCCAGAGGCCAACCTCTGACTTGTGCTCTCTCTCCTGGGCTGGAGCTCCCTGATTCAGTTAGGCAGGTTGACTTGAGAGCCCTAGGAATCCTCCTGTCTGGGATCACAGATACGCACCACAGGGTGGGCGTTTTACACAGGTTCTGGAGCTCGAACTCAGATGCTCATGTCTGTGTGGCTACTTTACCAACTGAGCCATCTTTCCAGCTCCTGATTTTACATCTTTAAATGATTGGAGGGGAAAGTAGACTATAAGGATATTTCGTGACTACGTGACAATTATACAGAATTCAAATATCAGCATCATTTCTGTCTTAGTTAAGGTTTCTATTGTTATGATGAAAATCCATGACCAAAGCAACTTGGAAGGCCAGGGTTTGTTTGGCTTACACTTCCACATCGTAGTCCATCACTGAAGGAAGTCAGGACAGGTACTCAAACAGGGCGGGAACCTGGAGGCAGGAGCTGATGCAGAGGCCATGGAGGGGTGCTGCTTAACTAGTTTGCTCCTCATGGCTTGTTCAGCCTGCTTCCTTATAGAACCCAGGACCACCTGCCCAGGGGTAGCACCACCCACAATGGGCAGACCCTCCCCATCAATCACTAATTAAGAAAATGCCCTACAGGCCTGCCTACAACTGCATCTTATGAATGCATTTTTTTTTTTTTTCCAATTGAGGTTCTTTCCTTTCAGATGACTACAGCTTGTGTAAAGAAAAAAACTAAACACTAAACAAAGCTAGCCAGCACAGCATCCATGGCTAAATGCTGATTGGTGATTGAGAACACCTGCATATTTAGTTACGGTAGGCTGTGCACTGTGACCACAAAGCTGAGCTATTGTGACCAAGGTCTTATGGTCCATTAAACCTAGCATATATAGCATCACACAGGCCCTTCTAGAAAATGCATGAAATCATGCAACGCCCTGCTCTACCCTCCTCGGTCTCCATTCTGAAAATTTAAGAGAGGAACACATGGATAGAGCTTTATCTACAACTCAAGGGTCTCTTTGAAGCCTGGGCCAGCCTGGGGAAGACAGGACTGGCCATTGGAGGCTCCGTATCCGTGGATACCCATCTTGTGTCCCTGGAGGTCTCGGAAGCAGTGTTTTTGTTCAGACATCCTCTTCAGGGTCAACCTGTCTGAGAGATAAAACTATATATAGCCCATCGCCTCCTCCTTCGTTTGACCCTCTCAGGACCGAGCTGTGAAACCTCAGGCACAGCAACACACTTGGCCGGTGTCCAGACTGGAATATAAAGTGCTCCCTCCCACCTCCCCCACACGCGTGTGCAGCTGGAGCCAGCTGGGGAGCACTGTTTGAGGAGGTTATGGAATCTTCGGAACTTGGGGGCTCACTAGGCAACTAGAGGTGGGCCTTGAGGTTCCACACTAGCCCTGTTTCCTGTTTGGCCACGATGAGAGCTATTGCTTCATGCTCCGCCCTCTGCATCCCCCTGGCGTGCTCTGCCACACTCGGGTTTATGTGGGGATTGGAACGCAGGTTCTCCTGTTCGACGGGCAAGCGTTTTACCCTCTGAGCTGCCTCCCCAGCCCATGGGCAGACTCCAGCACCTCACCAGAGCTGAATAAATCAACCATTTGCCGATGACTAGACATTTCTCTCGTTTCCTAGTGCATTTAGCCTGTTATAAACGATCCCAGATGGACCGTTTTTAGTGTTCAACCTATGCCGATTTTCTTGGCACGTTTGGAAACTGATGTTACCATCTCCAAGTAGATCTAGATGACAAAGACTTTAAAGATCCATTTTATGTGTGCGCACATGCAACTGTGCTTGTGCGGTGGCTGGAAAAGGATCTGACCCCCTTAGGATAAAGGTCTCAGACATTTGCGGGACACCCAGCATCTTACATGGGTTCTGGGGTCCAGACTCCAGCAGTCCTCGTGGTTATGCAGTGAGGGTTCTTGACCAAGGAGCCAACTCTTCGGCCCCGAGACTTTTGGATTTATAACACGAGACTGCCTTTGACAAAGCTTCTCCCCTGCAATGTTATTTAATGGCGGCTCTCACAGGCACACTCATGTGCACACATACAGCCAACGTTGATTGAGGACCTAGTGGATTCTGAACACTTCATAGCTATTGGGACACAGGCCAAAGAACAACAGACAAAAATATCTACTCTATGAGGGTCGTGTGAGAAAGGGAGGAGATGAAAGAAGAGGAGGGGAGGGAAGGGGAGAGGAGGGCAGGGGAGGGGGGGGGAAGAAGACATAGCCAACCAGCTCCTTGGTAGGTAAACAGGAGTAGAGAGGTAGGGCAAGGGATTTCATAGTCACTTGAAAGGAGACAAACACGGGATTTTTTTTTTCCAACCATGATGACCGCAGTGACAGATCAGAGCCCAGTGCCCAACGCATGCGTCAGGCCCCTCTCAGAGGCTGCCGTTATTTATCTGTTCCGAGCTCTTGTTTTTTCCCTTGCTTTAAAGTGAAATGCGCAAACGGTCTCACTTCAAAGGGGGAAAATCCTCATAAATGTCATTTTACTGCCGGCCTGGAAGAATAGCAACAACCAGCTCTGGAAGAGGAGGTAGGCTTGGGGACGCCAGGAGCAGCTGTGACTAAGAGGGGAAGCACGCGGGCTGGCCTCTGGAGTCAAGAGAGTCAGCCTCGGAACCCAGCTTGGGCTCATCTCTGTGGCAGCTTGCAGCGTGAAGTGCGTCACCCAAGTCCAAATCCCAGGAATGTCTTTTTTAATTTTTACTTTTTCCCCTTGTGTTTACCTTTGTGTGCCTTCATGCCCGTCTCAGAGACTATGTGGAGGTCAGAGGACAGCACACAACCTCGGTTGCCTGTGCTCACTCTCCACCTTATCTGAGACAGTCTCTTGTTCTGTGCACACCAGGCTAGCTTCTGAGGAGCCTGCCCTCTGTGTTCCCTGTCTCTCCATAGGATGGCGAGGGTTGGAGACGTACACTGCCTTGCCTGGACTTTTCAGATGCGTGGACTCAAAACTCAGGTCCTTTCGTTCCCATAGCTAGTGCTTTACCCACTCAGCCATCTCCTCAGATCCCCAAGTCCCCTTCCTTTTAGACAAGTACCTCTCCATGTCTAGTGGTGGAGAGTTAACAGTGATCACTGCAAGGGGTCCGTGGGGGATCCTTCTACCCCCAACAGATACGATCGCCAGCAAACAGATATCTTGTGCCCAGCCTCTCACGTGCCTCGTGAGTCTTCAGCAAATATTAGCTACGGTCTTGGAGTGTCTCGCACAAGAACAGAGCTGTGTCTCACTGCCCTGCCTGTGGATTTGGGGAATAGTGTTGTCTCACACCTGTGGACCTTGAGGTTTTGAGTTATCAGATGGGAGGCAGGTCTCCAAATGGGAAATGGGAACTGGGAAGCCTATAGTGAGTGAGCCAACATATAGACCAGAGGCCCAAGAGTCCTTCCCAGTCCCTTCTTCCTGGCCACCTTCCAAGGCAGAGGCTGTAAAGCTGACTGTCCACACCATCAGCCTCCCTTGCATCAATGGAACCAGACTTCATTCTGGAAGCATCAGTGTCTACTGGGGAGATTTTAGAAAATTGTAATTTCATTTTTAAAAACAATTTCCAAAAGAAACCCCTACATTAGCAGACTTCTTCCTCTTCCCTTTCTTTCCTCTCTGTCCACATCCTCCTGCCCCAGGAATATGGGAAATGGCCATCTTGTGGCCATAAATGTAAACCTGAGAGAGGGGCTGGAGAGACGGCTCCTGAGGAATCCTATGTGAGGCTGATTTCTGGCTTCAAACACACACACACATGCATATTCACACATGCACACACAAATACACATGCACACATGTACACACACACGTGCACATGCACATGCACACAGAAACACACACACATGCATATATACACATACACACTTGTACATATGCACACACACACATATGCACACATGCACACATGCACACATGTACACACACACACACACGCCCCCCACACATATGCACACATGCACACATGTACACACACACACACACCCCCCCCCACACATATGCACACATGCACACATGCACACATGTACACACACACACACACGCCCCCCACACATATGCACACATGCACACATGTACACACACACACACACACACACGCCCCCCCACACATATGCACACATGCACACATGCACACATGTACACACACACACACACACACTGACTTCTCCTTTGTTTTTTCTCCACATCATTTACTACTGTCCTAGCTCCAAGTATCCTCCGTGTCTGGTTTGTTTACTGCACTGGAATGTGGGGTGTGAGACGGCGGATGTGCTAGTGCACATGGATGACTCCCGGGCCCCTGGAACCGATGATAATTAGCTGCCAAAATCGTTTGCTGAATGGCTCTACGCAGGAAGAAATGATGTAGTAAGTGATGGATGAGAACCTTCCTCTTGTCTGATGGACAGATGCATTTGCCATTAAGCACACACAAATACGAACCTGGTATGGGTTTCATTATATAAAATAAAGGAGTCTCTGCAGAAGAGAGACTGAAAGTGAATTCAGCAAAATGCAGGTAGAAGTTAAACTCCGCGTTGATGGCGCTGACCTGAATCAGTGTACGGCACCTTGTCTCGTGGTCCCACTCCCTTCTGTGACCTGCGTTTCAACAGAGGCAGACGCTTGATTTTGTTTTGAAAAAAATAAGAGTTGAACACGACAGAGCTTTGACTGACCAGGTCAATGAACTTCTCGCAGCAGAAGACGAGAGGGCACCGCCACCACCGCGCACCACTGTCACAGCGAGGTCACACCGTGGGAACAAGGACAGTGCAGCCCTGTGTTACCAGAGCCTAGAGCAATGGCTGGCTTAGGGGAGGTGCCCACTAAGAGCCTGGGGATGGAAGGAGAGGGGGGGATGGGGAGAAGAGGAGAAAGTGCAGGGGTGGGGGGAGAGGAGACTGGACGGAGAGAGGGAGGGGAGAAAGGCAAGGAGGGAAAAAAGGTAGTGAGAAGGGAGAGAAGAGGAAAAGAAGGGTGGAAGGGAGGGGAAGAAGGGAAGGGGAGAGGAGGGAGTGAAAGGACAGCGGAGGGGAGGGAAGGGAGTGGCAGGGGAGGGGAGGGAAGGGGAAGAAAGGGAAGGAGGGGGAGAGGAGAGGAGATGATGGAAAGAGACAGGGAGGGGAGGGGAAGAGAAGGGGAGGGAGAGGAAGAGAAGGGGAGGGAGGGGAGGGGAGGGGAGGGGATGACTCCCTGGAGGGAGAGCGGATAGGGTAAGATGTGTGAGAGGAAGTCTCATCTTCTACAGAGCCCCTGGGCTTCTGGTCTGCTCCTGGACAGGGTGAAGCCATCCTCAGAGGGAGCCCAGGCCTCGGGCAAGCACAGACTCTACATCAGCCTCACACCTATAACCTGGAGCCCAAGGAAGCACAAGGACTGAGCCTTCTGAGCCTTCCTTTGGGGCCCTCTGTGCTGCGGCCAGTCACAGTGGCGTCCTCACCTGCACAGGGATCCGGAGAGAGGGACCAACACAGAGGTAAGGCCAGAGGACGCAGGACAGTTACACACAGCTGTTAACTGTGTGTGTGTGTGTGTGTGTGTGTGTGTGTGTGTGTGTGTGTGTGTGTGCCTGCCCGTGGATGCATGTTCAGCTGTGTGTACCTGTACTCGTGTGTGGAGGCCAGAGGTCAACCTCAGGTGCCATTCCTCAGAAGCAGCCACCTTGGTGTTTATGACAGCACCCCTTATTTCCGAAAGGCTTATCAATTGTCTAGGCTGGCTGGCCAGTGAGCCCCTGCGACCCACTCTCTCCACGTCCACAGTGGTGGGTTATAAACTTGCATGACCACACATGCCTTTATCTTACATGGGTGTTGAGGGATCAAACTCAGGACCTCATGTTTGCATGGCAAGCATTTTGCCTACTTCAGACCTAAAGCTCTGGGGTTTGTTTGAATTGGGGCCAGAACCCAGGGTCTCACAGAACTGTAGCCCAGCCGGAGATTTTCGTCTTTATCTACTGCATGTGTGCCCCCCCACTCCCCCCGAGTTCCCCCACTCCCCCAGTTCCCCCACTCCCCCCACTCCCCCCACCCACCCCCTCCCCCCTACTTCCCACCCTCCACCCCCCCCCCCAGCCCCGGAAGAGCATTTGGGTCTGGAAAGACGATGGTGTCTCTGAGACTGAAAATCAGCGGACCTGACCTTTGGGCTCTGGGGTTCAGCTGCTCTGTGTTCCATGAGCATGCGTGAGGCCTCTCCCACTGGGGAAGGAAGTCCGTCTGTGGGAGGGAGAGGCACAGTTTCCCCAGGGTCAGGGTAATTGTGTGTGATTAATGGCCCATCTCTTAGTGAGCCCCACAGAAGTGTGCCCAGCCACACACTCCTCCTAGTGAATTCAGAAGACCCAGGCTGTCTTCTCTGCACCCTCAGATCTGGGGAAAGAGTTCTGCGACCCCCAGCTAACCCTGTTTTCCTAGAATCAGCTGCCTGGCCCAGGGAACAGCCATGTCTGCTCCTTCTTAATGAGGACAAAAAGATCTCACAGAGAAGGAGGGAAAGTTGATTATCCCTCGGGAGCCAAGTCCTGTGTCACCAACCCCTATCTACCATGATTACCTCCACTTCCCAGACAAGAAAACTGAGGCACAGAGAAGGTGAGTCCTTTATGCCACACAGTAAATGGTAGAGGCAGGATTTGAACTCGGATCTCAGGCTCTCTGTGGAAGGTTCTTTGGGAAATCCCATCGGCTTTGAGTTTCAGGATAGACTCCATGTCTCCGTCCCGGTCATCAGCTACTACTACCTCCTCACGTGTTGATGGCTGAATGTGAAACCACAGGAATTGTCCCCGCTCCAGCAGCTCATGTCAGCCATTTTCCTGTCCACCACCAGGAGACCCACAAGCCCATTCTTTATGAAAAGATGGCTACGCTAGGAGCTAGGACAAGAATCCGTGTAGGCTTAATCACAGCTGGAACGGAGCTGCCGTGGATTTTGTATCAGGCCATGTGATGGCTGGTCGTCATTGTCAACCCAACCAAACTGTGAGGCTCCTCAGTGACGCGCATCCCCCCCCCCCCCCCCCCCCCCGTGAACGTTCCCAGCAAGAGTTAGCTGAGGAGAGAGGCCCCACCCTGAATGTGAGCAGCATCGCCCCATGGGCTGGCATCCTGGACTGAATAAAAAGGAGAAAGCGAGCTGAGCACCAGCATTCATTTTTCTCTGCTTCCTGACTGTGGTTGTCATGTGACCAGCCTTCCTCACAGTGACGGGCTCTAGGCTCCAGGTCTCACAGGCTTATAACGCTTTTTTTTTCCTGCTGGTATAAATACAGTGCCAGGAAGGGGGCGGACCCAGGATCTGTGGGGCCTGAAGCTTGGGTAATTTGGTGACCCTTTCCAAAGAAAAGATAATTGCGAGTATAAAATGCGGTGAGCCAACGATTCTTTGGAATGAAAAGAGCTACACATCGGTACTTCTTGGAATGCTAAAAGTACCGTCACCTTCACTTCCTAGCAGGAAGGGATTCTGAGAACCGGACTGTCGGGCGAATCCACCCCTGTCTACAAGTTCAAGAGTGGATTTATCAGAGGAAAGCGTCTGTGAACTGAGTGTGGGCTCAGACTCCATACGCATGGTCCCTTGTGGATCAAATGCTCCACCGAGCACAGTGACACCGCAGATGCCACAGAATCCAGAGGAACAGGCCATGGTATTTTGAATATATAGCACTTCATGTCTCTAAACTATGTTTACCCTGAAATCTCTAGCTACAAATGCTTAATCATTACTACACAGGTGTGTGTGCTAGCCTTGTAGGTGAGGGGTCAACCTTGGGTGTCATCTTTGAGAACACTGTCCACTTCCTTTAAGACAGCATCTCTCATGACTCGAGCTCACCAAGTAGGTTAGACTGGGTGGGCATCGAGCCCAGAGATCTTCCGTCTCCTCCTCCCCAGCACTGGGATTACAACCGTGCACGACCGCAGTGGGCTCTTTTATATGGTGCTGGAGGTCAAACTCAGGACCTCATACTTTCCCAGCATGCACTTTACCAACCAAGCTTTCTCCCAAACCCTTACAAGAAAACAACAATGACCACAATGACAAAAACATTTACAGTGTCTTCTACAGGAAGAATAGAATATAATGCAGTTTTTTGTTGTTGTTGTTTTGTTGCTTTGGTTTGTTTTATTTCGTTTTAGCGGGACTGAAAAATTCATCGTTTGGAATGCGTAAGATATGCAGCTTACCCAGAGATGGAGCACAGATTGGCGGCCTGACAGCTGCTATCAGTCTTCTCAAATAAAACAAAGAGGCCGCTAACTCAGATCGGGACAGAAAGGTGCTTGCGACCAAGCCTGGCAACCTGAGTTCAATTCCTGGGTGAGGCTGCGTTTACACAGATGACAGAAGAAGGGAGCGCAGGCCTCGTGTATGCGCGTGTGTGCGCGTGCACGTGCACACACACAAATAAATAGATCAATGCCGAGTTTTAAAAGTAAATAAAATATAAAGGGATGAACTCAGGCCACTCGTGGCGGCTGTCAGGGCTGCCCTTGGAGCACCGTCCTGCCCAGAAGGGACATCTATTATGATTGGTTTCATCCTAGTCAAATTCTCCTCTTAGAGATTCCTGTGTTTGAGTCAGGTTTTCCACAAGGCGGCTTCAGGCTCTGGCCATCCCGGAGTCTTTCTTCCCTCTACCCTCGTGCCCCTGGAGTTCAAGCTGTCACACATTCTCTGGCATCGCACCATTGAGCCACAGCACCATGAGCAGGCAAGGAGGGGGTGGGAAGATTTCTGGAAGCCATTCCCATATGGGGGTGGCATCACTTCACTTAGAAACAGGTTCATTCACACGACAGAACCGGACATCCTCATGTTAAGTGCAATAAGCCAGATTCAGAGACTAGAAGCATGTACTCCCCTACAGGCAGAACCCGGATGGAAGACGCAGCGGCAAGGACCTCGGGGTGCATCTGACTCCAGCATCTGGATGTTTTTAAGAAGATGTGAAAGAAGAATGGAGACTCTTTGGGGGAAAGTGAGAACAGGAGTGTGGGTTAGCAAGGGAGATGGGGGCTGGGCACCACGCGCTGGCAAGCAGAATATGGAGGGACTGGAACACTCCTGCATCACAACGGGAATGCGAAGTGACGCAGCTATTTCGGAATAGAATTTGGTCAGTCCTTGGAAACTGAACTAGGGGGCCAGGGAGATGGTAAAGTACTTGCCACACAAACACAAGGGCTCACGTTCACATCCCAGCAACAGTGTAAAAGCCAGGTGGGTATGGCAGCCATATCTGTAAGCCAAACACTTAGGAGGCAGAGATGGGATTCCCCCACAATAAGTTGGCCAGCCAAACTAGCCAAATCTATAAGATCTGGGTTCAGAGAGAGACCCTGACTCAATGTATAAGCTAAGGAGCAATTGATGTCAGCTTTAGCCCTTCACAGGAATATGCACACACATGCATATACACACATACATTCAGACACATGGATACACACACATGCATGCACATGCACACATGCACACACATGCATATGCATGTGCATATACACACATACCCGTACACACATGCATACTCATACACTGGCTATTCTAGTTTCATTTCTATTGCTGTGACAAAAACACTCTGACCAAAAGCAACTTGAGGGAGACAAGAGTTTATTGGGCTTTCACTTCCAGGTCACAGTCCATAAATATGGGAAGTCAGGGCAGGAGCTCAAGCAGGAACTTAAACAGAAACCATGGAGGAATACTGCTTGCTGGCTAGATCACAGGCCTGTGCTCAGCTAGCTTTCTTATACACTCCAGGTACACTTGCCTAGGGAATGGGGTCACCCACAGTGGGCTGGGCCCTTCCACATCAATTAAGAATCAGGACAAAACCCCACCCACAGACCAATCTGATCAAGAGCCCTCAGTTGAGACTCTCCTTTCCCTGGGTGACTCCAAGCTTTGTCAGTTTGACAGTTGATGCTAACTAGGACACACACACACATACACACATCCACCTAGGCACACACATGTACCCATACACACGACAAGTTGGGTGTTCTCTCTCCATATGATCCAGCCATCATTCTCAATAGTTACCTGACTGAACTGAAAACGTGTCCACAAAGCCTGGACACAGATGTTTCTGTCAGGATCATTCATAATTAAAGAGACTCAGAAGCAACTGAGCTGCCCATCAGCAGGGCTGAGGAGACACTTTAACAGGTAACATACTAGTCATGCAAGCACAGGTACTGGAGTTCCATCCCTGAAACCCACTTAAAAGGCTGAGTGTGGTGGTAGACTTGTAATCTCGGCGCTGGAGAGGTGGAGACTGGGGGATCCCTGGCGTTCACTGGGCAGCCTGCCTTGCCTGCTTGGTATGCCCCAGACCAGTGGGAGACTTATCTCAAAACCAAAACAAAACAAGGAAGGTGGCTGGTACAGAGGAGAGCTGCAGACTAGACAGAGAACAGAGACCTTCCTGCTCCTGCCGGATGCACCAATTTCCTTGCAGATTGTCACAGCAGTTACAGATGGAGAAACTGAGGCTCAGAACAGCGAGGATGACTGCCCAGACCTCTTGCAAGTGGTCAGTACATCTGTGATTCACACAGAGGCATGGCAGGCCTCGATCTTCCTTCAGATCAGGGACAGTATCTTCTACCTTCTACTTTGTTTTTTTTTAACCTCTAACATTTGTATAACGTATAAAAGCAGCCACTTTGATGAGCTCTCTGAGGTAGCACGTCTCAAAATCAAAATGGCATCAGGAAACAGAGAGCTTGTTGTAGATGTGGGATGCTTTTTGTGCTCTCAGAAGAAACTGCTGAAGGCCTTTAATGCAGAGGAGTTAAATACAGGGACTTCACCGAGTTCAGAGAAGGGCTGAGCAGCCCATGGGGACGGCTGACACAGCCCAGAGATCAGCGAAAACTGGAACTTCTGATCTTTCATCCTTAGGCTGATGGGACAAGAAGAGATGGAATCCCCAGAGCCAGAAGCTGGGTGGGGCATCTTGTGGGTACCAGAGCTCCCCCTTCCCGAGGAGCTGAGGCTGTGCACTGTGTAGGCACCTGGCAGTAGGTGGAGACAGGAGCCAGAGATTCCAAAAGAACACCAGTTTCTCTTCTCCCACACAGCTACAGCAAATAGGTAACCTAGCAGTGATTGTTGCACGTCTGGATAAATCCTTGGCAGTACAACGATGAGGGAAGATTAACGACAGGGGGTGCACAGTCTGCCTTCTGTTCAGCCTACAAGCTACAAAAACGCTAAAGATTCACAGGATGGGTTTATTTCCATCCTAAAATAGAGGCAAGCCTGGGGACCATGGGAGTGACCTGCCCCTGCTCATGGGGTCACTGGTGAAGAGGCGTGGAAGAGCACAGCCCAGAAACCAGGAATAACACTGTCCTCAGGCCCTCCCGATCAGAGGCTGACAGCCTTCCTGTCTAACAGGCAGCTGCCTCCTGCTTGAGGGTGTCACAGGTCTGAGCCGGCAACATCCGCTGGGGGCTACTGTTCCTACTTTTCTATCCATCCAAGCTCTGGTCTCGGCTCTGTCTTTAGAACCAAGGACCTGAAAAGTGCCCACAGCCTCTCCTAGGCCCAGAATATGTTTCTCCACAGGTTCTGGTGTTCACAGATGGCTTCCTAGTAGAAAAGACCCAAGATTTTGTACGCCCTGAGCTGGGATTATAGGCATGGGCCACCAAACCCCAGTACTTCTTTGTAATCAACAGCAATTTGTCTTTTTCTCAGTCAGCACTCTCTGACTGGTCTGTCCTGTCTTCTCCATTCGCTCTGGGTTGCTCCGTGGCTCACATATTTCAACCTGCGGTACTTAGATTTATCCATCGGTGGCGGGTCAGGTCTATGAAGCTGCTTTTGGTTGTATGTTATCCCAAACCCAAAACACTGAGTTGGATAGACTAAAAAGTCCACTTCTCTCTCATGTAAGTGTAAAGGCAGCTCAGTGGCAGGAAGCAACTGGGTCCTGTTCCAGCCTAACATTTGACCCAGATCTGAGCAGCTTCCCACATTGTTTCGTTAACTTTAACTTCCTGCCGTTCAGGCCAACATGGCTGCTTGGTCTCCAGCTTCCATGGCTGCATTCCGGCCATATGGAAGGAGACAGTAAAGAAGAGACAAAGGGCTCCTTCCAGCTGTCTCTCAAAGACATTAACTACACATCAGTACTTAAATTTCAATGGCCAGAGCTCACGTGGCCCACACTCTACCAGAAGAAAGGCTGGAAAACTGTCCTTATTGCAGACACCCAGCTAAACATGGGCCTTCTGTTGCTATGGAAGAGAACAGACATAACCAAAGGAACGCCGATCTTTGCTTAAGACGTTCAGCTAGTGTACATCACGATGGTCGGATTGTATCTATGCCTGCCATAGAAACAGATAGAGACCGAGTTCAAGTTAAAGATGGTGCAGTGTGCAGCCAGGTTCATGTATACTTCCATCACTCATGCGGTCAACAAACATTTATGTAGCACCTGTCTCAAACCAGGCATGGCAAGATGCAACCATTCTGAGCTCAGTGCTGAGGTCTCCTTCAGTGGTACCCCATAAAGCCTGAGGTCTCTTTCTTATGAGAGACCCAACATAATGTTAATGAGACAGACCTCGGTGAGCACTTTTCCCCCCCCCGAGCCGTTCACGAGCTTCCAGAACTCGCCAGCGGTCTCCAGACCTGGCTTCCTAGAGCTGTCCTTGTCTGGATGATTTCAAAGTGGCCTGCTGCTCTGCCCCTCCCCCAGCCACATCCAAGGTCAGAATCCAGCTGGAGGCCTCAAAGGGACAGAAATATTTATGCCACATCCAGGAGACCAAACCAAAGAGATGGGGCTGATGGCTCTTGAAAGGGATCGGGGAGGAATCTCCGGAGATTAGGGCTATGACAGTGACCAAGTTCAAAGCGCAAGGGTGAGAACCGGAGATTAAAGCGGCCCGGCCATCCGTTATTTTGATCTGTGCCTTTTCTTTTCTTTCTTTCTTTCTTTTTTTTTTTTTCCTAAGAAAAAGAAATTAATTTCAAAGGGAATTAAAGGAGATGAATGAAGGCCTCATTAGACCCTGACAAGCCCAGAAATATTAACCCACCTCCCGTCTCCTTTAAGGACTCACCAGCCAGTCCCAGGCTTCGGATGGGGTTCTGTCCTGCTCGGCGCTCAGTCCCCTCCCCTCTGCCTTTCATGTTTCTGTTTGACATCTAAGAAAGAGTCATGAGGTGCAGAGCACCATTAACTTCCAAACACATATGAAATCAGTAGGAAAAGTGCAAACACTGGGCCCCCCGACCGACCGTCTCCACCAGCGATCCATCCTCAAGCCCCTGCCCCGCCCCACCCCCACCTTTGGAGATGAAAAGAAAGGTCCTGAGGGATGACAGTCCTGGGGGAAAGGGGGCTGAGGGAACGGGAGGGGGATACGCAGAATAAATGGAAGTGTGATTGACGTCTTACTCCGGTCCAGTTCACACATGGTTCTGGGCATTTAATAAACAGGTTGACACCCTGAGTTCCCCTCATTAGGTGAACGTGGAGACCCGGACCACCGTAAATCAGATGGGTGCGTTATCAAAGCGTGTGATCTTTAACAGCGTCAGGGCGCCCTCCTGTCTGCTCACGGAGAGGGAGCAGCAACCTGCAAGCTGTAAAGAATTAGTCCCAGCACCACGATTTAATATACACTCTCTTCCAGGAGGAGAGAGGCCAGGCCTGCAGGGACAGCTTAACCAGGTAGCTGCACATACGGACTGATGGTGGGGTACAACCGATCTGGGGTGCTTAGTTAAGGTCTGGCTCTATGATGGATCAAGAGACAAGCCTGTGTGTCGAGGAAGCTGTCAGAGAAAGAAATAGAAATGGAAAAAAGAAAAGAGAACTTGCAAGTGTCCATTGGAAAGCCCCTGACGTTGGGGTTCCCCAGCCTTGCTTCCCATGAAAATCAAGAAGAAATCTGTCCAGTAATTTCTAAGCAGGTTAAAGACACATCAACCACGTGAAGGCAAGCATTATATCCAAGAGAAATGAAGGAATCTGCCCACAGAAGACTTGCATACAAACATGCATATCAGCTGCCGCCATAACAGCCCCAAACTACAACACTGCAAGTAGACATTGCTCAGAGAATGGAAAGCACATGTGGTATATCCATACAGTGGAATACTATTCAGCAGTATAAAAAGAAACAGACAGCAGACCCATACAATTACATGGGACGAATCACACAGATCTGATACTGAAAGCAGGAAACCGGGCATGGCGGAGTGCGGGCCCTGTGGCTGCATCTCCATGAAGTTCAGAGAGAAAGAAATCAACCTATGGCAATAAAAGTCAAAACGTAACAAGATAATGAAACAGGATTCGGACAGTGCAGGACTTTCTAGGGCCATGGGAATGTCACTGTAGAAGCAAATGGGTTTGCCAAGATCGCTTAACATTTTTTTATCCGTCCATTTGTCTGTCTGTACGAGAACGTACTGCCTAATGAAACATTGCAAGGACCAGTAAAGGATGTAATTGCAGATCCTAGGGCCTTAGCAAATGCTGTTCCCTTCACTCAGAATATTCTCCCCCACCCTAGAATTTAAAACACTGTTTTTGGATGTCACTTGGGTCTTAGCGCTCACCACCTCGGAGAGCTTGCCTGTTCTTGTGGTATTGCTCTGATTTTTCTGTGAAGTTGACCAACAGGTTGACCCCCCATTTCTGGCCTCCAACACATACATACACAGAAAGAGACACACACAGGAACACACACATGTACACATATGAGCACCCACACACATACACAGAGAGACACACACACAGGCACACACAGACATGCACATATGCGCGCACACACACACACCAGACATGGACACACACATACATACACAGAGAGAGACACACAGAGATACACACACAAAGACACACACAGACACACACAGACATGCACACATACACACAGAGACATACATGCATTCTCTCTCACACACACACACATCCGCATGCACACATACATCCCCTGTCAGCCACCATTCTGATACCATGGGTCTGTTTCAAAGATTCCACAGAAGTGGGGACTAAGGAAGAATTTCCCTCTCTGACTGGAACTTGTAATTTTAAAGATCTCCCCAACAAGTGATTCTACTCTCAGATGTTAACGGGGAAACAGAGGCCCAGAGAGAAGATTTTCCAGTGGTTTTCCAGCTCACTCTATGGTGAAAATCAATCTGGGGTGGAGAAGGATGTCCATCCTGGCCTGTACCGTTGATACCACTGCCCTCTGCTGCTTTCTCTTGAGCAGTCTCTCCCGCTCATGGCTAGTGCCATGGCGTAGTGTGTGTTGATCAGCACACATCTCCCGGGTGTGTAAAAGGAGTGTTTCATGTACGTGAACTCCTTTTTGCCTGCGCACATCTGAGTGTCCAAGGTTGTGGGGGGTGGGGGCATCAAGGGGCCGAGGACTGACTCCTTGCTCAGTCCCAGGTTCTGCATATTCAATCCCCATGACATCCTCAGGCTCTGCTGCCCCTTGTCTGGACATTGGAGAAGACAGAGTTGACCTCTGAAGGTCATCCGCAAACATCCATGAAACAGTCCCCACCCAGCATGCAAAGTGCCGGGCCCATGGTACAGTCTCAGTGAGTGATGGTCCCATGTAAGAAGCCCTCCAAGGCCAACTCTCTGCAGTTGGAGTTCCAGAATCCTCGGCTTCCCCAGTGCGGCTGAACTGGCTTCACGGAATGAGAGGTCTATCTAGCCAGAAGCTCATCCGTATTCTTGGTGAAACCAGGATGCCGATGAAAGTCAATTTCAAGTCACAGAGCTCCAGGCTCAGGTTTCTCGGGATAAATAGTATTAATCCAGCACTCATTCTGGGGATCGAGAGTTTGAGGTAGCCTGGGCTACAGTGAGACTGTGTGAAACATGAAATAAATAATAAAATTGCCAATAGAAAAAAAAATCCATCCTTTTGTAATCACAAGAGAATAGGGCGTCTGTATTAGCTGCTTTTATATTGCTGTGACCCAGCTATCAACAAATAGCATATGGCGGGAAGGGTTATTGTGACTCGAGGTCCCAGAGAGTTGTAGTCTATCCTGGTGAAGAAGGACTAAATGCAGAAAAATCTCACAACATCAAGATCCTTCTTTTGAAGCTAGGGAGACAGCTCAGTGCCTGCTGTGCATAAGAACTTGAGTTTGGGGGCTGGAGAGATGGCTCATCAGTTAAGGACACTGGCTGCTCTTCCAGAGAACCCAGGTTTGTTTCCTCAGCTCACAATGGCTTACAACCAGTTCCATGGGATCAAACATTCCCTTCTGGCCTCTACGGGCACTAGAGACACACGTGGTGCACATACATACACACAGAAAAACACAATTAGAGTAAGTAAATTTTTAAAAAAATCACCCTGAGTTTGAGACCCATATAAAATCCAAGTACGGTCACAGTGATCTTAACTCCAGCACTGGGTGGAGGGGGGCAGACAGTGTTCCTTAGGCTCACTAGCTAGCAAGCCTAGCTGAGTGGGTCGGCACTGGGTTCCGTGAGAACACCTGTCTCAAAACAGAGTGATTGAAGACACCTGCTGTCAATCTCCAGCCGCCACACATATGCAAGCATGAGCACGCATGTGCACATGTGCACATGCAGACACATACACAGACACACACATACACATACATACACACATACACACACATACACATATACACACACACATACACACACATACACACAGAGACACACACACATACATACATATACATACACACATACACACACATATACACACATACACACAGACACACACACATACATACACATACATACACACATACACACACATATACACACATACACACAGACACACACACATACACATATACACATACATATATACACACAGACACACACATACACACAGACATATACACACACATACATATACACACAGACACACACACACATACACATATACACACACATACATATATACACACAGACACACACACACACACACACACACATACACACACGATTCCTCACATTTGCAAAGACATTTTCCATGTAAGCCCTCATGCATTCTAGGTCCCGGGTAGACAACTCTTGGTGGAGGGTGAGAGGTGCCATTAAACCCACTGCAGATGGAGATGACAACAGCCCCACCCCACCCCCACCCCGGGTGCCATGTCGCTTAGATGAGCAAGCTGAGTGGCATCATGCACACACTGTTCTCTGCGAATGATAGATGGCAAATAAACACTGGGGATTAGTCTTTTCCCAGGGGAACTAAACCTTCAGATCCTTCGTAATACAGCGAGATGTAAATGAGCACAAATAAGTAATCTGAGGCTCAGCTGGGTGCAAAAAATAGGGTTGCCATGAGTTTCCCATGAGCCCTCTCGAGGCTTCTGAAGACAAGTTTTGAGTCATTGGTGGTCTTGTTGTTCTCTCTCTGTGGCACAGTTTTTCTCTCCCCTCCAGCCAGCCTTCCTCTTGTCAGAGCTCAGCAAGTTGCCCATTCTACTCAGAAACGGAAAAAAGAAAAAAAAGAGAGAAAAAAAAAAAGGCTCCAGAAGGCAGAGATTCAACCGAGTCAATTAGATAAATTACATTTTACTCAGAAGGAAAGAACGACCGTTCATTTTCAACATGCAGCTTTGCACGCATCCGTGACATTGAGGTTAAAGAGGAATTCTTTAGGACTCCATTATGTTGAAGCATAGAGTTGCCCTAATTTTTTAAAAGAAAAAAAAAAAGAAAACCCTGATAAATGAAAAGCAAGCGTTGTGAAAGAGCTAAACGCGGAAAGCGACGGCTTTCAGAAGGACCTGTCCTTGACCAGAGAACTCTCGGAGTGACTTTTTCCATGACTCGAATCACAGGGGACAATAGCAACGAGGAAGTGAAGTGACTGAGGGTCCGGGGAAGGAGGTTGTATTCTGGGCTTTGTCGTTCTCTAGCTGGTAGTATCTGCTGCTAGAGGGACGTGTCTGTGCCTCCCTGTCTCCTCTGTGAGATACGGGAGGGTTGGGAGAGGTGAGCCCATAGGTCCCTCCCAGCTCTGAGCGTCCCTTGAGCCAAACGTGAAGAGTTCTGAGTTCATTCCTCTAAGTGATCTTCAGTCCCTTCGTTTGCATTGACCTCAGTAGGTTTTCTGCAGTTTAAGGTGTGTGTAACGTTGACCTGGAAACTGGCAGGTCAGTAGATCCGAGACCAGGGTGTTCTGAGGAGAGGACTAGAACAGGAAATGAGCCATTCCACAGGAAACTGAATCACGGTCACAGGACAAGGTGCTCTGACTCACTCCGAGGCTCTGTGTGCCTTGGTGATGAGTCCAGTGCAAAGTGCAAGAGAAGACAAGGCATCGTGAGGCAGGGGAACCCTTCACGGGCGAAGGGCGTTGCATTCTGGGTAGCAGAGGTAGCTTAGACGAGGACCCAATCTGGTGCAGAACTGGGCTTCCAGAGCACTCGGTGACAGTGACTAGTGAACTGTTGGCTGTTTGGGAGGAGGATGGGTGCAGGGCACAGGCTGACTCCTAGGGAACACTGCCCAGCAGGAAATGGGAAAGAGAATAACGGAGGCAGAAAGATAGGGCTCCATCGCCACAGACCCCGATGAGCCAACGCTCTGTGCCTGTCACTGGCCACATCCTTCCGGCCTTATTTAGACCTGCCACCATATTGCTTTCTGCCCTGCGTCTCTTCTCCCCACCCCCCCACCCCTGCTTCCTCTTTTCTTTTCCCTTCTCTTCTCCTCCTCTTTCTCCTTCCATCCCTTGTCTCCTCCTTCCCATTTAACCCATGGCCACTGTTGACACCGATGCTATCTCTAGTGTTTCCTATTCTAATACACACACACATACACACACACATTCGCACATGTGACCGACTGCTAAGTCCTTTCTGCACTGACATTTTTATAACCCTCAGAATTTTAAGGTGGTGGTTCCTAATCACTTGAAATGTCTTCCTCCCCCAGAAAGTCCTAGACAGGCTCTGGCCAGCTTTAGTTGGTAGCAAGCGGCACCAGGAAACAGGGAGTATCCTGGCTAGGGGTGTGTGTTTGTGTGTGTTTGTGTGTGTGTGTCCGTCTGTGTGTCTGTTTGTCTGTGTCTGTGTGGTCTGTCAACTCAATACAAGTTGGGGTCACCCGGAAAAAGAGAGCCTCATTTGAGGAGTCACCCCCATCAGGCAGGCCTGTGGGGAACTTTTTTGATTAATGATTGATGTGGGAGGGACCAATATACAGTGGTCCCACCTCTGGGCAGATGATCCTGGGCTGTATAAGAAAACAGGCTGAGCAAGCCATGGGGAGCAAGCCAGTAAGCAGCACCCCTCTATGGCCTCTGCATCAGCTCCTGCCTCCGGGTTCCTGCCCTGACTTCCCTTGGTTGATGGACTGTTATCTGGAAGTGGAGATAGAAATCCATCCCCTTCCTCCCTATGTTGGATCTGGTTTGTGTTTTATCACAGCAATCCAGGAGAGGGAGGGACTAAATGATAGCATGTGGGTGGGGCAGAAAGGAAGACCACGCCCATAAGCAGCTGTACAGTAGCTCTGGGTCACAAGGCACACCCCCAATGTGGCCCTGAAGACATCCAAAGACCAGGGAGGAAAGCTGGTGGAGAATGGAGGAGGTGTATCCGCCTCATCTCCTTTCTCATTGGTTGAAGTGGTTACCAAAGGCACTATCTCTGACAATGGACTATTCAGCTCACTCCATTCTGAATGGATGCTCTTCTGCAGTCAGAGGACGCTCTGGATAAAGGAACGCTGGGATCTGCCCACCCCGAGTGGCTGGACGAGAACAAGGGGATGAGAGATAGAGGTGGGCACAATGGCACCAATGCCATTGCTGTCCCCAACAAGAGGGGTGAGGTGATTGGAAGTGACAGAGGTGAACTGCTGTACATGTGCACACATGTACACGCGTGTGGCATGGAAGCAACCTCAGGTGCCTCTTGGTTGTCAGATATCACCCGTGTCTTTACTGACACAGAGTCTCTCACTGGTCTGGAACTTGCCAAGTAAGCTAGGCTGGAGAGTCGGTGAGTCCTAGTAATCCCCCTGCCTCTGATTCCCCAATTCATCACCACACTCCACTTTCATGTGGGCTCTGGAGATCAAGTCAGGCCCTCATACATAAGGCAAACATCCATGGTCACCCACTAAGATCTTTTATAATCAATTCCGGGAAAGGGAGAGACATTTTACAATACATGCTTGGCAACCTTGAAGATTCCACATTCCGTGTCAACTCAATGCTTCTCCCTCACCCATGACACCCACTGAAGCTTGAAGCAAGGCTACTTGGGGAGTTCACTGAAACGCCCTAAGCCTCCATCTCCTCCTGGATGGTGGCAGAAGTACTGCGATGTCTTTCCTGGTTGACACATCCCAGTGTCTAGGACAGGACCCTGAATGTAGGAGTCACTTCATCACAACTTGGATGGTGACTAAGCCCTGGGAATGGTCCCTAGTGAAGACTTTCTGATTCATTGAGGTCTCAGGGAATGAAAAAAAAATTCCAACTCAAATTAGTAACAGAAGAAAAAAGAAAGAAAGAAAGAAAACAGGCCCTGTCTCTGCAGCGAGAAAGATCCAGGCCCTTGTTTGGGAAAGAGTTCCTTTTCCTCGGAAGGAGAGATGACCCTTGGTAGCCACTCCCGGAATTCGCACATTGTGTTCTAAGTTTAACACATCTTGCTGCTCTTTTCTGCTGAAACCCTTGGCTCCAGCCCATAATATCCCTGCATCCAGGAAACCATTATGACTGGCTGGGGTCAGAGATCACTGCTATTGTAACCCACTTCCTCCATGAGAGTTTTAAATTTGGAAAATGTTCTTACTGCTATTGTACACGATGTCAACTCTCCGATAACCTTGGGATTATTTTTATTTGTCTCCTCTGACCACCAAGTCCCTCCCCGCAAAAGTCTTCAGAAACTGATGTGTAGGAGGGGGCTTTCCTCGGAACACAATGTTAACAAGCAAGACCTCGAGTCACAGACAGCTCAGCTGGTATTTTCAGCTCCCAAAGGGCCCTCAAAATGAAACTTCACACTTTTAAAAAGATGGTGGCGGGGCAGAATTCCAAAGGAGCAGCAATTGTCATTGATGTTAAGGGGTTTGCTGGGAGCCTGTGGTGTCTCCGGGATGAACTGTCCGCCTTTTACACCAGAAGATGTCAGGGTACTTATGTGTGGTACAACTGAGGCACCGGAGACATCTCTGAATTGAAGTAGGAGCCACAGACACGTTGGGGCAGGAGATGGGAACTGTCAAACCCTGCAATGCTAGACAATAGCTAGGTAGTGGGAGAAAGGTTGTCATGACAACGGTGTGGGAAAAATTGGGTGTATTGCCATTTGGGGGAAAAAAAGCGTTAGAGGAAGGGGCAGTTGGAGGCCTTTGACATGGTGAGAAGATCGGGAAGAATATTCTAGTTGGTTTTGTGAGAGCCCATGGAGTTCCTGATGTTTGGTGCTAAATGCTAGCAATGTAGATGGGAGGGGCAGAGCGTGGCACCCACCCCATCCTCCGTGGGGAGCCTCAGCTGTATTCTTTCTTGGGTGAGAGTGGGCGGGCGCATGAGGGTGAATGAGGGTGCTGACCTGCTCCACACACGTGTGGAAGTCAGAAGGTATAACCTCAGTGTCAGTCCCCAGGTGCCTCCCGCCTTTTGTTGGAGTCGGGGTCTCTCATTGGCCTGGAACTTCCCGATATAGATCAGGCTGGGTGGCCCACGCACTTCCAGAGATCTGCCTGTCTCGGCCCCCATCTCACCATGGCTGGGATTATTTACAGCCGTCCTACTGCGCCTGTTTCTTTACGCAGGTTCTGGGGCTTGTGAGTACCAGTGGAGCTGTCTCTCCAGCCCCTGAACTATATACTTAAAAATCTCATGGTGACTCAGTTTACCCTCAGTGTTAATGCTGCTTTTCCTCCTGTTTTAGGGGAGAAAAGTATATCTGTGGTTGCACAGCTGGAGGGTTTCCTTGGCAGGACTTGACCCTGGAGTGACGAGTGTCACTCCAGCTGCTAGCCTTGGTCGCCATGGAGCCCCGTGGCCCAGCTTGTGTGGCTCCTGTCCCCTTTGCTCACTTTCCTACCAGTAGAATTCTCTGCAATCACTTCCTCCCTTCTACGTCTTGTATTCAGACACCAGTTGCTCTGGAAGATTTGTACCCTAAAACATCTCTCCTATCCCTGCTGGCCCCGTCTGGAATTAATTATCTAGAGATGAGCAAAGATCACTTCCAGGTCAACCAGATGGGAGTCCATCCAAGTCACAAGTCCAGCTTCTCCTCGTGAGTTATCTTCTGTTTGGGATTTTTGCTCTCGGGCCCAGAGTTAGCGTGATAGAGAACTCACACACACACACACACACACACACACACACTGATGGGCAAAGATCAGGAAGCACGTGGGAGGGGTCACAGCGTGACTTGCTTCTGCGCCATCTCACACCACAGGGACAGTAAGTACCATCCTCGTTCGCCGCATAAGCAGCAGAAGTAAAACCGGAAAGGGCAAGTACTCTGCCAGTCTGTACATCTGCCACACTAGCCTGGGGGTGCTGGAGCACAGACTATATAAGAACTACATAAAGTTCCAGCTGAACACTGCCACGCGGTGCACAGAATGGTCTTCAGGAAATATAAGAATTCTGATGAAGGAAAACCCTTCATTCAGTTCTGGGCACGTGACAAGAATCAGCGGCGTGGTTAGTCCTACGATTCTTGGCTGTCGGCTGATGAAAGATTACGGTAGGTGCTGCGGTGCCTCCTCTACACCCTGCATCGTGTGGCTTTGCCATGGCTACCAGAGCCCTCATCCTGCAAGCCAAGGCTGGGCCAAGGAGAAGAGAAAGAGTCCTGCCGTCTGAGCGTGAGCGTGAGCAGGGGTGAGGCGGAAGGTGTGAGCAGGGGTGAGGCGGAAGACTTCCTGTGCAGGGCTTTTTTCATCTGAAGGAGCCAGAGTAGACTCAGGCAGGGAGATGATGAGTTTGGGAGTGACCCCCAACCTTCGGTGAACCTGACGAATGGAGAATGGGGCACACTCCGTCCTGCTTCCCATGCAAAAACCCCAAGGCCCCAAAAACCCATCCCCCCGGGGTCTCGCAGTGTAGGCTGTTGGATCATGTGATGAAAACACAGCAAACCAGTTAAAATTAAACGTCAGGTTAGCAACAGATACAAGATTAGAAGAGGCAGAACCGTGGTATGAGGTGCAGGCTCCCACTGAGTGCGTGCCAACTGGAGTTTGAATGGGTCTGCTTTCTTGTATTCTATCCTGTAATTCTATACAGTTAGCTCTTAATTATTTTTGCCTTACTGTGACCAAAACACCTAACAGATATTGACGAAGTACCTGACCAGAACTTGACAAAGACAACTTAAGGGGACAAAAAAAAAAAAGATTAGATTTGGCTCATGGCTTCAGTCTACCATGGAGGGGAAGGTGTCTCGGAAGTTTATTTATAGTTGTGTTTAAAATCAATTGTTTTTGCGCACTGTTGGAAGAAGGGATGCATTGGCCTTGGCGTTTTGCATTGTCTGCAGGTGCTGGGTTTCTGTGGGGGGGTGGTTGATTGCTTATGAGCTGCACGTGCTATCAGTAGAACACCTAAGGAGATCTGAATCAATAAAGCACCTGAGCTCAGACGCTCAGGGTTCCACTGTCCAGGATGCTGTTTGCCGTGATGGTGGTTCCCTCTGCTGAGGTCTGGTAGGACTTGCAATAATAAATATGCCTCCTCCTCTCTTTGGTGAGCCACCACAGCAAGGTACTACTTCAGGAAGGCATGGTGGATTTCATGGCAGCAGCACGTGGCAGAGACTCCTCACAGCATAGCAGACCAAGAGGCAGAGGGTGGGAACAGAACCCGGAGCCTGGCTATACTCCAAAGGCCTGTCCTGGGTCACCTACTTCTTCCAGCTCTAACCCCCCTTCTCAAGGCTCCACGCCGCCCAACCCCCAAAACAGCTGCCAGCATGGAAATGAGTATGTAGAACACGAGCCTTGGGGGGGCATTTTGGATTCATAATGCGTTAGGATGGAGCCCCAGTTCTGCCCACAGTTCTGATTTGCTTATTAATACAATCTTTTCACATTTTTGCTCCCCTACCAGGGCTGCTTCGAATCACGAACCCGTCATCAAATCCTAGCTGTTTCTAGAAGGATTCAACTTCAGACACAGACCTTATGCTACTAAGGACAGAGATAAGAGAGTCTGCATATCAGAGAGTAACTATCTTCCAGGCTGCGGTTGTAGCCCAGCTGGTCTTGAAGGCCTAGGTTCATCCCTAGCATCATCTAAACCAGGCGTGGTGGCGCAAGCCTATGATCGTAGTGCCCAAGAGGTAGAGGCAGGAGTATCAGGAGACTGTAGTCATCCTTGGCTCCATTGCAAGTTTGAAGTCACCCAGGAATATAAGAGACCCTCCCTGTCCTGATAAACAGCTAAATAAATACATAAATACAATCCTATGCGATTTATCTGGTCAACGCTAAGGTCACTGGCAATGAGTTCTTGACTTGTGCTGTGCACTAGCAACACATCCATCCCCAGGCAGGCAGACTGCCTTGAACTAAAGAAAAAGAAATGGCTGAGATCATGAATAGTCAAGCTATATGGTGGGAAAGATATTGACAAGTCCTCCATTTAATAAGCAGTCAATCATCCCATAGATGAGAAGTCAGACATCTCAAAAGTGAACACAAACAAACATGACCCCATTAAAAAAATTGGTCAGGGAATGAGAACGGCTCATTCCTCGAAGAAGACAAACACACACTAACATGTTCCTGACAGATATCGTGTGTAAGAGCCAAGAGGTGAAGAGAATTGGCATGTCCAGGCATAGCTGAACGGAAAGCATGGTCTCCTCACACAGTGCGGTTGATAGTCTCCACTCTGTTGAACACAGTGACGTGAATAACACTGGATGTTATATCAACTCAGGCCCGAGGTGTGTAGTTTAGTGATGATGCAATTGTCTGGCATTCAAGAAGCCCTGGATTCCAGCTCCAACACTGCACAGAAGAAATAGAAATCAAGAAATACCTTCATGTAAAATAGTCGAATGCAGGAGCTGAGGGCAGGGAACGGGGAAGAGCGTGTAAAGGGTCTGACTTCAGTTGCACAGGAGGGCAAAGTTCCAGAAGTGTGTTACACAAATACACATTAGTTAACAATAGACACAGCACACCTACAGGTTTGGGAAGGACAATGTCATGGTGCTGTGGGTTTAACCACAATCAGAAAGAAGTTAAGGGGCCTAGGGAGATAGCTAGAGGGTTAAATTCTTGCCACACAAGCATGAAGACTGGAGCTCGGATCCCCCAAAACCTGCCATTCTGGCCTTGGAAGGGAGAGATGAGGGATCCCCAGAGCAAGCTGGTTAGCAAGACTAACCATATCAGTGAGTTCTGGGTTTGATTAAGAGGCCTTGCCTCTATGAATAAGATGCAAGAGCAAATGAGGATAATTCCTGACATGAACTCAGGCTTCTACCTGCAAGTGCATATACATTCTTGAACACATGCACACACACACACACAGGAGAACATGAAAAACACAGATCGTGTAGCCATTAACAACCCGGCTCTCTGTCCCCACCAGTGCTGACATTCTTCTGCCCGTTGGAACATTGGAGAAGCAGAGCCAACACTGGCACTCCTGCCAGTGTGTCTTAAGATCCAGAAGATGCTGGCTTTACCCTCACTTGTGGTACCCAAACTCTGCATCTTTAGAGAATAATTCACTCCAGGGTCACCTGGAAGGATCACCATCAGGTGGAATCCTGTGAAGACTTAGAGATTCTCCCTGCTTCCACTGCAAACGCAAATGAAGCTGTGTAGAATAAAGAGAAGCTTCATCCCGTGCCTGCCCCTGTCCGATGCTTCCCTGCAGCAGAGAATGCAGGTCCCATGTTACCGGATGCTCTGTGAGACTTGTGCTGTGCTGCTCCACACATCTGTGCGGCCTGCCCTAGCGACTTCACCTTCCCAACCTGTCCTGTCACAGTAGGGTTGTCACGACAACCACACAGGACAGTTGGGGACTTCGGGTGCCGTGGGGGAAATGAGGCACTCGGCACATCTGGTGAGTCTCATCGTTGGCCGTGACTCTTACTATCTTACTCTCCCGTGGTTGAATTTGTTGTACCCACCCTGAGGCTGTCATAGCTTAAGTGTTCTGTTTCCAAAGCTGAAATTGAAAGCAATACATACAATGTGTCGGAGAATTGAAAATGACTTCTCCCCTGCAGAAGACATGACTCTGAGCCATTTGCATAGGGCCCTTCTCCAAAGCCAAGAGCGATCCGGACTGCTTCTAATCACTGGTCCAGCCATCTCTGCAGTGCCTACAGCTCGGTCGGGGTGTCTTTCAGAGGGACCACAAGCTCATCACCTCGTGACGGCTCCCAGCCCAGACCAGATTTCCTCAATCTTAGACTTGGTCTTCACTGCGAGCATTTGGGTTTGTGATTCCTTATCTTGTGTTGTTGTGTATTCGCTAACAATTTTTATAAAGCATTTTTTTTTAAAGCCAGCATGGGGGCATATAATCTGTAAATTCCAGTTCTGTCAAGGTAGAGACAGGGAGCCGGTGCTGACCAGCTCTCCTGACCCCATCAGTGAGCTCCAGGCTCAGTGAGAGACTCTGTCTCACAAAATAAGGTGATGTGTTCATTGCTTTTGTGTTGCTGTGATAAAGTACCACGTCCAAAAGCCACGTAAGGAAGAAAGAGTTGCTTTTGGCTAATGGTCCTCGAAGGTCAGAGCCCAGAATGGTCAGGTTGGCATGGCAGGCTCCCGAGCCGGAACTGGCTGGTCACGTGTTGTCAGCCTGCCAGGAAACAGAGAGAGGAAACTGGGCGTGGGTGAGACTATAAATCCTCCCAGGGACGTACTTCCTCTAACAAGACTCTACTTCCTAAAAACCCCATAGTCTCCTCCAAACTGCATCACTAACTAGAGGCCAAGTGTTCAAATATGTGAACCACAGCGGATGGAGCGCACCGGAGGAAGCACCCAGTGTTCACACACGCACACACTCATTTTCCCCACTCCTAAACACTTAAATAACACCAACAGATGATGCTTCATGGCTTGACATAACCCTAGTCTTCTCACACACAGCCTCTAGGAGTCCATATGACGTGGCTTCAAGATAGAACTCCTGGCAATTTTTTTATCTGGCCAGTTCAGTCCTAGAGAGAGCAAGACATTCTGCCTTCTGATGGACAAAAGAGGACTCTCGATTTTTCCCGATAGAAAAGATTCCCAGGGACTTTCTTCTCTCAGATCTGTTCGAGTTTTAAAACTCCAACCTTCCTCTTTGACTCAACACTCTCCCACTGGGGCACATTTTGGTCTGCTGGTTTTGAACTCATTCTAAAATTGCGCTTAGCTTTTTGTGCACTAAATAACAAGCAAGCAAGGTTTTCGGTTGCTAACGGCTTCTGATTTTTGATGTTCTTTTTCATTTACTCTTTTTTTTTTAAAACCCCGATCACATCTTGCTTGGCAGAAACCTTTTACATTTTATTTTCCTGATTCTAGTCCTTAATGAAAGCAAAAGCCAGCCTTACGTGGGTCTTGTATGAATTAGGGACCGTGTAAACAGTACTTAACAGTTCTAATTGAAGGTCAGTAAATCCCCGAGAGATTAAATGAATCCTGCAGGGAGCCGTGTAAATCTCCCTCCCTCTTAAGGCAGAGAAGCCAAGCCCCCAGCCTGCCTTGTGCAAGGCTTAATAAACATGGTATGCATCTAATCAAAACCATTTTGCACCCAAAGGGGTACGGAGTGTAAATCACAATTATACTTGGCACTAAACCCTTGGCCCAGAGAGGCCTGAGGTTGCCAAATAGCATCAGGAGCTGACTTCTGGGACTTAGTTGGTCGTCTGGCATAGGTTTTCAGGTCTGTGTGCCCAGCCAGCTTCTCAGCAGGAGAGACCAGATGGGGTATAAAATCTGAAAAGGATGGTGATTTCAAATGACCTCTTTGCTCCCGCTGCTTCTCTTGCTCTTTGCCAGTTCTGGCTTGATCAAAAAGAAGTGTATTCATAGGCACCCATGGTAGGCCCTTGCCTTCCATGAGCTGCTTTATCCTCTGTACACATGAGCCCCTGGAGAAAGGTGGTGGAAAGTGCCAAGACCTCCAGAGACCCAGGGTGAAGAGAAAAATTAAATCTAAGATCTTGTGGGCATGGTGGCCAGCAAGCACATGCCATCCTGGAATTGGGATAAGCTGAGACCAGAAGGTCGCGAGTTTGAGTCCCAGTCTGGAATACATAAGGAAAATCTTGAATCAAAGAAAAGAAAAGAGAAGCTAGGTTTGAAGGCACTTGTCTGCAACACCAGTAACTTGGAAGGCTGAGGCAGGAGGATTATGTGGTTTTCCTAAGCTACGGTTAGTTTGGGGATAATATGGTAAGACTTTATCTCAAAAAGTTATCATAAGACTGGAGGTAACAGTGGGTGAAAGAACATTTGCCCAGCATGCACTAGGGCCTAGATTTAGTCCTCAGTATTTCAAGGAGGAGAAGGAGGAGGAGGAAGAGGAGGAGGTCAGTATGACAATCTTCCCTGGAGCTGTGCCCCACAGTCATGAATGACTAACAAGGGTGTGGTGGAGGGACTGCTGGGAGTAAAAGGTCTCCCGTGATCCTGGAGTTAGAAGAAAGCAGAGCAAGAGTCATTTGTCAAGATTCTCTCCAAACTCAGTACCATCCTGGATCTGTTGTGTCTGTGATTCCTGACCCTTGGATCACCCATCTCAGTACACGTGATCTTCTCTACTGCACATAGGGAAACTGAGGCCCTGGAAAATGGAGAGAGTATTTCCAGTCACCTGCCCATTTGGATGAGGAACCGTGTTCAAAGCTCGATCTACCCCCCCACCCCCATTTCGGAGACTGTTCCTTACCTTCCTTCCACACTGCTCCTTGGGGAACCAGGACAAGGGACACACTCAAGCCTATCTTTTAGAGACCACTCTGCAAAAGCACAGGGAAGAACTTAGAAAGTCTAAACTGAATTAGTTAGTTCTCCTTCATGTACAGGCATGCACATGTGCACACGTGTAGATGCGTGTGCATGTGGGGGCCAGACGATGCCGGGTATGGTTCTTCCAACTTTGCTTTTTGAAACAAGGTCTCTCACTAGGATGGCTGCCCAGCGAGCCTCAAGAACCCAACTTTCCCTCTCTGGTGCTAGAACTACAAGCTGTGATAGCCTGTCCTGAATCTATTACGTGAGTTCTGGGGATACATTCCGGATCCTTGTGCTTAGAAGGTCAGTGAATTACTGACTCAGTTCTCTCCTTTGTCCTTACTATTTGTGTGGCTGCTATGGTAAAATGCCAACAAAAGCAGCTCAAGGTGGGAAAGGTTTATTTTGGCTCACAGTCTGGGGGTGCACAGTCCATCACTGTGGGGAGGGCATATCGGCAGGAGTGTGAGGTGGCCGGTCACAGGGCGTCCACAGTCAGGAAGCAGAGTGAGACGAATGTTGGTGCTCAGCTCGCTTTCTCAGTCCATGGGATGGTGTCGTCAACAGCTAAGTTGGGTACGCCTACATCAGTTAACCTAACAAAACTTTTTCTCACAGGCATGTCAGAGGTTTGTCTCCACGGCGATTCTAGATCTTTCAAGTTGACAACTAATAGAAACTGTCATGAAGACCAAGGACCACAGTGTTATCAAGGAGTCAGGGCTCCTAGATATGCTCCAGGATGTGCTACCACCAGCCAGGTGACCCTTGGGTGACACTCAGCCATTGCTGGGACCTTCATTTCCAGTCTGGCAGGTGGCTGCCATGTTGTGGTCCCACTTGCCTGTTAGGTAGGGTCCTTCACTCCTCTCTGGGTGTCTCGCCATCCAATCGTCTGAGGGCTTGCTGGAGCATTCTGGGTGTCTTCCAAAGACACTTCCTGTGACTCTAAGCCTTGTTACTTCTCCATCGCACAAACTGCCTCTCTGCATCTTGGCACCTCGCTGGGATGGACAGCCAAATCTTTCCGTTTGTCCTTTTTCTCTTCCATCGTTGAGCACATGGTCTTGGAGTCTTTGGATGGTCATTGATTAAGTCTCCTGTGTTTCAAAGACGATGCATTCTTTGGCCACCTTAAGAAAAATTGGGTCTTTGTAGGTAAGTAGAAACTGTAGGCTTCTCAGTAGAAACCCCAAAGAACCTAATTCTATCCGTATTTTCCCCCATGCCACCTACGGATGTGGAGGTTGCTTCAGCCAGCCACTGTGTACCATGTATGAACCCAGGAAGACACATTTTCTTAATTGACCCAATCTGATAGACAGGATGTGGGTATCAATAATTTCTTCTCTCAATCAATCCCCACTGCCAGGTTCAATGAAGGAACACATGGCTGTTGGCTGCCATGTTGTCACCATGGGTAGAGCTATCCATCCTAAGTTGAAGCCAGAAACGAAGGTGGTGGAATGAAGAATGATACCGAGCTCCTCACTCACGGAAGATGTTACTGACCCACCATTTCTGGAGTCTCTCTCTAGATTCTCCTGACCCCATTTCACAACCGTCATGACCGCCTAAGCTGGAACTCCAGGCTTCTGTTGCTTCTGCTCCAGAATCTCGCTAGCTAGGCACCAGACTCATGGTTAGAACTAAGAACTGAAGACTTCACCAGAGATGACCTCACCCTCGGCCACTTCCTCCTCACAACCCGCCCACTCTCTCCTTTTCTCCTCCCCAGCTGTCACATACTTTCATCCGTACCATCTAAATTTAGCCCATGACAACCATGTTGTCATGGCAACCATGACAAGCCACTGTTGCCACTGGTTATTCCACGAGCTTCCCACCAGCCTGCGGTTGGATTCCCATTGACCAGATGCTCATCTGTCTGGAGCTAACCAGTTGTCCTTCCAAGCTAGTATCCCTCTTTCTTCAGAGCTGATCAACTGTTATCTGAAAATAAAGCTGTCTGGAGAACTAAGTGATGGCCAAGCGGCTAAGTTCTGGCCAATGGGAAGTCAGAAGAAGGGACTGGACAAATCTTTAATGAGGAGGGACTGAAATCAGTGTTCCCTCCCCGCATTGTTTAGAATACAGGCATCAGGAAGCAGCAAGCACAGCCATCCTAGAGCAAAGATGGCCACCAGCGTTCACAAGCAGAGAAGAGACAGAAGCTACTGAGGATGGCTCATCGCTGTGGAGCGGATGTACAAACAGACCACTCGTGCTTGGCATGTTACAGAAGACAGAAAGCACTTTCCTGGGTTACTGGCATTTTGCCCTTTGTTAGAGTTGCTGGCCTCTGCCCTAACCCACGTACTACTCTTTGGTCAAGTAGTAGTGTCAGCTCATGTGCGAAGGCCAGCCTATCTGCGTTTGCTCGCTCCACGGGGGGCTGCCAGCAAGGCTGTTTGAATGACACCAAGACTTGGGTGAGTCAGCCATGTGGTCAGCTGTGAACCAAATACCAGAGAAAGAATGGGAGCATATGGAGGAAGGGTCTCAACTTCATTCCTAACAAGGAACACAGAGAGAAGAGGGGACAGGGAACCACATAGAACCTTCAAAGCCACGCCCCCAATGGCCTATTTCCTCCAAATAGTTGTCACTTTATACGTTTTTCAGAACCTTCCACACAAGCACCATTGATCTGGAGACCAACACGGGTACCGATGGGGGTATGTTGTATATTCAAGCTATAACGCAAGCGAAGGTGTCCATCTATCCAACAAGGGGCTCCTGAGCTGGGTCAGCCCATCGTGGCTATCCTGAGTGAAGTTCAAGAGGTTGAGTCTTGGACACCCAAGCCAACAAGTCATTGTGTATAGGGCTCCCCTGGAGAATGCAGCCAGGCAGCGACCACAAAGGGACTCCGCAGGAAGCGACACGGGTGACACGTCACAGTATCTGCTAGCGTGTTGGTTGATTCATTCGACACACGCTTCCTGTGTACCTGCCGTGTGCTGGGAAATGCACCCCTTTCCCCGCCTTGTCCTGCTTCCAGCCCCTTCCAGCCCCTGTTCCCATCTCTTCCCCAAGTTTCCCTCCTCCATCTCCCTCTCAAACCCCCTACAGTCTGCCTGGAGCCAGAGTTTCAAGAATGAGCTAGCGCCTTAATTGCTTCTCTCTCCTCAGCGACATCAATTGGAGGTGACATTTCCCGGGCACCGAGCTGCATCCCTGTGGCTGCATATTCCCCCTGTCATAGGATATCACCGAAACTGTCACAAGCGGAAAGCTAGAAGCCATTGGAGGAGCAGGGGGGGCCCTGAGATCCAGGATGGCATTCAAAGGGTTGGTGAGACTCACTTCCCAGAGCGGGTTCCAGAGGTATGGTCTGCCCTGGCGATCTCTGCCTGGGGAGACTTGACGCCACCTGACATTTCAGGAATTTCCCAACCAGGCTGTACCAACCAGGTCTCTCACACAGAGCACGGGGGAATGGGCCAGATGCTGGATTTCACAGTGGACCTTGGAAAAGGCGTTGATGTGGACAAGGGGAGCAGGGCAGCCCGGCAGAGAGCCGGCTTCGCGGCCTCTGGTGGAAGCTGCTTCTGTCTTGAGCTCCACTTCCATCACTTAGGAATGTCTCCTTCCAGCCATAAAATCGAGGCAGTAGCATTCACCGCCAAGGGTGCTGATGAGGATTTAAACACGAAATTTCATCAGCTCGACTGACCTAAAGACTTAGGGGCATTCGGGAATCGCCAAGAATGGTTTTCCAGCTCCTCTGCCACCTGTGTTCTTTTTTCGTTAGACGGGACCCGAGTATGTAGCTCTGGCTGGCCTGGAATTCGGTATGTAGACCAGGCTATCCTTGGACTCACAGAAATCCTCCTGCCTCTGCCACACGGGTGCTGGAATTGAGGATGATCCATCATACCTGGCTCAGTGTGCTCCATCCTTCAGCAAATGGTTTCGGGCTTATTGCCAAAGAATGCCCCCAAATGACCGTGTGCCCCATCTCCTCTCTTACTGAATGTCCTTTGTCCCCATCTGGACCTTCTGTTTCTTTTCTTGACATATCTATATCCACTGGCCACCCAGAAGTCAAGGTTGTCTTTTCAGAGATGAGATCTGATCAGACCATTAGCCATTCAAGATACAGTCCTCCCCATCTGCTGGCCATGACCCCCACCATGGACAGATAGTCCTTCCCATCCGCTGGCCACGCCCCCATTGCACGCTTCTCCAGCCCAGCTTCACTTTTTTGGTTCACTGTTCCTCTGCCTGGGATGCTCACTCATACTCTTCCCTGGCTGTTGTCTTGGCAACTGCACAGATATTTCCTTTTACATCGTAGGTTGTCAGTAACTGCTCAACCTGAAGTGAGTCCCTAGGTCAAACTTTCTCCTCTCTCTCTCCTCCATCCCTCCTTCCTCGCTTTCTCTTTCTTCATCTCCCTCCTTTCATTCTTTCCTATCTCCCTTCCCCTCCTTTTCCTCTCTTTCTCCCCCCCACCCCACTCTCCTTTCCCATCTCACCCTTTTGCACTGGTTAGTTTTTTTTTTGTTGTTGTTCGTTTGTTTTTTATCAACTTGACGCAAGCCAGAGTCACCTGGGAAGAGGAAACCTCACTGGAAAGAAATGCCTCCATCAGATCCTCTGTGGGCAAGGCTTGATTAATGATTGATGTGGGAGAGCCCCGCCCACTGTGGGCGGTGCCAGCCCTGGTCAGGTGGTCCTGGTGAGTGTGTAAGAAAGCAGGCTGAGCAAGCCATAGAGAACAAGCCCGTAAGCGGCTTCTTCTGTGGCTTCTGCCTCAGTTCCTGCCTCCAGGTTCCTGCCTTGAGTGCCTGCCCTGCCTCAGTGAGGGAGTGTGAGGGGGAAGCACAAGGGGAACCTTCCTCTTTCCAGCTGCTCCTGGTCATGATCCTTATCACATCAATAGAAGGCAAACTAAGAAGGAGACTGTCTCTTCCCCCCTCCCTCCCTCCCTTCTCTTTCCTTCACTCCCCACTTTCCCCTCCTGTCTCTCTTCAGTGTCGGCTTGCTCACACCCCTTTCCCTCTGAGCTCCTCAGCGGCGCCTCACATTTCTCGTGGCTACTGGGCTGCCAGCACCCGGATCAGTGCCGGTGACAGCTGCCCCTGATGAACAGTACCGCCTCAAAGAGAAAGTTTCCTAGCCGCCCTGAAGCTCAAGGCACATTTAAGGGCACTGCTATCCATGTGGGTGGAGATGCCTCCAGCCACTGGGTGAGTCTGCCTCCACCAGGGCAAACAAACACTATGCAGTTTGGCCCTCAAATTCGTGAACCCATCAGGTCTCCACTTTCCAGTCAGGGTGCTGGCTTTTGAAAAGCCACTCACAGCTCTGACTCTCTGTTATATCCCTCACTCCCCACCCCCCACCTCCCAGTCTCCACCCCCACCCCCACCCCCACCCCCACCCCCATGCATGGCAGCTCCATCACTCTCCAACAAGGCCCTTTGCTCCTCTCTTTGCAGTCTAGCTTTGCGTATGCCATCCTCTGTCAGGGAGCACGGGTGCCAGTCCCAATGGTGATATCATCTTGACCCTTCCTGCGGCTTACCCACAATCCCTGCTCTACAACATCTTTTTCTTTCTTTGACCAATTGTTTTCTTGAGTGCCTACACCCCCAACCCCGTGTCACAGACTCAACCATGTGGTGGCAAGAGGGCCCTTCCTTAGGAACCACTGAGCATCCTCAGAGCCCACAAGGAATGGGACACAGTAGGTGCTCTGCAAACACATAAGGGGTGAACATGAGCATGAGTCTTATTCTGATGGAAAAAAAAAATCTGAATACTCCAGTGCTCTGTGCACGGAGAGAACTTGAAGCCCTGCCTTCTCCTGTGACCGTATTTCGTTGGTGCTTTGACCGTCAGCTGGGTTTGATTATTAATAATAAAAACAGCTTAGGATTTATGGGGCACCGTGGAACCCCGGCTGACTAGTGGGCTAGCGCTTTATACGTGAGACCCAGCCTGCTACCTGAAACCCAGCAGTGCATCCTGAAGGGAAAGAGAACCCGATCTGCTTCTGCAATGTGAACAGAACCTCTGTCACTCAGTTCCTATCTGCAACACCACCCGGCTGCCCCTCCCCAGGCAGCCATCACAGGATTGCCAAAAACAGGCCTCTGGGGCTTGGGGAATCTCTGTGAGTTGGAACTCTTGCCGAGGGTTGGAGAAAGGCCTCGGAGATGCGGGCGATGTGGGTTTGCTCCCGGCCCACAGGGTCGCCACGGTCCGCCCACGGCACACTTGGAATCAATTGCAGACATTCAAAAAATCAGATTTTTACATAAAAAGAAATCTTGATTTCTCTCTTGAAAAACAAGAACTTCAGGTCAGATTCCCGTCTGGCAAGTTTCCAGCACTTGACTTTGAGAAGTGTGAGGGCCTCAGTTCACCCTGGCACCATTTCTCTCTGTGACCCCACCCCGACTCCGCAACCCCTTCACATGCTGTGTAAAAG
Organism: Cricetomys ansorgei; assembly: GCA_026225945.1. NCBI lineage: Eukaryota > Metazoa > Chordata > Mammalia > Rodentia > Nesomyidae > Cricetomys > Cricetomys ansorgei. The sequence continues at coordinate 2,439,248 of JAMJFZ010000818.1, read as the reverse complement.
ACCTAACTTGGAAAAGGACGGCACCCCAGAGCACACCCCCTTTCAGATTCATAGAAAGAGACAGGACCAGCAAAGTCACCAGGATCATCTGGACCTCGGGTCTCTTGTCCTTTAACCCAGTCTGCCTTCCCTGAGATGCCCTTGTGATTGTGCTTGTCACTCAAGACTGCAGCGACAACACTGTGGACCAGTCTGCCCCACCCTCCCAACCCCCACAAAGGGAATTTGTTGTGGTCAAGGGCCAGCTGTCGAAACTCAAGGTGTCAGCAAAGCCACACTCCTTCTCTGAAGAGATCAAGGGACCTACCTTCTTGTCCTCTAGGTTCTTCCTGCCCAACTCCAGGTTCATGAGGCACCTTGGCTAGTAGCCACACCCCTCCAACCCTCCCTCTGTATTCACATGGCCTCCTTGAGCACTCCCGCATACATATATACACCATCATCACCATCATCATCATCACCATCATCACCATCATCATCACCATCATCACCATCATCATCACCATCATCATCACCATCATCATCACCATCATCATCATCATCATCATCACCATCATCATCACCATCACCATCATCACCATCATCACCATCATCATCACCATCATCACCATCATCATCACCATCATCATCACCATCATCATCATCACCATCATCACCATCATCATCACCATCATCATCACCATCATCATCACCATCATCATCATCACCATCATCACCATCATCATCACCATCACCATCATCACCATCATCACCATCATCATCACCATCATCACCATCATCATCACCATCATCATCACCATCATCATCACCATCATCATCATCACCATCATCACCATCATCATCACCATCACCATCATCACCATCATCACCATCATCATCACCATCATCACCATCATCATCACCATCATCATCATCACCATCATCATCACCATCATCATCACCATCATCACCATCATCATCACCATCATCATCACCATCACCATCATCACCATCATCACCATCATCATCACCATCATCACCATCATCATCACCATCATCATCATCACCATCATCATCACCATCATCATCACCATCATCACCATCATCATCACCATCATCATCACCATCACCATCATCACCATCATCACCATCATCATCACCATCATCACCATCATCATCACCATCATCATCACCATCATCATCATCACCATCATCACCATCATCATCACCATCATCACCATCATCACCATCATCATCATCATCATCACCATCACCATCATCACCCATCATCACCATCATCACCATCATCACCATCATCACCATCATCACCATCATCATCATCATCAAATATTTTTAAAATTAAATATGAAAGGTTACCAAAATACAGAGTTGGGACCAGGCATTCCATCTTGACGCTTACCTGAATCTTTCACGTTCTCCTAAGGTGGACGTCATTTCCGTTTGTGACGACACATCGGCAGCTCGTACACGCAGAGAAACGCTTCATCATCCAGCCTGCTTTTTTTGTTTTGTTTTGTTTTGAGTCGTGTGACTAGCTCTAACCAACAGGCTCTGAGTATAAGAGTCAGTCCTCTCTTCTGAACCAGGGTACCTGATACGCCCACCAGGTCCTTAAGTGACCAGAATGAACAGAGCCCCACTTGCTCAGCCAGGATGGATGCGCACCATTGAGCCCACTGAGGCAGGGTAGCTGCCTGTTATCGCAGCAAGACCTCACTTATGCTGACTGCAAAGGTGTTGCCTATTCCATGTGGTCAGAAAAGAGGAAGAGGTGTGGCTGCCAATCTCACCGCCATTTTAACATGGCAAAAAAGAGTGTCTTCGTTCTGAAGGAAAACTCTCACCATATACCAACTTTTTTTTTTGCTCTCTTTCACGTGTACCCAATGTGTGTGTGTGTGTGTGTGTGTGTCATGTTTGAGTGCACTGTGCACATGTGCACACAGGCATGTGGACGCCAAAGGTCAACCTTAGGTGTTATTCCCGAGGTGCCATCCACTTTGCTTTTGAGACGGGGTCTCTCACTCATCCTGGAGCTGACCTAGTCAGCTCTGCTGGCTGGCCTGTGGCTCAGTGACCTGCCTGTCCCTGCCTCCCCAGCGCTGGGAGCCACCGTGGTGTGAGCCACCATTCCACAAGTGTCAGCCGTCATACGCACCTGTTTTTTCTGACACTGGGGATCAAACTCAGCTCCTCACACTTTCTAGACAAGCGCCTTACCAACAGAGCTGTTTCTCCTTGCCCACCTCCTCTAATACTAGATCTCATTTCTGTAGCCCGGGCTGGCCTCAATATCATAGCAATCCTCCTGCCTCAGCCTTCCTAATTTTGAAATTGCAAGCAGGATACATCACACTCAGCTCTTCAGAAACTAAGGCATTGTGTGCCACAGGCCTCAGCAACCCCAGTGCCACGGTGACACAGCATCTGGTGTGATTCTTCATTCTGGCATTTACAAGTTGGACGGCTTTGAGCCACTACCTCCGTTTCCTTAGATCTCAGATCTCTGTAGGCCTATCCACAGGTGCCATTGTGACCTATCTGTTAGGTGTGTTAATAGATGGCCTGGGGTGTAGGATAGATGATTATATCTGTTGCTGAACCAAGACCTTACACCACTCCATGTCAGAGAGTCCCCACACTGGAACCCTGCAGGAGCTCTAAAACACCCCAAGATGTAGAGAATCTAGGGTAAGCCTAGGGGTCATGAATTTTTAAACTTTCTGTGTGGTTCTAGTGTGCAACCACAGTAGAGAACCTCTGCCCTTGACCTATGGAAACAAGTCCACAGACAGTGTCAACAGGTGACCACTATCACCGCCTGAAGGGGCCCTGCGACTGTTAAGAGGGTTCATGACCACAGGCACATCGCCTGTTATAAGGAGTTTGGTGACTACAATTGTGGCAATCATCATTCTCAACAGAAAAGGACATTCCCGTGGGTGGTGTCTTGCTGGTTGTCATGAGCCTGGCTCAGACTAGTGGGGCTCAGCCAGGAGTAATTTTGCTCTTATGAGCTATTCAAAAATGACTGGGGATTCTCTTTGGTTCTCAAAACTGGGAGCAGGAAGGGTGGGGAAGAGTTCAGTTGGTAAGACATTTATCACACAAGCACAAGGACCAGAGTTTTGATTCTTAGACACTGCATAAACATTGGGGCCAGGGTAACAGCATGCCTGTCATCCCAGAACTCAGAATAGAGGGACAGGGCATCTCTGAGCAAGCTGGCTAGCTAGGCTAACCAAGTCAGCAAGCTCTGAGCCAAGTGACAGACCGCACCTCAATATATAAAGCAGGATGTGACCAAGGAAGATACCCAGGGTTCTTATCCTGCTTCTGCACATGTATGCATTCACTCATGCACCTGCCCGGACACATGCATGCTCTTACATGTCAATAGGGCAGGGACACAAAGCCGTTCTAAATAGGTGAGATAGAGTGACCAGCTCTACATCTCTGAGCTACATCCCTAGCTCCGAGTCTCTTGAACCAGAATGTTGTGTCCAGATCTTAGAAATAGCCTTCGAAGTTGCCCAACAATGCCCTGCACCCACCTGGTCTAGGAGAGGAGAGCCCTGAGGCTCTCACACCATCAGCACCCAGGCCAGTCTCCTTCTGGATGCAGATCAATGCATGCCAGGTATGCACTTGAGATTGTCTCTTGACTTTGGAAGGAGTCACTCCAAAGTCTTGGCATCGTCCAGGCCTGGAAGTGTTTATAAGAGACTTCCTAGGCCAAAAAAAAAAAAAAAAGAAAAAAAGAAAAGTCATGCAGGGAAAAGCAGAAACAGATTTATTTCTTCCTCTGGCTGGCTTCCTTGAGGTGCTTCAGACAGGCTCTGCTGCACTCCAGCATGGAAGGGAGCGGCTGGGAAAGGAGGCTGCAAGAGGACAAGGGTGCCATGGCAAGAAGGGCGACGCTGACGGTGGGCCGGACTGTGGGCTGGAGGAGGAAGGGCCAGGATTAAAGAGAGGAGAATGGGAGGGAAGGAAGGAGAGCGAACAGGAGGCGAAAGCACAGAAGATGGTGGAGGTGCATGGGCTGATCTATGGGTGGGCTGAGAGGGTAGATGAATAAATAAATGGGTGACTAGGGACAGAGGGATGGGGAGGAAAGGAAAAAGGTAGATCCATCCATCTCTCCATCTACCCACCCACTCATCCATCCATTCATCCATCCACTCATCCATCCATCTATCCATCTATCCATCCATCCCTCCATCTACCCATCCATCCACACATGGATGGAGAGATAGATGTATATATGTTTGTATGTATATATGGTGGGCAGATGAATAAACAGGTGTGTGGGTGGGTTGACGGTAGGTAATAAGGTAGGATGAATAGAATGATTCATTTTAACCAAAGGCTCAAACTTTTAGCTTCCTGATCTGTGGAGGTGTGAAAAGCTCCCACCATACATTCCCGCCTCCCCTTCTCTGCCACGGTGTACTGTATCATTTAAAACCAGAAGCCGAAGGAAACCACAGCTCACGCCGTACACATCGTAAGCTCTTGGGCCAACAACAGCTGCTGCAGCTCATGCCAGGGCTGTCACGCAAGCACACTACCTCCCAGTCCACAGACACCACTAGTCACCACCAACACGACACGTTGGCAGTGCATTCCCTGCTCCGTGTGGTTCTGATGATGTCATCGTATGTTGTCCACATTCCCTTTCAGTCCATGTGATGTCTCGATGAAATAGGTCCTGTGACTAGTCCTGTTCCTCACATGAGAAAACCGAGGCCCTGAGAGGCTGAACCACTTTGCATCCCGGATGCACAGCTAGTCCTGGTGAAGTGTGTGACCTAAGCCCAGAAAAGCTAGCTATTGTTCTGGCCTTCCTGCCTCACCCCTGCTTGACTGCTCCACCAGTCTACCCCTCCCTGCCTACCTCATCCCTGCCTTACAACTCCATCAGTCTACCCTTCCCTGTCTACCTCACCCCTGCCTGAGCACTCCACCAGTCTACCCCTCCCTCCCTCCCTGCCTCACCCCTACCTTGTCACTTCATCAGCCTACCCCTCCCTCCCTGCCTCACCCCTACCTTGCCACTCCATCAGCCTACCCCTCCCTCCCTGCCTCACCCCTACCTTGCCACTCCATCAGTCTACCCCTCCCTCCCTGCCTCACCCCTACCTTGCCACTCCATACTGTCTGCCCCTCCTTGTGGGACTGAAAGAAAGTCTCACAGCTACTCGTCAAAGGAGATGGCTTAGGTCTGACCACATATCCCACCATGGATGGCTGTGCTCCGGGTCAGTGTCTTTCCTGCTCCCATGATGATCACATAGGAGCTTTCAGACTTTTGGAGTTTTCATCAACATTTGATTGCTTCTCAGAGGTGGTACCAGTCATCCATTCATTCAGTCAGTCACCATTCATTCATCCATCCATTCATCCACACTATGAATACTGCCTCAGATACTAAGCTAGGTCTGGGGATAACCATAAGCTTGAAACAGCATGCCTCTGCCCTTAAAGGTCAGCGGTGGAAGTCCATGGGGCTTGGCAGGCAGTGCAGGGCTGGGGGATGGGCAGCAGGGAGTACCCGGTGGAAACCAGAACGGAGACCTGCTTCCATTCCCGTGCCAGTTGCTCCAGCATCACCCAAGACGCCAGCAAACAGCATTTCTGAGCGTGGCCTGCAGTCAGTCCTCACCTTGGCCTCACAATCATCGGGAGAGAGAGAGAGAGAGAGAGAGAGAGAGAGAGAGAGAGGAAGAGAGAGGGAGGGGGAGAGGGAGAAAGAGAGAGAGGGGGGAGAGAGAGAATGAAAGACAGGAAGGGAAAGGGAGAAAGAGAGAGAGAAATGGATAAAGACGGGGAAGGGAGAGAGAGAGAAAGGGAGAGAGAGAGAAAGGGAAAGAAAGAGAGAGGTACGGAAAGGGAGAAAGAGAGAGAAATGGATAAAGAGGAGGAAGGGAGTGGGTGCTATTTAGCATCCTCATCTCATCTTTGGGAAACAATTTTCCTTAGAAAATTGCCAAAACATCAGAAAAGAAACCCAAGGAGAGATTCACTCCGTGTTGCACTAAAAGATGTAACCTTGCTTTTTCGGGGGCATTTCTTCCAGAGCGCTGTCAGCAGCGTGGCCAGGCTCCTGGTACGGGGGACGAGCCAGACCCATCAGGTCTCTGAGTCTGACTGGTGATGTATTTACTGTATTGATTTAGCACTGTCACTCACCCTCTCTGTCTGGGTTCTCCCTTGCAAAAACGGAGCCAATGTGTCCTTGCTCCTTCGCCAGGCTGTTTGGTGAGGGCCTGAAAGGTCCATACATGCACGTTCAATTCCCAGTGCCCAACAAGCACTCAGTATGTTATTCTGACGAGCTCTGCTTCTAGAGGTTGGTTCTGAGTCCGAGAACTAAGTGGCATCCCTGGGTCTCCAGGTCCCAGTGAGGATTTCGTGAAAAGAACCAGGAATGCATTGAGCACTCCCCAGGAGATGCTTGCTGCTGCTGTGGGCGCCATGATTGTCGATGCCACTTCAACACAGTGTATCCATCTTGACCTTTACACAACACACCTACACACACACACACACACACACACACACACACACACACACACCTACACACACACACACACACACACACACACACACACACTACACACACACACACTACACACACACACACACACACACACACACACACGATTGAAACCGTCATACAGAGATCCAGGTTGGGCAGGGGGCTGAGCCCTGTGGCTCATTCCTTTTCTATTTCCTGGGGGGAAACCTCAAATTGGGATCCACAGAAATATCTTGCTGTGTACGTTTTTCAGGAATAACTATCCAAGTAACACTGTGTTCTGTCCCCACTCAGGGCCTGAAGATGGGGTTCTTGAATCGTGGGGTGTCCAGCTTCAATTTCTTTAGCTTCTTACCTGGAGTTAGGGAGACAAGAAGTGCTATGATCTCTAGAAAGACAAAGAGCCCCCCCCCCCCACTGTCAGTCCCCCCCACTGTCAGTCTTAGCCCATTGCTTTGCCAGCCTGGTATTAAGCCCACATTTCACAGCTTGGGTTTCCTAGTGGATTGAAAAGTGGTGCCTTCTCCTCCCCCCCCTCCTCCTCCTCCTCTCCCTCCTCCCCCCTCCTCCTCTTCCTCCTCCTCCTCCTCCTCTTCCTCCTCCTCCTTGCCCCCTCCTCCTTCTCTTCTTCCTCCTCTTCCTCCTCCCCATCCTCCTCCTTTTCCTCCACCTCCTCCTCCTCGCCCCCCTCCCCCCCTCCTCCTCCTCCTCCTCCTGCTCCTCGCCCCCCTCCTTCTCTTCTTCCTCCTCCTCCTCCTCCTTCTCCTCCTCCTCCTCCTCCTCCTCCTCCTCCATCTCTCCCCTAATCCCCCCACCCAGCCATTCTCAGAGACTTGGCTGGCTCCTAAGGTTCCAGACAGCGGAGCTAAACACGTTAGCTGACAGACGAGCAAGGCACAAGAGGCGGCAGGAATCAAATAAAAGGCAAGCGCAGCAGCCACAGGTCAGTGCTGTATAAATATTTATGCTGCAGGGAAAGTTGGTGGCTGAGTAACGACCTTGTGGCTGGTATTAATAGAGATAATGTGTGTCTCTAGAACGTGCCGCCAGAGAGAGAAAGGGGTGGGCGAGGGGGAGGCAGGGCCGAGAGCAGGGATGTTATAAATCTTCATGCCAAGCCCAGACCCTGCTGACCTTTCCTCCCCCCACCTGTGCCTGCATCCTCACATCTATTTTTCCTCCTCTGGCTTGTCTCAACTAGGGCACCCGCTCATCTCTGCCTCACTCATCTGGGACAGACTCCTCTCTTTGCAGCCAGGGCCATGCACTCAGTTGAGTATACAGCCGGCGCTTCATAAAGGCTCGGGCCAGTGAGCTGATTGAAGATGCATCTCACACCTCACGCATCTGTTGCTCCAAAGACGGGACCCAGTTTTCACTTTTGAGGGTCCCTGGTCTTCATCACTCTCCTGTACCCCAGCACCCTGTTGTGGTGGCAGCCGAGGGGACTGTCCCCATGCTGTCTGCCCAGGTTCTTCCTCTTACAAAAACTCCCCAGTAGCTTCCACAGTCTCCAGGTGAAACCCAAAGTCTACTGGGGTAGGGGCAGTCTTTGGGACCAGGCTCCTCCTCAGATGCTTTTCTCCCAATCCCAGTCCCTTGTGGCTTCCCTGCCCAGCAAAATAAAACTGCTATTAATTCCCAAAAGCCCACATTCTCTTTCGTACCCAGGTTGCCATGTCATTCTATTTCTTCTCTCCGGGAACCCCCGATTTTTCTTTCTCTTTGGGGGCTTGGGGCAGTGCTGAACATAAGGAGCAGGCCTTTGTGCATGCCAAGCCAGGGCTCTAGTGACACGCCCTCCAGCATCCTTCCTGTTTACTTTGAGACAGAGTGTTACTGCTGCAGCCTTGAATTTGTGATCCTCCTGACTCCACCTCCCGAGAGCTGGGGTACCAATGCGTCAGGCACCACGCTTCTAAAGGAAGCACTCTATCTGCTTCATTTAGGCTTCTGGCGGGGGGTAACACCCGTTTCTCCAAGAGACTTTCCTCTTGTTTAAGGTTTTGATTTAATTTTAAGAGTGTGCATCTGTGTGTGTGTGTGTGTGTGTGTGTGTGTGTGTGTGTGTGTGTGTGTGCACTTGAGTGCAGTGCCCATGGAGGCCAGAAGAGGGCGCCAGATTCCCTGGAATTCAGGTTATAGGAGGTTGTGAGGTACTCATCATGGATGCTAGGAACTAAACTTGGGTCCTCTATGAGATTAGTAGGAAATGCTGAACCATCTTTCCCGCCCCCTTCTCTGTTTTAGGCCCCTTTTCTCTGGTACTCAGATACTCTGTGCCTCCTACTGATGACAGTCAGTCACGCCACTGAAGAGTGTATGGTATGTGATTTGTCTCTCTTATTCCTAAAATATCTGAGTATCAGAAAAGTCAACACCTACTGTCAAATGGACCACCACACAACACACACACAAATCACACAAACACACACACAAAACACACACACACACAACACACACACACACACACACACACACACTTCTACAAAAGGTTCCATTCTTACCAGGACACAGAACCTGGGATTTTCTTCCTTCTGCTTCTAGAAGGAACCACTACTCCATTCAAGGTTCCCCATGCCAGGCAGGAGTCAGGCCACATGCCCACACTATATCAAAGACAGAAAAAGAAGAAAAACAGAAAAAGTCTGGTCCTCACTGGGTCCCAAGGCAGCATCTCAGCCCCAAGTTGCCTGAGCAGTGTCCCAGTATCAAGCAGCAAGTCCTGGGAAGCTGACAATATCACCCAGGGCAGGGAGCCATGAAGAGGGACTTCCCTGCAGGAAGCTGAAGTTCTGTCACCACCTCGCATGCCACCGCCATTTCCTGAAGCAGATCCCATTGAACACTTAAAACCACAACAGAAGACTCATGGCTCTGAGTCTCTGTGGTCATGAGCAGAGAATAAGGACACAGGTGTCTCTTGACACTTCTGTGTGCCTGGCCCTTAGCACAGGCTGTTTCTTTCCATTTCCGAGCTGTCCATGGAGCAGAGTAAGCATTGTTCCCATTTTCTAGACATGGTGGCTGAGGCTGACAAGGGCTGGGGTTTGTACTGGACCCAAAGTTATATGTCACCAATTCCTAGCTCTCCCACACTGTCCTAAGGGATGAGTCTTTTCCTTATTCTGCCTTCTTTGTCCCATTTATCTAGAAATAGGTACCAAGCCAATAGATAGCACCTGTTACATCAAGAGAGGATGAGCCAATCGCCCTTGATATTGCTCAAAAGGGCAGAGCCAGAGGCAGCTGGGTCACTTCCAGAACCTATGTTGTGAGCTTTAGTTTCTTATCTGGAGAAGACATCAGAGGCACAGAGAAGTAGCACCACCTGCCCACATTCGCTACCGCCCCGCTTGCAACAGCGAGACAATGAGACAACACGCGCCCATCTATGAGTGACCAGAGCCCAGGTCACATTATTCAGCCTTAAAAAAGGAGGGCATCTTTATACGCAGGATTACAGATAAAGTCGGGGGCAATGTGCTAAGAGAAAGAAACCAAGAACAAGAGGACCAAAGGTGTGTGATTCCAGTCACACGGGGCACCTAGAAGGGTCAGTTTCCTAGGGATGGAAAGCAGAGTGACGGCTCGCCGAGGACTTAGCTCCGGGAGTTATTACTTAATAGAGACCGAGTGTTGCCATGTGGAGAGATGGGAGGGTCTGGAGATGGATATGGTGGGTTCAAAGCAATGGACAGGGGAAGGGGAGGAGGGGGGAGGAGGGGGGGAGGAGGGGGGGGGAGGGGGAGGGGAGGAGGAGGAGGGGGAGGAGGAGGAGGGGGAGGAGGAGGAGGAGGGAGGGGAGGAGGAGGGGAGAGGAGGAGGAGGAGGGGGAAGGGAGGGGGAGGAGGGGAGAGGAGGAGGAGGAGGAGGGGGAGGGAGGAGGGGGGGAAGAGGGGGAGGAGGGGGAAGAGGGGGAGGAGGAGGAGGGGCAGGAGGAGGAGGGGGAGGAGGGGGAGGAGGGGGGAGGAGGAGGAGGCAGGGATGGGGAGGAGGAGGAGGAGGGGGAGGAGGAGGGAGAGGAGGAGGAGGCAGGGATAGGGAGGAGGAGGGGAGAGGAGGAGGGGGAGGAGGGGGAGGAGGGGAGGAGGGGGAGGAGGAGGGGGAGAAGAAGAAGAAGAAGACTGAAAGAAAAAAGAAAAGAAAAATCAAGCACTATGGAAACAGAGTTGACTTGGGAGGTACTTAGGTCTTTCAGAGGACAAGTAGAAGCAGAATAATCCTGGCTCCTAAGCCCCTCTCTTTCCTTCTGACACGAGGCCCTTAGCCAGTTCCTACGTGAGAAGCCATTTCTAGAAGCACACAGAATATGAGTAATAACTACCCACCCCACCCCCATGCATACACCTGAGGAAGCCGTGATTGGCCTACTCCCAAGCACCCTAACAAACCCACTCAATTTGTGCCTCAACGCCTTCACTCATTTAGAACTAAAAATAAAAATTAAAAATAAAAAGGGAAGGCTGATGAGAGTCATTTGGTGGTTTCAGATATGCGTTCCCCAGAAGCAGTCTTGAAAAGTCTAAAAACCACAGCGAATTCTTTGCAGAGAGAAGTTTAGCCGCCACTTGTCCTGAATGTGGATTTATTTTCAATTTTAATAAAACTCAAAGCAACCTAAAAACATGCACTCTTTGTGTGTCCCAGCCTCAGCTCTTAAGACAACACACCTCCAGTCCAACAGAGTCTGCAGAGGGAATTTAGAGAAAGACTGTGTTGGTTTTCACCAAATTACCTGATGGGTGCAGCTGAGAGGAGACAGTTTCTCACTCTCAGCCCACCATGGTGCTGTGACGCACAGCAGATCACAGAATGGTCTTTGAGGCCCTTTTTACCTCCCCACCCCCTGTTCCATCCAGGGCCCCAGGGCCTGAGACAGGGCACTCTCTTTCAGGGGCATCTTCTCCCTCATAACCACACCCAGAAGTATGCCTGGATCTCCTAGGTGGTTCTGAATCCCAGTCAAGTTGACAGTGAGGATTATGGTATAGATTCAATGAAATATGTCTACCAGGTGGGTCCCTGGGATTCCCCTTTGGTAATCAGTTCATCCTCTGTGTTGGTTTCTGTAGCCTGAACTCATGTTTAATTCCATGAGAACATCAGCCCTGGGCTCTACTGTCTCAGCCGTGTGGACACATGACAAGCTTCAGAAGACGGTTATCAATAAATGTCTTCTTCACTCCCACGGTGTGCCAATGATAGCACACTGCTGTGGAGTACATGAAGCCCTGTGTCCTCGTTTCATTTCAGCTGCTGTGATAAACTTCTCTGACACAAAGCAACTCTGCAGAGAGAGGGGATTATTTCAGTTTACAACTCCAGGATACAGCCCATCACTGAGGGAAAGCCAAGGTCAGAACTTGAAATGGCTAGTCATGTCAAACCCACAGTCAAGAACTGAAATAAATGAATGCTTGCTTGCTTGTCTGCTGTGTTACACCCAATCTCACAACTCTTACAGGGTTCAAGACCCTCTGACTAGGGAATGGCACCACCTACAGTGGGTTGGGTCTCCTCACATCAATTAACAATCAAGACATCCCCTCATAGACATGCCCACAGGCCAATACAAGGTAGACAATCCCTCACTGATATTCTTCCCAGGCTTCCTAGGTTGTGTTGAGCATTAAAGCTAACTATAAAACCTAGTTTTTGGGTTGCAGTCTCTCTGGGAAGTTCCAAGCAGAAACAAGAGTAGGGATCCAAGTTAGGAGGCTGGAATAGAAGCTGGGACCCAAGTAAGGAATTGGGACAACGTCCTAGCAACTGAGAAGCCAACGCCCAGCATTCCAACCCCCAGTCTCACTCCCATCTGACATCTTTCCTCCCTTCTCCTGGTCCTCCCTGCCCTCCTTAGCACCTCATCTTTCTCTTTGCTCCCCTTCCCCTTCGTGTGTCTGTGCTGATCCCCTCACCAGCTCCCACAAGCAGGACCGGAGGTGGCTAGTAGCTGTCTGTATGACTAAGACCACATCAGCTCCTTCCCTAGTCCCTTAAGATAATGCATGTACGCTATCTCTAGAACCCATCTTCTAGATGGAAAAATTGACATGTACTTTGAGAAGAACTTTGATGTAATCATGTCTCCTTGTGCACAAGGGGTTGTGTTATATACAAGGATAACTTTTTTTTTTTCATAGTATACTGTGCTTAAATATGCCTAAAATATACTGCCTGGCGTCAGACTCTAGAAATCTGAACCAACACCACTAAGTTGTGTTGAACTAGATTTCCTCTTGTCTCACGTGGATTGACACTTTGCTGGTCCTGGTAGTCACAGAGACCCCGCCCACAACTCCCACCCCCAGGTGCCTTCTGTCTGTTTTAGTCCTGGGTTGGTCTCTTATCCTTGCTCGCTGTAGCAAGGCTGTAAACTCACTCAGTGCGTGCCTCTAAGACAGCGGTTCTCAGACTGTGGCTCACAACTCCTTTGGGGGTCAAGGCACCCTTTCACAGGGGTCACCTAAGACCACCTGCATAGCAGATATTTACATTACAGTTCCTAACAGTAGCAAAATTACAGTGATGAAGTAGCAACAAAAATCATTTCATGATTGGGGGCTCATCACAACCCAAACTGTATTAAAGGGTCACAGCGTTAGGAAGGTTGAGAACCACTGCTCTAAGCGATCATTGGATTGACAAGTGTGGCCCCTATTCACAGCAAACCTGCTAGTTGCCTGCCTTTGATCAGGTCCCTGCCTCTCTTTCAATCAGTCGTGGCTAGGGTGGATGGTGGGTGTGGGTCACGAGACACACAGCGTGGTCACCTACATGATAAGAGTTTCCATTAGCAGAAGGGGCAGAGCAGCCCTCCCTGACCCACACACCCCTCACTGTATAACCAAGGCCTGCATCTACAAAATTGGAAGACACATGGAGGCCAATGCCACCATGAAAACAGTCAAACTTGGAATATAGACCAAGGTTCAATTCCTGGCTCCTCCCCTCAGACAAAACTCCGCCCACTGCCCCCACCCCCACCCACACCCACCCACACCCACACACTTTCAACTTCCTCCATTTTTTTCAAGACAGGGTCTCCCGTAGCCCAGACTTGCTGCATAATCAAAGACAACTTTGAACTTCTGATCCTCCTGCCTCCACCTCCTGAGAGCTGGAATTATGCTGTATCTTCTTTATGAGAGGCTGGGGATAGAACTCAGGGATTTGGACTTGCTAGGCAAACACTCTCCCAACTGAGCCACATCCCAGGTTCTGCATTTGTTAAATGGGGAAAAATAAAGCCAGTCCCAGCCACATCTCTGGTATAATTCATAAATTAAGTTGGATTATAGGTAAGAACGCGTTTTAAAAGCTGTAATGTTTGTATATGTATATAAATATATATATATATACATATGTTTAATATATGTCAATGTAACAATTTATCAATGTGTAACTTATCTATCTATATTAATTATCCAAGGTCTTCTAGCTATTTATTAGAAGGATTTTATCCAACTTGACTTAGCTAATTAGTCCTCCTCTATATCAGGATACTACCTCAGTTCCACCAGGAATTAAACATGGCTGACCTTTGCAAGTTGGCCCAACAAAGAGGATGTTAGGTTGGACAGTCTTTTATTCTGAGAACAAAAAACAAAAAAAAAAAACAAAAAACAAATTTTCCAGAGCGAGGGAGAGGGAGCAGGGTTGGGATTTGGAGCGGAGGCTGGGCAAGGCAGCACAAGCCTGTAATCTCAGCACTCAGGAGGCTGAGGCAGGCGGATCAAGTGTCTGCAGCCGGGAAGGTGCTCAGTATGAGCATAAAGGCTTGAGTTCAGAACCCTGACACCCACACAAAAGACGGGAGCGTTGCCTGTAACCCCAGCAACTAGGAGAGGAGTCGGGTGCATCCCGGGGGTTCACTAGTCAGCTAGTCTAGCCCAATCAGAAGTTTCCAGCTCAGCAAAGAAACCCTGTCTCTAAAAATAAGGTGGGGAGCTATAGAGAAAGACATCCCCCCATCAGTTTTTGGCTTCCATATTCCTGAAAGCCTAGTGCATGCTGGGTGTCACCTTCACTTACCCTTTCTCACTTCATGTGAGCACACCTGCACCCTGCCCCCCTCCCCTCCTCCGGGCAGGCTCACACCTCTCCTATCTTCCTTGCTTCCCACCCCTCGTCATAATACTCTCTTTCCTGAGGTGCGTACCCGCCCTGGGCCGGCACTTTAGTAGCTGTGAAGGGTCCAATCGTGTGGTTGATCTCTAATGTAAGGTTAATGCCTAATTAGCTCATCTAACTTTCATTTCGTGGATAATTCATGATAGGTCATTAACAAAAGCCAGGGCAAGTGGAGGGGCACATTCGTGGCCGTAAATCAGAGCCCTAAAGCATCAAAGGAGCAGGGAAAATGCATGCATTATTCAGGCCAAGCAAAGAGCCGGGGGCTGCGTGAGACACCTCCATGCTATTTCGACCCTGAAGTCCATCCAGGAACCACGTGCCACGCCAAACAACATTTACCGTGAACATATATGGCTGTCCGAGGCAAGGTAGGGACACATCTCCTGGTCCCCGATTCCTGCTCAACCTCACAGCTGCAGGACGGAGAGCTACCAAATGGCACACAACTGCCACCCGGGAAGGAGATGCCTCTTAGCAGTTACCCAGTGAGGACCAAACTAAATGTGTGTGTCGTGCTTGTGTGTGTGTGTGTGTGTGTGTGTGTGTGTGTGTGTGTGTGTTCTTTGAGGGGGAGGAGTCAATGCGTATGTGGCGGGGTGCACACACGTGTGGAGGCCAGAGGACAGCCTTGGGTGTTGTTCCTCGGGCTCTGCTCTAACTTGTTTTTAGAGACAAGGTCTCTCACTGGCCTAGGACTCACCAACTAGGGTTGGCTGACTAGCCAGCACGCCCCAGGGATCCGTCTGTCTCCACATCCCCGGCACTGGGATTGTAAGAGTATAATGCAGGTCTCGGGGTTCAAATCCAGGTTCTTGCGTTTGCGAGGTAAAACTTAACCAACTTCACTATCTTCCTAGTCCTAAAGAAAGCCTGGCTTTCTGGAAGGTTCTACTCGGCTTGACTTCATCTTCTATCTTTCCTCCCAATGTCCTAGCTGTACCGGTCTTGTCTTATTTTATTTGGGGGGGATGTCTTAGTTAGGGTTTCGATTGCTGTGATGAAACACCATGACCATAAACAAGTTGGAGAGGAAAAGGTTTGTCTTACAGTTCTAAATCATTGCCCAGCACTGAAGCAAGCCAGGACAGGAACTCAAACAGGGCGGGAACCGATGCAGAGGCCGTGGAGGGGTGCTGCTTACCGGCTTGCTCCTCATGGCTTGCTCAGCCTGCTTTCTTATAGAACCCAGGAATGGAACCACCACAATGAGCTGACCTTCCCCCATCAATCACTAATTAAGAAAATGCCCTTCAGCTGGATCTTATGGAGGTTTTTCTCAGTTGAGGCTCCCTCCTCTCTGACGACTCTAGCTTGTGTCAAATTGATATAAAACCAGCCAGCATGGGGGCGGGGGGGTGTATCCCCATCTCCTAGCCACATTCCACCATGAATCTCTAAGGCCTTTGCTGGAGAATCTTTGCCCCTAGCTGGAGAGGGAAGGGTGAACTGCTGATTAACCCCGAGCAACGGAAGCTGCCCCACTTCAACAACCAGGTCATCTTGCTAGTTGGTCAAACCCAACAGAGGCTCTGCATTGGTTGAAATATGACATTTCTAAAAGCCAGATATTCCCAGGGGACATCCTCTGTGAGTCCAGGGCTGGTATAGGCAGTGGGCAGAGAGGAAGAGAGAAATACTCGACACCGTCCCTGTGGATTTTGCACGCTTCGTAGGAGAAGGTCAATACTGAACTGATTGGATGCATGGCCTGTGACATGAAGAACACGATGGGTGGGAATGGAGCCAGCACATGGTGGGGGCTTCTGGGAAGGTGGTCAAGGAAGGTCAGTGGACCGGATGCTGATGGACTGGGATCTTGGGAATATAAGGAATGAGACCTGCACTATTTTGGAGACCATCGGGGTTGTGCTTAGACTCTTCTAGAAGCCCAGGAAGGGCAGTATGAATGGCACAGAATGATAAAGAAGGGTGTGGCCGGAAATGAAATCAGAGAGCTCACGGGCTCAGATCTCTCAGAACCTAGCGAGTCGCAGGTAGGTTCTATTGAGACAGGAGCACCCCGAGTGGTTCCCAGCAGAGGATGCACCGGATGTGACTAAGATTTCTAAATCTCCTCCCCGGCTGCCTTGGTAAACAGAGGTCACAGGAGTGGAGCCCGTGAAGCTCAGGTGAGAGGTGATCACGACGAGGAGCTCTGGAGAGACATGCTACCCAGGGGAGGGTTTAAAAATAACAGCACGAGAAGCTGCAAGATTATATAAACAAGGGCTGGTCCCTTGCTCCTTGTCAGGCAAGGAGGGCATCCCAGGAGAGCAGTATCGGAAGACTGGGAAAGCGTTGATTGTACAAAATAAGGGACAAGCGTTTTACGTAGGGCACTTGCAAGGGCCCTAGGACAGGAAACAGAGGACCAACTACACACCTGCTTTTGAAGTCGATCATCGCCTAGACCCTTCACAGAAAGAGGCCTGTGCTGGCTCCACACCGCTGACCATCGAGGTCCACCATCCCCACCTTGGTAAGAAGCTGATCTTTAGATCTCTAGATCTTTCCACTTGCACAGATCACAGATCATCCCGGCTAGGTACCAGCCAGGCTGAAGTGATGGGGCCTTGTCTTTCCCAGAAGTGAGTAAGCCTCACTGGGAGGGGTCTGAACCACCCCCATTCTCCCTGATCCTCGGCTTCAGACAGCCATTGCACAGGGCCAATGAAAAGTCAGGGAGAGGACAAGGTGGCCACCCCAGAGGAAAGGCAAGCCTCAGCAGTACACCGGCCTAGTTAAAGCTTAACCGCCCTTCTCCTTGCACCCAAATGGACCACACTTGAGAAATTAAATAAACAGCATTTGTCAGGGGCTTTTGTGGGCTCCCAGCTGTATTTATTTATAGGCTGGTCTGTTATTTATGGGCACTTGTGCCCAGTGTAAAAGCTTTGTCAGAGAGAAGTGGGGGTGTGGAGGCCAAGTGCTTAATGCTCCGAGAGACACCTCAGCATCCACTCGAGGGGCTGGAGCGGGCATGCTCTCTGATACTAGACCACCGGGCGCCTCCTCCAAAGAGTCAGAGGCCCCAGGGGAGGTCTGAAGGCCAAGGAGAACCGAATTGTAGCCGTCAGCTCCTCATGAATTCTGACTCCCAACTAGGAAGTCTCCACCATTCTACCTGGAAAAACAGGCAGGCAAGGCCTGGGGTGAGGTGGGTGTTCAACAGATGGCAAATGAATGAATGAATGAATGAATGAATATATGTTGCTCCCTCCTGGTGATGAAACTGAAGAGAAACCTCAAGGTCTCATGTGGAAATATCCTAATAATAATAATAATAATAATAATAATAATAATAATAATAGCAACAATATGAATCTAGATTCTTAAAATGCCCCCAACTTGGGTTTAGTAGTTCCAAGAACCCTTAAAAAATGGAAATCCAGCCTAGGTTGGAGGGAGTGCTCTCCAAGCCCACCCCTTACCAAAGAGCTACTGGAAGTTGCTGGGAAGGGAGAAATCGTTCTTTAGGGTGTTCCAACAGGTAGATCCCCCAAAATCCAGTGGATGGCCCGCACTAATGTGTGTGTGGGCAACAGGAACCGGACTCTGAGAGTCATCAAAGACAGGTGTGAAGCTAGAAGGGAGCACGGTGAGGGAAGTGGGGGTCGAATCTGATCATATGTCATTGTGTATGTGTATAAAAGTCTCAATAAAGAGAAATTATAACAAAGATAAACGTTGATCTTTAAATAATTTTACTATTTGTATGTGTGTGGGTGTGTTGCCTGCATGTATGTCTGTGCACCACGTGGGTGCCGGGTGCCCGAAGAGGCCAGTCATCAGTGTTGCAGAGGCCCCTGGAACCAGAGTTCCAGAAGGTTGTTAGGTGCTAGGAACCAAACCTAGGTCCCCTGAAAGAGCACCCAATGCTCTGAACCTCCGAGCCATCTCTCCAGCTCCCCAAATTATTGTTTGAAAGAGAGAGAGGGAAACTCTCTTAAGCATTAAGAAATGGCTCCGTGGGTAAATGTGACTGCCGCCTAAGGTCAGTTCCTGAGACTTGCAGGGTGGAAGGAGAGAAATGACACCTCAAGTCGCCTCTCACCGCTGCAAGTCTAATGTGGCGTGAACATTCGTACACGTGTACACTCACGTGGGCACACACGAAAAATAAGTAAATAAATATAAAATTAACCATGTTCTACATGTTGTGTGTGTACACACGCATATGTTCAGTGTATCCCGTGTGCTTAAACCATTACAGGGAAGTGGCTAAGACAAAGATTCTCCAAAACGGTAACTGTGGGTGGGGTATGTGAGATGGGAAATTTACAAGTCACTTTCTAAAATAATCTCTTCTATGTTTCTAAATCTTTAATATTTTTTTCTTTAAAATCCTGAATCAAGTTGATGACTAAAAATAAGCCAATCAATTCGGTTAGTTTCAGTTAGTGCATAAATAAAAACAACTTTCCCATCTCAAAATAGACCTTTTGTTTTGTTTTTTGTTTTTCTTAAAACAGTTTTGTTAGATAGAAAATACACACGCTTGTGCACGCAGCCAAGTCACCTAACTGGCCCATTTTTAAAGATTTATTTTTGCTATTTTTTATTTATGTGCGTGTGTGGGAAGTCAGAAGAGGGCATCAGAACGCCTGGGCCTGGAGTCACAGGTGGTTGTGAACTGCCTGACTTGGGTGCTGGGAACCGAACTTTGGTCCTCTGGAACTAAGCAGCCAGTGCTCTTAACCACTGAGCCATCTCTCCAGACACTTTGAATTCTGTTTTGTTTTGTTTTGTTTGTCTTTTGGTTTTTGAGACAGGGTCTCTCTGTTGTGACCCTGGCTGTCCTGGAACTCACTCTGTAGACCAGGCTGGCCTCGAACTCACAGAGATCTGCCTGCTTCTGCCTCCCGAGTGCTTGGATTAAAGGCGTGCGCCACCACCACCACTGGGCCCCATGGGCTATTTCTCAACCCATCTTCTAGGAAAGGTCACTGAGGTTTGAGAGGACCACGGACTTGATCATGTACTCTAAATATACAGGCCAAGAAGCCAGACTCTCCTCCGGGCATCTCTCTCCATACTTCTAAGGCATACCTGCCCTAGCTGGATGCTACCCCCCCCCAGGGTGGGGGGAGACCAGAGGCTGTGTGCACCTGGTCAGAGTGGCCCATCCCTTCCCAGGACCGTGTAGCCCTGCTCTGAAACATCATCAACGCCGAGTCAGGGATCCAATCACAGGGAAACTCTGTGACGCATGACACGCTCCGTGGGTGTGGACCCAGCACAGCTCACTGTTGCACCACCGACGTAATGAATAGCATCTGGTCGGATGGAATCCACACTCTTGGCCCTTCCCACTCAGGGCTTTTAAGAGATCGCCAAGACAAATCCAAGGAGCATTTAGAAGATGCTGTCTCAAATCTGCCTGGAGTGAAAGCCTGTGTGTTTTTAAAAACACGTTTACATGTTTATGCGGTGGTGTGTGTGTGCGCTCACCCACACACTCGAAAGCACACACATTCCACGGCTTGCGGGTGGAGGTTAGAGGATAGTTGGTTCTCTTCTTCCATCACGTGGGTCCTGGGGATCGAACTCAGGTTGTCAGGCTTGGCAGCAAGAACCTTTTTCTACTCTCCAGCTCCAAAAACTCTTTTTCACTAGAATAAACAAAAAGCTCTCCGAGGGGAAGGAAGACGGGGTAGGATGGGTTCCGTTGAATGCTTTAAGGTGAGCTCTGCATCCTCAGAAGCAACTACAGATGCTCTTGGCGGGAAGGATAGGACCAGAGGGTCCCAGCTACCTAAAGAGAAAGGCCGGCTGGTACTCTGCAATGTTACACATGTGAGCCGTCTGGATTGGAGAAGGGTAAGCCATGTTGGGCACCAGGGTGGGTGGAGGGGCCGGGACAGTTGGTCCCCATTAAAACTGGTGGCCTGAGAATTCCTTGAGTGTGGATGTGTGCTGGCCTCAGCCTATCCGGGAGGTCGGGGGACCAGAGTCCCTGCTGCAGCCTGAGAATGCCTCCTCCAGCCAATGACGAAAGGGACCCCAGGGTCTCCTGTGGGGGCCTGGAGAAAAAGAAGTAGTTTGAAGGCCTTGGGCAGGCTTCCCATATGCCCCATTCTTCAAGGCTCCTAATTAGCTATTTACATGACAGACTAATTACAGCCCTGAAAGAGTGGTCACAGGCTATTGAGTAATTAGTGACATTTTAAAAATGCATCGAAACCACACAAAACCATGTTTGCACAATGTTCAGAAACTGGCTTCCAACCACAGAAGCGAAAAGAACTTAGCAGAGTCTGGCAGGGCGGGGCGCGCGGAGGAGGGATGGGGGTGCAGGCCCTGGGGGACAAAGGGTTTTCTCTGGAAAGGGCTAGTGGGATCTAAGGACCTACTATGTGCAAGCCGTGGGGGTTGGAAGAATACTTGAGTTAAGGACCTTAAAGTCTAGGCTATGTTGGGCAGCCCTTGAACTGTGTGGCTGGTTTCATCCACAGGTGCACTTAGTGAATTACTAACAAACACCAGTTGAAGACCTACTCACGCAAAAAGTATAAAGACAAGAGAAAGCCTAATTTCTTGAGCGGTCCCAGGTCTGGACTTCTGTGAGACTTTCTCTCTTGCCTGTAACTCTTTGCAACAGAGTCTACACACATCGGGCACTACAAATATCTCTCCAGGCTCTAAGACGCCCAAGACATAAGTAGGTTTTGCGGACCCGTGAAGTCCTGAGGTGGGGAGGGGGGCTCTTTGGTACCCTGATCATCACTCTGATTATAAGCACACTGAGCTGAGACCTGAGGGTTCAGGAATAAGCAGACGAGGTGGGGTGCCAGCCCTGAGTTTGGAGGAAAACGCATGGTCCCCAAATGTCAGCAGACAGCTGTGACGAACTCTGTAGTTGAGCAGCCCCAGAGAGGGCACTTAACCTCTGCAAGGGGGCATCCTTGAGTGGGGCAAATCAGAAAAAAAAATGAATCACGGGAGGGAGACAGGAGAATGGCAGGGTTTATCTAGACCCTGATCAGAACAAGCCAAGACACAGGCAAGACAGTGCCATGTGGACAGGTGATCAGCACAACGAGATATGCTGTGTTAGCCTCCTCCAAGAACTGGGGACAACAGTCTGAGGTTGGACCAATAAATGCTGCAATCACTGGGCCTGGTGGTACAGGCCTATAACCCCAGCCACTTGCAGAAGGCTGAACCAGGAGGATCACGAGTTCAAGGCTAGTTTGGGCTACAGAGTGAAAACCTGTTTCAAAATGAAAATTAAAAAGAGGGCTGGAGAGAGTGTTCTGGCAGTAACATGCTTACCATGCAAGTTGGAAGACCTTGGTTCAGTCCCCAGAACCCCAGGAAAACAGCAGAGCGAGTTTGTAATCCCAGCTCTAAGGAGGTGGGGTCAGGTGGAGCCTTGAGGCTCTCTGGATGGCCTAGCCTAATAAGTTCTAGGCCAAGTGAAAACACAAGATGGCAAAGAGAAGTGAAAAAGTCAGACAGGATACCATCAGCGCAAGATGATTCTCAATCTTCCGGATGCTGCGACCCTTTAATACAGCTCCTTATGTTGGGGGACCCCCTCCCAATCATAAAATGATTTTCGTTGCTGCTTCATAACTGCAATTTTGAGACTGTTAGGAATCGTAATGTAAATATCTGAAAATGCAGATGGTCTT
Organism: Cricetomys ansorgei; assembly: GCA_026225945.1. Taxonomy (NCBI): domain Eukaryota; kingdom Metazoa; phylum Chordata; class Mammalia; order Rodentia; family Nesomyidae; genus Cricetomys; species Cricetomys ansorgei. The sequence continues at coordinate 2,416,931 of JAMJFZ010000818.1, read as the reverse complement.
AGGCGATCCCCTGGGAACGGGTCGTTTAACCAAGGGGGGTTAGGGTTAGGGTTAGCCCACAGGTTGAGAACTGCTGCTGTGGTGGGAACAGATATAGCCCATCAAAGCAGAGAGAGAGAGAGAGAGAGAGAGAGAGAGAGAGAGAAGCTGCAGCTGCATCAAAGTGAGCCTGGGGGACAGGGATGGAGATGAAATCAGAGAGACGGACATAAGCCAAGCTGGAAGGCTCCAGGGAAGAGTTCAAGGTCATTCTGAGTTGTACAGGGTCAATGGAGCATCTCCCTCCAAGCAGCCCAGGAGCTGAACTCTGAATGGCTGCAGGATCATACTGGCCACACCACCTTAGGGCATCCCTAGCCTTCCCCAACCTGTGTCAATTACCACCAGTTCCATCACCCTGACTTCAAAGAGGGAAACAATGGGAAATTTACAAAGGGCAGCTGTAGAGGAATACTTAATCTTTGAATCCAGCAACATGGCTGCTCTGGGAAAGGATCACAGTCAAGGCCTGTGTGATCCAGCTGGAATGGATGGGTCACAGTGGCTGGGGTCCTTCGCCGAGGTTAAGATGGATGCTGAGGGCAAGAGATTTCCTCTCCCTAGAATGATGGGTTTCTCTGCGATAATTTAAGCCTGTTGTTGTTGAGGGCTATCTGTGGTTCCACATCAGATAAAAAGAAAAATGGAGTCAATGGAGAGGAAGGAAATTACCTGGGATACTAATGAGAAGTCAGAGAGAGAGGAAAAGAGGAGAGGAGAGAAGAGGGGAGAGGAGGGGAGGGGAGGGGCAGAGAGGAGGTAAGAGAAGGGGAGCAAAGGGTTGGAGAGGGGAGGGAAAGGGGAGGAGGGAAGAGGAGAGGAGGGGAGGGGAGGAGAGGGAAGTAGAGAAGGGGAGGGGAGGGGAGTAGGGGAGGAAAGGGGAGAGAGGAGGAGATGAAGAGTGGGAGGAGAGGAGAGGAAAAGAGAGGAGAGGAGGAAAGAAGGGAAGAGGAGGGGAGGGGGATTTGGCTCCACCCATGCCTGCCACCTCTCTCAGCTTCCAGGGGCCCATGAGCAGGAGCACATTTGGAAATCCCCAACTCCTGCCACCGGGGGGCCTGTCATAGCATCTACTCCAGAGCTACACATGCAGGGTCACTCCCAGCCCAGCCAGCGACTGAGCCCAGTGGGGGGTCCCTGATCGCAGCCATTTCCATCCAGAGTCCCCTCTGATGGCAGCCATTGCTCTTGACACACCGCAGTCTGAAGCTCCCCCTGCCCGGCTCTGTTCCCACTCCCCTGCCTCAGATATCGCTCCATGTCACACCCACAGGCTTCCCCCACCCACCCCCTGCCTCTGCATTGGGCTCTCATGTCTCAGCTGTTTAGACCCCGGGCAGGCAATCCCACCAAGCTCATTTAGGTTTTTCTTAGGCTTGTTTGAATTGTCCTTCTGTCCTCTGCAACCCAAGGGGGCTTCAAAGCTGTTTTGCAAGACATGGTTCTTTCAGAGACACCGGTTCTTGTTCTTCTTCTTGTATGAGAGTTAAAGGACAGGTGATAAAGAGTGACCCCTGAAGAAAAACATGATTTCCGGATTCAGACAAGGTGTGAGGGGAGCAAGGTCATGGCTGGTGTTTGCTGAAGAGCTACATAAAGTCCGGAACTGTATGTGACACTGAAGTTTAAATCCATATCTCTTGTGAGTCTCTCCTGAACCTCAAGCCCACCTTCCTTGCAGCTTTCTAGATGCTGGCACTTGGCTGCCTCTCAGGCACTGGGGATTTTAATGTCTTTTTTCCCCTGTTATTTGATCTAAATTTTTCTTCCCGCAATGCTCTGTAATTAACTCTCAGGGGTGCTCAATCTGCAACCTGCAGACTGCATGGTCCCCAAGACAGCTATGCATGCGGCTAACAGAAAATTTGAAACTCCTCATTGTGCTTTGAATGTGAAATGTCCCCCACAGACACGAGCTTTTAACACTCGGTTACCAGATGGTGGCGCTGTTCAGGGAGGTTGTGAAAGGAGTGGACCATAGAGGGGTGAGCCTTGAGATTTGATAGGCAGATCCTCCTACTTCCTGTTCACGCTCTGATTCCTTACTTGGGATGCAATGCTTCCACAACTTCCCCACCAGGATAGAAGTAACTTAGATCCTTATTCAAAACACTGTAGTATGATTTGGCTAAACACACACACACACACACATATATATATATATATATATATATATATATATATATATATATATATATCCATTGTGTGGTTCCTGAATGTGATCTTTGAAGCTGACAAGGTGTTTTGCAATGTCAACAGCTGTCAAGGTTGGACAGAAAGAGAAGGGTTGCCCAGCGTAGGTCAGGACAAATGTATAGGAGCCTGTGTGGAGTGTTGTCTTCTCTTCTTCCCACTCCATATTTGTATAAAATCATTTCTTCTTCACAAACACTTATTTTCCCTTTCTTACCCACAGGGCACCTAAGCCTGTGCCCACCCTCGAGCAGCTTTTTCTAAACAGTAAGGGTTTATTTCTGTTCCACTGCCCTCAACTCTGGGATCATACAAGTTGACAATCGGCTCTTCATTTACAACGGTGGTGTTGATTTTAGGTGAGCTTGGAGGTGTGTGATCTTTCCATCTTCTTGAATGAAGAGACCTCCTTAAGATCCAGAATATGAGGAACAACCCTGGGAGAGAAGCTGACACTCTGTGTCAGAGCCGTGCTTTGTAACTTCAGGTTACAGAGAGAAGCGATCCCGAAAATACCAGGAAGATGGATGGAGATCTCCATCCAACTCTGTGTCCTGCCAATTAGGTGATATTTTAAAAGCTGTCATCTGAGGACCTGGAGAGACGCCTCTATGCTCAAAAACGCTTGCTGCTCTTGGAGAAAATCTGAATTCAGTTCTCAGCACCCACGTCCGGTGGTTCCCAGTAACCTATGACTCCAGTTCCAGGGGATCAGATATACTTGGGCACCTGTACGCATCCAGTGCCCATAAATGAATTCAGGCATATATACATACACGTAAATGAAATGTAATAAAGAAACCTTTAAAAATTGCTGTCTGCTAATACTGTCAGCTTGCAAACGTGCCAGTCAATGAGGAGAATGATGCTAACGTTTGAGTTTGGAAAACTCCGGAACTCAGTAAGTGCTTGCCTGCTTGGTATTCCACAAGGCATTGCCTCCAGCCCAGGAACTCTCCCCACCGCCAAAGAAGTGCACCAGGGGCCGGAGGAGGATGCTACTTGCTGGCTGGCTCACTCGCAGGCTTATGCTTACGTAGCTTTCTTATACAGTCCAGGACCACCTGCCAAAGGATGATGCGGCTCAGCACGGGATGAGCCCTTCTAAATAAATTAACAGTCAAGACAACCCTCCCCCTCACGGGCCCACAGGCCAATCCGATGGAGACAATTCTTCAACTGAGGCTCTCTCCTCTCAGATGGCTCTCGGCTGTGTGGAGCTGACAACTGAAGCTAAACAGAACAGCGATCAGAATACTAGAGCCTAATACTGTTAAATCTGGAAGCTTCTACACACTTCAGCTACCATTGTCTTCCAGGCTCCAAACACCAGCCAGCCAAGCCAGCCAAGCCAGCAAGCCAGCAAGCTGCTTCGTAATCCAATAATCCTCGAGTCCCAAAGAGGGAAGGAAAGCATTCCAGGCCCAACACACTATTTTTGGAGATGAAACACCAGCCCATTCTTTTCAGAAGGTGCCGTCAGAAGTCTCCGGGTGCCGTCCGCCCTGTGTCTACAGCTCACTACGCCTGCAGGGAGGTTCCATAGAGAGAGGGTGTCACAGGATCCCAAGCACAAAGCCCCTTTACAATTACCCTTGATTTATGGTGTTACTGACACAGGCTTCTGGCTCTCACTACACAATCCCTTCAGAATCCACCCAAGATCCTGTTCAGACAAGGGGAACGCTTCACCCTAGAGGCACAGAAGGGGCTCGGGGATTCTCACACACCCTCAGCTGAAGCCTGTGCCTTCTTGAGGCCACGGGGACCCTTCACAGTAGTGAAAATTCTTTCATTTGAAGCCTTGTTACTCCCACCACCCCCTTAGAAGTTCATCTGCTTTGTCCCGCTGACCGTTGGAGATTACAAACAATGAACGTCAACATACAAAGGACTTCTCTGGAGACTGTGGTTTGAAGACCATCCTTGTCTTTCTCTCTGGCCAGATGAAATTAAGTAAATGGTAAAGAGAAAGTGCCCCTGGGTGAGTGTTAGTAGGAGTCTGCTTTCAACTTGGTATCTGCGCTGGATAGCTTTATGTCAACTTGACACAAGCTAAAGTCATCTGAGACGAGGGAGCCTCACTTGAGAAAAAGCCTTCATGAGATCGGGCTGTAGGCAAGCCTGTGGGGCATTTTCTTAATTAGTGATTGCTGAGGGAGGGCCGAGCCAATTTTGGATGGTACACCCCTGGGCTTGTGGTCCTGTGTGCTCTAAGAAAGCAGGCTGAGCAAGCCATGGGGAGCAAGCCAGTAAGCAGCACCCCTCCATGGCCTCTGCATCAGCTCCTGCCTCCAGGCTCCTGCCCTGTTTGAGTGTCTGTCCAGACTTCCTTCAGTGATGGACTACAATGTGGAAGTCTAAGCTGAATAAACCATTTTCTCCTGAAGTTGCTTTGGGTCACGGTGTTTCATCACAGCAATAGAAACTCTAAGTATCTCAGTAGTGAGGACTGCGCCCATGCTTTCCCAGTAGAGCTGTGATGGCTGATACTGTCAACTTGACAGCACCGCCTCTGGGTTAGCTGAGATGGGAAAAGCTACCCTAATTGTGGGCAGCAGTGTCTCATTAGCTGGGGACCCAGAGTGAATTTAGAAAGAAAGAAAGAAAGAAAGAGAGAGAGAGAGAGAGAGAGAGAGAGAGGAAGAAGAAAAGAAAGGAAGGAAGCTGAGTGTCCGCGTTCACCCATGGCCACCATGTGACCAACTATCTCACACGCCTGCTGTGACTTCCTGTGACCAACTCAGACCGTGGCCCAAAATAAGTCCTCTGTTTGTTAGGTTGCATGTGTCAGGTATTTGGTCGCAGGGATGACTGACAGCAGTCTGCTCCACCCTTCTGCACCTCGAGGGGAAGTAGAACTGCCATGGCTTGGGAAGTAGATTAGGACAGACCACATCCTTTCGGCTCCAAGCTATTGTGTGTTAGCACATCGGCCCATTGAGCCAAGCAGCAACACTGAAAGAAAAAACAAATAGCACAACGTTCCCCATTCCTCAATGAGGAAAGTGAGGCTCTGAGAACAGAAGCAAGCTGTCCATCAACTCCACCCCAAGCTCTACAAACAACAGAAACAGAAGTGTACGCGACACAGACATAAGTCCATAGGTCCACAGCACCCTAAGAGCATGCCTCGTGATGCGCACACGTGTGAGGAGAGACCAGGTGAACACATCCTGGTACTTCCAGGCAATGAAATACGTGAGAATCAAAAATAAAGGACCCCTGCACAAGTAGACGTGCGTGAATCTCATGGGTATTAGGTTAAAATAAAGAAGCCAGGCAAAAAAGCAGATACTCCACCTGGATCCGTTTACGTGAACCTCAAGAGCAGGCAAAAGGAATCAATAGAAGCTAGAGATCGAGGAAGAGATGAGGTCTTTGTGGAAGCGTAGCTAGAGAGACAGGGCAAGGGAGCTCTGTGGGGAGCTGTGTCTTGATTCTGGAGTGGTGGGTATGTACACACACGTCAGCATACTTTATGAAACGTTTCTTGTGTTGTGCCTAGCTATATTGGGACATGTGGACGGAGGGAAAGAGAGAGGGCAGGAGCCAGAAGAGAAAGGGGAGGGTCTGGAGAGGGAGGGAAGGGATGGAGAGGGATAGATGGAAGGAGATGAGAGAATAAAATGACTTTCGTGGACTCTCATAACTAGGAAGAAGCAGAAATAGAGCTTGACCCCAGATCTGCCAGGCTTCTGAGAACTGCCATGTCGCCATGGGCTTCTGCTCAAGGGTGAGTCAGCATTCGGTGATGGATGGGTATCTGTTTATGGCAACATGGCCACATTATCTCACCAGCGTTCAAGATTTAGATCCCGGTGAATTCTCCGCGACCTTCCTGCCACCCCTCTCAATAGTGCTCGTGGTTCTTGATGGGCAGAATTTAGCTACAGCGAAGCCATAATGTGCTCGGGCTGCAGGCTGAAGCTCGGTGGTGGAGCTGGCCTCTTTCTTAGGCCGTCACTGAGGGAATGTGGACAGAGGCAGGTATTGATCCTTGCTCATTATTTAAGTGCATATGGCGGCAGGCAGCTCTGCTCAATAAAACCCTGACAGGGATGTCTCCACCCTGAGTGATGATCCCAGCTACACCCAAGGGCTCCTCATAGAGGCTGAGACTCAGTTTCTCCAATTGAAAAAAGAAATATGAACGCCGAAAGGCTCATCTGGTCAAATCCCGTGGCGCGAGGGGCTCTTTTGATCACCCCGGCTGTGTACAAAAGATGTTTGACGCTTTCGTAATTGTGTATCTACTAAGTTTAATTTTTAACGCAGAGTGTCAAACGTATTATGGGTTTTTCAAGCAGAATAGAGGTTAGCAATCCTGGCTGTGAAGAATCAGACATACTGTCCTTAAATGTTTTTATTAGTTCTTTGAGAATGCCATAAAATGTATCTTGATTATATTGACACTCCCCCCCTTTCCTCCCACTTCTCCCAGATCCACCCCCTCCCCCACCTATATCCACTGACCTTTCAGTCTTGTCCGTCAAGTTCAGTAAGTGCTAACCATATACTCTTGCATGTGTGGCCACAGTCAACGTACCAGGGGCCACACCTTTTAAAAAAAAAAATGGCTCACCCTCTCCCAGAAGCCATCACTGCCGACAGCTCCTCAGCTAGGGGTGGAACATCAACCCCACCTTCTCTCTTCAGGCTGGGATTATGTCTGGCTTGGTCCTGTCCACATCTCGTATATGGCGTCACAGTCTCTGTGCTAGAAGGTGCTACGCGCATTACCAGGAGGGAACGTCCTCACCAATCTTACCCAGCCGTGAAAACCCGGTGAGTTACGGTAATGACGCGGCTGGCAAGGCATGCGCACTGGTGCTCTGATAATGTCATGAGAGTAAATAGCCATTTTCTGTTTGGATTCAGGACCTGCTCCTTAAGATGGAAACCATTCCTGGTACTCGTCTGTGACGATACAAGAAATCACCATGAGAAGAACACAGTAAATATGCTTAGCTCACAGGGACCAGGAAACACAGAGAGACCAAGAAAGAGGCCAGGGCCCTTCAAAGCCACGCTCCCTCCCCCCACCCCCCTACCCCCGGTGACCCACATCCTCCAATCAGGTTCTACTTTCTACAGCTCTCACCATCTCCCATTTTACTGTGAATTAATCCAGGGCTTGTGAGGACTTGAGTTCGGAACCCTGTCACCCATCTGAAAACCTGGACGCGGTGGCACACATCTGAAATCCCAATGCTGACAGACAGAGGGACACCTGGGCCTCCATGGCAAGCCAGCCTCACCAGACTGGGGCATTACAGACTCAGGGAGGGGCTGTCTCCAAAATTAAGACGGGGAATGACTGAGGACAATATGGGGAATGACTGAGCTGACGTCAGCCTCTCGTCTCTACACGCAAGCACACGTGTGCACACGGCACACACAGACACACACACGTGCATATACAAACATACACGCGTATACTATGCACACACATACACACGTGTACTATACACACACATACATGTACAAGTACATACACATGTACTATACACACCAAATAAAAATAAACAAGAGGATTAATCCACTGGTTACATCAGCCTCCTCACAAACCAGTCTCTTCCCCCAAATCCTAATTACAGACACTGCATCACTGGGGACTAAACTTTCCATCATAGGAGCTGCAATACCTCATAGATAAACCACAGTGTGTGTTGTGGACCCCGAAGTCACTGTTCGCACCGACTAACCACATGAAAGATCTCTCATCTGTTTATTAAAGCTACCGTCCATCTACCTAGCCACCTACCCATCTCCCTTCTTGCTTAGGGTCACACTTCCTCCCACCCAGAATGGATCGTGAGTTGCATTTGCTACTACTTTGCCAGGTAGGGATATTTCCCCCCTTTTCACCTCCTTTCAAAACCAGCACCGAGCCGTAAAAGCACCCCATTCTATTTCAGCTCATGCTCGCACACCAAGCGGACCCCCCCCACACACACAGTGGGCTGAGGATGTTTGCAGCCAGATACTTCTGGGTTTTCACTTCAGTCATTGGTCTGGTATCTAGGAGGCATCAGGTAAAACTCACGGGAGGGTCACCTGATGCCCATCAAGAATCTATCATTGGCAACCAAAGCCCCCTTCCACGCCCACCAAGTTTAACCAGAGTGTCTGGGCAGCATGCCCCATCCCTGGTGACCAAGAAGATGACGCCAAAAATCTTCCTGTCCCCAACTCCTAGTTTCACCCCTACCTGGAAAAAGTCATAGGAGGCTTCTGGAGATTCCTGGGCAGGGGATGAAACCTCCTGCCCTATCTTCAAGCACAGGAGCTAGTGATCCAACTCCTCAAACTCTGGAGGTGCAAGAGGCACAGGCAACCCTCGGCCCTGAGGGCCACACACATCCCAGGATAGGTATGAATACAGTCTAGTACATACATCGGTGGATTACAGGGTCATGTCTCAATGTCAAAAAGGTGGGTATCCTAGAGAATCAATACCCTCAGGGGCTTCTGCTTAGATGTCTGTGTAAAGGACATGAGAGTGAATCTTGATTTCTCTAAGCAGGTCCCTAGCCTAGTCTTAACATACCAGTGGCTGGCATTACCCCTCCTGGAGATCTGAGAGGTGTGGGAGGCTCTTTGGTTCTGACATGGCGCGGTCACCTGCTGGTCATTGGTCCTTTGCTGATCCTGCTCTAAGGTAACAGTAACTGGCCAACTCTACGGCTCTCTCCTGGTTTTGCTTAATTATCTGGACCATTATGCTTGCAAAGATGTCCCTAGGGGGACACAGGGTGCTTTCATGGGCCCCTGCCAATGACGGTCAACCCAAAAGGCCAGCCAGCCGGAGAGAAAACATAAGGTAAGGACATCTGTTTGTTTCCTGTCCTCTATCTCTGTGACAAGACACCCTGGCAAAAATCAACACGTGGGGGGGGGGGTTATCTGGCTTGTGATTCCAGGATATCATCTCCAGGAAGCCAGGGCAGGAACTTAGAAAGCTAGTCACATCGTATCCACAGTCGAGAGCAAAGAGAAATGGACACACCCTTGCCGCCAGCTCGCTTGCTCTAGCTCTCAGCTGGCTCTCCATTCCTATCCAGTTCGGGTCCCTGCTGGCCATAAAATGGTGCTGCTCACATTAGGTGAGTCTTTCTACCTCAACGAACAAGCAAGAGAACCCATCACAGACACACACGCAGGCCAATCTGATCGGCGTGATCCCTCGATTGAGGCTCTTCCCTCAGCAGATTCTAAGTGGCGGTGAGTTGACATTTCATACTATCCCAGGGTCTCTGGGTGAAGCTTAGAGGTTCCCGTATCTTTAATCGCTCAGAAGAGAAGGATGGGCTGGGGAGTGGAGAAGCAGCTCCAGGGAGGCAAGGCATCATGGGAAATAAATGGGAGACTTTGAGGTTATCCAAGGCAAGTAAGGAGAGCCTGACAGAGCCTGTGCCGAGAGCTACCATGTGATTGCATCAAACAAGCAGTAGCAGTGTCCATTACACAGTCCAGTTCAGCGCCTGTTGCAGAAGACCTTACTCAATGTCTCCAGGGCTGTCTGGGGACAGATGTAGGTGACTAGGGAAAGGTGTAAGCCAGACTAGAAGAGGGTTCGGAAATAAAGACAATGAATCTTGAACACTCCAAATGCCATGCAAAGTGACACCAACAACCTGTGATTGTCATAATTGCCAACTTGACAGAAGTCAGAATCACCTGTGAGATAAGCCTTTGGCCATGTCCATGAAGGATTATCTCGATTATATTCTCTGGGATGGGAAAACCCATCCACTAGGGGTGGCATCATTCCCTAAGCTACAAGAGTGGGAAGAATGGAGAACACAGGCTGAACACCAGCACACATGAATTTACTGCTTCTATTGCCTGTAGATAGTGTGACCAACCACTTCGAGCTCCTGCTACCTTTACTTTCTCACCATGATGGACTGGAATCTGGAATTATGAGTGTAACTTTTCTCCCTGAAGCAGCCTGCTTTGGTCAGAGTATTTTATCATAGCACAAGGAAACAAAACTAAGACGTGTATTTTGTTTCTGTCGTCCTCTGTGTGGTTCTGATAAAAGAAAGTCATCACCACCAATTTTTCTATGCCTTCAAGGCTTGGACCTCATTTTCTCATGAGTTCAAACCCAGTGGAATGCAGGGAGTAAATCTCAAACACAACACACACACACACACACACACACACACACACACACACAAACACACACACACATTTTAAGAGGCTTATATCCAAGCCTGTAATTCTTCCTGGACATCAAATGGCTCTTTATGGGCTCATCCTGATGACCTAAGAAGCTTGCAAATTAAACAGAAACATAAGGATACAGTTTCCCTCGAAGCACCAAAGCTTTGAGGAAAGAAAAGAAATGCCTAGATGGTCACGCTGTGGTTTCTCCTTTCCCTCCTGATTCTACAAACTGCAAATGCACTCAGAGAGAGCCTGCCAAACCCATGTGACATCAGCCCCCACATCTCACCAACACCCTACCCTGAAGCCTCTTCCCCACTCCGTCCTCCGAGGACAAGAAGGAAATGGGTCAACAGATAAGTGTTCTCGTGTGTTAATGAGTGGAAGCAGAGCGTTACAGACTGCTCGGCTTCTTCAAGCCTGGGCTTTAGACACAACAGCCTTTGTTCTAATCTGAGAGCCATGCATTCATGACAAATGTGGAGGGACCACGCCTGGGTAAGGACAGTACCATCTTGTACTTCTCTGTTGCTTTGGCATTCAGCCACAGTCGTTAGAAAGCTGTGTCTGGAGCCTGGCAAGGTTCCATCTACCCCTTCAGTGGTATATGCGTCTTGCCCACAGCCATGTGGCTGAAACCCTTGGTCTCCACAATGCACACAGGAGACAGCTCTGCCAATCGAGGCAGCCTGTCAGTGATTGGTTCAGAGATGGGAATATGGCAACTGGCAGCCAATCAGAGAAGTGTGTGTGTATGTGTGTGTGTGTGTATGTGTGTCTGTCTGTCTGTCTGTCTGTTACTGGGGATTGAACCCAGGGCCTTATGTACACAAAGCAAGGACTCTACCAACTGACCTATGTCTCCACACATGAGAGGTGTCTTAATTCAGTGAGGCTCTTTTGTTGGAGTGAGTGGAGTTAGTTAGAAGGAAAGACCTGGAACTACTGGTAACTATCACAAAGGGACACCTATCTGATAACAGAGTCCAATCAAAAGATGATCCAAGGGGGAGCCGAGTGTCACGGAGAGGGTCCAGTGGACAACGTGCTTGCTTCACATACACGAGGACCTAAGTTCAGACACTCTGCCTGCATGTAGAAGTTGAGTGTGACGCCACTCGACCATAACACTAGAGCTCAGAGCGCACAGGCACACCCCATGGGCACCAGTATATATATAGATATACTGACTCTGGTCCTTGGGAAAAATTGATCACACAGAATTGTAAATGAACTCAAGATACTGAGGCTGTCCAAAGAGACTCAAGAAGCTACATTAAATCATGAAGAATGGATGGGTCCATTAGGCAGAAACAAACAAACAAAAAAGAGTTTCTGGAGAAAATACTCAATGCTCAGAAACATGTAAATGTGTAAAAATCTAGAATGTTCAGGAAAAGAAGCAGTCTGCCTAGATTGGGATGACTTGCATACCGGACTTTACCTATTGAGAATGGCTTCCTGGAGAATGTGTCAGAGGCAAAGCTAACACTGAAAATCATCAGAGGCAAATGTTCGGAGATCATCTATTGATGTCTGCCATGGGTGTGAGATGAGAACCTGGTAGTCTGGGTGCTATGTGTACAGGTGTATCCACATCATAGAATTAGGGTGCTTCAAATTTAAGATGCGTATGCAAAAAGGCTGACAATCTATCTTAAGATATGAGCAAAGGTATTTGCTACAGTATTTGGAACTGATTTCGCAGATAGAGAAGGGCGACAGATTGAAGTCTGCCCATTGTCAAGGTCCTCTTAGGTATTGTGGTTTCCTAGGCCATGGTACTGCACACAGGGGCTCCAGTTAGTTCCACTCTATAATGTGACAGTATACAAGCCACAGACAAGCAGATGGGAGAGATTCATGAAACTGTGGGCTCAACCCCTTGTCAAATTGTACCAACAACTGTTAGCAATGTATTCTCTCTGTATGTAGTGTGTGTCTGCTTGCAGGGCGCATGTGTGCGCACACACCTGTGTGTGTGTTTTCATGCATAAGTTCACGTTAGGTAAAGTTAGACAGAAGTATCCACACTTCCATCATTCCAACTTTGAATATGAAAATTTTTGTACGTCACAGGGAATTTGGGGTTTAATGTTTCCAAGATGCTTTTAATGCTCTCAAAGTTACTTTTCGAGGATTAATTTTTTTAAAAAAGCAAAAAGTCTCATGTTGTCTAGGTGGGCCTTGAGCTCACTCCGGTAGCCAATGCTGGCCTTGAACTCCTAATCTTTCTGCCTCTACCTCCTGGATGCTGGGATTACAGGTGTGTACCACCAACCCCATCTACAAAATTGTAGAATTGTTCCCCAGGTACCTTCCTTCAGTCTTCTTCTTGCAGGTCCTAGCCTGAGGTCTGCAGACACTGAGAGGCCCCCAGATGACACTCAACCACTCTGTGAGTTTAGGTGGGGAAAAATTTAAAAACCACATTTTTGTTTCTTGAAAAAAAAATTAGCATTTCCTTTCAAAAATGAAGACTGACAATAAGCCACGATGATATTAGTAATCCCCGGGGCTTTGTCCTTAGAAGAAATCAGACAGATTTTTATGTTACACTAGAAATGCCAAGGTGTCCAAACAGCTCTCGTGTTTAGTTACTCGTTCAGGGTAGTCAGTTGATGATCAGCTTAGTGATCTGCTAAATTCATTACAGGGAAGATGCGTTTCTGGGAGTTCACAGAGGCAGGCTTTTAAAAATAGAGCCAGCATTATCCTGGCATAGTGGTGTGTGCCTTTAATCCTAGCACTGGGGAATCAGAGGCAGGGGGATCTCTGTGAGTTCGAGGCCAGCCTGGTCTAGAGTGAGTTCCAGGACAGCCAGAGTTACAACAGGGAAACCCTGTCTCAAAAAATACACACACACACACACACACACCATACATATATATATATATATATATATATATATATATATATATATATATATATCATGAATGAAATGAAATGAAGGCTCCACTTTGTAATCTGCTTTATACTATGTGTTTATGAACTACATGACGGTGACGTCACAGTTGCTCAGCGCTGGCGAGCTCCCATGGTTACTTTATACATTGCTAGGAGAAAACCCCTGACGAAAGGAAGGGTTGGTTTCCTCACTCGTAAGAAGGAAGGTTTATTTCGACTCAGTTTGAGGTACAGTCCACAGTGGCGGGGAGGGTATGTCAGGAAGCAGGGAGAAATGAATGCTGCTCAGCTCTCTTCCTTTTATTCAAAGACCCCATTCCATGGGATGGTGCCTCCCACATTGAGGGCAGGTCCTCCTGAGACCTTTCTAGAAACACCTGCATTCACACACCCAGACATGTGTCTCCACGGTGATTCTTGACAGTGAAGACTAAGCACAGGGCAGACCAAGGCCTGGGTTCCGTCCTCAGTGCCACAGAGGAATCAAGTAAGAGCAAAGCCTTACGCTGGGGCTGTGGTCCGGCTGTGGAGCCTTCACCTAGCATACCGTTTGATCCCAGCACCACATTTTGAACAACATTCCCAGACCGAGTAAAGATGTCCCCAGTCTCTGCCTGGCAGGAGCTCACCCTCCGTAGGTGCCTCCCTCTCCAGAGGAAAGCCTGAGCTTCTCCAGGCAGAGGAGTCGCTCAGCTCCAGTTGGTCTCCATCCTTCTGCCATGAATGAATCCGTCTCCTTGGTCCCAGCCACCGTGCTGGACCTGCGGACCCAGACCCCAGAGTGTGCTCTTGTCTGATTTTCACTAGACGGTGCATGTGATTCAATGTCTATAGCATTCGGAGTTTCGATTCAAGGAAATTAAGGGACGTACCTCAAGAGGACACCGGGGGACTCCAGAGGGCGACACCATGGCACCCTAAAGCAGCAAAATTGACGCTTTTCCCAACTCTCAGGGGTCCTCAGGGACCCCTCATGGTATTCCCCCCTTAGGATGCAGAGAGCACCACAGAGACAGAGCTGCCGGGGTCTGGGATTCCAATCTGTCTTCTTAGACCATGTAAGAGAAACAAGCTCCCTGGGCCAGCCAAGGGAATGCCGAACCCCGTCCCGCACAGAAACAAGACCTTAAAGGAATGGGCTTCATCCACGTCCCTAAAAATGCCATAAAATGTCCCAACGCATAAACACAAAGCCCGAGTCTGACAACAGTGTCCTCTTTTTCCGACAGCAAGTGGGTTTTCAGGGCGGCCTGAGGAGTTCTCTCGTCACTCACTCAAATGTGGTTTTGCTTACTTTTCCCAACCCACAGAAAGATTCTCATCTCCCAGCCACCTTTTATTTTGAAGTGCAGCTGGAGGCTGGGGGTACGTGTGCGTGTAGAAAGGCCTGCAATTACCAGATCTGATTTTCATTAGCTCTCCTCCTCTCTGACATCATTGCAAAGTTCTATGGCGACTGGCAACCAACCAGACCTCGGTGTGTGTCTGTGATGGAAAACTAGAGTATACGTGCATGCGTATGTGTGTGTGTGTGTGTGTGTGTGTGTGTGTGTATGTGTGTGTGTCCATGCATGTATGTCTCTGTATATGTAAAAGAGAGGGATATATATGTATGTATATGCATGTATATGTGTATGTATGTGTGTATATGTATGACGTATATGTAAATAAATGAGCATGACATACCAGTGAATGAATATGACTTTTGGATGGATAGATGGATGGATGGATGGATGGATGGGTGGGTGGGGATGGGTGGATGGATGGATGGATGGATGAATGGGTGGGTGGGGATGGGTGGGTGGATGGATGGATGGATTAGTGAGAAGGTAGAAGAATGGAGAGATGGATGGATGGATGGATGGACGGGTAGATGGGTGGGTGGATAGATGAATAAGTGAGACGGTGAAAAATGGATGGAAGGATGTATGGGTGGTGGATGGGTGAGCCTGTGGGTGGGTGGGTGTGTGACTGGGAGGGGTTATGGGTGCCGTGTATAAGGGAACGTGAGTGAGTGTACATGTTCAAATAAGTGCAAGTCTGGGAACAAAGATGAGGGTGTGTGTGGCTGTGAATGTGTGAGCGTGTGTGGTCCTTGTGCACAGGACACCACCAGCTGAACAAGCCGGAGTGGCAGCTGAAAATAAAAGCATCGTAAGTGGCCAGGCGAATGGATAAAAGAAGGGTGCGCGATGAGCTCTGTGGATGAGAGGAAAGTCACGGGATCACAGAGAGAGGCTGCGCTCTCTAGGCGGGGCACCGTGAGGAGAGAGGAGAAGCAGGAGTGCTGTGAGGTGGCGGACTTGCCTCCACCCACCCCATCTTCCACATCCTGGGACTGCTCTGCAGAGGGAACCTTGGGTGTGGGGAGCTCGTTTGTAGAGCGAGACAGCCTTGGAGGTGAAAGCGTGCTGATGGGGGCAGCCACGGGATCTGGGAAGACAAATTTTAGTTTCTGGCAGACAGTGAAGACAGGGAACACCTGAGCTGGCACCCCCTTTGAGTCCTCAGTCTCAGCTGTCAGGAAGCCTCCTCCTACCAGAAGACACTGTGGGGTGGATCCAGGCTCCGGGCTCTGTGACAGCCCTGCCGTGCTGGACTGTAACTTGAACTCTGAGCCCACACAAACCTTCCTTCCTAAGTTGCTTCTGCTCAGGTATTTTGTTACAGCAACAGAAGAGCCGCTGAGACGGATCCCAGTGGGAACGTCTTCACACAGCACCCAGCGCCAGGACCCACTCACCGGCAAGACATATGTCTCATTTTCTTGTCTTGCCCTCCTAATTAAGTGAGCTAATTAAGGAGTTTCCTTTTCTTTCTGAGACTGGGTCTCATGTAGCCCAGGCTGGCCCTGAATTTCCTGAATAGCCTAGGATGACCTTGGACCTCATATACCCCTGCTTCCACTTCCCGGGGTGGTGGCCATCCTCCATCTCATCTGGTTTACACGGAGCTGGGAAGCCCAGGGCTTCCTGCACGCTAAAGTACTCTACCCTCTGAGACCTAGCGCAAGCCTGGGGAGTGTTGTTAGGATTATTATTAGCTAAGTAAACAGACTGATGAAAGTCAGAGTAGAACAAAGGCCAAATGGGTCTGGAAAGGCAGCCGATGTCGTTTTGCTGGGAAGAGAATAGAGACTGAGAAGTAAGAGTGGGCGTTTTCAAGTTTGGAATGAAGTGGATTTTTGTTTGTTTATTGTTCGTTTCTTTCCTCAGTTCAGGTTGGAGCAGAAACTGCAAGCTAGTCAACGAAGAGCTTGCTAACAGCCGGTCGTTCCGTCCGGCAGACACACTCATCTTCTAAACTGACCTGAGACATTATTTATTTATTTGCTTATCTGGTCAATAAAGCAGCTGGGCACTAAGTTGTTGTTTTGAGACAGCATCCCGCCCTGTAGCCCTGGCTGTCCTAGAATTCACTCTGTAGACCAGGCTGGCTCCGAACTCACAGAGAATCACTTGCCTCTGCCTCCCGAGTGCTGGGATTAAGGATGAGTGTCATCACTCCCAGCTAGGCAAGCATTAATGTTGACAGCATCTTGTTTAACCCAATACGCTCCATATAATATTGTATCCATATAATATCGTACCAATATAAAACGTATTGATGAAAACCAACAACCTGTAGGCCAATGAGAGACCTGTCTCAAACCGAGTGTGGACTGAGGGTCTGTGGTGTGACATCCGAGGCCAGTCTCTAGTCCACCCATAACACACTGCACGCTCATGCACATGTGTACCCGCACACTCATACACACATATCTGAACAACCGTGTCACACACCAAGTCCCCACATCCACAGAGCCATAGTTGGGGTTGGCTGGGTCTACCCCTCCCCCTACAGTCTTCGGTGGCTCCCCAGAACTACCTGTGAAGAGACAGATACATTTTCATAACACTTTCCCTGCCCGGTAGGCACACAGTGGACAGGTAACACAGGACGAGTTTGTGGAGAGAAGCAGAGCAGTTTGTGGAAGAGCAGAGCCTCAGGAGAGGAAGTGAGACTTTGCAGGGAAAGATGGTTGGGTAGCAGTGGATGCCAGTAACGGGCAACCTTCACTCTCAGCCCAGAATGTGAAAAAGACTGAATGTGTTGATTGTTATCCCAACAAAGAGAGCACCTTGTACCTACAAGGCTACTCTAGCCCAACAGGTCTGAGCAAGGTCCTCCGTGTCCTTCCCCCCCTCCCCCTCCACCCCCAGCAGGTCCAGTCTTCCCTGAGCCCAAACCAGCCCTGCTGGCTTCCAGGACTGCCTGCTTGGAACCCAGCCCCACGGAACATGCCCTGAGCGAGAAGAGGAAAACAGGCTGTCTGGCTTGGCTCTCTTCTCTGGTTGCCTTTCTGGCCAGAGATTGCCAAAGACTCAGACCTGAGGCCTTAGAGACAGTTGGGGAAGCAGCAGGCAGAGAGATCTTTAACGGCAGGCAGAGAAATCTTTAAAAGTGCTGTGGATGGACAGCGTTTTCCCCTTCAAATTCTGTGTTGCCTGGACAGGCTCCGCCCCACTGGACCCTTCATCAAATTAGACCTGGCTCTGCTGGTCACCGGTCTCTGGAGTATGTAAGCCTGTGTGGTGCGAAGTTCATAAACGGGGCTGGTGAGAGAGCTCAGCAGGTGCCTTGAAGACCTGTGTTCCATCCCTGGGACCCACCTGAAGAAAGGCGATAACCGACTCCCCCACGTTGAGCTCTGACCACCGCACGCGCAGCCTTTCCACCACTGTCAATCCATCAATCAATGAAATATTTAAAGGTTTAAAAGAAACTCACAGCAAGAGTTAGCGCCTCGCTTGCTCCCTTGCCTTTTCTTTCTTTCGCCAAGTGCAAATCACACTTACACTCATCTCAGCTGGATGGGACAGCTCACTCCTCTCCTCGGGGCCCTTGGGAAGTTGAAGCAAGAGGACCAGAGATAGCCTGAGAGAGGGAGTGAGTTCCCCACCAGCCCAGGCCAAGATGAAACTGTGCCTGGAACACAAATCAACAGGAGTCCTGATTTGTAGCGTGCTCCCTCCGCAATGGTGTGGCTTTAGCTTTGCTTTGGTTGAAGTTATTTGATCTGGGGGCCAACGACCTGGCCACTCTGACACTTACCGTCCTTGTGTGTGAGGTAGAATCCTAGCATGCCTGCTTGTGATGGTTCTGGGTCGATATGGATTCGTTTTGTGAATGAAATCGTAGTTTAGACTCAATATGAGTTTATTGTCCTAAATGGTAAGAAAGCTAAAACAGAGTTTTCTGTCTTTTAAATTTACACACACACACAGACACACACACCAGAAAGAATGCCAGAGACTCATCTCTGGTTCACATGAACTCCGAGGGAACATGTTCCATGAGCTCTCTTGATTCCTGCTAATGTTCCTGATTGCCACTCACTTCCTGATTGTTTTGCCTCCTTGTCTCTGATTGGCCGGATTCCAGCTCACTTGGGAGCTGTGTTATGAAGACCTTGAAGCCTCCAGGAAAATGAAAACTTCCCCTTTCTCTCTCTTTCTCCCCGCGCATGCGGCAGCCAAACCCACCCCTACCCTCCAAGATTCCAAGGGAGTTCCAACCTCAGATGCCGCAGCATCGATTCTAGAACCATCCTTTGTCTCCAGATTAGAGCATGGTGGCATCCAGAGGGTGGTTCTCTGTCCGCCCAGCCTCTCAGGCTGAGAAGCGGGTCCTGCGTCCAGGGTTTGGACCTGGACCACAAGACTCCACATTCCTCCAGCGACCCGTCTCATTCCAGTATCAACCCATCCGCCAAGTGCCCCCACACCCGACACAGACACGCAGACTCGCGGACACACACAACCTTCTCCCTTCTCTGGCCCCACCAACGCCTTCTCCATTCAGCCAAATCCTGGGGCGGGGTGAGGAAACCAAAAGTCTTCCAGCCACACAGCAGTGACGGTGTTGTCCTTACAACACCAACCACAGACCTATTTTTTTTTTCTTTCCCCGAATGCCTAAAAGGAGTTGGAAAACCCGAGGGCACCGGAGAGCCTTGTTTTCTGCTCAATGGAGTCTGGCCAGAATCCACCCACGGCTAAACAAAGCGTCCTTTCTTGTCCCAGCAAAGTTCTCAAAATCTGGCCAGCCCAACACCCACCCAAACAGCCCCTTGACCCGACTCTTGTCTTCCCCCCCCTCCGTGCCTTTTGATGGCATTGTTCGATATTCAAAATCAGATCCAAAGTGCCTGTCCACACCCTAGTCTGAAAGACCAAGAACAAAATTAAAAATTAAAAAAAAAACCAAAAAAACCTGTTGTATAACCAGTGGTTGGAGCGCCATCTGCTGGGTATTTCATGAGCAGCATCTTCCTCACCAGCCCTCACGGCTCAGTTTCCTTCTTTCAAAAGCCCTTTCGGAGTTTGACTCCGAAAGAATATAGCTTGAGGCGTGGGAACTTGTGCTTTCAACTACGTTAATATCCCATTATTCCATTATGGGAATACACATGTAGGAATAAAGGCTCTTTTAAAAAAAACTTTTTATTCTGTTCTTTTAAAGTCATTTAAAGGCAAGACTAGACAGCTGGGAGAGATGGTCTCAGCTTACAATTGCTTTTATTATTGTTGCACTTGCTCTTACTACCGTGATAGTAATTATAGCATTGTGTTAATCAATAAATAATAATGCACTCGGTTTTACACACTCTTAACACGGACCCTCCCCGAAAACCTGTGTACCACGGTTTGCAGAAGGATTTATGATTCTTGAGGCAAGGGGGGATGAGACTGTAACACAACAAAGACCAAAAGAAAAAGGAAAGGAAGGGAAATTAAACAAAATGCGGGTTAAAGGAGACCCAGCTCGGGGAGGCAGGTTAGGGATTGAATTAATAAACGTCTCCATATCTGCTTAGTTAAATGAGCTTATGTCTTTTTAGCTAGGCTACTGGATTCAATCTTAATCTCATTTTTAAAAAATCAGAGGAAACACGAAGACTTTTTTCCTCTCTGGGTATTTCGCCTCTTCTCAGAAAGAAACAGAAAATCGCGTGCCTGGGCGCTCAGTTAGTGTCCACCTGGCCTAAATGAAGGCAGCCAACTGATAGAGAAGAAAAGGGGAAACATCCAGAATATTCCCTCAGCAAGTGTGTCCACAGTCAACGAGTGTGTGGATTTAGGTAAAGTCATGCGGCATCGCCACGCCTGCGTGTGTCCCTGTCTGCCACCGTGCGACACTCACCCTGAGAAAGGCTGGCTCTCTGAGCCGCACAAGCCCTTTGGGATTCGAGAATCCCCTTTCTGTGGGTTTTGCTAGGACCCAGCCAGCACCTCTGAGCTCCCGATTGGCCCACAATGGAGGACTGGGCCAACGTTCCCTGGTGTTTTCAGCTCCTTGGACAGGTTCCTTCCTCTCTAGTATTTTTAGTTCTTGAGCTAAAACCTCATTTATAACAAAATCAGACGCCTGGGAAACATCTCATGAGTGAAGCGACCAGCTCTGCTGTCCATTATTTTACTGAATGGGTTTTTTTTTGGGGGGGGCGGTGTTTTTGTTTTTTATTTTTTTCTTGATGTTGGGTTCCCGTCCCGAGTCAAGGCAGACTTACAAAACACAGACTTAGACGGAGTTTTATTTAAACGTCTAATATATAAAATTTTCACTCAAACTATTTGGCATAAAGACAGCCTTTCCCGGAGAACACATTTTTCTGGAACTAACCCCTCTGGTTATGTGGTTGTGGCTGCCACAGGTTCAGTTCCGGCAAACTCTAGTGTAATCTTCTGGCCCCCTCCTCCAGGGACGGCCCGATCTCTGTTCCACGAGGTGTAAAAAGCCGAGACAGGCACTGAAACATTTTCAATGGAAACTAGTCCCACAAGAAAAACCTTCTATCTCCCCAAGGAGTCACTTTGCTATCTGTCTCAGGAGTATGAAGAGGTTTGGGGGGAGGTTTGGTTTTGTTTTATTTTTTTATCTTTTAATCATTGTACATTCAAAATGCCAGCTGCAAACTTCAACACAGTTTTCTATTCTGTCTGCAGACAGATTCTTGTTTGGATTTTCAGTAGAGTTAGGGGGGAGAGAGAGAGAGAGGGAGAGAGAGAGGGAGAGGAGGGAGAGGGAGAGAGACAGAACAAATAGCCCCGCTTTGAAGTTCCCACGTAATTACTGTAAAGATCTGTGAAAGTACAGAACCAGGAGCCAGTGCCTTTCTCCAAATCTGGAGGATGCAAAGGCCAGCTCAGTCCAGGAAGACTCTAAGAGCAGCACCCTGCCGAGGGAAAAGCAGCCAAGGTAGATGGAAGATGTGTTTCCATCAGTGTTTTTTTGGGGAACGGGGTGGGGAGGCTTTAAGGGGGGGCTGATCAAGGAGGAGAAACTGGAGAAGGGAGAGAAATCAAGGGAAAAGGAAAAACGCTTAGAGGGGAAGGAAGGGGAGGAAGAAGAGAAGAGACTCTGGTGATATTTACAAAGATCCAAGCAGGACGGATACTTGGTCCCTGCCTGTTCTCGGTGCAGAAATGAAACACCGCATGTACAGTGCACAAAGGGGTGGGTAGCAGGTTCCTGTCTCCATTTCTCTCTGAGAATATAGGCTAGGGACATCTGAGGAGAAAATGGTTGCAGCCCTGGAGATTTGTCGTTTCTGGACAGGTCAGCCCAGCCTGGGCGGTTTGGGAAAGTTCGTGATGTCACAGTGCCCCCTGGAGTAGCACCTGGAAGGGACCCCAAAGGCCGCCCTAAAGCTTAACATCACCCTCGTTTTTATTACCGTGAGGGGAGGAGGGGAAGGGAAAAACTTTGAACACTCTCAGAGGCTTTCAGAGGGGCTGCCTTAGCCAGGCCAGGGGACGGGCCGGCTTTGAGAAGTAACTTCCGATTTCCTCCAGCTCATTTGGGAGACAGGGAAAGAAGGTTGGTGGGGGAGACAACCTTCCCCCGCAATTTTCTTCCCTCCCCCTTACCCCTTTAATCCTATTTTAGTCGAGACCTGACCTTGGAAATATCTAAAAGACTTTAATCTCCTGTCCCCCAGATTGCTCAAAGAGACTGAAAGAAAGTTGTGCGTGCATTGGGTGAAGGCATACGCACGTAGTTCATTTGTAGAGCCTTCCCTCTCCTTCCCCATGGCGAGAACGCTGACCAGTTCATTAAGCGCTGTCTATAAATTGAAACCTTTTGATATTTTCCTTTAAAAAATTTTTGATGTCCCTGTTAGAAAAAATAATATGTACTCAATCATTAAAACTCATGGGGGTGGGAGAGACATTAAACTTGCAGGCTGATCTGGCTGCCCCACAGTTACTGTGCACAGATAGTGGGGATCGGCTGGATCTACTCCCAAAGTTCTTAAGAAAGCGAGTAACAGTCCTGTTGAAGGAGAGGGGTAGGGGTAGGGGCAAACAGTGCAAGCAGAAGAAAGAGCCGTTTCCACAAATATTTCCGAGATTACAAAGGCAACCCAAGCACAGAGCGTGTTGAGCCGGGTCTCAGATTTGGGGACGTGCAGCAGGCTCACTGAAGCCATTAAATATTTCTTTTTCTTTTTTTTTTTTCCGGATGAAAGACTCCGTGCCCGCTACGGCTATGCGGCTCTGATCTAATCTGAAGTGTCACTCTGGAGGGTCCTGGTGATTAAGGCTTTTTTGTTGGTGGTGGTTTTTTTGGTTTTTTTTGTTTTGTTTCTCTCATTAAAGGGCCGGTTTTCCTAACGTGAGTTTAGAACTTGGTTCCGATCTGAAATTTCACCCACCCTGTCCCCCACCCCAGCCCCCCTCCAAGAGGGTCTACACTCATGGCTGATTTGGGAAGAACAACAAATACAGCTGTGTACTTTTCTTTTTTCTTCTTTTTTAACTGCTTTTGATTTTATTGAGCTACGAAACGCAGAAATCATTTCTTGGATGTTGGGAAAGGTTCACTTTAAATCACAAGGTACGTCAGACATAACCGCTTGCATTTGAAAACATTCTGTAATTATAGGAAGAAAGAATGGGGGTGGCTTTTAAAGCAACAGTGCTGAGAGTGATTGACTCCCAAGCCACGTCTGTCTTCTATAAAGTTCATGATTTCCCAGTCAATTCTTTTAAGTTAATAACATCTTAAACATAAAGGTCTCTCTTATTTACCACCAAGCACAACACAGAGGGAGCAAAAAGTTCTTTAAAAAAAAAAATGTGGGTTTTTTTTTTTTTAAGACTTCAGAGACGGAAATATTTCTCAGGAAATGTCAAACGTGAACATCTACATTACACGTACACAAAATAATAAATCACGATCAGTTTTTTCCCCATCTGACAAAAACAATAAAATGGGTTTAGAACGTTGTTTTTCACACACCCCCTTCTTTCTTTTTATAGCTCTCAGCAACAAAAAAATACTTAGTAATAGATGATAGCCTACTGAGAAAGATGACATGTACTTTCTCAAAACTTGGTGGGAAAAGTATTATTTGCTTCTTGGTAAAGGAAATTAGATATATGTTTTAGGGGAAAAAACATATAATATTTCACAGTGGTATGATCCAACAAAAACCTAGGAAATTCAAAACCCGACCGGTGCCAGGCGAGAACTGCACGCCAGTGTCCCTTCGCGGACAACAGACTCAGGAGCCTGGAACGCCCGGGTGAACCTCAGGCTTCCTGATTTCCAGTGGCTCCTGTCTAAACAGAGAAGTGTTATTTCACAGTCGGCCTTACACGGCCGGCCGGGGCCTGGCTGTGCCTGTCTTTTGTCCCCACACCTATGCCCTTTCCCACCTGAAGTGTACACTTAACCCCAAGGACAGCTGGGCCCTAAAGACAACACAAAGCCCAGTTATTTTGTAGTAAGAAGGACCTAGAAGGAGAAAGAAGACACCTTGTATAATAGACTCATGGGATGTTTTGTTTTGTTTTGTTTTGTTTTTCTGGTTTGTTTTGGGTTTTTAAGAAAAATCCAGGAGAGAGAATTAGAAGGAATTCAGATCTGGGGAGCTGGTGCTTAAGGGAGACCAGAGGCGTCGGTGGAGTGTTCCCGGCTGTGAGCAGATGTCTGTGAACTGTCATGAAGTCACACCTCCTGAAATGTTTCTGTTCTGAAAATCAAAGAGTAGGGACCCAAGGCACTGCCAGGAGCCCTCTTGGAAGGTTCCAGTTCTGAGTCGTTTATGGATTCCAGATCATTACTTTATTATGCTGCTGCTAATCACCACAGAGTGGTGGAAAACTGAACTTACTGGTTTGTGGATGTGGCTCCTGCACGGCGGATTGTTGGGAACTTGGGGGACTAAACGCGTTCATTTTTCACAACATCCTAAGATTTTAAGGATTTGGGAACCTGGGGAGAAATAGGTGCTGTGAGAAAATGTTTTCTGCAGGTTCTAACAGTTAGTTATTTGAAATGGATCCTGAAGCTTTCTCTTCACTTATTTCTGCACCTTTTAAGGGTCCAGGAAGGAAGGAAGGAAGGAAGGAAGGAAGGAAGGAAGGAAGGAAGGAAGGAAGGAAGGAAGGAAGGAAGGAAGGAAGGGGAAAGAAAGAAAGAGAGAGAGAGAGAAAGGGAGGGAGGAAGAAGGAAGGAAAGAAAGAAAAGAAAGAGAAAGAGGAAGAAAGAGAGAAAAAGGAAAGAGAAAGAAGAGATAAAACTCTCTCCATTTTAAATGTACCTAATTTGGATCTCATTGAACGTTCTGTTTACCCTGATGTTAAGACATTTTGGCGACCTTAATTCCCTGACCTCTTCTGTATAAAAGAAAAGAAACTCTTTCTTGAAGAGATTTAGAAAAGGGGGGAAAGAAAAAACTCCTTTTAAAAAGGCTTAGGGCATAAGTGGGAGAGGGGCTTTATTTTCCTGAGGCTCAGACTCCAAAGTCGAAGGCCATTCTAGCAGTGCGAAAACTCATTTACCTGAATCTCTTTGTCACCGTGTGACTCTTGACCAGTAAACGGTTCTGTCTACCGCCAAATAAAACCAAATCAAAAGTGTGTTTGGGATTGGGGTGCCAGGCAACGTCCCCCAAAAATGAAAAGCCAGATTTCTACTGCTGTTTGCTTTGGTTTCTCGGAAGGAGGGTTTCCAGAGAGGGGATGCAGCTTCCACCACCCTTCTGGGTGTAGCCATCCTGTGGGGACTATAGAGTGTTCTCACCCATGAGAAAAACCGTCTTTGTCCAAAGTGAAAGAGAAAGTGTCCGTCATGAAGCAGCAAATCCCACTGGGTGTTTTTATTTTTGCTTCTCTCTCAGAGAGTGGTTTAAGTCCCCAGCCAGTGCACTGCTGGCAAAGTGTCGCTCCTGGGACTGGAGGTACAGTTCCTCTACACCTTGAAAACAGTCGATGCCTTCCGTGGGGGCAGTAGGGAAATGTTCGCAAGAGTCCCAGTTGTCCTTAAAAGCAAGTCATTACTCCAATGTTATCCTGAATGTTTGAAAGCACAAGAATTCTGCCACAGGGTCTCGAAGCACAGCTAAAGAATGAGGGCCCTCGCAGGTGTCGGGGCTTAGTCTTAGCAGAAACAGTCAGCTTCGAAATGCTCCCCTTAAACTGGGAAGATGTGTATGTCTGTGCACATGGGTGTGTCTGTGTACATGTGTGTGCCTGTGCGTTTCTGTGTTTGCGTGTGTGTGCTTATATGCTTGTGTCTATATGCCTGTGTGTGTCTGTGTGTGTATGTCTGTTTGTGTATGTGTCTCTGTGTATGTGTGTGTGTGTCTTTGTGTATATCTGTATGTGTATGTATCTGTGTGTGTATGTGTGTCTGTCTGTCTGTCTGTGAGTCTGTATGCCTCTGTGGATCTGTAGTTCTCTCTGTGTCTGTATGTCTGTGTGCATTTGTTTGTATGTGTGTCTGTAAGTCTGTGTGTGTCTATAAATCTGTGTGTGTCTGAATATCTATCCATGCACACACACCCTCTTTTACTGGAGCAAATCAGGTAGAAGAAGCCATGGAGGGAAGATGGGGCTCCTTAACAGCCCCAGCCCCGGACTTCGAGGGCTCTGTGGAGCTGTGAGGCCTCACTTCCGGCCTCTTTATTTCCAGACAATGAAATGCGCCCGATTGAAAAATGGATGAGCTAAAGCATTTCACTGATCTGCCCTCCAAATTGGATTGCTTTCTCAATCTGACTGAGTGCTTAGAAATTAGTCAATAAGGCAACTAATTAATAATTTGACTGGTTGGGGGGGGAGTGTTTCCATTTCTCGGTTGCACAAGACACAAGGTCTCAGTCTTCCGGAGGTGCCAGGCCCCATCCTTCCAGCCATAGCTCACCGCACTGAAAACCTACCAGCTGAGGGAGGGAGGGAGGGAGGGAGGCAGAGAGGGAGGAGGCTCTGGTTTGCTTTGCCACAGGTCTCTTTTCAGCAGTGGAATTACCAGGTAGGATCTGAACAGGACATGTGGAGAATACAAAGCAGTTAGCGTCAGAGGCAACACACTCCTGTACAGCATCTTCGTGATCTGCGTCTTGTAGTAACAGCATGGCATCACCAGAAGCCTGATTAGCAAGCCTGTTCCACAAGCTAGCTGTCCTGATGAGTCCCACTGTGAAGTGAGGACTGTGGCCCCCTTTATAGGTAAGGGAACTGAGGCCCAGAAAGTTCAAGCCACTTGCCACATGGGATCACGCCATACTAGAGACGCTAGCCAGGTTCGTGACCCAGGACCGCGGAGTCCAAACCCCGCCCTTCAATTTGTCTCCTATCTAAGCGATCCAAGGGATGCACAGAAGCTCTTTCTCCCTCAAGAAAACAGTCACACCAGACTGACTATGAATTTGTATGCGGCCACGTGAGAGGCATGTCTCTCTGAGCCTCAGTTTCCCCTGCATAAAACCAGGAAGGCCCTCTGACAGCATCTCTATAAAACATCTCTTATTGAATACTCCTAGCTTTACAAAAATAATAATAATAATTATAATTATAATAATAATAATAATAATAAGCCCCCATCAGACGGTCTGATGATGTTCAAACACCCGCAGAGGACTTGAAGACACTGAAAACCCCTCCTGACTTTTACGGAGTGGACTTGAAGATAAACCCTCTCCAGAAAGGGTTCCTGACTTATTTGCTGGGGAGAAAGCCACCTTGGTGTGGCGCAAGGCTATAGTACTCCGGGAAAGCAGGGCTTTGCCTGTCTGAGCAGCTTCGTCACCTGGAAAACCGCAATAATGGCGTTCAACACGCACACTCAGGGTCCTCATGGGATTCCCCTGCCAAGTAAAGGGGAACTGGCTCCCACCATGAGCGGCATGAACCGCCGCAAAGCACGCGGCACGAAAAGAGGCGCTTCGAGCGCGGGGGATGGCCGTGGCAATGATGACGGTGAATATGGCCTCGGCGATGATGGCGACAGTGGCCATGATGGCGGCGTGGTGTTAATGGTAATGGTGCTGATGATGCTGGGTACAGATGGTGATACTGGTGGTAAAGATGGTGGCAACAGTTGCTGTTGGGTGTGGTGGTGGTGGTGATGATGATGGTGGTGGTGGTGATGGTAGTGGTGGTGGTGATGGTGGTGGTGGTGCTGGTGATGGTGATGGTGGTGCTGGTGATGGTGATGGTGGTGGTGGTGGTGGTGGTGGTGCTGGTGATGGTGGTGGTGGTGATGGTGGTGGTGGTGGTGATGGTGATGATGATGATGGTGGTGGTGGTGCTGGTGATGGTGATGGTGATGGTGGTGGTGGTGGTGATGGTGGTGGTGGTGATGGTGATGGTGATGATGATGATGGTGGTGGTGGTGCTGGTGATGGTGATGGTGGTGGTGATGGTGGTGGTGGTGGTGATGGTGGTGATGGTGGTGGTGGTGGTGATGGTGGTGGTGATGGTGGTGATGGTGGTGATGGTGGTGGTGGTGGTGATGGTGGTGGTGATGGTGGTGGTGATGGTGGTGGTGGTGGTGATGGTGGTGGTGGTGGTGGTGGTGGTGGTGGTGGTGATGGTGGTGGTGGTGCTGGTGATGGTGGTGGTGGTGGTGCTGCTGGTGATGGTGATGGTGATGGTGGTGGTGGTGGTGGTGCTGGTGATGGTGATGGTGGTGGTGGTGATGGTGGTGGTGGTGATGGTGATGATGATGGTGGTGGTGGTGGTGATGGTGATGATGATGATGGTGGTGGTGGTGATGGTGGTGGTGGTGATGGTGATGATGATGATGGTGGTGGTGGTGCTGGTGATGGTGATGGTGGTGGTGATGGTGGTGGTGGTGGTGATGGTGGTGATGGTGGTGGTGGTGGTGATGGTGGTGGTGGTGATGGTGGTGGTAGTGGTGGTGATGGTGGTGATGGTGGTGGTGGTGATGATGGTGATGGTGGTGGTAGTGATGGTGGTGGTGATGGTGATGGTGGTGGCAGTGGTGGTGATGGTAGTGATGGTGGTGGTGGTGGTGGTGGTGGTGGTGTTTTCAATAGTGATAAAGGGATATGTTAATCTGTCTGCCTACAGACTAGAACACAGAGGTCCCATGTGAGTGGCCCGGATTAGACAAGGAATCTATCTTCCCACGCTGGCCCACTGCCTTGCCCACTGCTCTATGCTAAAAATAATCGGAGGAGGAATTGGCTGAAGGAAACTGGGAACAGCAGGTCAGAGCTAAGGACCGGAGCCTCAACCTTCTCCTCCCCACTCTGACTCACTTCACCTGGCCAGACAGCTCACTTTGTCCTCATCAGACCTCGGGCACTACCTTTTAGGGATGATGGCACCTTCCTGTGCTTGGCTGAGACCAGGGAGGAGGCTCTAGCAGGCTGCTGTGTAACCAGGAAGTAGTTCCCAGTCCAGAATTGGATTGCAGCTGGCCCCACCCGCTTCTCCCTTGGGGAACTATTTGCTTGATGGTTAAATTCAGGAGGCAAAATAATCTACTAAAATTGACTACTTCGTATTCCACATGGGACTACGAGGCTTGTGGCCAAATTTGTGAGACACCAAAGCTGTGAAAGAGAATGGAACTGGGGGGTGGGGCTACATGCCAAGCAGAAGCCCCAAAAATGACATTGGAGGTCAGCCCAGGGTCTTTCTAGTTACAAGAGAAATTGGCTTTAGGGTCCAAAGGTCCACATTAGATGGCAGTTGCCTCCAGAACACAAGGCTGACACATAGAAAAATGGTACCGCCATTCCTCCTTAAGTATCCATGGCAGACATTACTAATAGATAATGGCATTCTCCACCCATCATAAAACTCCCAGAAGGCATGAGCAATCTATTTCAGGGACAAAAATTACTTCCCACTAGGCATGTGGAGGTAAGACAGGGAAGTAACTCATAACAGCTTGTGTCTGATGGACAAAGCATTGAGAGGAAGGTTGGGGGGGCAGTTACTGTGCCATGTACAATCCAGGTGATAGCAAGGGTTTGGACTTCCCAGTCTTGTCAGGTTCCCAACTCTTTGGGTGATATTTGGTTCACAGGTTCAAAATCCCATCTACCCAGCCAGCCATCATCCAGTTGTCTATCTCCCCATTCCACAGCTCGTTCACCCGCTCCATCCCGCTGCCGTTCATCATTTCTTATTGTGCGCTCTTTCCACAGACTTTTCTGGATGCTGAGGATGTGGAAATTGAGCCAGATAGTCGCAGCCCCCATGTACAAGGAGTTTGTAGTGACCTGGGTGGAGGGGATCCCAAGTTCAATACCGGTCTTCCTATTGTGATTACTGCATCAAAGCATCAGGAGCCATCAGAGAACAGCTGGGGACTCAGGCATGGGGAACCAGGAGTCACACAGCCTGCGGAGGCATCCTCTGAGCTGAGCTCAGATGGACAAGGACAGGACTGGCTGTGCAAAGGGACAGAGCATATCTAGATGCAAGACTCACCTCTGCAAATGTCCAGTGGGGGTGGAAGCACAGGGTGGCTTGAGAACCAGAGGTCAGAGGGGAGTCCGGGGCACATGGGAAGATGAACTCATTGGTGCTACTAAGGTAGGGCAGGAGGCAGTGGCCCCATCCTAGCACGAGTCAGACTGTACCCCTCACCAGATAAAAGCGCTCCACTGGCTATGTGTGCATGTGCACATACGTGATACACACACACACCTGCACACATATGTATGCACAGATGCATGCATGCACATGCCTGCACACACACACACACACACACATGCACACACATGTACACACACACACATGCATGCATGCACATGCCAGCGCACACACACACACACACATACACACACATACCTCCAAGCCCCATCCCCTCTGGCCCTGCACATCCAATGCCTGCCTTTCTCATGGAAGATGCCCAGTCCAGACTGAAAGTCCAGGTTCTTGAATGGGAACCCCGAGCACACGATGAAGAACTTGGTCTGTTCTGTCTCCTGCAGCTCTCCAGGGCCCAGGGTCCCTGGTTCAATGCCAGGCAGAGAAGATGACTTGAAAAGTATTATGGATGTTCAGAGGACTATGTTTTTGATCCCAGCCCACAGCACTGTACCCTCAGATGTTAGAGGAGAAGCCAGAAAAAAAAAGAAGAGGAGGATGCAGGGAGAGAGAGACAGAAACAGAGAGAGAAAAGAAAAATATGAAGATGGTAGGAAGGGAGAGTGAGGAAGGAAGAGAGGAGAAAAGAGGGAGCAAGGTAGGGAAAGAGAGGAAGGAAGAGAAAGAGAGGGAGGGAGGGACAGAAAGAGAGGGAGGGAGGGAGGGAGAGGAGAGGGAAGGAGGGAGGGAGACGGAGGGAGAGGAGAGGGAGGGAGGGAGGGAGGGAGAGAAAGAGAAGGAGGGAGAGGCAGGGAGGGAGAGAAAAAGAGGGAGGGAGAGAAAGAAGGGAAGAAGGAGGGAAGGAAGGAAGAAGAAAGGGAAGGAAGGAGGAAGGGAGGGGGTTCTTTTGTGAGTATGGGAGAGGCTACACCATAAACCAAGGTTTTCACCTCTCCAAATCCAATAGGAAAAGATCCTGTCATCCTAATTATTTCCAGAATAAAGTGTTTGCGTGAAGCGTGCACCAGACTCCCCAGCCTGGCCATGCAGAGCCCAGCTCAGAGAAGGAGGCCTGGCTCTGCAGCCTGGGTGGGGGCCCCCAACGGATGCTCACAGCCAGAAAGCGTTCTCATGGCTACTAAACCCTGAACACTCTTGGCAAAGCTGATTGGCAGCAGGCTCGGACTCCCGAGCAGACTCTGGCGGCACCTCCCCAGTGCGGCCTCACGGGAGGAACAGGGGCCAAGCAAACGCCTAGGCCTCGGCTTCCCCATTTGTGAAATAAGGATTGGGGCTAAGTCACCTCTAACCCCACCCCAACCCCACATGGCACTGCAGTTCCCTTTCTAGGGGCCTTTATCAGCTCACACACCGCTGGAAGTGCAGCTGTGAGACAGGTCCCCAGGCCCTTCCTCTGGTCATGTCATGCTCTCCTGAACTGCACAGTAGCTCCCCGTTACCTAGGACCCAATCCAAAGAACTCCTCATCGCCTACAAGGCATCTCCTTGGCTGCTGTCTTCATCTTTCTTTTCCTTTCTGCCCCTTCCTGGTCCTTCCTGCCCCTTCCAACCCATGTAGTAACCACTCCAAATCTCTTCCTTCTCCCGTTTCCACACCTGAATTTTTTTTTCTTTTTGGTTTGATGGAGACAGGGTCTCTCTGTTGTAACTCTGGCTGTCTGGGAACTCACTCTGTAGACCAGGCTGGCCTTGAACCCACAGAGATCCACCTGCCTCTGCCTCCCAAGTGTTGGGATTGAAAGTGTGCACCACTGTGGGACCTTTGGAGCTGGAGAGCAGTCGAAGTGGCAGAAAGGTGCCTCACCCCTGCTATGAGGGCTGGTAGGACGCTTTGCGAGCTCCTTCTCTCTCAGTCCTAGAGGGACCCAAGTTGCTCACAGGAGCAAAAAGGAAAATAACCTGGCAGATGTTTGTCCGCCCTGTGGCGAATTAGGCAACTTCATCTGTCTTTGCAAAGACCATGAGGCCAGGTGCCCGCCCTGCCCGTATCGTAATGGGACTTCCCCACCCGCCTTCTCTGGGGAAAGATATTTAAACAGGGTAAAGCCCGCCATTAAACAAGATCGTGATCCATCAGATTCGTCTCCCAAGGCTTCTTTGCATCTTGTCCCATATTCTCAGGCCACAGGTGGTCAGCACCCGTGAGAAACCAACTGAGACCCACGCCCCGGTCCCAGAGCGCTTCCCTGCCGCTCAAACCTGGGCCCTTGCACTCCTGGCCAAAAAGCGAGGCCTGGGCCAGCGTGCGCAGGGACACTCAGCCACTGTGGCAGATGGGCGGTTTGAGCGTGTGGGACCCGGGGAGAAACCAGCACACCACCACCGCTTGGTTCACACCTGGATTTTTTTAAAAGCTTATTTACATGTATTATTTTATATGTATATGCACGATGACTATTTTTAGTCGCCAACTTGACTACATCTGGAATTAACTGACACCCAAGCAGCTGGGGACACCTGTGAGATGTTTTTCTCCGTTGAATTATTCAAAGTGGGGAGACTCGCCCTAAATCAGGATCTTTTGAGGTGAAAAGATCCACCTCAACTCTGGGCCATACCTTCTGCTGGTAGCCTATATAAAGGACGGGGAAGAAGGAGTCTTTTGCTAGTTGCCCGCTTGCCCTCGCTCTCACTGGGGGGATTTAACCCTCCACTGGCGTTAGAGCCCACTTCTTCTGGGTTCCAGCGTATACTGAAGACCAGCTGAGACATCCAGCCTTGTGGACTGACTACTCGACTCTTGTCTGTCTGTTGGTAGTTGGACTAGTTGGACCACAGCTTCAGCCTGTAAACCACTCTGATAAATACTGTATCTATACATATATATACATACATGCATATATATATACACATTCTACCAATGCTATTCCTCTAAAGAACCCTAATATAATGTGTGTGTGTGTGTGTGTGTGTGTGTGTGTGTACACGCTTGGATGTATGTACACCAGTGTCTGCAGTGCCCATGGAGGCCACAAGAGGGCAATAGAGTTACAGATACTTTGAGCTGCCATGTGGGTGCTGAGTCCTCTGAAAAGGTAACCAGTCTTTTCTGTGGGTTCTGGGGATCAAACTCAGATCTTCATGCTTGCCTGGCAAAATTACCTCACTTACTGAGCAGGAGAAGGAGGGAGGAGACTTATTAGCGTCTGCTCTCGGAAAAGGACAAAGCAGACACAGCCATCTTCGTGGCCGTCACCATCACTCACTCACTTGTTCAGAACAGACCTGCCTGACAGGGACCTTGGCACCCAAACCTAGGCAGCAGCACACTAATGGTTCTGACCACTCAATGCCTGCTTATGAGGCTGCTCATCTATGTCGATGAGTGTAGCAGTTGATTATTGATGTCTGCCACAGGCACCGACAAAGAGGGCAGAGTACATAGGCAATGTACTTATCGCCAGAGGCTAACTCCATGACACCTTCCCAATGTACCATACTAAAATTCACTCCGAATCTCCCTGAGATGGAGCTGAGAGGTGTGTGTGCTTTGTTCTATGTGGAAGTTTGGGTTTTATTGGAAGCCCACACTTTGGAAGGCATCTGAATATCATGGTCTCCACCCAGAACATTCCCACAGGCTCCTGATTACTTTCCCTGGCCCACTCATTAAGAAAATGGCCTGCAGGCTTGTCTCTTATGGAGGGATTTTCTCAATTGAAGTTCCCTCCTCTCAGATGACTTTAGCGTGTGTGACCTAAAACTAGCCAGGATATCTTCCTGATGGTGCTAAAAAACATAGAATTGTTGTTCTCTCTCTATCTATCTATCTATCTATCTATCTCTATCTCTATCTCTATCTCTATCTCTATCTCTATCTCTCTCTCTCTCACACACACACACACACACACACACACACTCACACACACACACACACATACCCTTCATAGGGAGAAACTGGGGAACTGAAGGATAAGCAGACTAGTACCTATTTAAATGAAGATTTCTTTTTATTTTTTAATGGTGTGTGGGTATGTGCATGTGAGTGCAGTGCCCATAGAGGCCACAAGAGGGCATTAGATTCTGTGGAGCTGGAGTTGCAGTTGTCTGTGAGCTGGGATCTGAACTTGGGATGCTCTTAACTGCTAGCCATCTTTCCAGCCCTAACCCCATCTTTTAGTGCTTTATTACAGGGTCCAGCTCAGAATAACAGGGGCTGGTGGGGCCCAGCATTGTCCACTTTTTTGTGCTGCTCCATGGAGCCAAGGAGCTAGCAGTGTATACAAGAAAAGTGAAAGACTCAAAGACCTCTAGCACCTGGATTGATGAGGCCACAGGAAGCTGTCAGCCCAATGGAAGCCAGCTGGCAGCAGGTGAGCAGCCACCCGACCATCAGCACCTCTGGAAGCAGAAATGAACTCCAAGCTTTCTTACCCCCATTGCCAGGGGCCCAGTCCCAGGAGCACCTGCCAGCCAATGGAGTCTTTAGTCTCCACTACGTTGCTCCCCCCAACCCACCATGTCCTGGAGCCCCTTGGGAGAGGAGGTTCCCTGGGTTAATATCTAGTGCTAATGAGGGGTAGCCAGCGGAAAAAGGCAAGGTCTACCTGATCTGGGTCTTGGAAGAGAGCCAGGTTTTCTCTGGCCATCGATTCTCTTTCCAGGTTCATGTGCTGTGTGGGGAGATTAAGATGTATAGTCTGCAAATGGACTAACCATTTCCAGGCCTTTAATGAGCCCTCCTATACTGTAGCTGTTTCTCTTCCTTGTGTGCGTGCATGTGTGTGTGTGTGTGTGTGTGTGTGTGTGTGTGTGCGTGCGTGCTCACATGTGCGTGTACATTCTCCCTAATGCAGCCCATATGGAAATACAGACCTGCCCTGCTCTGGTCCTTAAGTAGTCTCTCTAATGAGCAAGATTTTTTTTCCTTTCAAATTGAAATCCATGGTTCACCCACATGCATTTCCAGTGAGCCCAGGAAGTGGATTCTGGGGACGGGGGTGGATAGGCAAAGCTCCTTTATAGAACAGGCTAGAAGGATACCAACAGTCCTAGGCCCTGTGGGAGCCCCACACAAGCCAAGGAGTCTTCAGGATTCCTAGTGCTTCTCGGGCCTCCCTGAGGATGAGCCCTAGAGAGGGGTCTTCATTCACTGTGTCCCTGGGACATTGGTTTCTAGAGGAGACAATTGTTATACCAGTTCTCCCTGGCTCATGAGGTACAGCCGGAGCAGATTCTGGAGTGTTCCTCTAACCCGTGACTCCCCCACAGCCTCATTCTAGTCTCTATCAGAACTGCTCACAGAAGCTTCTAGAGGTGTCAGCCTCCTGCCTCCACCTCATCTTGGGGGACTGCTTTCTTGCCACAATGGCAGGAGGGGATAGGAGGGGAGGGGATGGGAGGGGAGGGGAGGGGAGGGGAGGGGAGGGGAGGGGAGGGGGAATCACCAGGGTTAGCACTTGAGAGAGTTCAACTGGTAGAGAAAGACCTGGAAATCCTTCCCCACTTGGGCTATGTAAAGAAGGGGAGCCCTCCAAAAGCCAAGAGACGGTGGATGTTGTGGAAGCACGTGGCAAATGGCCGTGTACCTGAGGGCCCTGAGGACCCAGTGTCACCTTCCCCCCGGTATAGTTACTCTGTTCAGTTTTCATAATTGCCTATCTTCCAGTAAAGTGCCGCTGTGTCTGTTGCCTAACCACGTGCCAGGGAAGAGCTTGGCACTCTTCTCGGGTATCTCCCAGACTCTCACTCACACCTACAGCAGCAGCCTGACTGAAATACCTACTAAAAGAAGGACAGACTGGGATCTCATGGGGGGAGGGGGGTTCAGCATAGTGAGACATGGGAGCATTCACAGGAGCTCTTCTGTCACCGCAGACCAGGAAGCGCAGACAGCAGCATAGGAAGCAGGGGGGTGCAACCCTCCAAGTCTGCTCCTATAGGCCTACTTCCGCCAGACAGGCCTAAGGGCTCAAAATAGCGCTGCCAGGTAGGGGGACCAAGCCCTGGGAACAGGCGTCTCAGGGAATACTTCAGAGTCGAAGCATATCAGGGCCCTTCTGATGCTAAGTTTCCCCAAGAACAAGAGCATCTCAAGCCATTTGCAGACACACAAGCTTCAGGACTCAGGGTGTCCAACAGTGAAGAGTTGCTGAAAATGGAATTCTCTGGTCTAACTCCAGACCCAGGGGATATCATGAGAACTGGTGATCACTACCATGAAAGCAATCATGGGAAGACTGCGTGAGAGAAGTCAAAGAGAAAGCAGCCAAAGCTGTAATCAGAAGCAAAATCCTAGCACTTTAAAAAAAAAAAAAAAGAGTCAGGGAGCCATGAAGGAAGAAGAAAGCAAAGTGCAAGAGGAAAAGCCATAAATGTTAAACATCCAAAGGAGACAGAAGAAGCTCCAAGAAGAAAAAGGAGCTGTGGCACCCATGATTGGGGGAGGCAAGTGAACAAATCGCCTCTGAGATGAGAAAACTAAAAATAGCAAAACCCACCAGGCAGTGGCACACGCCTTTGATCCCAGCACTCGGGAGGCAGAGGCAGGCGGATCTCTGTGAGTTCGAGGCCAGCCTGGTCTACAGAGTGGGTTTCAGGACAGCCAGGACTACAGAAGAGAAACCTTGTCTCCGAAAACCAAAAAGCCCCTTAATGGCTCCAAACCTTAGGGTAAGATATGTGCAGGATCTGGAAGGGTGAAGTTGTCAAAAGCCTCTTCTCGCTGGTTCTATATGACGCACAACAGGTAATGAACAAGATAAAGAAACAGGAGCCCGTGGCGGAAAGATGAGCAGAGACCGTGGGAGGAGTCAGGGCAGAGCAAGGAGACAGAGGCAGGGGCACAGAAAGCAACACAGAGATGCTTTCAGATAAAAGCAGTGAAATCGGGGTGCTGTTATTAAATCACCGTTTGACTGTTTCGTTTCTTTTCATTTGTTAAAAGCTGCTTTTGCTGTGAGTGGCTGCATCCAACGAGGAAGCAAGACTAGGCACGGATTCAACCCTTCAGAGATGAGGTCAGCTGCTAAATTGGTTTGTCCCTTTTGGGCCGCTCTTTGGAAACACCCCAGGTGACTGACTAGGTAGCAGGCGGCCCTGAGGGAGGGATCCCTGATGTGGCCCTGCATTATAAACACACAGGAGATGGGCCTGACTTCCCTAGGATGGCTCCATCACAAAGAGTCGACCTGAAGGCAGAAAAAAAAAGGGGTGGGGGACCGAGATTGGGGATGGAGCCCTGGGAAGACCCTAGCAGACAGGGGGAGGCAGGGGAGGAGAGGGAAAGGAAGGGGAGAAGAGAGGAGGGGGTTGAGATTAGGATACAGGAACCAGCCCAGCAGCCCCTTGACACTCACTACCCTGCTTCCAGAACTGCAGGCCAGAGAACGCTTGCTGCTTATTCGCCTGTGCTGTATTTTTTCTTGTTTCAAAGTTTGTTTTTTTTAAGATTGTTTGCTTTTCTTTCACGTGTATGGATGTCTTGCCTGCATGTATGTCTGTGTACCACGTGTGTGCCTGGTAGCCAAGGAGGCCAGAAGAGGGTGTCTGATCCCCTGGAACTGGAGTTAAAGATGGCTGTGAGCCACCACGGGGATGCTGGGAACCAAACCCAGGTCCTCCGCAAAAGCAGCCAGTGCTGTTAATCACTGAGCCACCTCCAGCCAACGCCTGCTGTTGAAATGACCCAGACCTTGCTCCTCACTGTGGCCGACCCAGCCAACTACAAGAGAGCCCATCGGTCAGAAGGTCGGTGCCATAAATCCACTTCCAGTGCAAAATAGTGCGGGGTGTACACATGAGAACAGGCACATCCACGATGAAAAGCAAGTGGAATGTTCTAGACCCAAGTACGAGGGGATTGGGGTTGAGGGTGACTGGAGAAAAGGGCTGTGACCTGCTGTTCTTTCTGCCACAGCTCTGAAGGATTGAAACCAGTCTGTACCAACTCACCCCAAATAGCAACCAACCCTATGCTGGTGGCTCCCTGCCTTACCTGTGATGCTCACGCAGTTCTCACAACCACCCAACACATAGGGACCTATCACTCCCGTTTTCCAGGAGAAGAAACCAAGGCAGGGACAGGTGAAGGGATATATTTCAGATTCACAAAGCAGCTAGGTGTTTAGCCCTAGATGCTGGGTCTTCCTGGCCATAACCCTAACCTCTCCAGCCCTCTGCAGGTACCTGATGAACTTGTTCAGTTTTGTGTAAGGTTTGCTACAAGCATGTAAGAACACACACACACACACACACACACACACACACACACACACACACACAGGGCCTCATCGCAGGTTCTCCGTAGTGAGCTAAGTACCGGAGTCTTTTCCTCCTGTGATGTACAATTTAATTGGGCTGAAGACCCCATACCGAGTAGGATGACCCCTGCCATATTAAATACTCAAAGGCAAATCTCAGATTCTCCACTCCCCTGTTGCCCTGGGAGCTGACCCCTGTGCGATTGGGTGAGGCCAGGGCAAGCGTCCCATTCATATTTTATAAGTTTGGTTAATGGAGCCCGATTTTGGGGGTTATGTATTTTTAAAGACCACAGAGCTTAGATTGATGGAGATGCTACTGAGAACCATCTGACAAACCAGGCAGCTGGAGGCAGCCCAGCCCTTCTGGGGTCAAGAGGGATGGGAAGGAGACTCAGACGGACGGAGCTACCTAAAAGCCTGCAGAATGGAACTGGTACAATAAATTATGTCTGTCCTTACACTGGACAGACTCGGCTGTTGAAGAAGAGGTACAGCAGCAGGTCCTATCAGGGAAGGGGATCCGTGAAAGGGAGTGAGCAGAGGGGCCCTATGAGGACAGAAGTGTGCGTGCTTGCGTGTGCATTGATAGCTAAGGGTTTTTATACTGGGGAGACTAGAATTCACACCTCCAGGAAGGACCAGAGAGTGACCTTGGGTTTCCTTGACCCCTCCAAGCCCCGGTGGACTCATCCGTAGTGTAAGGGGGTGGAGGGTTAAAGCCAGCTGCCTGTTCCGTTCACACGTGACACGATGATCCGGGGAGGGTTAGACACTCAAAGGGCATGTCTGTGGCCAGAGGTACGGCTTGGTGGGTGCGAGCATGTAAAGAAGCCAGGTTTGGTTCCCAGCCGTGCTGTCAGGCAGCTCACAACCACCAGTAACTCCAGCTCCGGGGAGGGGTCCAAAGGCCTCTTCACTTCTGCACTTACGAGCACACACACTGACATACACACACTGAGGCATGCACATAATTTAAAATAAAATAAATCTTTCTAAGTGCATG
Source organism: Cricetomys ansorgei (assembly GCA_026225945.1). Taxonomy (NCBI): domain Eukaryota; kingdom Metazoa; phylum Chordata; class Mammalia; order Rodentia; family Nesomyidae; genus Cricetomys; species Cricetomys ansorgei. Next base: position 2,377,542 of record JAMJFZ010000818.1, on the reverse strand, counting down.
TGGCGGGGGGTGTGGGCCAGTGGTAGAGCGCTCCTGTAGCATGCATGGGACCCCAGACTCCATTTTCAGCATCTTGCTGTGTAGAAAAGGCCCCCCAAGAACACATGGCAGTCTCTCTACCCCAGCACCTCTGCAGAATGGCCTTAGAGTGGAGGCCGCCTTCACGATTCATGTCTCCACCTCCCCCAGGCTGGGACCACTGGTGGGCACCACCACCTCTGCATTATATGATGCTGGGGATTGAATCTAGGGCTTTGTGCAAGCTAGGTATCTGCTCAAGGTCACACAGCTCCCAGGAAAGCCAGGATTTATGTCCCAGTGTGCCTGGCTGCACAATCCCAGCCTTCTTTGGGTGAACAACAGCCAAAGGAGAAGGAGGTTAATTATCCCCATAGGTGGGTAAAAAAACACAGGAGCTCCTGCTGTCTGAAGAGCAGAGTATGGTATACACTTTTCCTTGAAATTTTCTGGGACATCGGTTGCTTGGGTTTTTCACAGCAATCATTAAGTGTTTGGTAATACATAATACAGTGCTTGTGACAGTGTCAAACCAGCTCTGCTTAGGGGACACCTTAGTGCAGGGCTTGTCAGACTTCAGTATGCTCGACGGACTTTGGCCCCCAGCATTTATTTGGCCGCAGGACCCTTTTCTTAGGAAGTCTATCCTGGAGCCAAATTTACTTTGAAAAACTGCTCACCCCAAACAAGCAGCCTTCCCTGCTGCTGCTGTTTGTTTTAAATTCCTTCCCAAGGATAAAGGCTTACATCTATTTAAAACTAAGGCCAAAGAAAAAGTTCCCAAATCTCTCCCAGACCATCTTCTTTATTTTCAAGAAAAACCCAAGAGGCCATGTACGTCCACATAGAAGCTTGCTTCCGGTATAAACTAAGACCCTCTAGGGAGGGGGACGGCTCAGAGGGGAAAAGTGTTTCCCATATAAGCCTGACAGTCTGAGTTAGATCCCAGGTAAGGGGCCACATGCTGGCTGTTCTCTCTCCCTCCCTCTCTCTCTCTCTCTCTCTCTCTCTTTCTCTCTCTCTCTCTCTCTCTCCCTCTCTCTCTCTCTCTCTCTCACACACACACACACACAGAGAGTAAATAAAGTAAAAGGGTTTCAGAAAGATCTAAAAGTAACACGGGACCTACCAACTACGGCGTTTACCTACGTGTGTAATTGGCTCACTGAACTGATGCACGCCATGTCCCTTAGCGTATGGTGCGCTGGTGTGGGAAACCTACTTTCTTCCATCCTGATGGCCTGGGACAATTTGAGTCGCCTTCTTTGTCTATGACTTTGTGTTCAGAGAGCCGCTTCCGAGCCTGTTTTGCACACCGCTTCGGACATTTTTAACTCTGCCTTGGAGACAGTCACCCAGAGAGCACAGTCACAGCACTGGAGACAGGTGTCTATTTGTGCTCTCTCTAATCAGCTTCCAGAGTTTTCTGGGAACATTGGGAAGCTCATCGGCCTGGCAAAAACCATGACCATTCAGAGCTCCGTCCACTGGTATGAGTCTCTAGGACTGTAGCAGGCAGGTGCTAGAAGATTCCCGAACAGTCACTTTCTTACTGACATCATTCCTGAGCATCCCTTAGGGGTCTAAACGAGAGAACCATAGATGAGGTTGGTAATCAGGAACTCAGGTACTACCTGGCCCTCGTTTCCAACCAGATCTGCCAGCCAGAAGCCTCCACTGCCAGATGCCTCTGACCGCCCAAGTTGATATGGTAAAGGTTAAGCCCAAACTTTGCTCTGAAGCTCAGAACAGAATAAGCCCCGCAGTCTAGGCCTCTGTCAGCACAGGGCCGGGAAGGGAGAAGGCAAGAAAGGCAAAGTATTGACTCCAAGAAAACACTCAATTGCAGTCTCATGAGTAAATGGGCCATTTATCCCCCAGTCCCTAGCTGTTTGAAAAGGTGACCGTCCATCAATCCTGTCCCGGCTGCCCCCCTTGATGAGCTGTTCTGCCAATGGCCTAATTTAGCTGATTACAGAGGAATCCGAGAGGAATGGGCCGCCAGAGCCTGGGTCCCCGCCAGCAGTGCATTAACTCCGGGTGTCTCCATCGCCCTCCGCCTGGACCGATAGGACCATCTGATTCCTGAAAACACGTCCAGCAGATGGGCTTATCAGGTGAGAGGTGGAAAAGCTCCCGCCACAGGCCGGACTCCGTCCTCAGTGTCCTTGCAGAGGGAGGAGGACCTGGGGTTCAGCGCCAGGCTATTCTGGGCTCCGGGTGCCCAACCCTCCAGCAAGGAAGAGGCTGAGAGTCCCATTATGGACCATCATTGCTTTCTTCATTCTCCTGACCTCGGAGGCAAGCACACAGTCAGGCCAAGAAACCCCTCTGAAGCACAGGGCTAAAGACACAGCGACCCGACACATGATCAGCCTTCTTCCCACAAAGGGAATGGCTTCAAGTCTCTCCACAGCCCAGAGCAGCTTCAACTCTTTCCAACTCTGCGTTAGGAGGGTTTTCAACTAAATATACTCAGTCCGTGCCTTCTGCTGCTAGCCATTCACCCTTCGTGTGAGTTAGTCTAGCCAGCCTCCTTCCTCGGTTTACCGCTACAGCAATAGGAAACCGAAGGGTGAATTCAGAAGGCAGAAGTCCAGCCCAAGGAGAGGGCCCCAAGGGTGTGACTTTGGAGAGCACCGCTGGCACATGGAAGGTTTCTGTGGAGGGAAGGGTGGTAGCAGGGTGTGCTGCGTGTGCGTAGTGTGGTCAGCCTCCATTACTGTGACAGAACAACTTTAAGAGAGGTTTGTCTTTGTGCCCAATTCCAGAGGTCGTTTGCCTTGCTTCAAGTGTGTGGTGGGGTGTATCATGGTGGTGGAGAGGGGGGAGGGCATGGGGGGGTCAGTAAAGCAACCCCACATGCCTCAGGGCAGCTTGGAAGCCTTTGGAGGGAGAGGAGAAGTTGAGTCCCAACAGGTCATGCCAGGGCACATCCCAGTGACCCAACATCCTCTCTCTAGGTGCCACGCCCTCCAAGTAGAGCCACACATTGGTCTCCATGAGAGAGTGTCTCTGGGGACACTCAAGATCAGCAGGTACAGGGAATCACGGGTCGTCCAGCCTCACCGCCATTTAAAAGGATTCTGGGAAACTGTCGTGTGAGCCACTGTCAGGTGAGTTTGGGCGTGGTCTGTGTCTGTGAAGGGAAGTTTGAAAGCAGTATGCTCCCGTTAGTGAGATTTCCCCATGGGACTTGTCTATGTTCGTTTCCCTAACTTCAAACCCAAGCCCGTTTGTACTGTGAAGCCATTTGATTGACAGCAGCCAGATATGAAGCTATCTGGGCAAAAGGGGAAATGTGCTGGGTTTCAGGCATGGCTGGATCCAGGAGCTTGAGGAATGTTTCCCACCGTCTGTCTCCTTCTCTTTCCCCAGACACTTGTACTTCTCCCAGAGGTCACCAAGAACACAAATCCCCACCCTGCCAGCTTGGAAACTCAATAGAGCAAGAACAAGCCTTTAAGCTGCCAAAGCTGATTCTCAGTGGACCCACCCGTGCCCCACAGCCAGTCTTCGGCCAACACGGTGCCTCCTGTGGAGATGTACCCCGGCCCTGCTGTCCCCACACCTGCTGAATCTTCACTGGGTTAAAAAGCACCAACCCATTCAGCCTCACAGAAACCAGGAAAATTATTTCCCCCTGCCCCTCAGAGAGCAACCCTGAGCAACCCCCCTCCGCCACTTGCTCATTCACACTTACAGAACAACCCGGGGTCGTGAGTGGAATTCCTGGAATGGGTGTTCACCTGAGCAGCCCTGTGCGACCTGGGGCTAGTGGCCTGCCCTCTCTGAGCCTGTTTCCTCATCCATAAAATGGGGTTGAGTAACTCCAGACACTTAACCTTAATTGAATGTCTACTTTCTGCCAGGTCTAGGCCGGACACTGGGGAATACACAAGAAATTTAAAAATGTAGTCTATTGCTGGAGAGTGTACATTCTAGCATCGAGGAGAATTGAGCCATGAACATGAAGGGAAAGGGGTATCTTCGAGTGTTCAAAACTAAGCACGCGGGCGGGGGGAGAACACAGCAGTATAAATTCTGAATGGACGATACAAAGGAGAATATGGCTTCCACATTAAGTAGGATGATCAGAGCAAGCCTCACAGAGGTGACTGGAAGTGGGGAGGGGTGTCCTGGCAGATGGAACAGCCAGTGCAAAGGTCCTAAGGCAGGAGCGTGACTAGTGCAGTCAAGCCCCTCGAGGAAGCCACCATAGCTGTAAAGAAGTGAGGGGGTCCGGTCCTCCTCTGTGGTCAGCGGCCAGCACAGCCTGGCCTGTAGAAGAAGACTCACTCCTTCCACAGCCTTGTGATGCTGAGGAAATGGGAGTGTGCCAATCAGCGTTCCAACCGAGGCAGCATCCGGCCAGCCCGGACGCCCCCGCCCCGCCCCTCCCCAGACGCCCACATTTCCACGCTGACACGAGCAATCTGCTCTTTGAACCCATGCTGACAGAATGGCCCAGCGAACGCAGGCTCGTCCCTGCTGTAGCAAGCGTTTATCACGCGTCTGACACCATCATCACCAAGGGGTCACCAGGTGGCACCCATTAGCACCCTGACACTTGTCGTCCTGCCCCGCGGCCTGCTCTTAGCTTCCTCCTGATAGAATGCACTCTCTCTGCCCCAGGTGATGTCACTGGCCTCTTACGGCTTTTTGCCTAAACCAAGAGGGTCGTGGCTTGGGTAAGAGACAGGCATGTCCCCCCGGCCCCCTCCGACCCGACTTCTGGATAGTGTCAACGCCAACTGTCAGGCCTCTCTGGGCTCTCAGCACGGGCATCTGCAAAGCAGCCACCTGCCTCTTGACTCCTGGCAGCTACCGGAAGATGTCACAAACTCGCAGGTGGCCGTGAGCCTCACTGGGAGCTGCTGCAGTCCTGGGTCTCCAAAGAGGAATTCCTCCTGCATGGCCAGGTGTGAAGCAGTTTGGAGACATCTCCCATCCCCTTTGAACCCACTGAATGGGCTTCTCATGCTCCGGGTTCTGAAACCACTGCAGGGGGAAGCTCTCTGTTGTTGTCAAACTATTCAACAGCCCTCTAAGTGGTTCGTGTTTTTAAGATTCCCCCATGGTTCGGCTCCTTCCAGTGCCCAGTGCTTCAGCTCCTGCCAGTCCCCTCTGCCTCCAGCCAGGCTGAGAAGAAGGAGTGGCTGTACATAGAAGGCCTCCCTCCTGGTGTGTTGCTGTGCTGGCTAATTTTATGTCAAGTTGACTAGAGTTATCTGAGAGGAGGGAACCCTAATTGAGAAAATGCCTCCATAAGATCACTCTGGGCAAGCCTGTAGAGTGTTTTTTTTAATTAATGATTGATGGGAGAGGGTCCAGCCCATTGTGGGTGGGGCCATCCCTGGGCTGGAGGGCCTGGGTTCTATATGAAAGCAGGCTGAGCAAGCCATGAGGAACACGCCAGGAAGCAGCACCCCTCCATGGCCTCTGCATCAGCTCCTGCCTCCAGGTTTCCTGCCCTGTTTGGGTGCCTGTCCTGACTTCCTTGGCTGATGAACTGTGATGGGGAAGTGGGAGCCAAATTAACCCTTTCCTCCCCAAGTTCCTTCGGTCCGTAGTGTTCCATCGCAGCCAGTTACCCTAAGACAGTCGCCTTCAGCATCCTGTCCTGTCTGTAAACCCACCGCCTGCTCACTGTACCCACAATATCGTGTCTCCACATATCTGTCTCGTGTGCTGAACGTAATCTCTCCATCCCCATCACACCTCTGTCCCATATGAAGAGGTCCACTCATAGCTTCCTACTTATCTGTGGCTGGACAGACAAAGGATTCTCACCCCTCTCTTAGTCATCTTGCTGTTTCTTTAACAAGACACCCGAGGCTAGTAACTTATAAAGAAATCATTCGGCTCAAGGGTCTAAGGCTGGTATCCACCGCTGCTTGGCCTGCATCCTAACACAGGGGACATGGAGACAGCACTCACGCTAAGAGAGCTGCTCTGCTAAAAAAAGAAAAAAAGCCAACCCTGCAATGACGGCTGAACCCATGGATCCTCCGTGGGTTAAGTTCGTTCATTGCCCTGCCTCTTAACACCACCCCACACCGGAACCTGTTTGGGGGGACACCTTCGCATAGTCTGACCCTTGAAACACAAGTGGGCAAACGTCTCACACTGAGCTGGTTCGGCAAGACTCGGTCCAGACCCCTCACTCACCCTACCTCCTGTTGGCAAGGCCCTTGGGTAATTCAAACTTCTAGGCCCTAGTTTTCCTAGGCGCCACTCACTGCAACCTAGAGGAGACTAAATGTGACCTTCAAGCAGGTGTCCAATGGAATGTTGATAGATAGCCATCAGGATTACATCTCCGAGCCCACCTTACCCACACATCTAGGGATTCTTGCCTAGTGGTGCCTTGAACATCCATGGCGCCACAGGAAGGACCCCACTCTCAGCAGCCGCTCAGCAAGCATTTGTTGAGGGAACCCACAGGCTTGGTCCTGCTGGGCTGAGGGCAAAGTTCACTGTACCCCATAACCCTCAGCCTCAGCCTCCAGGTTCCCAGAGACACTGACTGGGCAAGGCGTGAGTGGGGCCCAGAAATCTGCCTTTCAATGGGCTCCCCCATGGTCCCTGGCTCCCCTGTCCCCAGTGAACCCTGACACCAGGTTCGTCACACTTTGTGCCTCCCCCATTTCTCAGCTCATCCTTTTCCCGATCGCAGCTGTCCGAAAGCCCAGTCTCAGGCAAAGTAATGACCAGTGTTCATGGGCTGACATTATTCCCGCGATACCCGGGATCCAGCCAAGGCTTTTAAGTGAATAGTTGGTAATAGAACAATCAAGTTAAAAGATCAGTGTGACACAGAACATGAGCGAGGGAAGTATCGTGGCCAATTGATTTGGATCTCATTTATGGGCTTTTGAAATGAATTTCATCTTCCAGAATGAATGGGAGGCTGCTTATAAATCTCTGCCTCTCCCAGAGATTCATAAGGGAAACGAGTTTGATTAAGAATGCAGAACCCAAGCCCATCGCAGATTTATAGACCCAGAGGGCCGGTCACAGGGATCCCGAGACGTCTCACCTGCTAATCCTCACTTAGAAGGATTGCTCCCGGGGCTGCTTAGGAAGGAGAGAGGATTCTAGGACTCACACTTCTCCGGGTATCCCTAAGCCATGCTAGAATCACCTCTGTGGCATTTGTAGGATTTTTCTAGCCTCTGGGTAGCAGTGACTTTAATTTGAAAGTCTCTCAGAATCCCTTAGAAAAGCAGAGCCAGTCTGAAGGTTGGCTCAAGAGTCCACAATAAGGAGCTGGGGAGATGGCTTAGCAGGTAAGGGTGCTTTGTTGAGGAAGCATGAGGACCCGAGTTCAAATCCCCAGCACCCATGTTAAAAGCCAGGGGTAGGACACATGCCTGTAACCCCAGAGCAGAGTAGAGACAGAGACAGGAGGATAGCTTGGACTTACTGACCTTCACCCTAGTTCCAGGTTCAGCAAGAGAACATGGAGGGAACATGGAGGACATCTGATACCTCCTCTGATCTGTGCACACACCCTCTTACGCGCGCACACACACACACACACATAAATACTCAGACTTTTTTTTTAAGATTATGAAATAGAAAGCAAAACAATAAGAGAAAGGGGATGCTTAATGGAATCAGCTAAATGGGCGGAGTCCTCCCATCACCTCTGATACATCCTCACAGCCCTGAACAAGGAAGGGGTACATCAGGCTTCTGGAAGTATCTTTGACGTTCATCTGCCGAAGGCAGTCTATGAAGGGGCCTAAAACAGCAAGCCTCGAGGCAGCTGCCAGGAGAGGGACAGACACACTCCCTCCAGCCTGCTCCCACAGAGCCGACCCACACACACTGTGTGTCTGGGGTTTACAAGGCAGAGCTCTGCGAATGAGAGGTCCTGATGCGTCAGCATCCCTCGCAAGGTCTTAATGCCCAGCAAAAGCTAGAGGTCATGATGCCGTTAACACCGACCGGAAGGGTACACAGGAGATTTACTGTCTTCTATACGGATGCATTCTGTCTGGTAAATGTCACCAAGCTCTGTAGCTAAGGCGTTTCCCTTTGTTGTGAGATGTCTACTGATTCTGCAGCTTGTGGACAGGCTGCCTGAAAGTAAAAAATAAAAAACAAAACATTCCCTAGAAAGACTCGGGGAGGGGGATTTGCATTCCCAGTCATTCAACAGTGCTCTGGCATGTGCGCACGTGTGTGTGTGTGTGTGTGTGTGTGTGTGTGTGTGTGTGTGTGTGTGAGAGAGAGAGAGAGAGAGAGAGAGACAGACAGACAGACAGACAGACAGACAGAGAGATTGGGAGCCCCAGAGAGCATCAGATCATCTACAGCCCAAGTTACACGTGGTAACTTCCCATTCGATGTGGATGCTGGGAATTGAACCCTGACCTTCTGAAAGGGCAGCCAGAGCTCTTAACCATGGAACCATCTCCCCAGCCCCAAGCTTCGAATTCTTTTAAAAAGCAATTAAGGTAAAAGGTGATAAGACTCACGAAATGAGGAAAATTATGTTGGCTGCAGGGTGAGAAGAATACAGTCAGAAGAGTACGAGAAGCTGACATCTGGGATGGCTAACCTTGAAGGACTAAAGCACCTTCTACCAGGAAGCCCTCCTGGTTTCTTATGTTCCCATTGGGACCCCATTTTCCTTAAACTAGCCCAGGAAAACCTGAGCCTCTTAGAACCAAGTGCATAGACTGAACCATGTCCCCTCCATTCACACACTGAAGGCCTCCAGCCAGGATGAGTATGTTTGGAGATAGACAGAGCCTGTTGGGATGCCGCTGTGGTTAAATGGGGTCCTCGGTGTAAAGTCTCGATCCTGTAGAACAGGTGTGTTCACCCACACACAGTAAAAGAAAACCTATTTGAGGGTGTGGTAAGGGCTTCCCTGTAAGACAATTCTTTTGGTATCTTGACCTTAAATATCTGGCCTCTAACCTATATAGAAATAAATTTCTATTGCTTGAGCCACCCAGTCTGTGCCATATTTTTATGGCATCTCACTCAAACTCATCAAGTCTATTTGATCCCGTGGCTTCCGGTTACATCTATTAGTGGTGTTTCTGCTGATCCTGTTGGGCCACAAAGGTCTCTATGGAAACTCCTTGTACCAAGGAAGAGCATCATCAGCGAGTTAGCAGGCACTCCTACATCCTGCTAGATCTAAGAGATCAAAAGCAGGACCTGGAGAGATGGCTTGGCAGTTAAGAGGCTTCCTGCTCTTCCAGGGGACCTGAATCCAGCTCCCAGCACCCACGTGGAGGCTCAAAGCCACCATTAACTCCAGCTCCAGGGGATCCCATACACTCTTCTACCCCTAGTAGGCACCTGTACGTGCATGCATGCGCGCGCACACACACACACACACACACACACACACACACACACACACGCATCTAAGCGCAAACTAAGAATGCTTTCTCCTCTGCCTCCTCATCTTTGATCCCACCTGGTGTTGCTAGCATCCTTGGAGAAATGCAATGGCTATACATCTGGCAAGGACACGGCACAAAGCGTAGATTTATATCTTGAAAGAGCTGACCAGTCAGGGAGCCGCACAAGAGAGTAGATGCAGGAATTTGCTAGTGCCGTTTGTTCAGCTAGTCCTAGGAATCGGAGTCAAATAGGGTCAGAGTTCCTCCCCCCTTCCCAAGGAAAACCAAGACCAACTAGCCGGCACTGACTCATATCTGTGTGCTTTAATGGGGAGCAGAAGAGAGTGTTCTGTATTAAGCTCTTGGAACGTTCCAGAACGAGGAGCAATTACCAGCACTGGTCACTCACTGTTCAGGGTCTCCAGACATTCTGGCCATGGCTGTGTCTTCCTGAGGATGTGGACCATGGGTCCTCCGATCAACATTACTTTTGTTGAGAAGGAGACCCTGTAACACTGAGCCACAGGAGGTCATTTGTGCAGGGAATCTGGGCTGCCTAAGTGGGAAAGGAGAATAGCCATTCTGTCGAAATGGCTTTGACATCCCAGGGTCAAGTTAAACTGCACTGACAAGGGCATAATGTATAATTCAGGAGCCCAAACAGAGCAGAAGTGCATCTAAGCTAAGACACACGCATGCGAGAAGGGTTCAGTCACCTGCCCCTTTCTGGAAAATGATGGTGAAGCGATTTGCACGGGAAGGAAAAACGCTTCCAAGAATCAATGAAGGACAGTGTCCAGAGAGGTCCAGAGCCGGCGCAGGGATGCTCCAGGAAGAGCCAAGTGTCTACTCTGCAGACTGCTCACCGGTGTGCTGACAGCATAATCTATGACTCAGGTAATGTTCGAACAGCAGCATCCTAGTGATGGATTTTGCATGCCCGCCCCTCAAACTCAGACCAGCTCATTCTGACCCTTCTGCAGCACACAAGGGGGGAGGGGCTCCCAGAAGTTCAGAACCTGACTGTCACATTGTCCAACTCCTCCCCATGCTGTATTGGGCTGAAGATCCGTTGTCACAGAATTGGGGAACTGAGTCCTGTGTCCAACCGAGGCTCAACTGAGAGTCTCGGGCTCAGGAGTCAGCAAACATTTTCCAGTAAGGGCCAGGTGGTAAATATTTCAGATGTTAACAAATACCAGTCTCTGTTACAACCACTCAAGTCTGTCTTGTAGCCTAAAAAACAACCACAGACAATGTATATAGGAATAATCAGGGGTGGTTCAAATAAAACTTTATTGACAAAAACAAGAGGTGGGCCACATTTGGCCCATCAGCCAAGCCTGTCAACTCCTGGTTGGCAACAGTTAAGTCCTGTCTTCTCATCTTACAGATGGCAAAACAAAAGCTCAAGTGGGAAATTACTCACCCAGGGTCACACACCTTGGTCAAACAGGAACTCCAGCTGAAAGCCAGAGACGCAGGCCTGTCATCTCATCCTGTCCTAGGCATCACATCACGGGCCACTTCCTCCTGTCCTTCTTGCCTGCCTTCTCCTTACCTGGCTTACCACCAGAGATCTGACATACAAACGCTCACAGACCCAGTGTCCCTGGAGCTTCCCGTCCGGTGCTGGACAAAGAAACCACCTTTCAAATGGGTTTACACAAAGAGCCAATGTGGACTACAATGGATCATGCTCATTGAGAGAAAGGAAGTTAAATACGGGATAAAAAATAAAAACAAAACTATGGGTCCATTATTTAAAGCTAGCCACGTTAACAATCTGGTATATTTTATTTTTCTTTTATCATTTTCTTAAAAATCTCTTTCTTTTTTTAAAAAAATTAAATGTGTGTGTGTTTGTGTGTGTGTGCATTTGTGTGTGTGTGTGTGCATTTGTGTGTGTGTGTGCATGTGAGCGCGCATATGTGTGTGTGTATGTGTGTGCATGTGTGTGCGCGCATGTGTGTGTGTGTATGTGTGTGCATGTGCGTGCGTGCGTGCGTGTGTGTGAGAGTTTATGTGCACATGTGTGTGTGTGCATTTGTGTGTGTGTGAGTTTATGTGCACATGTGTGTGTGCATTTGTGCGTGTGTGTGAGTTTGTACACATGAGCACAGGTGCTCTTTGAGAGAGTGCATCAGACCCTCTGGAGCTGGAGGTACAGGAGGTTGTAACATCCTGTGACATGGATGCTGAGAATTGAACTAGGGTCTTCTGCATGAGGATTGTGTGCTGCTAACTACTTGATCACCTCTCTAGCTCCATTTTTTTTTCAATTTTTATGAGGGGATGTGAGTTAGGGTCTTACTATGTAGCCCAGGCTGGCATTGAACTCATGTCCCTCCTACCTCAGCCTCCTGAGTACTGAGATTATGGAGAACTACACCTGGCTTTCTTTTCATTATCAGTCTTTCACAAATGAGGTGATGTGTGTGTGTGAGAATGGTTTTGAGGAGGGTAAAAAAGTGTGAGCCATGTCCCTTGGCGCGGGCTTGCTTCTACGACAAAACGTGCATTCCTTATCATCAGCCAGCTTATAATACACCTTGGGAACACAGTCTGCTCGCGAGCTGGCATGTACCTGCATTTCTATGGAACCCGTGGGGTGGGGGGCATGGTGTGGTGGGGTGAGCACTGGGATGATGGAGAAAGGACCGAAGAGCAATTCTGACATTATCTCACCTGAGAAGAGGTGAAGATGATGTCTGCGTTTGATTCCACAGCAAGATTTGCCTAATGCTCTCACTCTTCAGGATGACTTTGACGATCCAGAAATAAGCATGCCCCCATTAGCTCCGAGGTGATCCAAACCCAGGAGCTTCCAAAGGCAGACAGACCACCACAAGCAAACAAACACTTGGCGTGAGTGCCCAGGCAGCCAACCACATCTTTTACCTTCTCTGCCTCTGGTTTATGGATCTGAGGAGCAAGGCAAACATAAGACCTTCTTAGCTGAGCACTCGGAGTCCAAACAGCCAAAACCCCACGGCCGCCGGGGAGATGGCTCAGGCACTGCAGCGATTGCCACGTGAGCATGAGGGCCCGAGTTTGTTCCCCAGAGCCTTCATTGAGAAAAGAGTCAGCTGTGATGGTGTGTGCTCCTAATTCTAGTGAAGAGGAGGCATAGATGTCCCTAGGGCCCCTTGGTCAGCCAGCCTAGTCAAATCAGAGTTCTAGGTAAAGTGAGAGACCCTGCCTTTAAAAATAAGGTGGAGAGGGACTGAGAAAGACACCAGGTTAATCATTGCTCTACAGGCATGTACACACATGTGTATACACGCACATGGAAACATGCATACATAAATACACAAAAACATAAAATAAAATAAGACACCATGAACTCTTACTTTCTTGATGGTGCCTGGTGTTGCATAGATCACCATATAACACCATAGATCACCATACAACACCACAGATCACCATACAACACCACAGATTACCATAAATCACCCACGTCCCACCAACTCAGACAGTTTCAGACCTGCTGAAACCATCAAAAGGAGGCCCTGCTATGTTGAATCCGTCCATCAATCCATCTACCCACCCACTCATCCATCCATCCAATTACCCACCCATCTACCCATTTATCCATCCATCCATCCATCCATCCATCTACCCACCCACCCACCCATCTACCCACCCATCCATCCATCCATCCATCCACCCACCCACCCACCCATCCACCCACCCATCCATCCATCCATCCATCCACCTACCCACCTATCCACCTACCCATCCATCTATCCATCCATCCATTTACCCATCCACCCACCCATATGTCTGTCCATCCATCCATCTTTCATGAGCTCTGACAGTGCACAAGCATTAGGAACTTCCCAGTCGTGAACACCAGGTACCGTCTCTGAATCTCCTAAGCAAATCAGGACCTCCTTAGATGCTAGGGTGTCCCATGTGACTCTAAAGAATGTGCTCAGAGAAGACAGGAAGTGGGGTGTTCTATCCAGAGACCAGGAACAAACACAGATGTCCTTCAAGATGCGGCATCTGGTATGCATCAGCCCCAACCTGGTCTGCTCCCCTTTGCTCCACTCCTGTTACTCCACTTGAGCCTTCAAATATCTGAGAAGTGCAGTTGATCCCCCAACTCTCCTTGATCTCCACCTTTGACTGGGGATTTCCCCACTCTTCAACACTGCTGTGAGGTCACAGGGACCATGAGGGAAATGACGCTCACATTTGACACTGCAGGCGTTATGCTGAAGCTTGAAGCTGAAGCTGGTTTAGCCGTTGACTACTGGCACTCAGATCCACACAGTAGGGTTCTTTCTGTAGTCTTGGTCCTTCCTTCCTTGGGCCCGGGTGACAGAGAGATGTCACATTTCCCAGCTTCCTTTACAGCTAGGTGCCATAGAAGTTCTGAATTCTACTAAAAGAAATATAAGCAAAGATGGCTTGATGTTTTGTTTGTTCATTTGTCTGTTTTGCTGGTTAAAATGAGGCTATGCTTTTCTGACTCACAGCTGCCATTCTGGGACATGATGGTGGGTGGGTGGACAGATGGATGGATGGGTGGATGGATGGATGGATGGACAGATGGATGGGTGAACAGGTGAGCATGTAGACAGGTGGATGGATGGACGGATGGATGGATGGACAGATGGATGGATGGATGGACAGATGGATGGATGGATGGATGGATGGATGGATGGATGGATGGATGGGGGGATGGATGGGTGGATGGATGGATGGATGGATGGATGGATGGATGAATGGATAGGTGGGTGCATGGATGGATGAATGGATGGATGAGTGGGTGGGTGAATTTGATATGGAGCATCAAGGCCTCCCATTGAAGGGTAGAGGTTACAGATGGCAACAACCTTGATCTGGAGTGCTTGCTTCTAGAATTTTGAGAGAAAAGTAAACACCTAGCTTGTTTACATAAGCAAGATTATGGGGTTTTCTATCAAGCTTCAAATAGCACGAGGATATGCAGCACCCAGTATTGAAGATATTTAAAAGAGATGAGATGGGGAACCAAGGAAGGCAAAGGGAAGGTGCGACAATTTGGGTATTGTGGGATAGGAAGTGGACAGAAATGAGAAGCATGCCTGTTGATCTAGCCAACGAGATGGTTTGGGGTCATGTGATGGACAGAAAAGAGGTTTTCAAGTCGAGAAACCAACAGACATGACAGCGCAGAGCCAGTTGGGTTAAGTCTGATTCTAGAGAGCTTTGAACCCTGAGAGAAAGCGCTGAGTCCTTGTCCTCCAGCCTTGGTGGCGGCTCGACCCTAGGGCAGCTCTCAGGGAGTCTCCCTGATTCCTGACTAGGTGGAGCACGTTCTCACTTGTTAATGGCCGTGCTACGTGCTCACTGACCCACACATCCCTCCCAATGGGACTCTCTTCTCTGAGTACGTGCCATGGCAAGTGATCACTAGGACCTGCCAGCACCCTGGTCTTCTCCCTGGGTTACCCCTCCTCACCTGTCCTACCGCCTGGCCAACGCCTCCCCACTTGCATTGAATGGGTGGAGCTTTGCTAATAAAGTATCACAAAGGAAAGGAGTGGCTCAAACAGGGTCCTGGGCTTGTCCCACAGCTCAGGAGACTGGAAGGCTGATGGAGGAAGACAGCTGACATGGACAAAGGCGTATGTACATGCCGTCTCTGTGTCTGTCTGTCTCTCCCTCTCACTCTCTACATCCTCCCCTCTCTCTCTGTCCTTCTATCCCTCCCTCTCTCCCCATGCTTCAGTTTCCTCCACGAAGCAGGGATACCTAGAGCGCCCCCTAGACTGCCTCTTTCTTCTGGGTACCTGGTGAGTTACTATACATAGCAGATCCTAAGGAGAGGCCTCGCTGCCGGACAAACATCCCTGGGCACTGGCTCCTTCAGCACCCTTACGGACTTTTCTAACCTTTGAAGCAACTGTCCCTTGTCCCCAAGGTCACCCTCTCGCTCTCCTTCCATCCCTTTCGTTAGTGAGTCGGTTTGGCCGCGTTTCCCACCAAACTGCAATTTCATGCGGTTTGGGGAGAGATACCACTCCAGAGAATTCCACCCCACGGCTCTCCGGAGATTTCTTGGTGATAGAAACCGCAGCTTTGGCTCTGCCTGGAACCTGTTTGAACATTTGCTTTGCGCACACTTCAAAACCCCAGGCCCTTGGACGGCTTGCCCGTCCGCTCTTGGCAGAGTGTGGCTTCCTGCTTCTGCCATGCTACACTTTCAAGCCGAGGAGAAAAAGGCCTTTTGGACAACAAACGGCCCTTTAAGAACAATATTTTGATGAGTTGAGTGTAAATGAATCAGAAACACATGGATTAAGCCCCTCTTGATGCGCACATGGGTTTAATAATTACTGCGGGCGGAGGAGAAGGGAAATGGGGCTGGGAAAGCCGTGTCTTGGGTTTTATCAAATCTAAAATGTTTGAGGAGTAATCCAAGACATTCCACACACCCTCAAACTCGGCCAGATTTTCCGATCCCACTTCCAAGGAGCCACACGGATCTTTCTAGTAACCACAGGGTTGCTCTAAAGAGCCAGGTTTCCGTGGCTTCTGATTGGCTGCACAGGATCCCCTGATTTACGAGGCCATTCAAAGATTTATATATTGCCATTATAACAAGCTCCTTCCGAACTGCGCGGCACCCCAACACAGCCATATAAATATCCCTCCTGTTAGAAGCCTCTCTTCTATTCACAAACTTCCCCTTCTGCTTTCCCCAGCCCCCCCCTTAAGCCACAGATTCCCCCCACGAGGTCTCGGACCAGTGCAGAGCGAGGGAATTAATTTCCCCACGACTGGAACGTGTTTCACTCTGGATGGAGTTTTAAATGACTTAGGTCCATATAAGCCGCGGGTCACGAGAAGGTTACAGCTAAAGGGCTCATAAGTTAGGAGAAGGGTGGAATTTTATAAATGCTTATTGCTTTCATAAAAAGAAAAGCGAAGTTGTGTTCGTGCCTAATGCAGTCAAACACTCCATACATCAAGGCAGGTCGTTTCCTAGAGGAAATGTCTCATACCACTTTGGCGGGCTCCTGTCTTCCTCCACTTCAATGACATCATCAGCATTGGATGTCTGGTTAGGATAAGTAACTTCTCCCCCGTGTCACCATCCTTTGGTCCTTCCCTCTAATGAATGTGGATCTCCGAGGTCCCCTCAGTCACCTCCTGTAACAGGCAAGGTGGGATGAAAGGTAGCACAGAGAGACTCCCTCCCTTCGACCGTTACCCCATAGGTCTTGCTCCCAGTAACATTTCACATGTCCTGTCTACACAGGTTATAGAATCTAGAAAAGATTGACAGGAAGGCGTCACTGTGAGGTTTGTGCAAGTTCAAACGGGAGAGTTGGTTGTCTCAGCAAACACATAGGGAACTGAGATTCAACAGTGCTGTACACGAGAGCCACGGCCCAAGCAACCCAAGCCATCCATCCTCCTGTCTCAGCTATGCTGCAGTAATGCTGTGTAACAAAGAGCTCTCGCACCCGTAGGTCCGTGAGCTGACTGCAGCCAGCTGAGTTAGGGCAGACCTCAGACTGACTCCAGGCTCTCACTCTGGCTACACACGGGGTTCAGATCTGGTGCATTTTTCACTGGTCCCGGACTAGAGGCCGTGCCTCCCCAGCATGAGCTCTCCTTCACGGGTAACAGGGTGCCTTGGGATCTGCAGCTCCTCCCCAGACACAGAACCGTGCTTACCACGCTGCCTCGCATAAACTTGTGGCATAAGAACTGAAATGCAGGGCTGAAGGGATGAATCAGTGGTCAGGGCTACTAGTCAGGGTTCTCTAGAGTCAGTGACCTTATAGTGTGTGGGTGTACTGTGTGTGTGTGTGTGTGCTGTATGTGTGGTGTGTGCGTGTGTGTGTATGTGCTGTATGTGTATGTGTGGTGTGTGTGGTATGGTATGTGTGGTGTGGTGTGTGTATGTGTGTGTGTGTGGTGTGTGTATGTGTGTGTGGTGTGTGTGTGTGTGTGTGTGTGTGTGTGTGTGTGTGTGTGTGTGACATCTATTGGAATGATTTATAGGCTGCAGTCCAGCTAACCCGACAATGGCTGGCTGTGAATGGAAAGTCCAAGACCCCCATAATTGTTCAGTCCACAAGGTTGGATGTCTCAGCTGGTCTTCAGTATGCACTGGAATCCCGAAGAGGTGGGCGCCGTTGCCAGTGAAGGAATGGATGTTCTAGCAGGGCAAGGGCGAGCAGTCAAGGAGCGAAAGCGTCCTTCTTCCCGGCCTACAGAAGCCTGGACTACATGTGGCCAAGATGAGTGTCTTCCCGTCTCAAGGTCCAGATCAAAGGCCTGTGTCTTCCTGCCTCATAGGTCTGGACTAGAAGTAGAGTCACCCACTTCAAACCAAGCAGGAAACCTTACAGGTGTGCCTCCATTTCTGAATTGTAGTTCACTCCAGATGTGGACAAGTTGACAACCCAGAATAGCCATCACAGATCGCTTGCTGCTCTTCCAGAGGACCTGAGCTTGGTTCCCAGCACCCACAAGGTGACTCACAGTTGCTGCCTATAGCTCCAGTTAGAGGGTATCCAGCATCCTCTTCTGCCCTACCTGAGCACTACACGTGCACACACATGCACGTGCATGCACACACACACACACACACACAAATAGATACATGAATCTTAAACATTTAAAATGTTTAATTAATACCTGTCACATCTATTCTTGTGTCTGTCCTGTCAGCACGTGACAGCTGTAGATGCTAAGGACCAGTTCTCCCTGCAGTGAGGACACTTGAGTACAAGAGATCAGAGCCTTCTGCATAACTTTCCAACCCTCTGCTCAGCTCACACCTAAAGAGACTAAGGTCCGGTCGGCCCACACGAGTCACACAACCAAGACCACAGCCACCCCATAAGGAATTCTTCACCCACCCCGGGGCTGTGCGTGGCTGCAATACAACTTTAGGAGAGTCAGGGAGTTGGGACCAAAGATTCAACGGAACACACGCATGTCTCTGGAGCCTTCTTATTCTATTTACAGTTTTCATAAAATTACTAGTCCTTCCCTCATCCTCCAGGACCGTTATATCCTAAATCTGTTCCCATCACCCTGACTGCCCTGCCCCTAGTCCAAGACACACACACACACACCCCCACATCTCTCATCTGAACCACGACCAAAGCTTCCCCACAGGCATGCTACCTGAAGCCATGCTTCGTGGCCTTCATGTGTACCGCAGACCCGATTGTAACTTGGCCCCACCCTCAGAGGCTTCCCCTTTGCACACAGAACAAGGCTCCACATCTTGGGATCTGCAAGGCATCACAGGAGCTGACATCTCCACCTCCATCTTTATTTCTGCCTCTCTCATCTCACCCTGCCCACAACACACCCCTTCCCCTTGCACCCCAAACACGAACGTGCGCATCTGTCTTCAGGGTCTTCTTGCTAGACAGCTCTACCAACAACTCCCTCCCAACCCTTCACGCCGAGGCAGATCGTGAGCTGTAGCCAAAGATGCTAAGAATCATGCAGCCATCCAAAAAAAGACAGAAATCTGATACAAATGGGCCTTGCCAAAAAAGAAGGGGTGAGCTGGGACGATGGCTCAGTCAGCAGAGTGCTCACTCCACAAGCTCAAGGACCTGAGTTCAGGCCCCGGAACCCACATGACAAACTAAACCTCACGGCCAGTCAGCCTATGTGCGGGGTTGGGGGGCGTGGAGGGAAAGAGAGAGAGACAGAGAAAAATGGAAAGGGAAGGAAGGAGGGAGAAAGAGAGACATAGAGAGAGGGAAGGAGGATGGAAGAGAGGGAGGGAAGAGAGGATGGAGGGAGGGAAGGAGAGAGGGAGGGAGTGAAAGAGAGAGAGAATGTGACCAGAACATTGCATGCAATGTCTTCTATACTGTGTGACTCTAAAATGAAATGTCCCCACAAGCTCATTTGTTTGACCTCTAGGTTCCCAGTGGGTGGTGCTGTTTGGGGAGGTTGTGACACCCTTGAGATAGAAGGCATGGCTGGTCAGGGTGTGTGTCATTGGGGTCAGACCTTTGAGGGTCAGAGCCCTGTTTCCTGTCCCAGCCTCTGCTCCCTGCCGGCTGACATCACCTCCTGCTTCTACTGCAGAGACTAGATCCCTCCCAGAGCCATGAATTCCGACGAGGGACTAAAATCTCCTGGAATGAGCCAAAGCCAACTCTCCCTCCCTCCTGTGTCTTCTGTTGGGCACTTTGTCACGGCAATGAAGGAAGCTGCTGATGCACATGGCTGCCCGCCGTCTTTAAGTTGTCTCTCCATGGTCGTTGTTCCCTGACTCATCCATTGGGTTCTAGCCATGGAAGCCAGGTGCTATTGTCTAAAAGCCCAGGGGTGTGTGTGTGTGTGTGTGTGTGTGTGTGCACGCTCATGTGGAGGGGTGCATATGTATATGAGGTCAGAGGTCGTCATCAGCATCTCCCTCTATCTCTTCTCCAACTTGTCTTTTCAAACAGGGTCTCACACTAAACCTCGAGCTCACTGTCTAGGCTGGGCTGGCTGGCCAGTGAGTCGCAGGGATCCTCCTGTCTCCACCTTTCCCAGGCACTGGGATTACACACGTGCTCCAAGCCTGTATCCAGCTTTTTACATGGGTGCTGGGGATCCGAATTCAGTTCTTCGTGCTTGCACAACAGACGCTTTACCAGCCGAGCTGTGTCCCTGACCCCGCCACTGTGAGTTCAGTTTCTCTTCTTATTTTGCCTACTGTCATGTGCCCAAGGCCTAGCATAGTGCCTGTCTCAGTTTGAGTAGGAAACAGATTCTGTTAACAGTGAAAACTCACACACTCGGTGCTCTGTCCTAGACACTGCTGAGCACCAGTCTTGGGGGGAGGATGTTGTCCTTGACCCCAGAGAACTCCGACTCTGCCGATGAACCTGACAGAGACCCACACGGGTCAGCACTGCGCTCCTATCCAGCTCTGCCTGCACGCAGCCCTCTCTCTGTTGATCGGGGCAGGGGGGCAGGACCCTCCTGGCTCAGCCATCCTTTGTCACATACCTTCGACACCAAACGTTACTGAGCACCCCCGTAGCATAAACACAGAGTGAGTGACAGAGACACTGTGTCCAGGCGCCCACATTAAACGAATGACATCAGCTCTCAGAAGACAGGAAGGAACAGACAAGCAGAGGGAATGGCTGTGCCCCTCTCTGTGAGATGGGGCGGGTGGCAGCAAGGACTGGGGCAGCATCGGATCACAGGGACACCGTGTCCCCGGCGGTCGGTCCAGCAGCCCCGTGTGGATGGGAGAAAGAACATGAGTCATGGCCTCACCCACGCTATGAAATGAGGACCTGCCGATAAAGGTCCACAAGGAAGAGGGAGCAGTGTGGCTTTCGGTGCTGTTATTGAGAGATGTCCCCACATCAGACACAGCACTCGTGTTACACAGG
Source organism: Cricetomys ansorgei (assembly GCA_026225945.1). Lineage (NCBI taxonomy): Eukaryota > Metazoa > Chordata > Mammalia > Rodentia > Nesomyidae > Cricetomys > Cricetomys ansorgei. The sequence continues at coordinate 2,356,772 of JAMJFZ010000818.1, read as the reverse complement.
TTAAAAAGCCAAGACTCGGAAGCTGGGGGCGCAGCTCCTTCAGTAGAGGGCTTGCCTCGCATGCTGGGTTCGATCCCCAGCAAATAAGACTTAGCGGTGCACACTTGTAACCCCAGCACCGCCGTGGTTGGGGCAGGAGGATCCGGAGTTCAACGTAATCTTTGGCTATGTAGAGAGTTCGGAACCAGCATGGGCTCCATGAGACCCTGTCTCAGAAAAGACACAAAGGCCCAGACGTTTTAGTTAACCAGCCTGCACAGACACTAATAAGAGACCATGGGCTTCCAACTCGGATCTGCTGAGCCCGATCTTAACAGGACCCTCACGTGAGCCTCAGAGAAGCCAGAGAGGCAGGCATAGGCATGGGAGAAGAACTCGTGGGAGTTTGAGGGGCAGGCTCACAGAGTCAATCCAGCCCCGGCTTCTGTAATCAACGCTGACAAAGCCAGCAAGGCAATCAGAGTAGGTACAAACCCTCTCTCCTGTCTTAACTTTTGTCTCTGTGCTTCTTGCATGTAGCTGTCCTAAAAAGTATCCATCTTGATGCCTCTCTTCTCCCCCTGCCCCAGCACCGAAGGCCACTATGACGGCTTCGGTACTGGACAGGAAGAAGATCTGGGGAGACTGTGGAAGTGGACAGTACATCCCACTGAGAGGCAGGGCTGACCGTGCCGGATGTCTGGTGATAAAGGCAAGAAGGTGTGAGTCTGTATGCCACCTCTTCTCTCTTGTGTTTGGAAATTATAAAACTGCGTTTGATGTGAAGTCAACTCCGTGCAGAAAGGACACAGCCGTGGGACCGGGATTCCTAATGGTTTAAAGAAAGCTAGGGGTCATTGGAGATGCCATGAAGCAACAACCCCTGTTTTCCATGGCACCTGAAGGTGTAGGCGTCTGCTCTGGTGCCCTTGAGAGTCGAGTCTCTGCTCCAGTGCTTGGCTGCGGAAGTGAGTTCAACAGAGTTGATGATGTCCCCCACCTGGGACCAGTTGCTCACCTGGGACCCTGGAGCAGAATGAGGATCTGTGCCAAGGTCTTAGGTTAGGCTGGGATTTGAAGGTCGAGGTCAGGGAACTCATCCAGCAGGGCGCTCGCCTAGCATGGGCAGAGCCTGGGAGTTGATCTCTGGAGCCACGGAAACCAGGTCTGGCAGCTACACACCTGTAATCTCAGCACTCGGGAGGCAGAGACAGGAGGGCCAAGGGTTCAAGGTCATGTTCAGCAAGTTTGAGGCCAACTCATGCTACATAAGAGGGAAAAAACATGGCCGTTCCTCTAAAAGACTCAAAGAGAAGGCACCGTGAGACTCAGGAGAGAAGGGCCTTTGACAATGGAAGCAGAGATAGAGCAACACGTCTGGTTTAAATGTGAAGTGCCCCCTCTCACTCCTTCTCTCCTCCCTTTCTCTCTCTCTCTCCCTCTCTCCTCTCTTTCCCTCCTTTCTCTCTCCCCTCTCTCTCCTCTCCTCCCCTTCTCCTTCTCTCTCCTTCTCTCTCTCTCCCTCTCTCTTTCTCTCCCTCTCTCCTCTCTTTCCCTCCTTTCTCTCTCCCCTCTCTCTCCTCTCCTCCCCTTCTCCCTCTCTCTCCCTCTCTCTCTCTCTCCTCTCTCTTTCTATCTCTCTCTCCCTCTCTCCTCTCTTTCCCTCCTTTCTCTCTCCCCTCTCTCTCCTCTCCTCCCCTTCTCTCTCTCTCTCCCTCCCTCTCTCTCTCTCTCTCTCTCCCCCCACCCTCTCTCTCCCCTCTCTTCAGTAAGGACTGTGCTTCCATCCTAGCTCCAGCTCCACCTGGCTCCTCCCAGACACCATTGTGTGGAAACTCTGTCCCCACAGACTCCCAAGGCCAAATCACAAAAGGGAGCTTTAAGAGGCTTGCTTCTATCCTCTTGAGTGACAAAGGCCAAAGTGCACGTGGTGGGTGCACTTTATTGCATTTGTTGTTTATCTGGGTAGGAGGTGCACGCACCTGCCATGGTGCGCATGTGTAGGTAAGACAACAGCTGGTGGGAGCCAGTTTTCTCTCTCTACCATGCAGCTCCCAGAGATCAAACTCAAGGCAGGTTATCAGGCTTGGCTGCAAGCACCTCTAAGCCATCTTGCCAGTAACTCTGGGTCTGTTTGTTCTTTATTGTTTTGTGTCTATAATCTCAGTCAGGGATGGTAGTGGTGGTGGCGGTGGCGGTGTGTGTGTGTGTGTGTGTGTGTGTGTGTGTTTTCTCACTTCCCAGACTTATTTTTTTAGATATTCTCTGCTGCCATTGAACCTGGAACTCACCAGTTCAGCTAACCAGCTAAACCAGTTCTCAACCTGTGGGTCGCACACAACACCTTTGTGGGTCAAATGACCCTTTTCACAGGGGTCACCTAAGACCATCTGCTTCTCAGGTATTTACATTTTAACTCATAACAGTAGCACAATTATAGCTATGAAGGAGCAACGAAAATAAGTTTATGGTTGGGGGTCACCACAGCATGAGGAACTGTGTTAAAGGGTCTCAGCACTAGGAAGGTTGAGAGCCCCTGAACTAAACTGACTTAGCCAGCAGTCCCCAGGAACCCTCTCGTCTCCTCCTGTGCTGGCGTTCCAGGGGCATGCCTGGCTGTTGTGTGGGCACTGGGGATCTGAACTTGGGTCCCCACCGTAATGTAGCAGATATCTTTGGTACTCTAAGAGGGACAATGGAGCATCTGCTCTGGTTTTGTTATGAGAGTCACCCGGAAATGCAGGTGTGGCGCCTGGCACACCACTGGGGCACACACGGTGTTCCCACAGTCAGTGCAAGCCATCATACACCCTATTATTATCAGCGGGGACACTTCAAGCCTGGCTGGGCAAGTGACCTTGAGCTTCCAGACTCTAAATGAGCTGTCTGCAGCATCTCCCCCTACTTAAAAAAAAAATAAAGCCAAATGAGGTCACAGGACAAGGCCTAGGGCCGTGTTGGAAAGTCCTTATACACACATGCTTCAGAACAAACAACGCATACATGAACTGCCGAAAGATTGGCCGATGGGGGGTGGGGGGGTGAGGCGAGCAGTGAATCCAGGTTTTGGCACAGTGTGCTCACACTGGTTCTAAGCACCTAGAGAGAGACAGGCTTTTGCTGACGGAGCCTGACGTGTCCCATGGCGGAGCTCAGCTCCCATGCTGTGAGAAGTTCAGTTTGTGGTTATGTTTCCTCGAAGGCCCATCCTTATCAGATACGTGCTAATGTCCGCGTCCGTCTGTGAACATTGTACCAATTAAGCTCCATGCCAGCAAACGCTGATTCACAAGGCATCTCATCAATGTTATAGAAACAGGTTTTGTCGTTGTTGTTTGTTTTGTTTTGCTTTTATGTTGGAGAGAACTGTTCGGTGGAACTGCCTGCAAGGAATCTGGCTTCTGTGAGTCCCCGCCCATGTGGGGCGGGCTTTTCAGTGATTGGATCACTGATGTGGTAGAAGCCCAGAGAGAGCGCTGAGTTGGAGGAGACACAGCCTACAAAGATGCGTCTTGCCCCTGCGCCCTTCTAGTTCATTCTCTGCTCACCAGCCACCACGTGGGGAGCCTCTCTGCGCCGCCTCTTGGATGTGACCTTCTACCTCATCGTGATTCGACAGCAGACTAAAGGCTCCATAATCCCAATTCCTTCCTCCTTTTCAATCGTTCCTAGGGCTGGCAAGTTGGCATAGCCAGTGTTGGCTGCCAAGCCTGGTGATCTGAGTTCGATCCCCATAACCCACAAAGTAGAGGGAGAAAATGGTTTCCTCTAGATTACCTCTGACCTTCAAGTATGATCTGTTGCACTCAACATCCACACACACACACACACACACACACACACCACACACACACAAACATACACACACACAGACAGGGAGAGGGAGAAGGGGAGAGAATACATTTCTATGTAGGTAAATAAATGTGATTAAATTGGTTTTACCAGGTATATGTCACAGTAGCAAAACAAAATAATGCAGGGGAGTAAAAGCCATCCTGTTTATTCAAAGGGATATGTGTGCAAGCTCTGTACCAACAGCTTGCCATTTTCTACAGCAGATTCAAGAGCCCATTGGTCTGTGTGCAGTTCTGAGATGGGTTCCCTGTGGATACGGGAGGGACAGCTGTAATTAGGCACACAGAAAGGCCTGAATTAGCTGGGAAGCCGTTAGCCACACACACTCTGCTGGAAAGACCCATCCACTCTCAGTCCCCTTGATGGGGACAGCCTGGGCCATCTGGCCAGAGCTTAGACATTCCCTGACACTTCCCAGTGCTGAGGTCCCTTCCACATTAATCCCTGGAATTAGCTTCTGGCCCCACTGGCTCCATCCCCTGAATTACTAGAGGGCAAAGGTCAAAGCATTAAGCAGGGCAGAGTAATACCAGGCTGTAAATCCCCTCGGCAGCATGGAAGCCCTAGTGATATTTCACACGGAATCACCCAGCCGCCAATGACCCCCATATTGGAACTGTTGTGTGTGTGTGTGTCCTGGACTGTGTTTACGAGCCTGGCCAAGCCCCCTGGGCAGCGCCCCCACACGCTGCCCTTTGATCAGGGAAACCCAATACTCGAGGCCTGTGTTTTATGGACAAGCAAGTCTAGATTAAGAGAATTAACCACAGTGGTCACAAGTCATAAAATGGGGCCTGGACCTCACGGCAGTGTGGCCTTGGGGGACAAGGAGAGGGTGGAGGGGGAGCGGGTAGGGGCACCCAGGATCCAATCCATGCCAGCACTCCTCCATCAGCCCAGAGCCACAGTGAGCAGGAGGTTGAGTGTGAGGGAGTGCATGCTCACGGGAGAGTCTGGCGCTTGAGTCTCAGCTGGCTCAAGATCTCTCTTCCCTGCTTACAGCAGACTCCCAGGCTGCCTGTCTGTCCATTCATTTCTGCAGCCCTCCCTGCATTTGCCCAATAATCACAACCAGTCCATCCATTCAGCATGGCCGAGGATTGAAGTGTGTCTCCCCAGAGGGTATGTTTGAGCCCCAAGCCCTAGTACATGGGAACATGGCCTTATTTGAAGATCAGGTCATTGCAGAGGTTATAAAGACAGTAAGATACAATACTAGGTTTGGAGTACCCCTAAGTACAGTGACTCATGTCTTCCTGTGACCACAGAGGCAGACCAGAGTGACCTAGCACAAGCCAAAGTCTGCCCGGATGTGCTGGGCATTGCAGGACACTCTTGGAGAGCAAAGAATGGGTCTCCTCTTGTCCCTGTGAGAAGAACACACCCAGCCAACACTGCTTTGTGCGTAGGCTTGTGCGAACACGCTTAAGTTTTATATAAGGGACTCCTGGCTGCCTGCACTGTAAGACAAAAAAATGCCTGGTAGTTATTTACTTGTTTTATTGTTGTTGTTGTTATTGGTGGTAGTGGTATATGTGTGTATGTGTGCACGGGTGCATTTGGTATGTGTGTGTATGTGTGTGCATCTGTGTGTATGTGTGTGCATGTGTGTGTGCATGTACATGCATCTGAGTGCATGTGTGTGTGCATCTGTGTGCATCTGAGTGCATGTGTGTGTGCATGTGTGTGTGTACATGTGTGTGTGTGCATGTGTGTGTGCATGTGTGTGTGTGCATGTACGTGCATCTGAGTGCATGTGTGTGTGCATGTGTGTGAGTGCATGTGTGTGTGTGCATGTGTTTGAGTGCATGTGTGTGTGCATGTGTGTGAGTGCATGTGTGTGTGCATGTGTGTGTGTGTGCATGTGTGTGAGTGCATGTGTATGTGTGTGTGTGTATGTGTGTGTGTGCATGTGTGTGTGTGCATGTGTGTGTGTGCATGTGTATGCATGTGTGTGTGCATGTGTGTGCATGTGTGTGCATGTGTGTGTTTGTAGGCCAGAGGACAACCTCAGGTGTTTCTCTTCAGGGGACCTCCATCATGTTTTTGTTTTTGTTTTTGTTTTTAATTTAATTACAAAACAAACATAGAAATATTTTCTATTTAAAAAACAAAACAAAACAAACAAACAAACAAAATGAAACATGTAGCCAGGCATGGAAGCACGCACCTTTAATCCAAGCACTTGGGTGGCAGAGGCAGGCAGATTTCTGTGAGTTCAAGACCAGCATGGTCTACAGAGTCAGTTCCAGGCCAGTCAGAGCTACATAGTGAGACCCCGTCTCAATAAATAAATAGTTAAACAAGTAAATAAAAAAAAAAACCTATAGACACTGGAGGCTCCTGTCCTCACCAGTCGGAAAGGGATGGATAGTGTAAACTCTGAAAGGCAGGCTTGGAAAAAGCCACATGTCCAACACCCCACACCCGTGACCGTGCCGACCTGGCTAAACACCGGCCAGAACACTCACGGGGCATGCGCACTCATGAGAGACTGAAGACGTCACTTTTAAGCTCACATATTGCTGTTTTTTTTAAACGCAGCTACTTATTTACAAAAGCAGCCTGGGCATTTAACCAGCAGAATCTGCCACAATTGTCCATTTTCTTTTCTAAAAAGGGATTGAGCGGAAAGCACTATGTTTTTTTGAGATGGGGACTCTCAGTAGGACCAAGGGCTCACTGATTAGATAGTGGAGGAGGAGAGGTGCATTCTTCCGGGCTTTGGAGGGACCCTGGCCCTGTCCAGCCTTGGGTTCGGTCAGCGAAGCTCCAAGGCCGCACCTACCTCTCCATCTTCATCTCCCTGGACCTCGCTCGTTTGCTTTTTCCTCTGTGCACTTGGCCTCATCTCTCAAGTCAATGCTTCAGTGCTGCTCACAGCTGGGTCCCTCGGATCGTTTGATCTCAGTTCTGTGTCTTTCCTTGTATTGACTCTTCATCCACAACACATATGCACACTCATACACACACACAACACATGCACATTCACACACACACTTACAACACATATGTACACTCACACATACATGCACATTCACACTCAACACACGTGCACACTCACACTCACACACATATAACACACATGCACACACACACACACACACACACACACACACATCTTAGTCAGTGTTCCATTGCTATGAAGAAACACCATGACCATGGTAACTCTTATAAAAGAAACCACTTAATTGAGGCTTGCTAACCATTTCAAAGGGTTAGTCCATTATCATGGCAGGGAACACGACCACACATGGGCAGACATGGTGCTAGAGAAGTAACTTAGAGTTCTACATCTGGTTCCTCAGGCAGCAGGAAGAGAGAGACACAGGGCCTGGCTTGAGCTTCTGAAACCTCAAAGCCTACCCTCAGTGACACGCCTACTCTAACAAGGCCATACCTCCTAATCCTTCTCAAGTAGGGTCGTTCCCTGATGACCAATCATTCAAATATATGAGTCTGTGAAGGCCTTCTTCTTCAAACCAACACACACACACACACACTCACTTACACAGTCTCTGCTCCTGTTCATCTATTGCTTTCAGTTACCTTGGCTCTGCTCCTATCTGCCTATCTTATCTCTGACCCAGGAATTCCTTGAGAAAAGGACCCTGTTCACACTAACCCCCAGCTGGTAGAAGAGTCCACATGACACTTGACAGATACAGAGATCTCAGAAGAAGAAACAATCCTGTCCGGCCTCCTATTTTTCACCCCCTTGGCCTGTTCATTCACCTCCTTCCCAGAGCTGTCTCTCTCTACACAGCTCACACCCCCTTCCCACCTCCTCAATGCCACAACAGTGTCATTTTATGTGTGTGTTATGTCCACCCATGCATGCCAGTGCTCACAGAGGCCAGAGGAGGGCGCTGGATCCCCTGGAGCTGGAGTGACAGGTGGTTGTGAGCTGACATGTGGTTGCTGGAAACTGAACTGTGGTTAAGCCCCAACAATGATGTCCTGATTTAAACCTCTGTCGCTTTTTCTCAAAGTCCCACTGTGTGCCTATGGATGGTGTTACATGTGTCAGCCTGACTGTGTGTCAGCCTCGCTGTGTGAGCCTGACTGTGTGTCAGCCTCGCTGTGTGAGCCTGACTGTGTGTCAGCCTCGCTGTGTGAGCCTGACTGTGTGTCAGTCTGACTGTGCCGTAGGACCCAGATGCCTAGTCAGACCCCAGATGGCGATGTGAAAGTGTTTTCACACATCACCAACAGGCTCGAACCAGATAAAACATTCAAGAATCAAGGCTTCAGGTCCTCAAGAAAGAGGAACTCTGCCTCCAAGTGGCATTTGGGCTTGGACTGCAGTAGCTACTGTGGCCCGGGCCTCCCGCCTGCCCTCGGATGAGTGTCTGTCTTGCAAGTCTGTGAAGCTCTGTTCTGAGAGGGAATTATTTCCCCATCACTTCTCAGCCCTCTAGTAAGGACAAGTGAAGAACATTTGTCCAGAAGACACCATGTGGCTGAGAAACTCAAGAGTCGCCTTTTGCCATTTTTAGTTAAAAGTTTCTTAGGGCCTGGAGAGATGTCTCAGCGAATAAGAGCACTGGCTGCTCTTCCAGAGGACCTGGGTTTGATTCCCAGCACCCACATGGCGGCTCACAATTGCCTGTAACACCAATCCCAGGGGATCTGACGCCCTCTTCTGGTTTCTGAGGACAACAGGTACACACATGGTACGCAAACATACACGCAGACAAACCACCCATACGCATAAAAGAAAAGTAAAATCAAATAAATTTAACTGACACAGCCATTCAGCATATGTCTGGGGCACCGTGAGCATTCCAATGTGCCTAATAGCGTGCAGTGAATGCACCCTCAAAAGATGTGGGGCCCCAGCACAGTTGTTAGCTTGTGTTGAAAATACTCAAATTACTCCACGCTAGCTGCTTTGAAATACCTAATTGTTGTCAACTCTCCATGCTATGGTGTCAGAAGTCATTCCTCCCACCCCACTCCTGCACCCCCCAGCCACCCCAACCCCTCTCGCCCCCACGCTCACCCCTCCGATAGGAGATGCGTTGTTCTCTATCCCTGACGTCTCCCCTCAGCTTCTGTCTGCAGGTGAGAACAGATCTTCCAAACCCACCCCGCCAATCACGTGAACAGTTTTAAAAAGTAAATATCAGCCTCAGCCAGACATGGTGGTTCGTATCTATAATCCCAGCACTCGAGAGTTGGGAGAAGAAGAAAAAACCAGTTTCTTGGCAGAGAGTTTTTCCTCCTCTCTTGGCTGGGGTGACTTCTCCGAGTGTTTCTTGGCAAATAAATGTCCTTCTGACTTCATGCATGGACCAGGGCCCTTCCAGTGACCAAGAGGGAATTGGATGCAAGTGCATTTGTCTTTGCTCTGAGTTGAGCGCCCTCTGGGACTTCTATTGGAGCCCATCTTGGAGGACGGTGGTCCCTTCTTCAGGATATCCACAGCGTAGAATCCGCAGCTGCTGCCTCTCTTACTATGTGACCCCCTGCCCTGTGTGTGCAGGCCACGCTGGTGTTGAATGGAGAGATTTCACTGACTCGGGCTCAGTTTATTCTGGGCAAGACTTTGTCAGGAAGTGGCGGTGAATGTCCAAGCATCAGAAAGCTCATCTGTCTTACTGCGAGGCGCGTTCACACACGCTAAGCGGATTGCAAGTTTTATAGCTGGTTTCAAAGCAACGCTGACGCCAAGAACTGAACTGAGAGATATTTTTCAAAGGAATGCCACATTAGGAAATAATCAAACATATGTCTCTCTCCCTCCCCCTTGCAGGAATTACGGGGTCCCTTTGGATTCAACTGTTCTGCGAGAAACGTTTTCAAAAACACATCTGTGTATCCTAGCGTACAGGGGAGATGTGGAGGGTTTTCTCCCCCTGATTGAAATCAAGAAATTTGCATACCCGATGTGCTCTAATCAGAGGTCCTCAGGTGTACTGCATCTTATCTAAGTTCCTCTCAGCTGCCAGGGTGCCCAGGCTCTTGACAAGGTGGTTAGAACTGTGATCAAAAGTAAAAAAAAAAAAAAAAAAAGTTTCTGAGGGTGCTCAACTCAAAGCACAGACAAATGCACTTCTACCTAATTCCCTCCCCTTTTTTGGTCACTGGAAAGGCCCCATGGTCCATGGATGAAGTCAGAAGGACATCGGTTGCCAAGGGACACTGAAAGAAGTCACCCCAGCCAAGACAGGAGGGGAAGCTCTCTGCCAAGGAGAGGATCCTCTTTCAGGCTCTTCTCGTCACCTCCTGCTTTCAATTTTCTCAAGTCGCTGCATCTCCAGTTTTTCCAGTGTCAGGGGCAGAATGTTTTGCACCACTCAGAACCTCCCACAGCCCCTGTCACCATCATCCTTCGGGCTGGCCAGCACGCCGCTCGCATTCGTCTCTGTCACCGGGAACTGAGAACATCGTACTTCACAGCAACTGGGCTTTAAAAATGAAAAACAAGGGCAGCCTGAGGCCTCGGGACGCCGACTTGGCCAGGAGAGTGGAAAAAAAGTTGCAGGGCGGAGAGAAGATGTCTCTCAGAGGGCTTTTCAGATGGAGAGTCGAGAGGGATAGACCAGATTCTGCTATGGAAGCAGCTGGCAGGAAGTTGAGGATGTGACACGGAACACAGAAACCCCATAATATATATATATATATATGAGATAGGAAGATCCAGCCCATTGTGGGTGGCACCATTCCCTGGGCCTGAGGTCCTGAACCTTAGAAGAGAAGAGAAAGCTAGCAGAGAATGAGCAAGGATGGTGTCATGATTGCTCTCAACTGTGGATACGGCTACCTTAAGTTCTGCCTTGAGCGTCCTGAAATACCGGGCTCCACCTGGAATTATAAACTCACTAAACCTTTCTTGCCCGTAAGTAAGGTGGTATGTGCAGAAGAACTGTGATCCTTATGCATGCCAAAGTCATTTATGAGACCTGCTGGCTCACACCTATAATCCCAGCATTCAGGGAGGCAGAGGCAGGAGGATTGTGAGTTTGATGACAGTCTGGTGTCATCAGTACGTAGTTCTAAGCAGCCTGAGCTTATAGTGAGACCCTGCCTCAAAATAAACAAACAAACTAAACAAAACAAAAGCCAGTATGGCATTTCTCACACTTCACTTTGGTTAGTGTAGATAATCGTAAAGAAGAGTGTGCTACATCCCTTCACAGGTGACGTATCAAAGGCGCCCTACAAAGCCCTTCTCCGGCTGCCTCGGGGAACTCAGAGATGTATGATCCTTCCTCTCTTCGCTCAGAGCCCCTTGCTGCCCGATGTGTCTTCTGGTTTATGTAGGTGAGGGCTCACTGCAATCCTTGATATGACACATTCTTCTCCGTCGTTGATCTATTCCTTTAATGCTTTTGTTAGACACTTTTTTAATGTTGTACATAGCTTACATGAGCTCTCCCAACTCCACTAAATGCGGTGCTCTGGTTAGCTTTAGCTGTCAACCTGACACAACTCGGAATAGCGGGGCGGGGGGGGGGGGAAGAGTCTAAATAAGAAACTGTCTAGATCAGGTTGGCCTGTGGGCATGTCTTGGGGGTTGTTTTGACTGTTGATGGAAATAGCAAGATCCAGCCCATTGTGGGTGGCACCATTCCCTGGGCCTGGGGTCCTGAAACCTTAGAAGGGAAGAGAAAGCTAGCAGAGAATGAGCAAGGATGGTGTCACGATTGCTCTCAACTGTGGATATGGCTACCTTAAGTTCTGCCTTGAGCATCCTGACATAACGGGCTCCACCTGGAATTGTTAACTCAATAAACCTTTCTTCCCAAGTTGCTTTTGGGTAGGATATTTTATCATGGCACCAGAAATGAAGCCAGAGAGCTCACTCGGGAACCCACAACAGCCCAATTCCAACCCCCAGCCGGTCTCTCCAGCTCCTCTCAATTCACCTAACCACCACCCAGGTGTCAAGTCTGTCAGTTCTGCTGGTATTTCTTCCACAGTCTCTTTAAGTAACAAACGGATTCTTTAGGTTACAAAGGGGAGTGTTAAGTGCTCTCCAGCTCCTTGGGGTCTTGTTTGTTCTGTTTTGCTATTTGAGATAAAGTCTTGCTAGGTAGCCCAGGCTAGCCCTGAACTCAGCTCCCTCCCACCCAAAGCCTGGGATTACCGATCTGTGTCACCACATCCCAGCTCCCAGGATTTTTTTTAGCCTAATATGATACTAGGGGTTTGTTTGGCTTGCCCCAGCTGCTTACATAAATCAGATCCTTACATAGTTTTCCTGAGATGGTAGAGAAATCAAACAAGAAGAAAAATGACCAATAAAAGGCACATTACATGGTGGGATGGCTAATGTTGATCGTCCGACAGGATCTAGGATCACCTAGGAGACAAGCCTGTGGGCTCTCTAAATGAAGATAATTGAAGTGAGAAGACCCGCCCTAATCATAGGCAGTGCCATCCCATGGGCTGGGGTCCTGATCTGAATCAAAAGGAGAATGTGAGCTGAGCATCAGTGTCCATCTCTCTGCTTCCTGACTGAGGATGTCATGTGACCAGCTGCCTCACACTCCGCCGTCATGGCCTTGCCCACCATGTTGGACTGTGCACCCTCAAACCGTGAGCCAAAATAAACCTTCCTCCCTTAAGTTGCTCTTGTCAGATACTTTGTCACAGCAAGGAGAGAAGTCACTCTGACATCCATTACGTGTGTGATGCAACAACCTCATGGTGCCAACTTCCTGCTTGGAAGGATGGAATTCTGTTCTAGAACTATAAAGAGACGGTGTTTGCCTGGCATCGCAGATATACCAAATGCCAAAAAATGGTTTATTTTAGGTAGTTAATTATTTGTAGTATGTGAATTTTGCCCATCTTTTAATAGAACATTTTGAAACCATGCACCACCGTGGGCAGTGGGTTCGTGCACATAAGGAGAGGCAGCTGTGCTGTCTACATACTTCGAGCTGTCTCCCCGGCAGAGAGAGACCTACATGCTCGTGAGAAGGCTCCTGAAATTCGAAGGTTGAGACCTGCTCTGCAAGGAGTGGATTCTGAGTGCTCCCAACTTGCAATGGAAGTGGCAGTATGAGTACTGAGGATCTGGCCAGGGGTGAGGGGGCTGTCAGCGCGACAGGGGCCACACACCAGGGACGCAAAAGCCACTCTGTTGTCTTTATCAGCACTGAGTTACCGACCGCTCTGTTTGCGTAGAATAACAGGGAAGACAGATGAGAAACAGGGAACAGACTGGGGCTGCGGCTCCATGGTTATAAGCACTCCCCCAGCATGCACAAAGCCCTGGGTTCTGTGCCCAGCACCACAGAAACCAGGCATGGGGTGCAGGCCTGTAGCCCCAGCACTTGGGAAGTAGAGGCAAGAGAATCAGAAGTTTAAGGCCATCCTTGACTACACAGAGAGTTTGGGGCCAGCCTGAGCTACATGAGACTGTCTCAATGTTAAAAAAAAAAAAGGAAGGGAGGGAGGGAGGGAGGAAGCGAGGAAGGGAGGGAGAAGGGAGGAAGGGGGAAGGAAGGAAGGAAGAGAGGGAGGGAGTGAAGGAGGGAGGGAGGGAGGAGGGAGGGACGGGGAAGGAAGGAAGGAAGGAAGCTGGGGAGCTGTAGGGCTCTCTCGCAGCTTCTTTAGGAGTAGATTTTTCTGTCTGTCAGAGATAAGAAACCTGTGAACAGTGTTTCAGATTCCTCCACAAGACAAAAGGAAAAGAATCCAGTGAGCTCATCAATATTAATGTGCCCCGGATTCCTGGACCACGGTCCCAGAGCCACGCTCTGTAACAGTTCTTCCGAGCCACAGCCACTTGGTGAAACTGAGCGAGCAGGACTTTGCTCTTCATGGATTTCACAGCAACTGTGACACACGCACTCACGGCACAACTAACTTGCAACGTTTCTCATTGGGTTTTGCCAACAGTGCCGTCAGTGACCTAGACATGAGGCTGGTGTTCTCATGTTAGAGCCCGGGAGACTCAACAGGTCTCATCACCCAGCTCCGGGATGCAGTGGGGGGTGGGCTTCCTGGAGGTGGTGGCACTGGCTGGGAACAGAATCTTGGTTCAGCTCCCCACTCTCTGCCTGACCCTGAAGTAGCCACCTAAGCTCCTTGTGCCTCCGTTTTGGCATGTAGAGAATGCAACCAGACATGAGTGGCTTCTGGCAGGGTATGTGTGTGTGTGTGTGTGTGGCTAGGGGGGTGGGCGTGGGGTGGAAGGGTGGGGGGAGGACAGATACATGTGGTCTACCCTTTCAAAGCGTGGACCGGCACCTGCCTGTCTTCAGCCCGCACTGTTTTACCCATTCTCATCCCACCTGTACAAATCCTGAGTCCTGACAGAGAACGGCCCTTGCATCCCTACGGGGCAAACGGTCTGGCCTCACGCCTTCCCTGGCCTACTGACTCACTCTTCACCCCTGCACCCGTCGCTGTCCCTGGAGACACACTCATCTGTGTGTCTGTGTGTCTGCAGAACTGTTCATCCTTCTTCCAAATATCTGCTTCCCTGGAAGACGGAAGTGCATGTCGGACACTGGGTACAGAATAAGAAAAGCTCGGTAGCTGAGGACAGGGAGCAAGCAGAAACAACCCAGTCCTGGCTCCTGTCACCTGTACCCACCAGGGGACATGGCAGCTGCCTGCCACCAACACAGCCCAGAGGCATTGATTCCCTAGAAGCTGGGGAAAGGCTGTGACTGACTCCATCACCTGCACCATGGGACCCTGTTCTTCCCGGGTGCTCCTCCTCCCTCCCTCCTGGGGGACCCCACAGTTAGAGGGAGAAAGAGGTTGCAGACAGGGAGATCTGGTAGTAAAGTCTGTGTCTCATGGAACACAGTGAGTACTGGTTTCCCCAGATCTGACCCACAGGTCTCTGCTCTTAGTTTGGCCAGGGTGGGGCCGTCCTCCGCAACTTTGGCTCTGCAGAGGAAGGTTCTCATAGCACAGTCGGGGAGGCTGAACAAAGGTTGCCTGGTCACGGCCCAGAGCAGAGCCACAGTGACCAAGACACCCTGGCTGCCATCTGAGAGCTTCATGCTCTCTCCTCCCATGGGGCCTGTGCAGGGATGTCTCCCCTCGTTCTGGAACGTCTTCCTTCACTGCCACCTTTGGTCTAGGTGACAACTTGGCTCAGTCAGGGCTCCCTAACCATCCTCAGCAGCCAGCCGAGCCTCCCTGGCTCCTATGATTCACACACACTTCCCACCCGTGCTCTCTGCTGGTTATGGCTGCATTTCGGCTCCCACGCTGGGTATTGCTCAGCTTCCGGCTGTTTTTGTCGTGACCAACATCATAGCTGACCTCAAATGTGTAAGCAGCCAAAGGGACCCCAAAGAAACATATGCAGCCCGCTTACTCCTCACTGAGAACTTGAATATATCACAGATGAGTAAATGAGTCGGTGGAGGAATGCATGGGTAGATGCATGTGTGGATGGGTGGATGGATGGATGGATGGATGGATGTGTGGATGGATGGATGGATGGATGTGTGGATGGATAGATGTGTGAATGGATGGATGGATGGATGGATGGATGGATGGATGGATGGATGGATGGGGGGATGGATGGGTGGATGGGTGGGTGGATGTGTGGATGTGTGGATGGATGGATGGATGGATGGATGGATGGATGGATGTGTGGATGGGTGGATGGATGGGTGGATAGACAGATGGGTGGATGGATGGGTGGATAGACAGATGGGTGGATGGATGGGTGGATGGATGGGTGGGTGGATGGTGGATGGATGAGTGAACACATGAATGAGTGAGTGGCTGTGTGGGCAGAGAGGATGGTGAATGGGTAAATACTGATGCTCTCTGGAGCGTGGGGACGAACGTTACTCTTCCTCTGTCTCCCACTCTGTCTGCAGTGGGAGAAGAGGTGGGGGTGTGTGTGAGCAGAACTCTAAGCAAGGGCACAGGGAAAGGAGGCCATTTCTTGAAAGGGGCACCTGGGGAAGCTGTTCCAGGCAGAAGCTGACCCTTAAAGGGCGGCCGTGTCCCTGACCCGTCACCTTCCCCGGTTCTGATCTTTATGGGCCGGCGTCCTTTAGCATCAAAGGAGACAGCAGCCCCGCGATTCGTCCGGCAACAGCTCTATAAAAATGTAATTACCCAGCAACCTGCTGTCTGCGGGACAAATCATCTTCCTGCTTCTTCTCCCATAAAGAGCGTTTGACAGCTCTGTTCTATCAGCTTATAAAACCTGGAGAGAGTGGGCTCAGCCCTCCCTGAAATGAAAACCTGCCTGGGGAGAGTGCCAAAAGAAGGGGTGTTGGGGGCACATCTTGGACCCTCCAGGCTGCCGGCTGCAAGGCTGCTGAAGCTTTTCAGAGGAGGCGGGAGAGTGGCTTGTCCTGAAGTTGCAGGGCAGGACCACGGAAATGGTACCAGAGAGGGGCAAGGGTCCAGCCTGTGGAGCATCCTCAGAGCCCCCCCCAGAGAGCAAGTCCTTCACCCACTTACTCAACAAATACAAACCAGGCACCTCCAGCATGAAAGGCATTAGGCTAGCTCCTCAGTTCAACCCAAGCACGGTGGGTTCAGGTCCTTTGCTGACTGAGTGTGAAATGTGACCTTAGGTTTTCTATGTGGGGCCTAGGAATCAAACTCAGGTCTCACCTCTAGCATCTGTGAACATGACCTTATTTAGAGACAGGGCCTTTGAAGATGTATTGAAATTCAGGGTCCGGCTGAGAGCGTTGTGAATTGGGCTGGTCCTACATCCAGCAGAGCATCACATGGTCCTGTATCCAGTAGAGCATCACACATGGTCCTATATCCAGTAGAGCGTCATCTGGTCCTGTATCCAGCAGAGCATCACATGGTCCTGTATCCAGCAGAGCATCACATGGTCCTGTATCCAGCAGAGCATCACATGGTCCTGTATCCAGCAGAGCATCGTCTGGTCCTACATCCAGTAGAACACCATTATGGAGAAGGAAGAGGAAGATTTGGTTTCATGCACATGGGAGAAGACATGACGTGGAGGCAGGGACTGGAGGGGTGCAGCCTCTGCCCGCGGTCACCGGAGTTTACACCAAGATACTTTTAGACAACAAAACTGAGTTAAAATGGGCTCAACTCAGTGGAAAAAAAAAAAAATTCAGGATGTGTAAAGACATCGGGCAGAAGTCAGCTCTGTTGGGAAAGCGTTCCTGTGTTCACCACTGGGAACCCATGACTTTTTGGGGAGGAAAGATCGGGCCAATTCCTCCCGCATCTTTCTGTCCCTGGTCACCATTCGGTTGGGCTGATGTCCTGGTCCCTGATGGAGCACCGAGGCCACGCACACAGGGTATCAATGCACGAGAGGCTCAGTGCGCCAACCACCGCCTCCGTGGATGTGCTGGCCCGACCGCCTGCCCACGGGCAGCCCTCACCTACAGTCATAGATCGCCGTTCTACATGGCCCAGGGTTTCAAAGCCGAGGCAGGGCATCTCTGGGCCAGAAGAACAGCACACAAGTCCCCAGAGGGGTTTCGGCCCCCAGAGACTCCCTGGAACCATCCAACATCTGGCGTTTGGACAAGGTCCACAACTGCCTTAACATCCTTCTGAGGGGGCGTGAATGATGAGCAAAGCCAGCGGGGGACCAAGTGTTTCTGAGCAGAAGCCACACTGCACACTTAGAGACGAGGGTGAACTACGAGAGACTGAGCAGGACTTTCTCACCTCTGCATTACCGTTTTTCAAATGGGTGCAGCGCTCTCTTCTGACACGGGATGAAAGGAGCGTTCAAGGGAATGGAGTCTGGCCCACTCCAACACCCGTAATATCAGGACTATTTGCATTCGAGGGGAAGATCTGGGGACGTGCTTTCATCCGTTAGTAATGTGCTCCGCTTTGACCGCTTTGGCTTCATCGTTTCCGGTTTCCTCTCAAAAGGGGAATTCTGAACAAGGTCGGAGCCGTGCTGTAGATCGCAGGCCGGGCGCATTCTTGGCCAATGTTTCAATGAAACAGCTCCCGCAGTTCCAGCCGCCATCTCCACGCAAGGAAAGGGAAGTACTGCAGCTGCCTCCTCTTCCACAAGAGAAAAATTCCCCAGAATTCCCTGTAACAGATGCTCTAATCAGAGCTGGGGGACGGGATCAGAACAGGACCCATGGCTGGTTTGCAGAAGAAGGAAGCCCCACTAGGTCAAGGCAGGCGCCCTCCAGTCTCCCGGAGACTCGACTAAAAGTGAGCACAGTTTCACTGCTCAGATGAAGTCGCCTTAGCAGAGAGAGAGGGGGCCCCCACACTTCAGAGCACTGGCTGCCTCTGCCTCAGGGACATCTTAGCCAGTCTGGGGCTGTCTATTCACACGTGATCTCCAAACAGTCAAGGCTTCGCCTCAGGTAGAAACCACACATCAGCCTTCCTCTCCGAGGGACTTCTCCTCACCTCATCCTTTCTACCTGTAAAATGGGCCACGCTCCTTCATTCCAAGCCCCTGAGATGACTTGTCTGTGTGTCTTGGCTCTTTAAAGCATCACTAATATAAAGCTAGAGAAGGTGAGACTAGACAATAAGCCAATCAACTGCAGACACGAGATGCTGTCAGCTTTAGCGCCTCTGCCCGAATACCTCATCTTTCTGATTGACGTCATGAGGCCACCAAGTGGCCAGTGACTAAAAATGTCCGTGTCCAGTGTATCCCACCTCCTCACCAACCCTTTCAAGGGAGCCAAGAGCTGTCTTGTCCGCTTTCCTTGGGGCTGAAACGTGTAAGCTCTGTCCGTAGATCAAGTGCTCCCCATGGTCTGCGTGGACCTGGGGTGCATCGCAGGGCCAGCCTGTGCCCTTGGAAGGTTCTGTGAGTGGGGGGGAGAGTAGCCACAGGCTCAGCTCTGCGTGGGTTTGGTTCTCACCTGACTCCTGGACTTGGGATGCTGGAGTCGCCTTGCCTCTCAGTTTACTTGCCTGTAAAATGGGCTCAAGAGGGACCCTCCCCCATGATTCTAAGGTGAATGAGATTCAGCAGGTGCTTAGTCCAGCGCTTACACCAAGGAGGAGGACAGTCCTACCTCCAGAAGCTGCTGGGCGGGTGGAAGACAGGGCAACAATGTGTATCAAACACGTGACTACCAAGCAATCAATGAGAAAATGGCAGGTGGTGGGGGCTGCGGTGACTGGGAGTGTTGTACTGTCTCCATCCCCACCTGCCACGAAGTAACAGCTCTTCTCTCTCCCTACGACCACTGCTCCATCGGCCAGGATGTTCCGCCCAAGCGTGTGGGTCCCAGATCATGGCTCAACTCTCTGAAACCGGGTGCTCACAGAAGCCTCTCTTCCACTGGGCTGCGTCTCTCCGGTGCCTGTCCCAGCCACGTGAAAAGCATCACGGCCATCTCTGTGTGTCAAAAGGTCGTCAGGAGAAGGTCGCAAACTGGACCCACTGTGCCTGTCTGGGAACGCTGAGACACGGAACAGCGCACAGAGCCAGCACAGCCCGGCTCTTCCCACCCTGAGACCTGAGGAGCACAGAACAGAGCCCTTCCTAGACTCTCTGGA